>OZ022500.1:3540000-4740000 GCA_963989385.1 Ctena decussata
TGAGGTTGGGCCTGTAAAATCGATTTAAGCCCCCCAGTAATTCATTACTGACCGTTCCAAGGCGGTAGTTCTGTTGTGGTTCTCTGTTGCCTGTTTTTGGTGTCAGAGTTTCTGTGATGTTTTACCTTATGTATGTTCTTATTATTTTTGGTTCGGTTTGGGTTGCTGAGTGGCCACCTTTTGGGAACAAGCTGCTCACTCGGTTGGCCATATGTTCTCTGTATCTTGATTCTTTGTAATCTTAGTTGTTTCCAACTATGGTTTGAGGGCTGGGTTTGGATTTTGATTGTTTCAGTTCCTGGTCTTTGCATACTTTTTACTTTTAACATATTTACATTAGATTTATTACTAAGTTATACACACAAATTGTTTGTATTCCGATGGATACTAATTGTGCTCCGGCTTGTGTTGCGGATTTTTATTTGATTTGTATTCTTATTATGAAGGCATGGCGAATTGAATTTATCCACCTGAGCTGCAGTAAACAAAGCTAAAGCAGCCAATATCGAATTCCCATTTTTGGATTTACATTTATCTACCGGTATTTCAAACAAATGTTTCATCCAAAATTCATGATAAACGTAATGACTTTGATTTTGACACATATGTAGTAAATTTTCTATTTTAGATGGTGACGCTCCCCGTTCTACCTCTTACGGGGTCTACATTTCTCAGCTTATTCGGTTTGCTATAGTGTCTAGCCATGTGACTGACTTCAGTGCTCATAACAGGGCTATCAGTATCAAAACTTCGAAAAACTTTTTTTCGAATTCTATCGCCGACACTACGAACTGGTCTCTAAATTCAAGGTCGGATTAAAAAATCTTCTATGACAGGGCCTATCGGAACTAGGCTGTAAATTCAAAAAAATGTAAGTAGGTCTGACTTTACTAATCAGTTCAGAAAAATTATCATACGTTACAAGCCCAGCTAACAAGAAACGTTTCCGCAACGTTTGTGTTTGGTTGTATGAAGGTTTGTTTGAGACCAACGTTTAGTAAACGTAATTTCAACGTTTGAACATGTTCCACGCTCTACGGTATAGTTGCAGTCAACGTTTTATGAACGTTGCTCCAACGTTATATTTTCCCGTCCTAATAATCGTATCCCATTGGCGATATCATGAATATGTGATGTAATGTGTGGGCCACATTTCATGCCATTTTGATGACTATTGCATAATTAATGCCCCTTTTTATTCTGAAATGTGTATTTCCTTGATTTCGATGGGTACCAACTTATTCCAAATAAGCTGCACGAGTCTTCTTAATTATGCAAATATAGGTAATCTAAAGGTGTCTGGTTAAGATAACAAAAGTCTTGAAAGAGACAGAGAGGGGAAAGGACAGCTCTTATCCGTGATTTTATTTGAATACGACCTCTCTGGACACAACGTTTTCGTAACGTTTTTTAAACGTTAGCTAAATCCTTTAGAGCACGTGGCTAAATCCTTTAAAGCACGTGGTAGATAACTTCACCACAGTTTTGAGGGCTGGATTTGGATTTTGATTGTTTCAGTTCCTGGTCTTTGCATACTTTTTACTCGTATTTCAAAACTTTCTCAATTCCAAATTGAATTTTGATTAATCGAATTTAATTACTAAGATAAATCAAGTGCGTTTAATAATGCCTATTTTAATGCAAGCGTACCAAGAAAATCTACTTTTGAAGCCGAAATTAATAATACAAAACTACCGACTTCCTTCTTTCCAAATTTCAAATTTTAAAATTGGAATTCAAATCAGGTACACAATTAGCTATTTCATGCGAGTATATTCTTTACAGTAGCATGTACTGTAGTAGATTGTAGGTTATGAATAAGCATATTTCCCGGTCGACCTGTTTGCTTGTAATGTATTTTTAGCTGCAAAGCCTATTCTAACGTTTTCATCTAACATCATTTAATATTGTCTAAACCTGCAAATACTGACTGGGTTACATTATCAGACCCAGATACTAATATTTACGCAAGGAATATCACTGACCGTATAAACTTACTGACAGCAGAATGTGTTCCAAATAAAAATGTTAGAATCCGACCCTCCGATCATCCCTGGATAACAACAACCATCAGAAAGCAAATTAGGAGACGTAAAAGAATTTTCAAAAAAGCAAAACGAATTAATACTACACGACTATGGATTAAATTTAAGAAACTTAGAAACAGTGTTGTAGCAGCTATCCGTCAATCTAAACAGGATTACATTAACCAACTTTCTAACAAACTTCAGTCAGAAACTTTATCTACTAAAGATTGGTGGACCACTCTTAAAGCCTTTATCTCTCCATCCACTAAGTCTTCTGTGCCGACTTTGGAAAAAGACGGCTATATCTACTCTGACGAAACTGATAAAGCAAACATACTGAATGATTTTTTCAGAGACCAAACACTACTCGATGATCGTAACACTATAGTTCCTGATATTGCGGATTACGTTGAGGATATTCTTTCAACTCTTATTATTTCTCCCTTAGAGATAGAATCTGTTATGAAGTCCCTACCCCTCGGTAAAGCTGTAGGATCAGATGATATTAACAATCGCATCCTTCGAGAGTTGGCACATGACCTATGCTATCCCCTATATTCTTTGATAAACCAATCTTTACGGTTTGGAATATTTCCTGATATTTGGAAAGATGCGCTGGTATGTCCTATTTTTAAAGGTGGAGATTCCACTTCTGTTTCTAATTATCGACCCATTTCTCTATTGAGTTGCTTGGAGAAAGTTTTTGAACGTGTTGTCTTTAAACATCTTTACAACCACTTTCACGACAACCGCATTCTTACTCCTTTACAATCTGGTTTCATTCCTAGAGATTCCACAACTAATCAACTTACATTTCTTTACAATTCCTTTTGTCAAGTACTGGACTCAGGAAAGGAAGTAAGAGTTGTCTTCTGTGATGTCAGCAAGGCTTTTGATCGTGTTTGGCATCAGGGTCTTCTCTGCAAGCTTACAGCAGCAGGTGTCTCTGGTAGTTTGTTATCTTGGATTAGTAGTTATCTTTCTAATAGAAGACAGAGAGTTATTCTTCCAGGTTCTCGTTCTAACTGGAAATTTATACAAGCGGGGGTACCGCAGGGATCTATTCTTGGCCCACTTCTTTTTCTCCTATACATAAACGATATAGTAACAGATATAGGTTCCAACATCAGACTCTTTGCAGATGATACGAGTTTATCTATAGTTGTAGAAAATCCCATCTCTGCTGCACAAAGCCTCAATTCTGATCTGGAAAAAATTGCTAAATGGGCCAAAATGTGGTTGGTAACTTTTAACCCTGTGAAAACAGAAAGTCTTTTGATATCTAGAAAACTCTTACAGACAGTACATCCTCCTTTATACATGATACGCATAAACATCTTGGCATATTCTTTAGTAATGATGGCTCTTGGCATAAACACATAAACTACATTAAAGAAAAAGCTTGGATAAGAATTAATATTATGCGTAAACTTAAATTCCAGCTAGACCGCAGATCTTTAGAAATAATTTATACAGTTTTTATTAGACCTATTTTGGAATATGGCAATGAAATTTGGGACAACTGCACACAGTATGAAAAAGACGACATTGAAAAAAATCAAAAAGAAGCAGCTAGAATTGCAACTGGAACAACTAAACTAGTGTCTATCGAAAATCTTTATGGGGAAATTGGATGGGAAACTTTAGACTCGAGACGGAAAAAGCAAAAATTAATTCTCTTCTATAAAATGGTAAATAACCTGACTCCCTGACTCCCTGACTCCAAGGCCTATCGGAACCAGAATTTTATGGTGACTTAGTATACAAATTCAAAAAGATTAAGGGTAGGACTGATTTTTCTGATCAATTCCGAAAAATAATAATACGTCACAAACGTATTGGCTATAATTTAAATGTTATGCGACAGTCTGCATGCTTAGTGATTAACCCAATCACGGTTGATAACTTTGCTGCACTCTTTAATTGCACACCGGGGGATCGGTCGTCAGACTCTATGATGGCCCCGACCTAAAGCTATATATTTTAGTTGGTTGGGACCGGAGCCTTTTTGTCTGTTGCTTGGTCCACCGGGGCTCAACTGGTGACCTTCTTTTGCTTCAGATTTCCAGTGGGGTCGTTTGGCAGGACAGGGATCTCCACCTGTCAGACGGCCCGTTGTATCTGTTGAGTCCTCGTCTTTGCTTCTTCATGGTGTTGAAATTTGATTTATGTGTTTACCGTGATGATTCATTGACGAGTTAGAGGGTTATCATGCGAACCGAACTACCAACTAAATGTTTTGTACCACTTCAGAAACTGAGGGTGAGGTTGGGCCTGTAAAATCGATTTAAGCCCCCCAGTAATTCATTACTGACCGTTCCAAGGCGGTAGTTCTGTTGTGGTTCTTTGTTGCCTGTTTTTGGTGTCAGAGTTTCTGTGATGTTTTACCTTATGTATGTTATTATTATTTTTGGTTCGGTTTGGGTTGCTGAGTGGCCACCTTTTGGGAACAAGCTGCTCACTCGGTTGGCCATAATGTTCTCTGTATCTTGATTATTTGTAATCTTAGTTGTTTCCAACTATGGTTTGAGGGCTGGATTTGGATTTTGATTGTTTCAGTTCCTGGTCTTTGCAAACTTTTTTCCCTTTTATCTATCATCTCTTATACCTGCAACTGTTAGTGAAACGTCTTTTTATAATCTAAGAAACGCAAATGACATTCGTACAATTAATGCACGCACAAATCAGTATTTCAATTCCTTTCTACCCTCCTCTATCCGAGACTGGAACAGCCTTCCCGAAGAGCAAAGAAACTCTGTATCTGTTTCATCTTTTAAGTTTCAGCTAAATCAGGTAAATGATAGAATACCTAAATATTACTACTCTGGAGACAGACGTTCACAAATCCTGCATACGCACCTTCGCACTAAGTGCAGTTCTTTAAATTATGACATTTATCTAAAAAACTTGACCGATTCCCCCATGTGTAGGTGTGGTTATATTGAAAACTCTGAACATTACTTCCTATACTGTCACTACTATCATCGGCAAAGAAACGAAATGCTACGTAGTCTTTCTCATCTCTGTAACGTATCATTAGATGTGTTGTTGTTTGGGGATAGTTCATTGTCAGTGGATGTTAATACACAAAATTTGTAGCTGTACATAAGTATATCAGAGATACTAGAAGATTTTAGTATATATATGTATATCCTTTTTCCGCCAATAATGCTTTTGCCGTTTTGTCCTTTCTTCTTGATTATCAGTCACTTATTGTCTCCGTATTTAATTTATAATTTACATTTTTATATTATTACAAAAAGAAAAAAGTATGCAAAGACCAGGAACTGAAACAATCAAAATCCAAATCCAGCCCTCAAACCATAGTTGGAAACAACTAAGATTACAAATAATCAAGATACAGAGAACATATAGCCAACCGAGTGAGCAGCTTGTTCCCAAAAGGTGGCCACTCAGCAACCCAAACCGAACCAAAAATAATAAGAACATACATAAGGTAAAACATCACAGAAACTCTGACACCAAAAACAGGCAACAAAGAACCACAACAGAACTACCGCCTTGGAACGGTCAGTAATGAATTACTGGGGGGCTTAAATCGATTTTACAGGCCCAACCTCACCCTCAGTTTCTGAAGTGGTACAAAACATTTAGTTGGTTGTTCGGTTCGCATGATAACCCTCTAACTCGTCAATGAATCATCACGGTAAACACATAAATCAAATTTCAACACCATGAAGAAGCAAAGACGAGGACTCAACAGATACAACGGGCCGTCTGACAGGTGGAGATCCCTGTCCTGCCAAACAACCCCACTGGAAATCTGAAGCAAAAGAAGGTCACCAGTTGAGCCCCGGTGGACCAAGCAACAGACAAAAAGGCTCCGGTCCCAACCAACTAAAATATATAGCTTTAGGTCGGGGCCATCATAGAGTCTGACGACCGATCCCCCGGTGTGCAATTAAAGAGTGCAGCAAAGCTATCAACCGTGATTGGGTTAATCACTAAGCATGCAGACTGTCGCATAACATTTAAATTATAGCCAATACGTTTGTGACGTATTATTATTTTTCGGAATTGATCAGAAAAATCAGTCCTACCCTTAATCTTTTTGAATTTGTATACTAAGTCACCATAAAATTCTGGTTCCGATAGGCCTTGGTGTAAAAGAAATTTTAATCCGACATCAAATTTTGAAACCAATTCATGGTGTCTGCGATAGAATTTAGAAAAAGCCTTTCTAAGCTTATGATACCGATAGCCCTGTTGAAGAAGTTTAGCAGTTAAACATTTATTACGAGCATTAAAGTCATCTACATGACTACACACTCTAGCAAATCTTATAAGTTGAGAAATATACACTCCATAAGAGGGACGACGTGGAACGTCACCATCCAAAAATGGAAAATTAACTATATCAAAGTCGAAGTCATCACGTTTATCATAAATTTTAGAAGATACAAAACCGTTAGAAATAGATAGATGTAAATCCAAAAAGGGGGCCTCGGTATCTGAAGTATTAGCTTTATTCAATTTAAGTTCAGGTGGGTAATTTTGGTTAACCATGCTTTCAAAATAAGGATTATCAATATTCAGAAGATCGTCTAAATATCTAGAGGTTGAGTTAAATGCCTCAATGATATCAGCTTGATTATCAACAGAAAGAGAAGTCATGAAATCTCTTTCATAACAAAATAAAAACAAATCGGCCACAAGAGGAGCACAATTTGTACCCATCGGAATACCAACAATTTGTCTGTATAACTTATTACCAAATCTGATGTAAATATTATCTAAGAGATATGATAAGGCGTCACATACATTCTGACATGACCAAAGACTATATCCTCTATATATTTTACGGTCAGTAGAAGTGAAAAACGCTTTCTTATCGTTACAGGCAATATAAAGGGTATCTTCATTTTTGGAGAACTTTTTTGAAGGCCCTCTCAATCAAATCAACAAGTTTTTCCTTTATTAAATTATGGGGTAATGTGGTATAAAGAGTAGAAAAATCATAAGTGGACAAACTAGTCGCACGGAACCCTCTTGACTTCAGTTTACTAAGTACCTCACCAGAATTTTTTATAGACCAAAACATATTTTTCCCTGACCTCTCATACACTGTCTCTTCAGAGACAGCAGGAGGGCTGTTTGTCCCGATGAGATGACGATGGTGTTGAGTATTAGATGTTTTGTTGACCTTTCATTATGTTGTCCACAAGAAAGTATCTTGGAAGTAGGCATGTAAGCCATGTAGGGTTTTTTTTTAATCCAATCCTCTGATCTGTGCCCAGCCGATTTGCCTTTTTGTTTTTCCTTTCTGTATCATCAGTGCTCCATCTCATGCATTCTTTTTCTTTCATTTTTTTTTTTGTATGATAGGACCTAGTTTCTATATTCTATTGAATTTACTTTGTATTCCTTGAACTATGTAATCAAATTACAACTGTACATAATAATTTACAAAACTTGTACAATTTAGCTTGCTAGAGGGAGAGGAATTCTATAAGCATTTTGCTTTCATTCCAATCCCAGTAACTATTTTTGTGTATATCTTATGTTGCATGTGAAAGAAATTATTAATAAAATATGTTTAAACTATTTAATATTGTCACATATTTCCGCGACCCTTTATTGCGTGCATGCCAGCATTCCAGATACACGGGATACAGAGGAGCCTCATCATCGGAAGTTCCACTCATTTTCTTTTCTTAATTTTCAAAAAAGATCTGAAAATTAAAATTGTTTATTGCCAACTATGTTTTAATTAAAGTTCATAATTAAGATTTAGACTGGAGAAACGTTTCCTAAACCTTTCTGCAACGTTACTGCAAAACTTATTTCTAATGGAGAAACGTTTATCATATACTTTTACTATTATTGCCCTTGATAGATATTTGGCTAAACCAATATAGCCCTGTCAGAGAGCGCTGTCCAGCAATGTTGTCCAAAGACCACGTGTAGGGCCGAGATCACATCACGTGTATGGCGGGACAGAAATTTCTGGCACAGTGGATAAAGATATCCGCGTGTTTCCCCTGTTCCTACAAATCTTATCTCACCCATGTTATCTCACCCAGGACCGTATAAAAATGACAAGCATTCAATGCATAGGTTGTAATGGAAGTCACGTAGATGCGTCGTCAAGTGACGTTGGCTTTTTACATGATGTAACGAAGACGACAGTTTATTCACGCCAGAGGTTGACATTAAGAACAGAATGGCGATCGTTGAAAGCGGCGCCTTCTTTCAAAATCAAATAGAAACCTCTGAAGCACTAAAATTAGGCATTTTAACAAGTTCTCAAGTTAAAACAAAACGTGATGTGCAAGAAAAAGTATCTTTCATGGGTGTGAGGTGCGGATAGAAAAATCCGTCACTCGGGATTACTGTTCGGCATCACGAGGCAAGCCTCGTGATGCCGATCAGTGACCCTCGTGACAGATTTTAGCCACACCTCACACCCATGAAAGATACTTATAATCTCAGCCATTGTATCAGCTCTCAAATTTAGCGCTAACGTCAAGTGCTGTCACTGACGTCATCAAAACAACTCAGCCGGCGGACGTCTGCCGCCATGTTTTATTGCCGCACGTCGACTGGTTGGAAGTGGGCACGCAGAGGCTGTGTAGCTTGTTCTGATACTAGAAAATCATTCTCGGTAAGTTTTATTTTGTAACTTGAGCCATTTACGATTAAAATACCTAACGATTGTGTTGAGTTTTCTTGATTTTATACTCAGTTGTATTTCCATCTGAAAGAAAAATGGCGCTCACCAACCATGATCTTCCGACTTGATCCATATTATTTCATCCGATAAAAAAGAAAAAAAAACAGACATATTTTATTGGAACAAAAAATGCACGTTTTCTTACAAAAGTTTAATTTTATAAAAAAAAAAGAAGGCCTATATGATAAAAAGATCATTACACGGTTGTTTTGATCGCAGCCCTGATCTCAGCCCGAGTTGACGGTATCAGAGAAATCCCAAGAAAGAAATTCATTCTTTATAATTCCATTATTATCTGTTCATATGTCTTTACGTCAACAAAAAATCCGAAATAGGCAATGTTTCACACAAACGATGTCGAGGATGTCGTCATTTTGAAGACGTTACCAACTGACGTTTGAAATGACGTTGACGTTACGTCACAATTAGCGTCATACATGCGCTTGCTGTAGTCGTCACAATACAAATTTTGCTCTTTATAATGAATTTCAATGAGAAATTCCAAAAATGCAGATTTGTCAAAGATGAAGTCGGAAGGGAAAATGCTGTTAAGCAATTATTACTTGTTTGTTCACAGGCGCTTGAAGTTTTATGCTAATGATGCCGCCAAATATCCAGACTGAGCTATTTTGAAGAAATGTCATTTCTTATGAAATGGACTATAGACAGCGTCAAGTTTAAAGGGGTTTGAGATGTTTTTTTAAGCATAGAACTTCAAGCGCCTGTGGTTTGTTCACACCAGGAGCCATGTGGCTGACACGGTTGTACTACTTACAGTTGTACACGTTCGCATGTAATAATATTTCTCCGTTCAATTAAAATAATTATTATCGCGGGTAAGGAAAATGATAATAAAATGATGCCAGGATGCGAAGACATCTTTTTCGTTTTAAAGCTGGCATTGCAAACCTTCGACAATCTATCGGCGCACGCTGAAACCAGTTCGGCGATCTATCGGAGCACGCCGCAAACAGGTCAGCGACCAGTCGGCGACCGGTCGCCGATCAGTCGCCGTCTCACCAGTGGTCAGTCGCCGATAAGTCGCCGATCAGTTGCCGATCAGTCGCCGAAAGATCGCCGATAGGTCGCAGCAAGGTTGAAACATTTCCGAGCCAAAGTGTTGCTGAAACCGATCGGCGACTGGTCGGCGACTGAAATAATACGATCGGCGACTTCCAGAAAACCAATGCAACCAGTCGGCGATCAAAATCAGTCGCGGCTTGTCTTTTGTGCTTGCTCAAAAGACTGGATGCGTTAATTTTGATCGGCGACTGCTCGGCGACCTTGTTGCGACCATTATAAAACCTCTCCGCAACCTCTGCAACCTCTCTGCGACTGTTAGTTTTTTAAGGCGCGGATAGGTCGCGGCGCGGTCGCAAGCTCTGTGGGACCGGGGCTTAACCGCTTAGGAGGTCTAAGCCTGCTCAGGAACAGTGTGGTTAGGTTAAATGACCGTCCCGGCATGACCATAGCTGATACCGTGGACGTTAAACAGTATATTTATCACACCGACTATTCTTATTTGCTTACCTGAGCCATAGGCTCATAGAGAATCTTATAGTTTAGGCACGTATCCGTCGTCCATCCGTCGTCCGACGTCTCCTCTGAGAGGTTGTCAAAACCTGAGAGGTTGTTAAATGACCGTCCCGGCATGACCATAGCTGATACCGTGGACGTTAAACAGTATATTTATCACACCGACTATTCTTATTTGCTTACCTGAGCCATAGGCTCATAGAGAAGCTTATAGTTTAGGCACGTATCCGTCGTCCATCCGTCGTCCAACGTCTCCTCTGAGAGGTTGTCAAAACCTGAGAGGTTGTCAACATGTTGTGGCAAGATTCCTGAGAGGTTGGAAAAGGTTGTGGTAATTAAGGTACATGTACCTGAGAGGTTGTCAAAAGATTGTGGCAAGGTACCTGAGAGGTTGTTAAACGGTTGTGGCAAGGTAGCTGAGAGGTTGTCAAAAGGTACCGTTGCAGGAAAGTTTTTTGCAACGTTACATGAGAACGTAGAAATCCCGAAAGAAACCATCCAAATACGTCTACATAAAACCCAAATTCAAAACATTTATGTAACCAAAACACAACGTTACACAAACGTTGCAACAACGTTTTTTTTGCAACGTTTTATGAAAACGTTTAGAAATCCCAAATAAAACCATAAAAAAAAACTACATAAAACCAAAAATCAAAACGTTTTCACAACCAAAATATAATGTTGCACAAACGTTGCAACAACGTTATTTTGTTAGCTGGGAACGTATTGGCTATAACATTAATGTAATGCTGCAGCCTGCATGTTTAGTGATTGACCCAATCATGGTTAAAAACTTTGCTTCCCTCTTTAATAGCACGTCGGTTGGAAGGACATCAGACTTAAGTTGCTGAGTGGCCACCTTTTGGGAACAAGCTGCTCACTCGGTTGGCCATATGTTCTCTGTATCTTATGGTGGCTGGTTTGTGCCATTTCGTCTTTTCGTCTTTTCGCCGCGAAAAGACGCCACGCGAAAAGACAAAAAGACGAAAAGACGCCATGCGAAAAGACGAAAAGACGCCAGGCGAAAAGACGAAAAGACGAAATAACGCCATGCGAAAAGACGAAAAGACGAAACCCGCCACGCGAAAAGACGAAATTTCAGCGCGAAAAGATGAAAAAACGCCATGCGAAAAGACGCCATTTGAAACTCTTAATTTGTCGTCTTTTCGCGTGGCGTCTTTTCGTCTTTTCGTATTTTCGCCTGGCGTCTTTTCGTCTTTTCGTCTTTTCGCATGGCGTTATTTCGTCTTTTCGCGTGGCGTTATTTCGTCTTTTCGTCTTTTCGCGTGGCGTTATTTCGTCTTTTCGTCTTTTCGCGTGGCGTTATTTCGTCTTTTCGTCTTTTCGCATGGCGTCTTTTCGTCTTTTCGCATCACGTGTTTTGCATTAAGATGTATCGATAAATCCTATTCTAAATGCAGTTAATACTTTGAAAACTTAGACAGGTGTTTCTTTTTTAAACTGTGTAGACCCTGATCAGAATGCAATCTGTAAAGAAGTGTACTAATCACGGTTTGCAGTTTTTGCCGCTAAACTGTTCTTTTAAAAACATTACCAAAAATGTGAGGAAAGAAGTCATTATGGTATTTCTACTGAACGGGCAGAAAAGAAAATGAGCCGTCCTAATGTTTTGGAGTAAAATACTCCAAACAAGTTTCAACATATCTTAATTTTGATCTTAAACTGCCTAAAAGATTAACCACTTGTTGACCATGTAATCTCTCTCAAACTATGGAAGACGAAGGTGTCTATACAAACATTGAAACATTGTTGCACTTCGCTGTAAGTGTTATGATATGAAAAAATAATGATACAGTATTTTCCCTAATTTGACATACATTTAACTGCAGCTAACGCAAAATTTGAACAAGTTTATAGTTTTCTAAAGACGTGCCAATCGCAGACAGAGCAGAGCCTGATTAGACTTCTCTTTGGCTTTCGCATATGTGTCCCAATATATAAGAATTTTATATTGAAAATGTGCCCCCTTCCGCCATTTTTACAAAGGGGCATAACTACCGTTACTTCCTCTACAAGTCTTCTTTAAACGACAGGGATGCATTTTGCTAGCTCAACTAGGGCAGCTGAAGACAGGACTAGGTGGAAAAGGAGTGTTGTAGAGTCATCTGTGGTGCCCCAACGACTTCACAAGATTATGGGATAGACTAGACTAGACTAGACTAGCGGTTGCAGTCAGTTCGACCCCCGCCCCCTCCACACACACACACACACACACACACACACACACACACACACACACTCGCCTCAGTGGTCCTTCAGATGTGACTCTAAACCGCGAGGTCATGTCTTCATATGACCTTAGCATTGGTGGGACATTTTACCAAATTCTCTCGATCTCTCAGTTTGAACAATAATATTGTAACACATTTTACTCAGAAAATACATTAAGTAGTAGATTAGGTGCTAGCATTAAGTAATAAATTTGGACCATGTTACCATTATGATCCTAAATCCTAGGACATATGTGTCCTAGGAAAACAGTTGTCTGGTCAGGCTCTGCATTGGTAACCATTCTGCGTATGTTATGATAGAGCTCGAGATATTAAAATCTACTTGTTCAAATTTAAAAAAAAAGAAAAGAAAAGAAAAACGGTTATTTTTACGTAGGATGCATGGAGACACAGGCTTCAACATATTTGTATCTGTGCTTAAGGTGAACGGGACCACTCTCAATGGGAGGCAATTTTGCATTTTTGCCTCCTTTCATAAGGAGGGTCAGCTCTTGAAAGTAGAATTTGGTCCTCTAGGAGCAAATTCTTTCCTTGAAGAGTAGACCTATTTAAGAATCTAACTTTCTGTTTGCTTCACTTTCCTATCTTGGGAAGCAAAGAGAATGTCACAAAAGTTGTTCCTCTTTGTAAATATGACAGAAGGGGACAAAATGTTCAATATTAGAGAGATCTTTCTTGGAGGTGTATACATTCAGCTATGATTGATTGATTGATTGATTGCTTAACGTCCGCAGTAAACATCTATGGTCATGTCGGGACGGTCAGTTAAGCTAACCACACTATTCCTGGGCAGGCTTAGACCTCCTAAGCGGTTAACCAGTACTAAGTGCACATACTTTCGCCAGTAACTGACAACTGCCCTTCTTGAATCAGCGGAAGGAGAAACGAAAGTATGTGGCCAGACCAGGTATCGAACCCAGAACGAACCCAGAACCTCTGACATATGAGTCAGGTGCCCTACCGATTGTTCTACGCGGCCCGGCATACATTCAGCTATACAGGGTGTTAAGAAAGTTCGAAGACATTACAATATTGCTTATAACTTCAGAAGTTACATTCATTGAATCTTAAAACTTTACAGGTTTCAAGAACTATTCAGTATTAAAGGATCCACAATGTAACAACTTTTACAAACAAACATTACTGTAGTAAAATTAGCTGCATACCCAAGGTGTCAAATTGGCTTGCTATTTATTATATGGATTTTATGCATAAGGATGCGGCATATTAAACTGTTATTTATTCTTATCCCTCAATGAATCATCAATTTTAAACTAACTGAAATGATAGAGACTAAGCCAAACAGTATTTTATTAGTTACAACTTGTAAGGTATCATAGACAACATGCACATTTTGACAAATGATTCATTGACATGAAAAAGCAGATGAGACATTTATATTTTGCAAAGGGGGTGGGGGTAATGAATTAACATCTGAAACAAAATTTGAAATCAAAATGGTTTATATCATGATGGGGGTCTTAGAGATAAGGGAGACAAGAATAAAATTTCAAAATATTTATGGTGTACCTGAAAATTATTATTTATTTGAATTTTTACCACTAAAAAGTCAAATTATGCAAATGTGTTGATAAAATAGCATTTCTACAACAATAGTGTATCTAAATGACAAGAAAATTTGTTAGTTACAGGGGTTTTTACCCCAGTATAAAATATTTTAAGAGTTTTCTAAACAATTTCATATTCTTACCTAATTTGTTTCAAAACAACAAGGTTTTGGTGCAAAATTCAATGAAAAATGAGCCTGACGTTAAATCTAAAGAGTAATTTGTTAAGAGTAATTTTGCAAAACAATAGGAAAAGAAAAATCAGTTCAAATGTTTATGCCCGATATAAAAACAAATCTAATAACAAGAGACCAAGAGAAATCTGCAAAATGCCTCAGTGTTTACAAATACTGATGTAGATTCTATCCCTATCCCCTAAAATTTTAAGTTTCAATTAAGAATGGGGGTACCCTTTCGATTTAGCCATAAATTCTGCAGTTAACTGTCAGAAAATAATAAAAACTAAATTAAAAAATCACGAAAATATTCCCTGCAATACCAGTACTTTAACATCTTAAATATTTCTATTGGTTTTGAAAAACCAAGCTCTTAAGCCGCCGAACTCTAATGCAAATCAAAATTTTGCCTTCACCATTGTCAGCCCTGTAGGGGATGTGTCCATGGCAATTCATATTTTATCTTCATTTTGATATCTAAAAAGAATTTGTATGTTGCATATCTTTGGTAGTGTTTCCTTTATCACACTTACAAAGTTTTGCGAAAATCATAACGTTATTAAGCGTTTAGTGTAAGTTTAAATAATGTCTACGAACTTTCTTAACACCCTGTACAGTCAAACCTGCTTATGGTCAGCTATACAGTCAAACCTGCTTATGTGGTCACCTATATAAAGGGATCACCTCGCTTAAGCAGCCACCTTTTCTTGGTCCTTTGAACCAAAATACATTGCAAATGAAATGTTTTAAGGGGTCACATGTCTTAAGTAGCCACTTTTTGTCCTTCCCTTGGGTGACCCCTTAAGACAGGTTTGATGGTATTTCTCAAAAATGCTTGCGACAACAATGTACTAGGTCTGCCTATGCTCCTCAATGCGCAAATTTGCGTCTGCTAATTTTTAAGTCATGATGGCCCAGAACTGTAATTAATGCCGACCCCATACTAATACTTATAGCTATCCTTTTCACTTTTAACAAGTTTGATTTTTCTGTCGGATCAAATAGAGTTTCAGTGGCAAATCCCTTCTAATTTTCATAAGACTGCTGCTTGACTTGACTGATTATCTTGATTATATCTGTGTTTGATCTCAGTCAACAAGGCACACATTTGTTATTCAATCTAAACGGTACCATACTGACCGAAAATGTTGCCGACCCCAGTGCACGTTAATTTTATAGCCTATCCTTACAATTTTTAGCTGTCAAAAAGATATATTTTATCTATTTAAAAAAAGCATTTCAGTGGCAAATTCTGTGATCAGGCTGCTTCTGTAGCTGCGTTTGCAGTAGTCTGATATGAGTCTATATTGGTTACTCAGACAAACTGTCTTAGTATTAGGAATCAATACAGGAATCAATACAGTTATCAATAGAAGGGTATTTGTGTGTCGTTATTTCGTCTTTTCGTCTTTTCGCATGGCGTTATTTCGTCTTTTCGCGTGGCGTTATTTCGTCTTTTCGCGTGGCGTTATTTCGTCTTTTCGCATTTCGTCATTTCGTTTTTTCGCGCCGAAAAGACGAAAAGACGCCATGCGAAAAGACGAAAAGACGAAATAACGCCACGCGAAAAGACGAAAAGACGAAATAACGCCACGCGAAAAGACGAAAAGACGAAATAACGCCATGCGAAAAGAAGAAAAGACGAAATAACGCCATGCGAAAAGACGAAAAGACGCCATGCGAAAAGACGAAAAGACGCCACGCGAAAAGACGACAAATTAAGAGTTTCAAATGGCGTCTTTTCGCATGGCGTTTTTTCGTCTTTTCGCGCTGAAATTTCGTCTTTTCGCGTGGCGGGTTTCGTCTTTTCGTCTTTTCGCATGGCGTTATTTCGTCTTTTCGTCTTTTCGCCTGGCGTCTTTTCGTCTTTTCGTCTTTTCGCATGGCGTCTTTTCGTCATTTCGTCTTTTCACGTGGCGTCTTTTCGCGGCGAAAAGACGAAATGGCACAAAACAGCCACCATAGTATCTTGATTATATGTAATCTTAGTTGTTTCCAACTATGGTTTGAGGGCTGGATTTGGATTTTGATTGTTTCAGTTCCTGGTCTTTGCATACTTTTTACTTTTAATGCTTGGTCCAACGTAAAACTATTAAGATCAGTTTGTTGGGACCGGAGTTTGCCTTGTCTGTTGCTTGATTATTCGGGGATCAACTGATGGTTTTCTTTTGCTCCAGTTTTTCAGTGTTGTTGTTTTATATACAAATCCTTGGTAAGGCCCCGTCTTGAATATGCTACTCCAGTATGGTCACCACTGTTTAAGAAAGACTCCATCATCTTAGAAAAATTAATGTTCAGAGAAGAGCAACCAGAATGGTAAATACGCTATCTGGTCTGCGGTACGGAGATAGGCTTTTCAGTAATTAACGATTCTGGGGCCTGGTTCACAACGAATCGTACGATTGAAATTCGTCGTAAGATGATCGTACGAGAATCTTACGACCAAAAATCGCTTTCATGAAAAAAATCTCGGTTTCACTATTGTCTTCGTAGAACTCAATTTACGATCAAATCTACGATACCTAAAGGGCAGTCGTAAATTTCACTTTTTCTCCTCTTTCATCGCACAACATACTCATACTCAACTTTTGAATAGATTACATTTATCTACTGTCTTTCTGAAAAGCATATACCAAGTTTTGAGCAAATCAGCCAATTAACAAAATTCCAAATTTATGATAAATCACCTAAGGGTGATTTTGAGTGAAGTTTTTCCTGTACGATTATCGTACGATTGTCGTGCGATTCTTGCGGGATAATTTACCTGCAATGTATTAGAGACTATTCTCAAAATCATTACGGCAGCATTTGTTCTTATAGAGAGAAATTATCTTACAAGAAAATGGGAGGTTTTAGGACTGTTTGAACCCCTAATTAGGTGATCTCTGATCTGAGGAGACTGCATGTTTGTGTTCAACGGTATGGCACGCCAAATGCACAATAAATCTTTAAATTAGGTTTAAGAAATTTTACCCTAAGTTGAGCTTCAAACCTTGGTTTCAGTTCAGTCATAGGTTTCAAATCTGATTTCAATACCCGGATTTGTAAAAACGATTATAGAAAATTTGAATTTTCAAAAATTAGTTTTGAAGTTAAAACAAAGGATTGAAAACTTAACACGCGAAATTTGGCTTGCTATACTATACAAGCGAATTATTGCGCTGACCACAAGGTTCTGCAGTGCAAGTCTGAAAGAGCTGATACAATCACAGACAGCATTTGGCAAAATAAAAAGACCCGAGTTTAATTCCTCGGAACTTCTTTCTCAAAATTGTATTTCGAAAATCGAGGAAGGGCATGGCAAGCCAATGCACAATGAATTTCAAAACCCTGAGTTTCAGCCTTGTTTTTAGAGGTTCAGTCCTAGGTTTTGGATCTCCAATCCCCACTTTTGTAAAATGAATTTATATAGGAATTTTGTTTTCATATCTTAGAAGTAAAGGGTGTCACTATGTAGTGACACCCTTTACTACTTATCTTGGTTTTGAAGATCTGCAACGAATGATAAAAAAACTTTAAACCTTGGACTGAAAACTTCCCAGGTGCGATCCTTCGTGTCTTTGGTTAGGAGTCGTCCATGTTTACTTAGAAGCCACCGGTAGCTCAGTGGTTTAAGCGCTGGCCTGCTGATCAAGCGGTCCTGAGGTCGTTTCCGGAGGCTGAAATCGTTTCAATCGTAAACAGGGTTCCATTGCACATAACCTTTCATTATCACCCTTCCACCGTCCTGATACGACTGAAATGCTGTTGAAACGGACGTAAAATCGCAAGGCATCCATCCATCCATCTTCCTTACTTCAGTGGGAAGGGCTTTAACCTCATTGGAGGTCCTGTTGACCTTTTTCTTTGACATGATTGCGTTGTATTACAAATCGCTACTTTTTGTGTTTATAAAACCCAATACACATCTGTCAAAGCTAATACACATCACGTCTGCGATCCATCGTATAACTAAAATCCTACGAGAATCGTACTATCTGTCGCACGATGTTTTTATGAAACGATCGTGCGAGAATCGTGCGATTCTCGTACGACCAAACGTACGATTATCGCACGATTCATCGTACGGTAAATTTTTGTGAAACAGGCCCCTGATTTGGATTGAAAATCAGAGAATCTGATATATGTTTTAACTTGAAACACACAGAACTGTAATATGCAATATGTTGGACAAACTTGTCGTAAGCTGAAGACTAGATTTGGTGAGCACTATCGTAAGATTTTAAAGGCTAAAAAGATAGATACTTTTCTATACCAACATTTTAAGCGTACTGGTCATTCTCCTGATAATGTTTCAGTACAAATATCTGAGAAGTTATCATACGATCATAATTCTTCTGCTCGATTCAATAACATAAAAAGATTCGAAACTGAATTAAAATGGATAAAATTATTGCAATCAGCTTCTCCACTTGGTTTTAACGATAACATCTACCATGAGGGAAATATCTCTAAAATGCCAGATTTTGATGTGTTTTCTCTTTTAGAAATTCGAAAACGTAAATCCAGATCTCATGGTATAAGACTAAAAGGAAATGATAAACGTAAAAGATGTGCTGCCAAAAAATCTAACACTTCTCTTAATGATTTATCAACAAAATTATTGGAACATGGCCGACATGCTATGCTTTCAATTCTTAGTTCCCTACCCATTCCAGTCTTACGCAAATTGGATATAGAGGCTAATAGGTTTTACGATAGAAATCACCAAATGTACGAAGCGGCACTTCTAACTAGATGTTATACTCAACACGCTCTCCGTCCACTAATTGATTCTGAAATCAATCATAAAAGAAATTTCATTAAAATCCCTTTCATTAACAAAGGTATTGACTTTATAGATTTACCTAGTATATTTCAGGATAAATCTGTTACATCTTCCATACCTGATTATTTCCAAAATTCTGAACCACCTATTATTTGTTATAAGTATAACAAACCGATTAGAAGTATCATATTTAATTTCAATAAACTAGTGTCTGATCTTGACATCGATGCTAATACTCCTGATTCATGAGATTGTAAAGATTCCAAATTTATTTACCCATCAGCAGGTCATGTTGTGACTGGAAATTTGAAGATCATCCCGGATTCTAGAATTCGTAACATTGTTTCTAAGGGTCCTAAGTATAGATTCCCTTCCCATATCGATTTCAACAGATGTAGGGAAGAAATTGCATCTGCATTAAATGATTTTGGTAATCGTTGGTGTAAACGAGAGGGTGTTGAAAGTAACGCTTTAAAGAAATGGAAACTAAGTATCTTTAATATTGTGGATAAACGTATAAAGTTTTATTCACACAATACTAATCTTTTACCTCCTAAGCCTAAATATTCCTTTAGATATTTGAAGCAGGGTATCCAGGATTTTCATAGGAAGTATGTTTTGGTTCCTGCTGACAAGGCCGCAAACAACATTGTTGTTGTTTGTCGGATGCACTATATTAACACTTTGAAGCAGGAACTTAACGGCACCACGGCTTACGAAGAGACTTTACAGATGAGAAGACTGTCGTTAATAGCCACTCAAATAATTTGCCTTTAAAGTTTGCTGTAAACATTAAGGAACGCCAAGACAAACTTCCTACGATGTATTGGTTACCTAAGCTTCACAAAAACCGTATAAAGCTAGATTCATTGCCAACTCTAGCTCTTGTACTACTACAGAATTATCTAAATTATTAACTTCTTGCCTCACTGCTGTGAAATCTCGTGTCATTTGGTACTATGAGACAGTGTATGAGAGGTCAGGGAAAAATATGTTTTGGTCTATAAAAAATTCTGGTGAGGTACTTAGTAAACTGAAGTCAAGAGGGTTCCGTGCGACTAGTTTGTCCACTTATGATTTTTCTACTCTTTATACCACATTACCCCATAATTTAATAAAGGAAAAACTTGTTGATTTGATTGAGAGGGCCTTCAAAAAGTTCTCCAAAAATGAAGATATCCTTTATATTGCCTGTAACGATAAAAAAGCGTTTTTCACTTCTACTGACCGTAAAATATATAGAGGATATAGTCTTTGGTCATGTCAGAATGTATGTGACGCCTTATCATATCTCTTAGATAATATTTACATCAGATTTGGTAATAAGTTATACAGACAAATTGTTGGTATTCCGATGGGTACAAATTGTGCTCCTCTTGTGGCCGATTTGTTTTTATTTTGTTATGAAAGAGATTTCATGACTTCTCTTTCGGTTGATAATCAAGCTGATATCATTGAGGCATTTAACTCTACCTCTAGATATTTAGACGATCTTCTGAATATTGATAATCCTTATTTTGAAAGCATGGTTAACCAAATTTACCCACCTGAACTTAAATTGAATAAAGCTAATACTTCAGATACCGAGGCCCCCTTTTTGGATTTATTGTTTCAATTCCTGGTCTTTACATACTTTTTACTTTTATAAAGCTTGGTATACCATCTTTAGAATACCGTCGAATGAGAGCAGACGTGATTGAAGTATTCAAAATCCTTAATAAGATAGATACTACGGGTCAATCAACTACTGCAACATTTCGTTGTTGGAGGAGATTCAGAAACGTTCCGTTATCTCAAAATAATAAAAAGACAAAGGATCAAAGTATTTTTTTCACAGACGGCGGCTCAGTTGATCGTTGTCACAAAATTTATTTATAACGGTACCTGTCAGCTATATTATAACGATTTCCGCGGCGGTCACTTTGCTAGGTAGCGGTTCACAGAATGACGGCACAAATCTAGTTACCGCGCCCTTTACTGAGCGGGTTTAATACAGTTATAATTGAATCAAAGAAATCAGTTTTTCGACGGAGTGTTTGATCTGACAGTTGACCGTAACAGATTTTCATTACCTTTAGAAGGATGTTTGTTGCAGTAGATACTTTATGCGTAGTAAGATCGACAGAGAAAATTTCTTTACAATGTCAGAACACTCTACTCGAGGAAATGATTTGAAATTCTTCAAAAGGCGTTGCAGATTAAATGTCAGAGCTAACGCATTTTCAAACCGTGTTATAAATGTGTGGAACTCTCTACCAAATTCTATGGTTTTGGCACCTTCCCTGAACATATTCAAGTCGCAATTAAACAAACATTGGCACGGGCACCCCTCAAAGTTCCAACCAACATGCTACATTCCGGGCGAGTCAGTACCAATGAGTAAGACAAGATATCGAAATGGGCCAGCAGAAGCTGTATGACAGCTTAGAAGGGTCTCAAGTATGGTGAGTTATGGTGAGTTATACCTCAGGGATCGCTGGGTGTCACAATACGTTGTTTCTTCCGAGTCCTCATCTCTGATTCATCATAGATCTTATCCTTGATTTTTTTGTTTCCTATGATAATTCAACCTTCATTCAGACCAAACAGCTAACTAAATGTTTCGAACGACCACAGGGGCAAAGCTCCAGCACTGGATATCTGAATAGCTGCCCGTTCTGATTTCTGTTTTGCTTTGTTTTGTAATTGAAAATATAAAATGGGTAAAATTAGATATTGATGCTTTTAAATTGGGGTAGCTGAATGACCACCTGTTTGGAAAAATGCTCCTCATTCGGTTTACCGTGCGTGCATTTCGTGAACTTTTGTCATTAGCTCGCCTGAACGAAAGGAGTATCATCCATTGGAATGCCCTCCCACCTTACATACCGGTCCTTCCCACCTTGGCGCAGTTCAGTGGTGCTGTCTGCCAGGTGATCCATGTCTCTGCCTAAACACCAATTTCTGATTTTATCTTTGAACTATACTAACACTCTTTATCGCACTGTACAAACTCATCTCATACACTTTTCTATACTTTTGTTTCAGCTAACCCCCTTCAGCACTTGGTTCGCCGGAACCCGTCTGAATTCCCCCTCGGGGGTTAAGACGAACGAAAGAAAGAAAGAAAGATAGATAGAAAGAAAGAAAGAAAGAAAGAAAGAAAGAAAGATAGATAGATAGATAGATAGATAGATAGATAGATAGATAGATAGATAGATAGATAGATAGATAGATAGATAGATTAGATAGATAGATAGATAGATAGATAGATAGATAGATAGATAGATAGATAGATAGATAGATAGATAGCACAAGATGATGCACAAAAAAGTCAACGGCGGGACTCTACGAAAACAACAACAACAACACAGAACACCGGCGTGCGTAACAATGGATAAATCAACCCAGACCGGAATTTTGGAATTTCCACTGTCACTTTTGTGACTTTACTGTCACAGAACTTTACTATCTATTGAACGCGATCACTGTGACTGTATTTCGGTAACCACGCTTAAATTAGCAACAAATCTTCGAATGGATCTATTACAAAAACTTTGTAGACTGGATTCCCCTAATATCACGGTAGTTAATTGTAATGACAGCTAGAAATAAATAAAAAGAGCTGGACTGATTAAATAATATTTTAATTATTATCTGTTGGTCATCCCATATTCTTCTGCACTATGGAAAATCATATCTTTCTCATCTTTGTTTTCAAACAAGAAATGATAAGCCACCATGGTGTTTCAGCTTAAGCCAATGGAGAGTTCCATAATATCACAGTATTTATAAAAGTGGCAAGTATGGAAAGCAAGTTGTATCAAAATTCTTAAAATTTAATGTAGTAATAACAAAGGTGTTCATCAATATTCTAAACCAGTTTGTACAAACTAAATCAAATGTTATTGAAATTTGAACAGAATTTTATATCAGAATATACTTTCAGGTGGGGTTTCGAAAAAAATGACAACTAGGTTGCATAGGGGCTGCATAAGCAGTAAATAATTTCTTGATGAATCAATAATCATACATAAAATAATTGTTTTCTAGTTCTAACAGTTTTGTTCTAATATATCAAAAACAATTTTTGTCAGAAATGTCTATTTATTTCTCAGGCTCATCACAGACACTTTATGTGCTTTGATTTATTTATTACAAACATTCAAGTTTTTTGTCTTAATGGCTTCCCATAATTTCCAGCAAAACTTTGGATAGATAAATATTGTAATCTTGAGATTTGTTGTTTTCAAATAAAAGACTGGGATACCAGATGTGAGAAGTCACAGACAAAAATAAAATTATGGCCCCTATTTCAGTGAGCTACGAGTTTTCTTGGGCAAGGGGATAGAACCATGTGGAAAACATGTAAATTTCATGGTTCCTATAAAAGAAAGATTGTACTCGACAGGAATCAAGACAAATTCTAAAAAATTTTCTACAGCATAGAAGTTAAAACTTGTGGCTGATGAAGTAATTTTGTCACTACTCAATACACAGTAAGTTTATTGAGATACAAGAAGAAATGCAAATGCCGTGATATTAAGGAACCCTTGATATTATGAGAAACGACTATACGTATGGACTCATGACAACTCGCCCCGTAGCCCTATTCAAAAGTGCTCTTGGATTCAAACATCTTTAGTTTCATTTTTATTTTGAAGTTTACGTTTTTATTTATAGACTGATAGTGATTCCCCTACAGAGGTTTAGAAGGGTACTGCACCCTTCTGCCTTTTGGCCTTACCCTTCTGCCTTTTGGCCTTACCCTTCTGCCCTCCCTTTGTGAAAGGTAATTTCATTCATATTAATGTTATATTTCACAATAAATGCAGCTTTCTGTGTAAAAAAGGCTTTTTATCATGCTAATATTTGTAACTTCCTGCTAAAAGAAGGTGTTTATCCTGTTAGAAAGTGTTTATACCCACAGCTATTTTGTCTTTGAAAATAATAGCTTCAGAAAAATGCCCTTCAGGGAGGGTATCACACGCTAAAAGTGCCCTTTTTCTGGCCAACACCCTGCCCTTTTTTCAGGCTGGGGGAATCACTAGACTGAATTAGCGTTTCGCAACATGAACGTCAGACTGAAAAAGATACGCGATCTTTTGAAGCAGAAGTATCGTCCCGGTATGTGTTTCCGCGCATTATGTGTTTCAGAGCCCTAACTATAATCATAAACTGTACGTGGTAGAGCATTTGCACTGAGAAAATTTATTGACATCTTTATTCTGCAGAAGAATTCTTTTTTCCCCAGGACAATTGCAACTTGGAATGGCCTTACAACCGAAGCTGTCTCTTCGGAGACAGTTGATGGGTTTAAGGCCAAAATTTAATATCCTAGGGTAGAGCAGGGGTTAGGCATGGAATGCCTGCCCCTGAGGACTTCTTGTAAATAGTTTTAATCTGCTGGTGGCTATGTCACAAATTCATTTATTTATTTATTTTTTTGTGACAACTTATGCGCCACACCAAAAACCTGTCATCATGGTCAAAGTTGACCGAGGACAGTATCGATAGAAAGAAAGAAAGAAAGAAAGAAAGAAAGAAAGAAGGTTTTGTTCCTTACCATTATAAGAAATTGCCAAAAATATCATCTGGGAGAAAACAAATTAAAAATCAAAACACGATGTGCCTTAAATAGTCATTTTTCTTCATGCACTTTTGTTATGGTTGTTGTGACCCCTAAATTTTTCGAACAAGCAAAATTTTGTAAGAAAAACCCACCGTCTGTTAATGGTATGGTTAATATCTTTAATGTCATGCAATTGTTTAGGTTCACTGAAAATAAATTAGTACTTTTCAAAAATGTTTCTGACAAGAAGGTCCTTATATCCAAAAGAAGTGTTTAGCTGTACCAGTTAGTAACGGTATGTTGTATTGTTTTTGTTTATAGTCTGAGTTGTAAAGATAAAATTTATTATTTTCTTTTGCAGTTATGTTACCATGTCCAGTTGTAATACAGTGTGCATATCGATTTGTAACATTGAGGTTTGGAACTTTATTGAAATTTCCAACTTGAAGCATATGGGTTGACAAGTTTGAAAAAGGCTGTCATTGCCCCAAGGCTGGCATGCTATCTGAAATTATTACCACCATCTCAAGAAGGATTGATTGATCATTGATTCCTTTTATTAAATGGTGTCAACAGGAATATGCTTACTCCTAAAATCAGTATTTTCTCCTCACCAAACCAAATAAAATTTTGATTCAAATTTTAAAAAGGGCTCTGAAACACATACCGCGCTAGAAGGATAAATGAAAATAGGTAGTCTCCTCAAGTACAAACACTTGATTTTAATTCTATACTATATTTCATAAGGACAAGCGTAATGGTAGGATAAACATTACAGGGGACTTTGAATATGTTTTTGGGCCAGCCTTACTGCATATTGACTTAAGAAGTTGATTTTGATCTTAAGGGCTCTGAAACTGATGTCGCTGGGATACTCGCCCCGAAGACAACTCGCCCCACAAAAAAACTCGACCCACAAAAAAACTCGACCCGGGACCACCCTTGTTTTTGTTTTACTTCATATTCCGATTTGATCATAGCTGATCATTACATCAGAGGACTGTTCTGTGGTGGAAGAAAGCCAGAAGTAGTTCTCAGCTATATAGGGGCTTGGAAATACTCTGTGAAACGAATTAGGGACATAACGGACCATGGACAAAACGGACCATGGTTGGGACAAAACGGACACAGTTACGGACGAAACAGACCACTTTCAGGACGAAACGGACCACGGTTATGGCCAAAACGAACCACGTTTCAGGACATTACGAACCATGTTTTCAGACATACATACTGACCACCTTATAGGCCCTATGCTCCTATTTCCGTAGCACTAAATGGAAGTCAATGAAATAATGTTTTCAGTAGCATGTTGTAATAGTTTAATAGTGTGCAATAAAATGTCTGGATATTGAGGACTTACATGTCAAAAATGAAGTCACAGCATTAAAGAAATGTTAGTTAAATCTTACTTTAAAATCACTGCCCACTGTAAGGAACTTTCTCCTGAGGTCCGTAGTACAAAAGGAAATTTGTGCTTATGACGTCAAAGGATGGGAAAATTTTGTTAACTATAGTGCAGTTCAAAGAAGTGGATTCGTTTAATTCACATGTGTACAAATTTTCTGGTTCAGTGAACATTTTAGTTTTCTAATATCATTTTGAACTCAAGCCCTACAGTTTTATTAACATACATTTCCAGTGATCTACCTAGTGAATTTCATTGTGGAATAAAAGAGTAAAATTGTAAAGAAAACAGAAAATTTTAAAATCTGGAGATTTGAACTGGGCTATAGATATTCTGCTAATGGGAGGTCACGTGATCAGCTGTTGACATAGATGTCGGCAAACTATGAAATAGCGGAAACTACGGAAGTAGGAGAATTGGGCATATATGAATACGTTTGAATTCAAATTACATATTCCGTTAACCTTGAGAACGCATGTTTCATTTTAGTTTCAGCACTTACAAAGCAATTTGTATGGTTATAAGATAAAGACAGTCTTGTATTTTCGTTTTGACAAGAAAGCCGCTTATGGAGCACAATGTTAGGTTAGGCCTAGTGCACACTCTTGTATTTTCGTTTCAGTAACACAATCAGTACCATATTGCTGATGCATAATATGATATGAATATTGCCCCCTTCCCTCCCAAATGTTACTCGTAATGTTGTTTGTAATGACTTTATATCTTGGAGTCCATACATTTATGTGCACACAAATTACCATATATATTAAGTTGCCATGCAGTTGTGCTATCAGCGCAAGGGTCTGAGACGTTTAACGATTTGTGCACAATATCACTCGTCTCGATTTTATTGACTCTCTTTCTACAACAGCATCGGTGTCAGCAGCAAGCATATGCCACCACTTACCCCAACTAGTGTAGGTAACTTTAAAAGTTACAAGACTTGGCTCAAATATCCCAATTGAAACATGGTCGGTTTTGTCCTGAAACGTAGTCCATTTTGTCCTAACCGTGGTCCGTTTTGTCTGGTCTATTTTGTCCATGGTCCGTTTTGTCCGAGTACCTGTGAAACCACCACAACCCCGAAGGGAACAGCCAACCATTCATACTTGCCAGCGCAGGTTTTGAACCTACGCGGCAGAGGTATGTAGCCAGTCTAAGGTTTACAGGTAAACTTTGCTACCGAATGAGCTATTGGGGCACCCTTTATTTTACCTTGCCAATGCTCCCCTTTCTATTGTTTGCCAACTACAGAAAATATAATGTTTAGTTTACCCTACTGTT
Source organism: Ctena decussata (assembly GCA_963989385.1). NCBI lineage: Eukaryota > Metazoa > Mollusca > Bivalvia > Lucinida > Lucinidae > Ctena > Ctena decussata. Next base: position 3,567,268 of record OZ022500.1, read on the forward strand.
AGCCCCCAAAATCCCATGTCACTGTCAAAAAGTTTGGAGAATTGAAAGTAGAACACGTCTTTTTCACAAAAAATCAGAAAAACGGAATAAGAATAAAATTTGATTACATGAAGTTCATAAAATGGTGACACTGTGCTGGCAAATCAGTGTGAAAGTCTGCTTGGATTCTTAGCTGTTTTCTGGACATATTGGCAAATGTATTCTGTAAGTAATATAGATCTATACTTTCCAGGCGAGCTATGCTGACAGGCGACAGCTTTAGTTCAGTCAAGGAATGAGTCTAAAACATACAGATGGAATGACAAACAGTGTTGACCCTGATCAGACTGGTCTGGGTCTGAACTGTTTTTTCAGACCTCTCTGCCCCTAGACTTAGAATTTTTACAGTAATCAGTTTATGCTCTGTTTGTTCGCTTCCCAGCATTTTTACAAAGTGCAAGATATTCAATATTTTGGGATATTTACAGTCACTGCCAAAAGAAAAATAGTAACAGTATTAATCATATTTAACCCCCGGGGGCATTGCATTGCCAAAGGGGGTGTTATTTAGAGCCTTAAATGTAGTAAATCTTCCAAAATACCTGTGATAAACAGTATTAAGGTGAATGGGTATACAACTCTATTTTTGCCTCCCTTCTTCAGTAGAGAGGTAAGGCGGTGGGGGAGGGAGAGGTCTTAAGGAGCAAATTCTTTCCTTAAAGAGTGGACTACATTTCAAAGAGCTACTTCATCCAGAGAAGCAAACAGGAATTCATACAAGTTATTATAACATCATTTTCGGAAAAGAGGCAGAAAAGCAGGGGGCATTTATTAGAGCAGGGATGTTTATCAGGATAAATATAGTAATAATGTCTTATCTCTTAGGGTATTGATGGTAGTGATGATAATGGATTTTCTTTCTTTTTTTTTTTTACAGATGTATAGTTTCACAGATGGAACTGGACTGTAGATATTAAAAATTCTACAGAAGATACTTATTCCTATTCAAATGACTTCTTGAACTAGAAGATGTCGGAAGGTAAACAGCCAGCACCTTATAAAAGCGACGAACAATCTAAAAATGGAAGTGGTAGGGAAGACTCATCTGTTAAGTCAAACGAAGAAGAAGAGACAAACAAAACTGTTGAACAAGAAGCAACTGATATATTCAGACAGTTTTTGTATGAAGAAATGCAGCGTGAAGGAATGGCTGCCAGTGGAGACTATTCACCTGCTTCCATTAGGCATACTCCTGCTTATGAAATTGGGAGGCAACTTATGATGATTGGGGATAATATTGAACGTAAATATGAACCTGAATTCAAGGATTTAATTGCTCATCTGAGGTCAGAAGCAACTGGAAGAAGAAGTTACATTACATTTATTCTTCTGATGAAAAAATTCATAGACATTTTGACAAGCAGCATAAGCTTTCCCATCAATTTGATTAAAACAAGTTTGCAGATTCTAGTTACCATTTGGTTAAATCCTGATGTTCTAGATGAAGGTGCAGCAGGAGATGTACCAGACAGTGCTAAAACAGCAGTACAGGATTTGGATGAAAAGGCTGTTAAAACATACTTTAAAGCACTCATGAATGGAACCGAAACAGCCAGACATATTAGAATCATGGTGATTGGCATGTTTGGGGCTGGAAAAACAAGCCTTGTACACAATCTTTTAAGTTTAGAAAACACAGACTTTGAAAGTACTGATGGAATTGATATTCATGTCAATGAATGTTTTATCAATGAAAATGATGAATGGTTATTTCAGGAGTCCCAGTTTGCTGAAATGACTGATTATAAATACAGAGTTGCTTCATTGATGAGCAAAAATAAAATACCAGAAAACATCGCCAATTCTGATAATGTTGATGTTATTTATCACAGAAAAAATGCCACAGAAAAGAAAGCCAGAAGACAAGCCTCAATTTCAGTTGAAGAGGTCAGTGAAATGAAGAAACTTTTAGGAACGTACAAAGATTCTGACCCTGTGCTTGCTAATTATTGGAAGGATATATATGATGCCTGGGAATTGACTGAATTGAATGCCAAAGAAGGGAAGACTGAAATCAAAACTTCAACTCAAGCAACTGTGTCAGTATGGGACTTTGCAGGACAAGATGTATACTACTCCACACATCATATTTTCATGAACCCATCATCGATATACCTACTTACTATGGACATAAGTATACCTCTAGCAAGTAAGATTGCAGATAGTGGCAGCAAAACTCTCTTTACGTACTTTCATAAAGAAACAACCTGCTTAGATGCCTTCAAATTTTGGCTCAATTCAATCCATACATACTCTGCTAAATATGGTAAAATAAGTCCTACAGTTATTCTTGTAGGTACTCATATTGACAAACTAGAAGGTACTGCACAAGAAAAAGTAAAAAAAGGAGAAAAGTATTTTGATGATGCCTTAAAGTCTTTCATCAACTCCCCAGCATTACAGCATGTTCATTCTAAGAAGTTCTTTGTAGACAACACAAATGCAGAGGAAGACTTTGATTCTCTTAGAAGAGAGATACTAGACTTGGCAAGAAATCACAGAAGTTGGAATCAAGTTGTTCCAGCTAGGTGGATTCTTCTAGAGCGATCTTTGGAACAGTTAAAATGTGAGGGCAATGAAATTATTACCTTAGAAGGGTTAATGGAGAATGACAGAAAGAATGAATGTCCAGTTGGCAGCAAGAATGAGTTGAAAGACTTTCTTAGATTTCATCATTCACTTGGAAATCTTCTGTATTTTGACACAGAACCCTTGGAAAACCACATCATTCTTTCACCACAGTGGATAGTTGATGCTTTCAGATGTTTTGTGACAAGCTTTCCAAAGAAAGATCCTACAAAACTTAAGTTATGGGATGAGTATGAGAAACAAGCCAGGTTGAGTCCAGAACTGTTACAGTCCATCATAGATAGCAATAAGTGTCTGACTGACTATAAGGATGAAGTTGTTAAGTACATGGAACATCTGGACATCATGGCTCAACCAACAGTCTATGTTGCAAACACAGATGACACTGTCAGTGATAGAGAAGATACTGGAGATGAAATCACTGCAGTGAAAACCATTGCTGAAGATCAAGAGAAAACTGCAAATAGCATTAAAGGTGACGAAGTGAAGAAAGAAAAACTTGACTTTCATATTGTGCCTTGCATGCTTAATGCTAAACCTTTAGGGAACTTTATGGAGAAAATCATCAATCCAAACCATGCTTTGAAAACCTCAGTTCTCTGCTTTGTGTTCAGTGGAAGATTTCTCCCTCCAGTAATTTTCCATCGCCTCATTGCTGTATGCATAAACAAATGGCCCTTGTCAGTTCGGGAAGAGCAGTTTCTTCTATACAGAGGACTTGCTGTGTTTAACTTAACCCCATCAGCAGAACTGGTAATTTGGATGAACGATTATGTAATATTCTGTAGAATTGTATTGTACACATCTATGGATAAAGGCATACCACATGAGATATGTGTTGAAACAAGGAAATTTATTGTTGTTACTCTTCAAGAGTTACTGGGCATTTACAAAGACAAGTGGTCAATGGCAGTACTACCATTTGAAGAACATATTCACTGTGATCAGGCAAAAGATCCTCTACTAGGACTGATTCCTGTTAAAGATCTAGTTTCAGAAACAGAGATTGTCTGTAAGGCTCATTCAGAAGTTCATGTCGTGAAATCAGATGAAGCTCTTGTACATTGGTACCCTGAATCTGAAAGAGGAATAAAACCAACTGACAGTTCAAGAAATAATGCTGACATAGACCTTGAAAGAATTCCAACAGAGAAAGAACTGAGTAGGTTATCTAGTACAATTGGGCATGAATACTTCAGATTAGGATTGGCATTGGGTCTGTCAGGAAAAACCATTCAACAATGTGAAATGAAGCACCAGTTTGATCCTGGCACAAGGATTTATTGTGTGCTTCAGAAATGGAAGGAAGCCAATGGAAAATATGGAACACTAGGAAAATTAAAAGTAGCCATGGAAAATGTTGAGTGTGATATGGATGGCTTTTACAAAGTATTTGGCTGCAGTTCTAGCCAGAAGTCCTTGTAAGGTGAATGGTTACAGCACCATGTTTTCTGCCATTTTTAGCTCGCCTGAACGAAGTTCAGGAAGAGCTATTGCACTACCCCCGGCGTTGGCGTCGGTGTCAGCGGCGGCGTTGGCGTCGGGGTTAGCAAAATGTTAAAGTTTTACGTTAAAGTTTTTTATGTGATGGGCAAGACGCTGTCAGGCGAGCTTTCCTGTCCCTGTGACAGGTCTTGTTTTTTAAGGGAGACAACATTTGTGACTTCCTGTTTGCTTCCAAGGGGTGTATAGTTTCCTTTTCCTTCCAAAAAGGGGTCAACTCTGAAAAGGAAATATTTGCTCAAAGAGGAGCAAGTTGTTTTAAGACAGTTGACCCTATTGAGAAGGGGAACAAAATAGAAAATGGTAGTTGCATCCCCTGAAAGTGTACCCATTTACCTTAATTGAATAATTCGGTGCTCTAGATAAGAATGGGTAACAGGGATAATTTGGGGATAATTTTTCATATTTCTCCATAAAAACATAAGTTTTGACCCATTGTTAGAACCGTCTCGCCGGGATGGTTCTAAGGAGGGGTCACAACATACATTTTCATTGAAAAATAAGAAAAATTATCTTTGAATTATCCACATTACCCCTGATATTAATAGTACAGTGATGCTCTGCTCCTCAGCTGTTTTTCAGCAGAATAATGCAATAATCATATACTATACTTGCTCAAAGTTATAGGTATATCAAATACCGTATTAAGCCTAAATATTGACAATGCCTTTGAACAACTCAATTAAACGTATTGTAAAGGGATGTTTTGTGATAATGTTCATCAGTTTGCTCCTTTTGAGCAGTTTTATTAGGATTGGAACTCGCAGGTTCATGTAGTTTAAAGAAGTAAGTTAAGACTGGTGTTAATTAAAGGGCCTGTAGGATGCAGATAATTTCTTGGAGAATGTTGTTACCCGAATTGAAACAGAACAGAACAGATAATTGATACTGTGCAACCTCTCTACAAGAGCCATCCTTAGAAAGTCAAGAAACTAGATATCACAGAGAGCTGACAGCTATAGAGAAGTTAAATATAGTAAAAATGCATTTTGGGAAATCCAAAAACTGGCTGTTATAGAAAGGTGGCTGTTGTTGAGAGGGGACTCGCTTGTAAAGGTTCTTCTGTATATGTATATGTATGTTATTATTGTAACCCCGGCATATGAAGTCTGCCAAGGGGTATATAGTTTTCGTCTCACCCTCGGTTATTCCGTCCATATGTTGGTCTTTCTGTCTGTAAGTTGATATTTGCATTAAGATTTGCATTTAGTTATTTCTTTATTTATTTTAGGGAGTCTTTACAGGAACATGTTCATACATGCTTAATGCTACAATAGAATAGATGCTGATCAGTTTGCATCACCTACATCAGGGCTGTGTAAATACTATGCTCGACTTGTCCTACTTGTCCCGTTTCCCTCTGGTCAAGTGGGAAATTTCAGTTCTCTTGCCCTGGGACAAGTATTTAAAGTGTCATCAGTGGAAGTATTTCAGGATAATTCAGAGATATTTTTCATATTTTCTCATGAAAACATACGTTGTGGGTTCCTGTTAGAATTGCCTCAATGAGGCAATTCTAACAGGTGCCCACAACATATGTTAATTCAAAAGTTTGTAACAGTTAGCCCAAAACTGCCATAAAGTTCAGCTCTTTCTCTATTCATTATCTAATTCTTCCCTTATTTCATGTGTACCTTTTTTTTTCTGGGCAAGTAAGTATTGGTCTGGACAAGTTAATTTTGTCTATTTACTTCACGGACAAGTAGAAAAGTATGGTATTTCCACAGCCCTGCCTACATGCTGCTGCTGGCCTAAGGTCAAGGTCACAGACATAGAAATTCATACAACAATTGCTTTAATGTTTTGTGTTAAGATTTTGCTTTTGCTCTGCTTTTCTGAAAGCTTCAGTTGGAATTGCCTGGTGTTGATACAGGATAAAAACATACTAGTTTGCATCATATACATGCTGCTGCAGACCTAAGGTCAAGGCCACAGACTTCGACATTTATATAACATTAGCATTAAAGGTAGGTTCCTGTACTAGCGATTACAATTATGTCCACGAAATAATTTCGTCTTTTTCTGAGCTGAATTCTCTTATTTTTCTGAATTTGTTGCTACTGAGAAACTCGTTAGATGTTGAAGAAAATAGTCGTTTTCCCTTTTGGTTTATTTTCTTTCGTTGGAATTCCAGTTCTAAAAATAACTATGTTTATTATGTCTATAAGTGCACGATTTCTGATGCCATTCTCCAAAGGTCAATTTTCCCTTGTCGTGAGCTCTCCTAGAGGTCCTGGCATGGTGGATGGGTTAAAACTATCCCAAAATGCAATGCAGCATGACCTCAGCTGCGTTATCTATTTTTGGCGCGAACTAAATATAGCCCTAACTGGTGTGCGAAGCAGAGTTAGGAAATCCCTTGCAAAACAACTTTTCTAATATTTTTTTGATTTACACTTTTTAGTGAAACTTATTCATTCCCTTTTACAAGTGCTTTCCAACAACTTGGATGAAAGATCATCAAAATTTTGATGCATTCCAAAGTACAGGAACCTACCTTTAAAATTCTGCATTAAGTTGTATCTGTTTGCTTATATTTTCAGTGTACTTGAATAGAACCTTTTGATGTGTGATTGGTTTACTTATAGGTTGAAACATATTAATTGATTTCATCTGGATGCTGCTGCTGACCATAGGTCAAGTTCACAGACTTTAAAATTTTTTAGCTCACCTGAGCCGAAGGCTTAGTATGGCAATGCTCCGTAGTCCGTCCGTCGTCCGTCCTCCGTCCACCATTTTCAAAGGTCTTCTTCTCCAAAACCGCTGGGCCGATCAAAGCCAAATTTTATATGGAGCCTCCATGGGGTGGGGGAACGAAAGTTTGTTTGGGGTATCTGGGTCACATGACCAAGATGGCCACCACGCCCATATATGGTAAAAACCAAAAGGCCTATGACCTTGAAACTTGGTATGTAGCATTGGGCATGCGGGCCCATCATAGTTTATACAAATCATGACCTTGCATTGACCTTGACCTAATTTACGGCATGGTCAACTTTGGTACCTTAGGCTTTTATATGGGAAAATGCTTAAACAGTGGATTTCTCAGAAACTATTTAAGTTTAAGGAACAATACTTGGTATACATGGTCGACTAAATGACCAGATGAAGGTATTGTGTCACTAAAGGTCAAGGTCATTCCGTCGGACCATCCATCGTCAAGATTTTCAAACATCTTCACCTCCCAAACCACTGGGCTGTTTGAAGCCAAATTTCATATGGAGTCTCAGTGGGATGGGGGAACGAAAGTTTATACCTGGGGTCTGGGTCACATGACCAAGATGGCCGCCATGCCCATATATGGTAAAAACCCTTCAAAAATCTTCTTCTCCGGAACCAAAAGGCCAATGACCTTGAAACTTGGTATGTAGTATTGGGCATGCGGGCCCATCATAGTTTGTACAAATGATGACCTTGCGTTGACCTTGACCTAATTTATGGCATTGTCAACTTTGGTACGTTAGGCTTTTATATGGGAAAACGCTTAAACAGTGGATTTCTCAGAAACCATGTAAGTCTAAGGTACAAAACTTGGTATACATGGTCGACTAAATGACCAGATGAGGATATTATGTCACTAAAGGTCAAGGTCATTCCGTCAGACCATCCGTCGTCAAGATTTTCAAACCTCTTCTCCTCTGAAACCACTGGGCCGATTGAAGCCAAATTTCATATGGAGTCTCAGTGGGATGGGGGAACGAAAGTTTATACCCGGGGTCTGGGTCACATGACCAAGATGGCCGCCATGCCAATATATGGTAAAAACCCTTCAAAAATCTTCTTCTCCAGCACCAAAAGCCCTATGACCTTGAAACTTGGTATGTAGCATTGGGCATGCGGTCCCATCATAGTTTATACAAATCATGACCTTGCATTGACCTTGACCTAATTTACGGCATTGTCAACTTTGGTACATTAGGCTTTTATATGGGAAAACGCTTAAACAGTGGATTTATCAGAAACTATTTAAGTCAAAGGTACAATACTTGGTATACATGGTTGACTAAATGACCAGATGAAGATATTATGTCACTAAAGGTCAAGGTCATCTGTCGGACCATCCGTCATCAAGATTTTCAAACATCTTCTCCTCTGAAACCACTGGGCCGATTGAACCAAATTTCATATGGAGTCTAAGTGGCATAGGGGAACGAAATTTTATACCAGGGGTCTGGGTCACATGACCAAGATGGCCGCAATGCCCATATATGTAAAAAACCCTTCAAAAATCTTCTTCTCAAGAACCAAAAGGCCTATGACCTTGAAACTTGGTATGTAGCATTGGGCATGCGGGCCCATCATAGTTTATGCAAATCATGACCTTGCTTTGACCTTGACCTAATTTACGGCATTGTCAACTTTGGTAAGTTTGGCTTTTATATGGGAAAACGCTTAAACAGTAGATTTCTCAGAAACTATTTAAGTCTAAGATACAATATTTGGTATACATGGTGGACTAAATGACCAGATGAAGATATTATGTCACTAAAGGTCAAGGTCATTCTGTCGTCAAGTTTTTCAAACATCTTCTCCTCTGAAACCACTGGTCTGATTGAAGCAAAATTTCAAATGGAGTCTCAGTGGGATGGGGGAAAGAAAGTTTATACACGGGGTCTGGGTCACATGACCAAGATGGCCGCCATGCCCATATATGGTAAAAACCCTTCAAAAATCTTCTTCTCCAGAACCAAAAGACCTATGACCTTGAAACTTGGTATGTAGCATCGGGCATGCGGGCTCAACATAGTTTATACAAATGATGACCTTGTGTTGACCTTGACCTAATTTACGGCATGGTCAACTTTGGTACATTAGGCTTTTATATGGGAAAACACTTAAACAGTGGATTTCTCAGAAAATATTTAAGTTTAAGGAACAATACTTGGTATACATGGTCGACTAAATGACCAGATGAAGATATTATGTCACTAAAGGTCAAGGTCATTCCGTCAGACCATCAGTCGTCAAGATTTTCAAACATCTTCTCCTCTGAAACCACTGGGCCGATTGAAGCCAAATTTCATATGGAGTCTCAGTGGGTTGGGGGAACAAAAATTTGTACCCGGGGTCTGGGTCACATGACCAAGATGGCCGCCATGCCCATATATGGTAAAAACCCTTCAAAAATCTTCTTCTCCAGAATTAAAAGGCCTATGACCTTGAAACTTGGTATGTAGCTTTGGGCATGCAGGCCCATCATAGTTTATACAAATGATGACCTTGTGTTGACCTTGACCTAATTTACGACATGGTCAACTTTGGTATGTTAAGCTTTTATATGGGAAAAAGCTTATATAGTGGATTTCTCAGAAACTATTTAAGTGTAAGGTACAATATGTGGTATACATGGTGGACTAAATGACCAGATGAAGATATTATGTCACTGAGGGTCAAGGTCATTTTGTCGGTCTGTCCGTCATCAAGATTTTCAAACATCTTCTCCTCTGAAACCACTGGGGAGATTGAAGCCACATTTCATATGGTGTCTCAGTGGGATAGGGGAACTAAAGTTTATACCGGGGGGCTGGACTACATGACCAAGATGGCCACCATGCCCATATATGGTAAAAACCCTTCAAAAATCTTCTTCTCTAGAACCAAAAGGCCTATGACCTTGAAACATGGAATGTAGCATTGGGCATGCTGGCCCATCATAGTTTATACAAATGATGACCTTGTGTTGACCTTGAATTAATTTAAGACATGGTCAACTTTGGTATGTTAGGTTTTTATATGGGAAAACGCTCATACAGTCGATTTCTCAGAAACTATTTAAGTCTAAGGTACAATACATGGTGCATATATGGTCAACTAAATGACCAGATGAAGATATTATGTCACTGAAGGTCAAGGTCATTTTGTCGGTCTGTCCGTCATCAAGATTTTCAAAACATCTACTCCTCTGAAACCACTGGTCTGATTGTAGCAAAATTTCATATGGAGTCTAAGTGTGATCGGGGAATAAAAGTTTGTTCTCAGGGTCTTGACCAAGATGGCCGCTATACCTGTATATGGTAAAACCCTTCAAAATCTTCTTCTCCAGAACCAAAAGGTGTATGAACTTGAAACTTGGTATGTAGCTTTGGGCACCCAAGCCCATCATAGTTTATACAAATGATCGTGTGTTGACCTTGACCTAATTTATGACACTGTCAACTTTGGTACATTATGTAGGCTTTTATATGGGAAAATGCTTAAACAGTGGATTTTTCAGAAACTTTTTAAGTCTAAGGTGCAATATTTGGTATATATGGTTGACTAAATGACCAGATGAAGATATTTTGTCGTTAAAGGTCAAGGTCATTCTTTGACTTTTGTACAAGGTCATTGATATTCTGTCACCCGTCAACATTTTCAAACATCTTCTCAGAGGCCACTAGGGTCAATTGAAGCCATATTTCATATGGAGCTTCACCGGCTTAAAGGAACCATAGTTTGTTCAGATGGTCTTGGTCACTTGACCAAGATGGCCACCATGCCCATATATGGTAAAAACTCTTCAAACGTCTTTTTCTCGAGAACTGAAAGGCCTATAACCTGGAAATTTGGTACCGGTATGTAGCATTGGGCACTCAGGCCCATCATAGTTTATACAAATGAATACTGTATTTCATATGGAGCTTTAATACTGTGTCAAAGGAATCAAAGTTTGTTCAGATGGTCATGGTTGTATCAACATGGTGGCCACTACACATGGATGGATGATTTGCGATTTTACGTCCTTTTCAACAGTATTTTAGTCATATCAGGATGATGAGCGAGTGATTATGAAAGGCTGTGTGCAATGGAACCCCGTTTGCCATGGAAAGAACTCCGCCTCAGGCGAGGCTCGAACCCGCGATCACTAGATCAGTAGGCCAGCGCTTAACCCACTGAGCTACCGGGGCTCCTGGCCGCTACACCCATTTATGATAAAAACCCTTCAGAAATCTTTGTCCAGAAACAAAGGCCCAGTGACCTTGTGGCTTGGTTTATAGAATTGGGACTCGACATTAATCCCCAAGGGAGGGGGGTTATCTGCCCCTGCCCTGGTGCTATATACATGTATAAAAGTATTAAAATACATACCAGGACCAAGTGTCAGGTGAGCTACAGGACCATTGGTCCTCTGGTTTATATAATATTTCGGGTAAAAGTTTCACTTCAAAATCTTTTTGCCAATTTTTCGGATAGAATCTTTTGATATGTGACTGGATCTGTTACTGGATATGATATTGATTGTCTGTCTGTCTGTTTGTTAACATTCGCATTAATGTTTTATATAAAGTTTATTTTCTGTAGGCAGTGGCACTGGCAGGGGGTGTATGTGAGCCCCTGCACACTTGCTCTATTATATATAATCATATACTCGTTTTCTTAACTTTTATATTTATGATCATTTATCAAATTAGGAAGTTTGATGCACATGTAAATGATTGGATGTCAAAGCCATTTATACAGTAGCCCCTTATGATGATGCATTTATACATTTAATAAGTTAATTAAATGTTCAATACAATAAAATATAGCTATCTGTCATAATACCATGCAAAATGCAATTTCCCCATCAGTATTCCAGTAGCCGGCTGGCAGGAGACTTTTGGTCTAGTGACAGCCGGCTGGCAGGAGACACTTCCTATACATTTAAGCCATTTATACAGTGGCCTCTTATGACAATAAGTGTGGCTCGGAGAGGGATGCTTGTTGCCTGCCCATCATCTCTTTTCTTTCAAAATTTTGGGGTTAAGCGACACTGAAGAAGTTAAATACAGAAACGTGCGTCTGTCGCACTAAAATTGATATGGATACGTTTATATTATAAAGTTCAAATTTGGTCCAATTCCAGTTGTCCTATCATTGGCTGTTTCATATACATGTACTTGCTAATAAACAGTGTGGGTCTTAATCAGACTGCTCCTATGAGGAGCAGTCTGATCAGGATCCTAAATATTAGTGGAGATAGGCTATCCAAATATTAAGATAATGCTATAGAAATGAAGCTTTCAAGTTCAAGGTGACTTACCGTATTAATCCTAATATATGACCCTGCTCTAATAAACGCCCCCTGCCTCTTTTCCAAAAAAAGTTATATTAACTGGCATGAATTCCTGTTTGCTTCTGTGGATTAGGTAGCTCTTTGAAATGGGGTCTACTCTAATGGAAAGAATTTGCTCCTAGTGTAGCAAATTCTTTCCCTTAAGAGTTGACCGTACTGAGAAGGGAGGCAAAAATAATGGTGTTTCTTTCACTGAAAGAATATACATCATCTTCATATTGCTTATTAGAGGTATTTTAGCAGTGGCTGACTTACTACACTTTAGGCTCTAACTAATGCCCCCCCCCCCCTCCCCCTTTCGCAAATTGCAACACCCCGGTGCATTTAATAGGATTAATACGGTATGTAGTATACTTGGGTTTGTACAAGTTGTTTCAATTGTCTCACCTGTGACTAGCTGAAACTAAGACACAGAAACCATTAATTTTCCTAATGGTTTTTAGGTGTCCCAATATTTAAGCACAATAGGGTAGTACAGGGGCCTGTTTGTGACAACTCACAGACAGGCAAGACCCAGCATTCCGCAGAATCTTTGTTATAGAACTATTTTTGTACTAAATATTACAGCAATGTATTTTTATTTTTAAAGATGAGTTATTTTTTTAATTATGTGTGTAATTTATTTATCTTTGCATTCCATCTGGGGATGAATTTATCTTTTATACTCCACAAAAGTGTCTCAGTGCGTAAATGAGGTGATTGGAATAATATTCAGTTGCATGATTGAGTGTTGAGAATGCATTTACTAGAATAATGTGCATTTTTAGACCTTTACCATATTTGGCTGAAGGTTTCAATGACCACAGGGTTTGCCTTATACAGTGAGCAGTCTCAATGAAATCAGCTTCTTCACATCACTTGCTTGATGTGAAAGGGCTGCACAATTTGAGAAGGTTCACTATACATGTAATTAACTCATATTGCAAATTCTGCAGCACCGAACAGTACATGCATATGAGCTGCAACATGACAAAGCCAACAAAGTGGTTTGAGCATCAGGCAAAGACTCAGATTAGCATGGGCACCCCCCAGTCTGATCAGTCTTTGCTGTGCGATTAAAGGGTAGCATTGGATATAAGCTACCTCCATGCTGACAGCAAAGACTCTGATCAGACTAGGCAGATGGCCAGGCTGATCTGAGTCTTTGCGTGGCTCACCTCCTCATTGTTGGTTTTGTTGTGTCCGAGCTCATATGTTCTTATTACGAGGGGCGTTCGAAAAGTAATGCAAATGGCCACATAAATTTGTTTAGGGGAATACTGGGTATAAATGCTTTGCATATGCTGAAAACACTACATTTTGTCTTTACAATAATACCAAACGCTGTACAAAGACACCTTTCCATATTGACTTACAACGCATTTTATTAGGCCCCAGTCATACCACTGGGCTAATTTCATATGTAAAATCTTTTCATTGTTGGGCATTCAAGTCAAATATTGTTGCAAATACAAAATTAACCTTTGGCAGTTGCTTGTCCACTGTTGCCTACAATATTCAGACAAGTTAGAAGGGTGGCAACTGTTATCGATTTATTCCTTGCAAAGCAATGTGCAATTCTTATGACGTTATTGAAATATACGTTAATGTCATTTTTAAAAGCTTGTAGAAGCTACGTTTTTGGCATTAATTTGAATTTATTGACAGGTTTTTGTTGACCCATGTAAATGCTCTTGCCTACAAGATTTTGAATGCTAATACACTTGTTTTCATTACAAAATCATTTAATTTTTGGTAGAAATGGGGAATTCGCTACTACATAATCAATATTCCCGAGCCAGTATGGAACCCAGATTGAAAAGAATTTCCGCGATATTTACAGGACAACATTGCCTGGGCAGTGTCTTTAAGTAGCATCAAAGATTGCTGATATATAAATTACGGCCTACTAAACTAAAATTCTGCAGTGTGTTTAGGGTATATCTCTTTCAAAGAAGTTAAAAATGCGCTCTTTTTAAAAAATACACTGTGTTTGCAGACTTTCCTACGCATATTGTAGCTTTATAAGTTTTTGCAATCAGAAGTTCTGTTTTTATGTTGGTTACCGAGAAATTACTTCATTTGCATTACTTTTCGAATGCCCCTCGTATATACCTTGTGTCAACAGCAAAACAGTCTGAACACCGGGGTAACAGGGATAATTTAAGGATAATTTTCCATATTTCTCCATAAAAATATATTTTGTGACCTTCATTAGAACTGTCGTGCTGAGACGGTTCCAATGAGGGGCCACAACATATGTAATAAAAATTATCTTTGAATTATCCCCACAGTCTCCTCTTATCAGGAGCTCTGATCTCTGTATCAACAGTATAGGTCCGGAGGAATCTGTATTGTGAACAGCATTGTCATTGAGTTCATTTTGTGCTCGAGTTCGTTGGTTGGTTGTTTTGGATTTAACGTCTCTTTGAGACAGTATTTCAGTCTATATTGAGTAGTCTGACCAAAATCTTCCCTGTTTTCATCAACATGATGCTCAGATAAGGTGTTCAGATAAGGTACATGTATATGATGATAATTCTGGCATACTTTTTCTTATTTCTACATAATAATGTTGTAAGCTCTAATCAGAACCGTCTCGCCGAGGCCGTTCTAATGAGGGGTCACAACCTACCATAGTTTTTTAAGGAGCATTAACAACAGTTGTCATAGAATTATCCTCAAAAACTCACCTTACTGGGGCCCCTGACGTACTTCAGTGTATGTAGTGCAGAGTAGTCAGCCTGATGTGTTTGTACATAAACAGACTTCACTGTGTGCTTAATCAGTCTGCTCAGAGTTAGGGATGCAGGACAGGGATCTCCACCTGTCAGACCGCCCGTTGTATCTGTTGAGTCCTCGTCTTTGCTTCTTCATGGTGTTGAAATTTGATTTATGTGTTTACCGTGATGATTCATTGACGAGTTAGAGGGTTATCATGCGAACCGAACAACCAACTAAATGTTTTGTACCACTTCAGTAACTGAGGGTGAGGTTGGGCCTGTAAAATCGATTTAAGCCCCCCAGTAATTCATTACTGACCGTTCCAAGGCGGTAGTTCTGTTGTGGTTCTCTGTTGCCTGTTTTTGGTGTCAGAGTTTCTGTGATGTTTTACCTTATGTATGTTCTTATTATTTTTGGTTCGGTTTGGGTTGCTGAGTGGCCACCTTTTGGGAACAAGCTGCTCACTCGGTTGACCATATGTTCTCTGTATCTTGATTATTTGTAATCTTAGTTGTTTCCAACTATGGTTTGAGGGCTGGATTTGGATTTTGATTGTTTCAGTTCCTGGTCTTTGCATACTTTTTACTTTTATCCCTACTTGCACCAAGTTTGTAAATTCTGAGAAATCTGTACAGTGAACAGTAGAGACATTACATCATAACAGTGTTATGCAGGACAGCTACCCTGCATTAGTTTAATTTTGAATATTTACATTCTCATTGCATTTATTGAAAATCCCTATGGTAAACCATTTGAACGTAATGTAGTTTATACTAAAATAACTACATCCGCTCACACTCCATCACATGACATTAAGTGATGTCAAAATAAACCATGGTTCTCTCCAGTCTGATTGGACATAGGTGACGTTATGACATTGTTGACGATGTTCCACTGTTAGTAGAAAAACTGTGTTTTTATGCTTGAACTGTAGCCTCTAACGCAAATTTGTGGTCAAATGATTGAAAGGAATGTAAATATAAGCAATGAACTTAATTTTTCTGGTGTTTATTGAAGTATATTTACATTCTTGGTGTATTTAATGAAAAGCCCTATAGTAAACCATTGGAACATAATGTAGTTTACATTCCAATAATTACATTGAGACACGCGCCGTCAATGACGTAAAGATAAACAATGGCTCTCTACAACCCGATTGGACGTTAGCAACGTCATGACGTCATGCATGCCGTTCTGCTGTTAGCAGAAAAAATGCGTGTACATGTTTTATTGCTTCAATTTTAGCGCTTATATAAGATTTTTCATGAAAGATTTGATTGAAACGAATGTAAATATAAGCAATGAACTTAATTTTTCTGATGTTTATCGAAGTGTAAACTACATTGGGTCACTAGCAAAGTTTACATGAACCCCTTCGGGGTTCATTCACTTTGCACGTGACCCAATGTAGTTTACACTTCGATAAACCTCAGAAAAATGAAATTCATTCCTTAAATAAACTACATTGTGTCGCATGAAAAGTAAGTGAACCCCCTTTGGGGTTCACTTACTTTTCATGCGACCCAAAAAGGGGGTTCACTTACTTTTCATGCGACCCAATGTAGTTTATACTTCGATATGCGACCCAATGTAGTTTATACTTCGATAAAAATCAGAAAAATGAAATTCATTCCTTAATTTAAGAGAAAAATTGCCTGACAACAATCCTGATGGTGCAAACAGCCAAGTCATATGAGCCTATAATGCAAATTTGCTAAGAGTCTTCACGTATTCAGGCTAATATGAATCTTAACTGTTTGTACAGTTTCGTGCCTCAGCAGGATTACCACATGCATGTATATATTTCCAGGGTGCCTTGCTATGATACTCATATCAGATTTGTGCCTGAAATTGCATAATAATTGACTTTATTATACTAATATCGAAAAATAATGCAATAAATCTATAAAAGTATCTTGATTTTCTTTCACTCCAGCTTTATCAGATAGGGGATCAAGTCAGTGCTGGCTATTGCAACTTTTAAGTGGTCTCTTAAGCGCCAAAAAGTAGGCAGCAAAATTTCGTCTGCAAAATTTTGTCTGCGAAATTTCAAAAAATGTTTTTTTTTATATTGAGAATTCAAAGAATAGTGGGCAAATAGTGTAGATACAGATGAGGCCACTCCTCCTGAGCCGCCTCATGTGGATCTGCTGTTTGCAATTCAACTGTTTTCGTTTTGGCATTTTAAGTGTTAAAAATCTGGATACCTGTGTCTACCATGTGCTTCAAAATTAAAGCACACTTAAGGACTCTACCAGGTACCCATCTCTCTTGTTGATGTTTATCATTTGCTGCATCCCACAACAGCAGTTTAGGGCCTCTGACTTGCATACTTCCTACCTTTGGCATGCACCAGACAAACCTGTTAAATAGTGATAGGTACGTAAAGGACCAAAGAATGTATGTCAAGGAAACAAAGGTCAGTCTATCTATCCAACCCTATTCATAGTTCTGAAGACCACGCCTACTTCAAACAGGTATACATCCCTCCATTAACTATAATGTAAAATCACTGACGTGGTACATTAAACATGTGTGATTTTATTTGTGGGACTATGTCAAACGCTAAGTTCAACTTGCCGTTGCATTGGCCAGTTGTACACAGATGACTTTTGAGGGACATTCTGGGTGTGGCTCAGAACTATGTATTATGGTGTATAAATTTATGTGCCACCAAGGGAGATCACTCTGATCTGGATGTTCTGTATTTGGCAATAAAACAGGTATGTCCCTTCCCTAGAATGACCCCAAATATCTAAATCAGTCTTATGAAATTCTGCTGTTAGATGGATTTTCCCCTTCCTAAACAATCCCAAAATCTAGATCCATCTTATAAGATGGATCGAAATTTTTGGGATCCTTTGAAAGGGAAAACCATCTGTCTTACAGTCCAAGAAATATGGTATTTGTCTTCTCTTCTGATAAGCTAATCTTGAAGGAAAGAATTTGCTCCCCTGAGCTCCCACAAAGGAACAAATACTTTTCTTCAAAAGTAGCCCTCTCAAAGAGATAAGCTACCAGGTAAGCAAATGCTTTTCTACTAAAGCTACATCCATGGTGACAATTAACAGGGGTCAAAGCATGGGAGACAGCCATTTACTGTGAGCTGTTCATTACGGTGCAAAGTACAACCATAGGTGCCGAATTTATTCTATTAGAAGACAGACGTATTCCCATCTGAAACAACCCCCAAAAATATAGATCTTGTCTTTTGGGAAGGGAAAATACCCATCTTAAGGCAAAATTGCATCAGATTGATCAAGATACATGTATGTGGGTCATACTAGAGATACAAAAACCCAACCTTATAGCTAAATTATTATTACAGGCCAATTTTCGTAATTATTCTATCTGGAATAGGTTGATATTATTCTTTCTGGAGGTGTCAAAAAAATTTACTGGAAGAATGGCAAATGGTACACATCCTGATCAGCCAACTTCTTTGTCAGCACTTGAGGCAAGAACCTTTTCAAATGTAAACAGGGCTCCATTTCACACAGTTTTTCAATATCACCCTCCCATTGTCCTGATACAACTGAAATACTGTTGAAAAGGATGTAAAATTGCAAGTCATCCATCCATCCATATTTATCAGCAACCTGATCTAGATCTACACCGTTTGTACAGACACTTCTGAGCACCATGTCCCCACCTACCCATGCTTAGAGTAAAGTTAATGAGAGGAGAGGTTAGGTTAGCAAGCTTGGTTAATAAGAGGTCAGCAGCAAACCGGATGATAAAGAATTAACTCATAAAAACAATCTCATTTCATTTATTATATGGAATAATACACTTGTATAATCCATTGAGGTATAAATCTATACACAATACTATAATAAGGTAAAATAATACACTGTGTTGTACACTGCCATAAAAGCTTTGGGATTTTGAAATCCTGCATTTTAACAAAACCATGCAGAAGAGGACAATTATATACATATAAAATCTGCATATTAATGCTAAAACCTCTACATTATGTATATATTTAATAAAATCTACAATGCACAGAAAAGACAGCTGCTCAACAGGATAGCTCACTTAATCTTGCATTTATTCAACACATAACACTTTCAGCTGTGACACAACGAAACCAACAAAGTGGTGTGTGCCCCCCCCCCCCCCAGCGACAATTAAGATAAACTTGGGCAGCCACCCAGTCTGGCCAAAGCCTTCACTGTGTGTGTAAAAGATACCCAAGGGTTTAAGCTAGCTTCACACGGACAGGGAAAACTAAATAAAACTGGGTGGCTACCCAGGCGGATCTAAGTCCTAAATACCTAAATCTTATGAAATTCCGCTATAAGATGGGTTTTTCCCTTCCAAAACAATCCCAAAAATTTAGATCCATCTTTTGAGTGGGACCTAGATTTTCGGGATTGTTTTCCAAAGAAATACCGTCACTGCTTTATGATGATATACAGGCCATAAGCTGTAGACTGCAATATCTGAGGTCTTATGAGTTTTTAAATATTTCATAAAATTAAAGTGAAGCCTGCACAAATTTCTTCCTATCCGATCTAAACAGGTTTAAAGCATTTTATTTGGAGAAACAAATATTATAGCTTTCAGTTTTTGTTCCTAAAAAGTGAGTGAACTCGGGATTAACATCCAACCAACACATAGGGCATATGGGGTTGGGACCTCAGTTTAATGTCTCATCAGAAAACCAGGAGAAGCGGGGATTGAACCTGCGACCACTGGATTGGTAGTCTTGTGCCTGATCCACAATACACTACGGCTGCTCTTCTCTATAAGTAATACTAGATGTAATACTTTATCCAATAAAAATTTACATTTTAAGAAAAACTATTCAGGAAATTCTCACTTAAAAATAAGAGAAAAAAAATAAGAGATTTAAAGGTGAAAATGCAAAATTAAATGAGATTTTATCTCCCTCAGCAAGACCTTGCATGTATGTGATGAGCTTATTTTTAGACAACACCAACCATGTAACACAGCATGTGTCATATGGTGCCAAGCTTATTACTGCCAAAAATCTGCATATCACAAAAATAGTACAAAATCTCATTCAGGTAATCAAAGCTGTACATAAAAGAAACATATCAACATGCAAACTCTGTTTATATCTGAATAGTTATATAATAAACTTTTGCCCAACCTTATTATTAAACTGTGATTTGCATGCAGTCACCTCATTTCTCAAAAAGGAAACAAAAAAAAGCCTATGGCTGATATGAGACAACTGATAACAGTTTAATATAATTTTAGTGAAACAACAACACATATTTTGCCTTTCAAAGGTTTTTCCATGTTTATAAGCAATCAGGGTGACCACATTAGCACAGTTTCGGTTTTCATTGCAAGAATATGTTTGCATAGCAGTTCATGAATACAACTGAGCAGCTTTCAAAGGGACATGTTTCAGTGCATGAATATGAATGTCCACCTTTCTACAGCTAATAACATGGTTTAGATTATGGTGGATGGTCTACTTTCAGGGGAAGCAACACTGCCATTTTCACTTTTGTCTCCCTTCTCTTAGGATCAACTTTTAAAGGAAAGAGTTTGCTTTCTGTCCTTTAAAAGTACACCTCTTTTTGGAAGGGTTTCATTGCCAAAATGAAGCAAACTGGAAGTCATAAAAGTTGTTTCCCTTTGTAAAAATGGCAGAAAAACATGGAAGGATACCCATAAACCTTCGAACAGAATTATGTTACATTGTTGATCTGTTTGCTGTCAGACACAATAGAAACTTGCTTCTGAAAAAGTCTTTTGCTACTGAAATCATCATTCATGTTGACTGAAATAGCAGTGCACTCACTATATATGAACCCAAATTATTTCATTCACATAAAAATGCAGAATTCAATAAGCCCATCTAGTGATCTTTGTATTTCTCAAAGTGAGTGAAAAAAGCCCAGCTCTGTTTTAACCCAAGAAACTGCACAAATGTATTCTCATTTAGCTATTCAACCATATGCAGGAAGTGCTGAAATCAGCAGTGCAAACATTTAAAAATCTTTGCATAATGTACTGCCAATCAGTGCAAATGTGGTTCTCCCAAGTACCTAAATATCTCTTTAATCTCAAAACCTAATTACATATCTGTAAAGAAAAATGTCCAAAGTCAACAAAACAAGATGAAACTTTCTTTAATCCTAACTTTCATCAGGTCGTAAATGTTTCATTAACAACACTTTATTTAAGTCTAATGCAAAATTAAGTGTGGTGTGTCTGACAATATGGGTAAATATAAATACTTAAAAATCTTTAAATGGAATACTTAAAACTAAGCCTACCCATCTGCAACTGCATGACAAAAAGTTTCCAACAGCTGAAAGTAATGCCAATCTTAATAAAAACCATTCTGTATGAGGTAGTTTATTTGAATGGTATGATGAATGGGTACATTTGCAGGAAAAAAACTCTATGATTTTCATACTAAGAGTAGATTTGAGCCGCGACGTGAGAATACCAACAATGTGGTTGTGCGCCCAGCGCAGACTCAGATCAGCCTGGGCATCCGCCCAGTCTGATCAGAGTCTTCGCTGTCCGCATGAAGGTAGCTTAGACTCTTAGCTACCCTTTGAGCACTTAACAAAGAGTCTGGTGAAACTAGGCGAATATCCAGGCTGACCTAAGTCTACGCTGGGCGCACAACCACATTGTTGGTTTTCTTGTGTCGCGGCTCATTTTTTTTTTTAACTATTTCCTTTAAGAGTAGATCCTTTTTAGAAGGATTTCATAGTAAGGAAAGGAAACAAGAACTCACAAAAGTTGTTTCCCTCTGTAAAAACATCTGGAAAATGGAGATGTACCCATTCATCTTAATAAAGATTACATCAGCTGTCCCACAAGAAAAGATGTGTTGTGGCATATTTAAACAATAAAGTGTAAGATGGGTCTAAAAATATGTGGCACCTGAGCAGAACTGTCATAGCATGAACAATCTATGGCTCTTGAGAAATCTATTGGATTGAAAGATGTTTGATCAACACACAACACTGAAAAATGTTGTATTAATGCCACTGCACAGTAACTTGAAGTTCTGGTTTGCAAAACAGGCCTATATGACCAATCTAACACATATAGCTTACAGGCATTACTTCAGCCATTTAGGATTGATGGATGACATGCATTTATACTCCCCCGTTCAACAGTATTTCTGTCATATGCAGCAAATGAAAGGTGAAAACGAATAGCTAACACTTCCGCTTCCTGCAGGATTTGAACCCAGACCACTAGCTTGGCAGGCCAGCATTTCACCAACTGAGCTACTTAAGCTTCCATCAGGCTATTTCAATTTCAGAGGGTTTTTTCATAACTGTTATAGACCTATAGTATGGTCAATAAAAAAGTCTTGATTTCATTACCATATTGTATCTCTTCTTGAGGGAGAGCTGAGGCAATAACTATATGAGCCACGACACGAGAAAAACAACAATGTGGTTGTGCGCCCTGCGCAGACTCACATCAGCCTGGACATCCACTCAGTCTGGTCAGACTCTTCGCTAAGTGCTTAAAGGGTAGCTAAGGGACTGAGCTACCTCCATGGGAACAGCTAAGAATCTGATCAGACTGGGCGGATGCCCAGGCTGATCTGAGTCTGCGCTGGGCCCACTACCACATTGTTGGTTTTCTCGCGTCGCGGCTCATATCAAGAAACAATAACAAAAAAAATGTAACTATTCCTGAGAGTTTCTAATAATTACTAAACAGTTAAGAACCTGTATTTTTATTTTACCCTTCAAATCATTTACAGTATCTCTGCTATTTGGAAACAAACATTCAGACACATGCAAAGAGAAAAGCCATGACTAGCCTATATATGTGTGTAGTCTGATCATGATCTTTTCTGACACTAATGAAAATGGAACAAAATTCTTTTTGATTATAACCAAGGTGTGTACAAAATCATATCTAAAAATTGTATCTAAAAAACATTGTATTCAACAAATGATTAAAATCATAATTATCATATAAAATAAACAAGAGGTCCATGATGGAACTAAATCGCTCACCTGAGTTATGATGAAATAACATGGAAGATCATCTATTTGATGATGGTTCAATTGGAGCAGTTTTGCACTTTCTAATCTATATTCTGACAAAGTTTCATTTAGATTGGATCAAAACTGTATCCTCTAGAGTGTACACAATGTTTTTCTAAGATCTGACCTGGCAATCTAGTTTTTGATCAGACATTATTCAGTTTCAAACATGGCCTACATTTCATGAAGGTACACGTTCTGACAAAGTTTCATGAAGATTCAATGCAAAATAAAGCCACAATTGTGTACACAAGGGTTTTCTATGATTTGACCTAGTGACAAACCGGTAGTTTTTTGACCAGACAATACCCAGTTCCAAACTTGGCCTAGATTCCATTAAGATAATCATTCTGACAAAGTTTCATGAATATTGAACAAAAACTGTGCCCTCTAGAGTATACACAATGTTTTTCTAAGGTTTGACCTAGTGACCTAGTTTTTGATCCAACATGACCCAGTTACACCCTTGGTCTAGATTTGTTGGAGATAAACATTCTGACAAAGTTTCATGAAGATTGGAACAAAACTGTGCCCTCTAGAGCATTCACATGGTTTTTCTAAGATCTGACCTAGTGACCTAGTTTTTGACCTGACATGGTCCAATTTCAAATATGGTCTAGATTTCATTAAGATAAGCATTCTGGCAAAGTTTCATGAAGATTGAATCATAACTGTGCCCTCTAGAGTGTACACATGGTTTTTCTAAGATTTGACCTAGTGACCTAGTTTTTGACCCTACATGACAGTTTCAATCTTGGCCTAGATTGTATATGGATAAACATTCTAACAAAGTTTCATGAAGATTGGATCATAACTGTGCCCTCTAGAATGTATAGGAGGTTTTTCTAAGATTTGACCTAGTGACCTAGTTTTTGACCCCACAAAACTCAGTTTCAATCTTGGCCTAGATTAAATAAAGATAAACATTCTGACATATTTTCATGAAGATTGGATCATAGCTGTGCCCTCTAGAGTGTACAGAAGGTTTTTCTAAGATTTGACCTAGTGACCTAGTTTTTGACCCCACATGACCCAGTTTCAGATTTGGTCTAGACTTCATTAAGATAAACATTCTGACAAAGTTTCATGATGAATTGGTCAAAACTTTGCCCTCTGTGTCATTCTAAGATTTATTTCTATTTTTAGCTCTGGCGGCCATTTTGTTCAACAGAGTGGAACCGTTTTAGCAATTTTGGTTCAGGGCCATGAGTCAAACATTTCTGTAAAATTATTTTTCAATCGAGCCATTGGCTTCAGAGGAGATGTTGTTTGAAGTTTTTTCTATTTTTAGATTTCTATTTTTAGCTCTGGCAGCCATTTTGTTCAGCGGAGTGGAACCGTTTTAGCAAATTCGGTTCAGGGCCAAGAGTCAAACATTTCTGTGAAATCTTTTTGAAATCGATCCATTGGCTTCAGAGATGTCGTTTAAAGGTTTTTCTATTTTTAGCTCTGGCGGCCATTTTGTTCAGCGCAGCGTCACCATTTTAGCAATTTTGGTTCAGGGCTATAACAGAAACATTTGTGTGAAATTATTTTGAAATTGGCTTACTGGTCTAGGAGGAGATGTCGTTTGAAGAAATTGTTGACGGACGGACGGACAGACAGACGGACAACGGATGACGGACAAATATCGATCACAATAGCTCACCTTGAGCACTTCGTGCTCAGGTGAGCTAAAAATATGTTTGATTCACAACCTGATTCATAACTGATGACAATAAAAATAAAGGAAGCTAAGAAACATTCCCAAGAAAGAAAAGGAAGCTACCCCAGGGATTTTTAAAACATCCCTGAATGATTTTTTTTTTCTTGGTCAAGTCAGGAAAGATAAAAGAGATGAAAAGTGTGGTAGAAAAAACTGAGTAGAGTAAAGGACAAGATATGATTTGGGCCATATTTGGCCCCCTCTCAAAATTTATTCAAATATTGTTTTTTTCATTAGTCACCTTGTCAACAATATAAATCTAGAAAATGGAGATGTTACGGCATGTACAAGGAAAGTTACAGCCATTCGTTTGTTCATGCATTTCTGCCCTGCTTTTTAGAAAAGTTTAGGGGGTAGGGATACATTTTGCCTTATATAACAAGGAAAGGAATTTAAATGTAAATGATAAGTATCAGATCACATACTGTATGTAATTTTAATACTAAATCTCTTTCACAGCTACTGGTCTGCATTTTATCACGTGCATGAAGGGCGATAACTCTTGATAGATCACTGAAATTGTCGGATTACAGGAACGCTATATCAAACAGTTTTTTCGATCGAAAATTAACGTTTTAGGGGCGTGCCACAATTGCAGTATTTTGTCTTTCAATGGAATTTAGATAAACCTTTCATTTCAAGATCAATTCATGTGCAGCAGTCTCTTTTCACAGAATAGTACATATTAGTCTAAAAGAAAACGGAAGACTGAAAAAATATTCAAAGAAATATGGGGGGTATGGATAAAATTTCCATTATTCTTGAAAGTTGATCAGTTGAAAATAGTAGGAAATGGTTATACAACAACAAGGATATAAAGAAAATAAACATATTTTGCATTCGAAGGAAAAAAATATTTCTAAGAAAGAAAAAGGGGGATAACTTATGCTTTACATTGAAACTGCATAGTAGTTAATGGTAATGAACACATATCTTTTTATAACTGCTGACTTAGTTTTGCAAACATCGGTCATATTTTATGAGCTTCCTTTTATAAACGTTGTTATATAAACACAATAAAAAATAATTATTTTACCCCACCCGTTTCCATGGCAACGATTTTCAAAGAAATAGATGAAGCGAAACAAGAAATAAGATATCTTTCATACATGTGTTATACTTGTTTTAATCGTGTGGTTCATTATTTTCGCACGATTTTTAAGTTAGTAGTCTGCCAACCATATATGTAATATAAACTCTTAATTGAAGCTAATCAGCAGAATGATTTAGTCGTGTATTTCATGTATGAGAGTGGGTGGGGTAACTAAGGCACCGAGTTATTCATACCGTAATACCGGTAACTGGTTAATTCACAATCTTTGTCATATTATATAAACAGCTGTAGATATTGGAAACAAAGGGCAATGACTCTTTTGATTGAATTATGCATTGCTCATACTTTTCCATAGCTTAGCTGTTACTATGGTTCTATTATCAACTACGGCGGACTTTTCCTCACAAAGGATCAGTTTTAGATCTTTTTGGTTTAAGCATATTTTTTTTCGAAAAAAAAATGGTCAACATAAATTTTGATAAATTTATATAAGGATACGAACGGAAGCAAAATGCTCATATAGTTCTTCTCCTTAAATCTTCTTTTTGACGCTGAGTGCAGTCCAGAAATGCATTGTCGCCATAACACTCATGATTGTAGGCCTATAGCTCAGAGCAATGTTCTATCCATCGACTGAGAGTCTATCATTCTTTTGTTAGACATGTCCCAGACTTGTTCTGGATAGTTAGGATCTACTCTGAAAAACAGGCGTAATCCCTTCTTTTCTCAGTTTTGATGTTACTTGGTTTAATTTATGAAATGGGAGCAACTCTAACATGCAATTTCAGGGACGAAGTCCTTTTTATCAGGTGTGTGTGTGTGTGTGTGTGTGTGGGGGGGGGGGGGGGGGGGGGGGTCCGACTACATTTTCATATGGTTCACCAAAATTTTTCCGATCCCCCCCGCAAGTCTCATTAAAATTTACCTATGCTTTCCAACCCCCCACCCCACCGCCCACCCCCGTCCCCAGATAGGTGACAAAAAATTTTATGACCCCCATCCCCCAATCCCAACTACCCTTCACACACACACACACACACACACACACACACACACACACACACACACACACACACACACACACACATCTCCCATCACCAACAACACCAATAACAATTAATTGATATATGAATTCAAATATCGTACTACTACTATTACTATTTCAATTTTTCTAACGACGTTCCCCAAGTGGCTCAGCGGTAGTACAAGTACCGTCTTTCGGTCCCGTCTTTTATGCGCTGTCCCGACTGCAACATTGCAGTTGCATGTATCCTTCCGAATCTGGAGTTGTTTCTGACAGTAGGTCAAGCGTCGTCATGAATGAAGAAGCGAAAAACTATGTTTTGCATCATATGTCCTGGTATTGCTTACCAAAAAAAGGTAAAGCGGTCTGTTTTGGTTGTTTTATTTAGTAATATATCTTGGCGATCCGTAGATTGTCTACCCTCACTGTCAAAAGAGTTCCGGCTGCACGCGCGTCCTTGCAAGACAACAGTTGTCAATGACGTTATTTCATATAGAAAAGTTTAAAATTAGGTGTCAGCGCAGGCAAGTGCACAGCTGAATTTTTCACACATTGTTGGCGCTGTTAAAATGCATCATTACGCAAAAAATCAGCTGTGCACTTGCCTGCGCTCAGGTAGTTTTTGGCCCAAATGCAAGCAGAAAATGGTCGAAACTGCCCAAATCGACTGAGGATAGGTACATTTAGAGGCTCAGAAGAAGTTAAGTATCATTAGAATATGGATTATTTTAATCAGAACTGATGGTTAAAGGTTTAAACTCATACATGACATGAAAAGAAGTTTAAGAAGTGCAATTTTGAAAATTCATAAATGAGGGGGCCAAATATGGCCCAAATCATACCTAGTCCTTTGCAGGCCAATCCAGGGGAGGGAAATTCGACACACAATTATACTACCCCGGTAACTCCGCCAGACCACCTCTGGCACAGTGTACTCCTTAGGAGAACAAATTTATTACATTGGCTGGAAAGCAAAGATTCACAGAGCTCTAGATAAGAGGGAGTATTTGATGATAATTAAGGGTAATTTTTTTTATTTCTCATCAAAACCATATGTTGTGACCCCTCATCTGAACCGTCTCATTGAGACGGTTCAGATGAGGGGTCACAACATATGTTTCTAAGCAGAATTAACAAAAATTATCCCTAATTATCACTAAATACTCCCTCTTATCTAGAGCTGCTCTGGACTCAGCCACTCAAGGAAGATGGTTTTACAGTTCTTTGAAAGCAGACTAAAAGTCTTCCTTAGGAAAATATGTATAAATGGTGTGGAGGTAGACTAAGACTTCATAAACTAATACTGTTTGACTGTTATACAGCACTTTAACTACAGACCAACAAGACTATCACTAAAGCTAAATAGTACTGAAATGCACCAGGGGCCGTATTCATAAAACGACTTAAGTGGTTGCTATGCTGTTGCTAAGGCTAAATTTCTTTGAAGGAGATTTCCTACAACTATGAAATTTGGTCTAGAGGAACAGTCTTTGTAAGACTGTTCCTCCAGACCAAATTTCATAGTTGTAGGGAATCTCCTTTATAGATATTTAGCCTTAGCAACCGCATAGCAACGACTTAAGTGGCTTTATGAATACGGCCCCTGATCTGTGAGATTACCGATACTTTGCTTCAAAGGTCAAAAAACCTGTCTTAGGACAATTCTGAACAGCTTAACCCAGAGCTCTAGATAAGAGGGGTATTTGATGATAACTGAGGGATAATTTTCTTTTTTTCTCATTGAAACCACATGTTGTGACCCCTCATCTGAACAGTCTCGTCAAGACGGTTCAGATGAGGGTCACAACATATGTTTTTATCCAGAATTAATAAAAATTATCCCTAATTATCACGAAATACTCCCTCTTATCTAGGGCTCTGTCAACCTCTGACCAGCCTATACCAATGTGCAATAACAGTTCTGTATTTATTCCGTTACAAGACTGGAGTTTACCCTTCTAAAATTACTACAAATGAGCCGCGACACGAGAAAACCAACAATGTGGTTGTTCGCCCAGCACAGACTCAGATCAGCCTGGGCATTCGCCCAGTCTGATCAGACATTTCACTTAGCGCTTAAAGGGTAGCTAAGGATCTTGGCTACCTCCATGTGGACAGGGAAGACTCTGATCAGACTGGGTGGATGCCCAGGCTGATCCGAGTCTGCGCTGCGCGCACAACCACATTGTTGGTTTTCTTGTGTCGCGGCTCAAATATGTAAATCAGTCTTGTGTAATTCAATCTAGATCTTTAAGATTGTTTTGAAAGGGAAAACCCCTGGTCTGATAGCTGAACTATTTTAGTACTGGTCTTCGGCCTCACAGATTCTAAAATGTGGACAGCACATGCCCATATCAGAATGCATGTATGATGAGGCTCATATGGGATGTGCAGATCACACATTATTTATGACAGGCTTTCTCACCACAAAGGTAACATTAAATACATATACCAATAACAAACCTCACTTATGTGCATATTATTAACAAAACTATATATTTACATGTATATCAATAACAAAATTGGAGATTTCACTACAAAAAGGGTTCTGTGAAAAGGATGTCAAATAAACTGGCTATACTTTTATGCAACATATATTTTCACATATTATGACTGTTTACAACTGCATCCACGCTAAAATGTCTACTGCAGAATTACTTGCATATATCTACCTGTAAAACTACTTGCATAGACCGTCAACAAAACCCCTGTCATTCTTCATACTTGGACTCCCTGTCTTCTGACAATCTTCCAACTCTCATTTCAATCTGTTTTGCTCAGTTTCCCACTTACATTCTGTTGTATCATGTTAAACAAGAATACTGAAGTGGAATTTCTGGCATATGCCTTAACCTTAACATTAATGTTCGCTCAGTAATGCCAGAGCAAACAGTGTAGACCCTGATCAGACTGCTCCAAGGAGCAGTCTGATCTGGGTCTACACTGGTTGTCACTGGTGTATATGGCATAAGTGAAATATTTTGCATAGACTGGTGATCAATTATCTGTCCATTCCTCAGACTGTCCTCTGACAATTTCCCGCCAAAAATTCTCAGTCTGTGTTGTGGAGTTTTCCCAGTTTCTCTGTGATATCTTGGACTGGTTCCTCATCCGGCTTTTTTATCATGTACTCTTTGCATAGGGCTGCAACTTTTTCATGTTTGAATCTTACTGCATCCTCATAAGGTGTAAAACCCCATCTGCAATATTTATAGCATACAGTCATATGTCAGATTATAGAACAATAAACAGTTAAAGGCCTTAGGCCAAGAAGCACCAGCAGCTTGAAGGGTTAAGCACTGGCCTGCTAAGATAGTTGTTTCTGTTCAAATCCCACTGAAGGCAGAATTCTTTTCAACCATAAATGGGGTTCCATTGCTCACAGACTTCCATTATATTATTTCCATCAGCTTGATATGACTGAAATACTGCTGAAAGAGCCGTAAATTCACAGTCATCTGTCAGTCTGTTCTTAGGCCAAATATCCCAAGGGGTTTGGTCAATAATCTCCGAAGCATGATGACCATAATGCAATATGATCATCATGGAAATCAAAATCTGTACAGTTAAGTGCAGTCCAGATCCAATCCTCAAGACTGCATGTGCTAAGCTGGCAATGTTTATGTCTTTTCATTTTTGCGTATGGGTCGATGAATTTTAAAATAACCTACAGCAAAGTTTACCATGACTGGTTCTATAATTATATTAGTTTGCTACTTTCATCTTTGCTATCACTTATATGGATACACTTTAAGGGAAAGCAACTGCCACTTTTTCCTCCCTTCTCTATGGGAGAAAGAGTTCACTCCTCTAAGAGAATTCTTTCTTTAAAAGTAGACCCCATTTTTGAAGGACTTTGTTGTCAAGCACAAAGAGTGTTCCCCATTCACAAAATGGGCTGCAGAACATGCAGGTGCACCCACACACCTTAAAAACATTCAAATGGCATTCTTCAGAATCAGAGCTCTAGATAAGAGGGAGTATTTGGTGATAATTAGGGATAATTTTAGTTTATTCTGCATAAAAACATATTTTGTGACCCCTCATCTGAACCGTCTCGACGAGACGGTTCAGATAAGGGGTCACAATATATGGTTTGGATGAAAAATAAGAAAAATTATCCTTAATTATCATCAAATACTTCCTCTTATCTAGAGCTCTGACTTCTCATATAAACATAAGCACTGATACAACTGCATAGCCCACCTGCAGTTTCTTACTCTCTAATAAAATACCTGTGAAAAGTGAACTACTTACCTGTCCTTCACATGTGGATCAACATCACATTTTTCAAACAAGAAACGTACAATATTCTCGTGACCCTCTGCAGCAGCAAGGTGAAGGGCAGTTCTTCCATCATAATCAGCGAGAGACATGTCCATGCCCAACAAGGCATACCTGCCAAATTAACAATACCCGAAAGTAATCTTGAGCATGTTGCTGGCAAAATGAATTTATGACAATTGTGTTGTGTTTTCTTATTTTTTGCAAAAAGCAGGTTTTTAATTTGATCCAAATCGTTCCCATAATGGCTAGTCTGAGTCAATACAAAGCCCTACTTTCTGTTAAAAAAATCAGAGAAATATTTCAACTCTTAGATTATTTTCGCTTTTTGTAGGTTCTTGCTGCACTGGTCAACTCCTTCCTGATGCCACTGTTTGTCTTGTTTCTCAAGACACAGGGGTTGAGGTGGCTCAGTGGGGGACGCCTGTGCTTGTGAGTTAATAAGTAGGTGCCTCTTGCCTGTTATCTGCTGCTACTATGTCTCGGGGAATGCTTCAATAAGCGTGGCTTGGACAGGGCTGCTTGTTCCTGCCGAGACCTGACCATCACCTTTTTACTTTCAAACTTTTGGGGTTAAGAGACATCGAAGAAGATGAATGCAGAAATGTGTGTGGCACTAAATTCTGTATAGTTTTGTTTATATTCAACATGCTATCTGCTGATTATAACTTCAGCATGCTAAATGTGAGACAGCTATATACAGAGCTCCAAATGAGGAGGAGTTTTGAGGTATTTCTGAGATAATTTTTCTTATTTTTCTCAACAAAAGCATGTTTTTATGGAGAGATATAGAAAATTATTCCTATATTATCTCTGCTACCTGTTCTTATCTGCCAATACATCCATTTTATTGTTATGGCAAGAAGTCATTATAGAACTGCAAAAACTTTCTACAGTGTGAAGTTAATATGCTCCTTTTTACTTTCAAACTTTTGGGGTTAAGAGACATCGAAGAAGATGAATGCAGAAATGTGTGTGGCACTAAATTCTGTATAGTTTTGTTTATATTCAACATGCTATCTGCTGATTATAACTTCAGCATGCTAAATGTGAGACAGCTATATACAGAGCTCCATATGAGGAGGAGTTTTGAGGTATTTCTGAGATAATTTTTCTTATTTTTCTCAACAAAAGCATGTTTTTATGGAGAGATATAGAAAATTATTCCTATATTATCTCTGCTACCTGTTCTTATCTGCCAATACATCTATTTTATTGTTATGGCAAGAAGTCATTATAGAACTGCAAAAATTTAGCTCCTCAAACTTTCTACAGTGTGAAGTTAATATGCTACATTTGCACCTCGAGGTCAAAAATGAAATAATAAATGACTTTTTACCTTCTCATGGCTGTGACATCACCATTATATGCTGAAAACAGCAGATTTACAACATCCTGGGCCTTTGACTCCATTGCCCGACCACGGGGATCATACTTCTTACCCGACTTATTTCTCAAGTTGTCGTAGTTATGGAAGTTAAAATTGGCAACAAGCTCCTACAATAGTTATACAACAGTTAGAAATGATTATAATTCTGTACAATTTTAGAAACTGTGGATAGTGTGACAGAAAACCACTGGTGCCAGAGTCCCAATATTGTCCGCCAAACGATAATTTACCATTCGGTGGACAATATTAGGACTCTGGGGCCAGTGCAGAAAACTGTCTAATGACTCTTCACATGTCAGAATCAACATTAAGACTTTTATTCTTTTATTGTCGATACTGTTTAATTAAGTTCATCTTCTGACAACTACTGCTACTGTTTATGATTTGTTGCATCTCTTGGTCCTATCTCCTGGCTGCAGCAGTGTCATACAAAGAGCTTGTTATGCTTGAATTAATTATTAGTAACCTGTTATGGTGTATGGGTACTTCTCCATGTTTTTCTGCCATTTTACTAAGGAAAGCAACTTTTTTGATCTCCTGTGTGCTTCCCAGGATGATGTAGCCCTTCCAAAATGGAGTCTACTGTTGAAGAGTCACAGTATTACCTTAATAATTGATCCCATTTAGAAGGGAGGCAAAAAAAATAATAGAGTTGCTTCTCCTGAAAGTGTACCATTTACGTTAAATATGATATTCCTGATAAAAAAAATCCTACCACTTATCTGACTGGGTAACATCTAAGTTGACATTTACTTTGGCAGCCTGGGATCAGGGGCCGTATTCATAAAGCCACTTAAGTCGTTGCTATGCGGTTGTTAAGGCTAAATATCTATAAAGGAGATTCCCTACAACTATGAAATTTGGTCTGGAGGAACAGTCTTTGTAAGACTGTTCCTCAGTCTTTGTAAGACTGTTCCTCCAGAGCAAATTTCAAAGTTGTAGGGAATCTCCTTCAAAGAAATTCAGCCTTAGCAACAGCATAGCAACCACTTAAGTCGTTTTATGAATATGGCCCCAGCTGTTCAAAACATTGTTAGCTTAACAATACTGTTAGCCAAGAATTTGTTAAGTCATCCAGTACACATAAAATCAAGTGTTCTAATATTTTTTGCTGAAAAAATGACAGGTGCTTTTGTACTGCAATATCTTCTCACCTGTTTTCAGCAAAAAATGGCAGTGTTTTTTGGTATAACATGTTTGAAAATTTAGCGTTAACTAACACTGTTGCTAGTTTTGAACAACTGGGCCCTGTTAATTATGATAAAGTTTGACGGGAATTCAGTTTTCTGTATGTCATCCAAATAAAAGTTAAGTAAAACATTTCCTGACTGGAAAATGGACTGTGTATATTAATTTGAAAAGAAAGAGTCACCATTAGAAAAATCATAAAAGAGTAAGCAAGTCAGAATTAAAGTATCCAAATTACAATAGATGTACCATGTTAATTTACAT
Organism: Ctena decussata; assembly: GCA_963989385.1. Classification (NCBI taxonomy): domain Eukaryota; kingdom Metazoa; phylum Mollusca; class Bivalvia; order Lucinida; family Lucinidae; genus Ctena; species Ctena decussata. The sequence continues at coordinate 3,601,058 of OZ022500.1, forward strand.
ATAAAACCGTTTTAAGTGAAAAGAGCTATAAAGCATACCTCACAAAACTCCACACCTCTGCTACTGTTTCCCCACTTGTCCAATGGTGGTGCCCATGTAAATATACCCATGACATTAGGAACCACAAGTAGGATACCACCTGCAACTCCCGACTTGGCTGGCAGTCCAACCTAATGTCAATTAGAGAAGAGAGTGACATTATTTTCTAATCATATAGTGCAGTCCTGTAATTTCATAAGAAATGCTTTTAAGTTTTATAGAACACCGATGATATTTTGACAACTCAAGAACATTAAAATACAATCTACAAGAAACTTTACTTCCATTTCAGACCTTTAATTCTGTTATTTATAGAGACAAGAGTTGTCAGAAGACAACAAAGCGCGCCTTATGGGTGCCTGATTCTCACAGTCATCAAGACCTACAAATATATCAGGTCATCTGCAGTGTCAGACTGAGCCATTATCCCAGGTATATGATGAATACATACTAAATACACCTCAAAATATGAAGCAAATCACTGAATGATAAAATTTATGTTAGAGTGACCTCAAATTCCCAAATATGATGTTAATCAATAAACAGCTTTGGAGACACAAGGCAAAATCACTGAACCATGAAATATAGGTCACAGTGATCTATAAATAATATGAGGTCATTTGGGATGTCAGACTGATCCACTATGCAAGATGTGATGTTACTCCATCAAACAGTGCTTGAAACATAAGACAAAATCACTGGACCATGAACAAAGGTCAAGGGCAAAGGTGTCAGCATGGTAGCTTTGCAGCTGCTGCAATTATAGGGATATGCTATTTGACCAAGTATCAAGTCTCTTCTGTCAAAGGTTTCATCAAAACTAAAAATTTTGCCATAAAAACAGTGCCGAACAGCAAAGTCAGTCAACCGTAACATATAGGTCAAGGACATACAATTGTGTCATGCAATTATAGGGATATGCTATTTGACCAAGTATCAAGTCTCTTCTGTCAAAGGTTTCATCAAAACTAAAAATTTTGCCATAAAAACAGTGCCGAACAGCAAAGTCAGTCAACCGTAACATATAGGTCAAGGACATACAATTGTGTCATGCAGCTGCTGCAGTCATATGGATGTATATATGTACCAAGTATGATGATTGTAGCTGCTGTAGTCTGTAAGATACAGAGTTGAACATGGAGCTAAACGCAATTGTTAACATTGGTTAACCTGATCACGGATGCCGACGAGGACGCTGACGGGTACGCTAACGCTAACGCATACTCGGACTACGACGCCGGGGGTATAGCATAAGCTCTCCTTTGTTTCGTAAAGGCGCGCTAAAAACTTACCTTAAAAGCAAACTGTCCTGAGTAATCGTACATGCCACAAGAATGCATCAATGACAATGTGTTCTGGACAGCAACAGAAGACAAGACTTTATCACCGGTAGTTGGACAGATTCCACCATTGGCTAAGGTAGCTGCTATTACTGCTCCGGAATCAGCTGTTACCTCAATTGAACATAACTGTAGAGAAATAATAAAATGAGCTGTGACATGACAAAACCAACAAAGTGGCATGTGGGCCCAGCAAACACTCAGACCAGCCTGGGCATCCCCCCCCCAGTCTGACATAGTCTTTGCTGTCCGCATGAAGCTAGCTTAGACCCTTAGCTACCCTTTAAATGCACAGTGAAGTCTCTGATCAGACTGGGTGGATGTCTAAGCTGATCTGAGTCTTCAATGGGCACACATGCCATTTTGTTTTGTTTTTTGTGTCCCGGCTTAAATCTCTAAAATAAATTTGATCATAGTTATACCTCCCTGTCCAGTAAAAGCAAAATTAAATACAAATATTTCGTTCTATGGAAGGTTTTCACCAACAAGGGTGTTACAAAATACATGTAGTTATACCAGGGTTTGTCTGCATGTAGGTGAATTAATTCACTTGCTTAAGCTCTTGGATTATCTCCTCATGCAGGCAGATGAACCATGGTATAACTGTAACAGACAATATTATGCATTAGAAAGGCTTTACAGCATGTACAAACAGGAAACTTTCAAATCAGCCTATGAATTTGTGCAGACTGACCATTCTTCCTTGTCCAAATATACAGTCTATGAACCCTGGGGCATCTAAAAAGTGAGAAGTGGCTACTGCTCAGTTTCCACAGAATGTTTATGCTGAATCCAAAATTAACTTTACACTCCCTTCTGACGTGACATCACCCATCTAAATTTACCATTTATTATCATCTTTAGCCTTACGAATTTTATTCATTGTCAATGTCAGCTGCCCGTATCAGTGGGGCTGCAGAAGCAGTGAGGATACTGTAGGATACACTATTCATGCCCAACAATGAACCTCTAGCCCTTTAATGTGTGCTGTGTAAGATTAATTTAAGTCATGCAAAACCTCTGCCTCAAAAATGGCCATGCTACTAGAAGTTTCCTGTATTTTTGAAAGCCATTTCAGCACCTAATGTGCCAAAAAGGCAGACGACAAAATTTACACCTGTGAAATTTGCAAAAAGATGTTACATCCAAGCTATGTCATAATGAGAATTTAAAGACTACAGGGCAAACAGTGTAGATCCAGATGAGGTGGCTCATTATGAGCCACCTCATCTGGATCTATGCTGTTTGCAAATTCAACTAGTGACATTTTTGGCACTTTAGGTTTAATTGCTGCATGAACAAATGGATAAACAAAGCGGAAACTCTAATTGCTATATTGCATCTGCATATACTTTTTAATGCAAGAATGATGACAACTAATGAACCACGATGTGATCTCCAACAATGTGGCCTTGGTAACAAGCAAAGGCTCTGACCAGACTGCACTTTAATCAGAGCCTTCACTTGTCATATCAGCCCTCTATGGAACTGTCCCAAACCATACAGCCAACAGTGAGGCCTCTATAGACCCAGTGTAAACAATCAGGATGATCTGAATATCACATGAAAAAACTGCTACATTGTTGGAAGTCACATAATGTGGCTCAAATCAACTGTGGCAGCAGCCAAACTTCATGAGATTCTCTCACCTGGAAGTAGAATTCTAATGTTTCAATAAGGTCTGCTCCCTCAGGGAAGCAGTTGTTCTCTCTCATGTAGTAACCCAGAGCGAAATTTCTGTCCGCTGTTGCCCGCTCGGAGAGGTAGCTGAAACATAGAGCATATCATTATAGAGAACTCATCAACCATTGGAAACATTCACTTAATATTGTCCTAAATCATGACAGTGCAGACCTGAACAGCTATTCTGTTATATCAAATATAATGAGTGAGAAAAGTAACCAATGATGGTGTTGAGACCTTGACAAGGAAGTCTTTGACTCATTTTAAGATGTCTTAAACTTCATCACAGAATTCTATAATACTTACTATATTTATCCGAATTTTCAGATATACTAAGCACACTGTGTGGGACTCAGACTACTAAGCAATCCTTTACGTGCCACATTTTTTTGTTTAAGACAGTGGGTTTTGGTTACCATGCAAAACAATCTCAAAAATCTATATCCATCTTGCAAGATGGATCTAGATTTTTGGGATTGTTTTGGAAGAAAAAAAGTCCATCTTACTTCTTTATCACACAAGACTGATTGTTATATGTGTGATAATTTTGGAAGAAGAAACCCTTAATGTGCCAAAAAGCAGACGACAAAATTTACGTCTGCAGAAATTTCAAAAAATGTTTTGTCCAAGCTATATTATATTGGGAATTCAAAGACTATAGGGCAAACAGTGTAGATCAAGATGAGGTGGCTCATTATGAGCCACCTCATCTGGATCTACACTGTTTGCAAATTCAACAATTTTTCATTTTTGGCCCTTTAAGGATTAAGGTGTTCAAATATTAACAGAAAGATGTATGCAGTCACTTACACTGAATTATTGAAGGCCACATGTTCTTGACCAGCAAGACGCTTCATCTGAGCCATGGCCTGAAAATAAGACAAAGTATGTACCTGTTGAAAATACACCTGAACCTTCATTACAAATCTTGATATAACACAATTTCATTCACCGCACTCATCTTGTCAGCTGTCTGTTTACTTGTTTTATCTTATATGGATATAAAATACAGTTCGCTCTTGTTATGTCATAGTTAAAAGAACCGGAAAATTTACTTTGAGATATCAATAATTTAAGACAACAGGAGCTGAAACAGTAAGAAATGAAAATATGACCTATTTTTTTTTTAAATACTTTGGCATAATTGGATATTTTGAGACATCAGTTTTTGAGGTAAAGATAGTCAGCTGTATTTTTTCTTTTGTGGCCTACACAGATTTTAGTATGAATCTCAACAACACTGATATGATGAATTTAACTGATGTTTAGACATAAAATGGTTAGGCTACTAAAAGTCATCCTAACACAACATAAGAACAGGTTTATTCAACTTCTAATACCCTACAACAGTGAACTTTAATATCTCCTGAGATAGCAGATGCAAACTGTATGACAAGAACTGTGTCAAAGGCTGTATGATTCCTCAGAGCTGGGGTTGACTAAAATATTGACATATGGATAAACCTCTGGATGTCGCTCCTGTTCATTATTGCAGCTGTAACATACAATTGCTGAGCAACAGGTAAGGTCTAATGACAATGCTGGGAATACTGTAGTATTTCTCAATTAAAACATATAAATTGGCCCATCACTGAACTTCCTCACTGCCTGCAGAGGTCAAGATAAGAGGGAGTACTTGGTGATAACTAGGTTAATTTCTGTCAAAATCTTCAAACCAAAATAATTAGTACAGAGGAACCTCTCATCTACAATACCTAAGTAAGGTGGTTCAGATGAGGAGACCTAACATGTTTTTGAGGGAAAAAAAAATTAACAAGATGGCAATAATGGCCCTGGATAGCTCACCTGAGCCTCTGTTTAATACTTTCATTAACTGACTCTGGATTTTAAACATTTGTGGATGTTTTCCACTGTGTAATGAAAGCCCTATCATGTTCACAAGCTATGTGACTGCCAGATACCGGACCAGGAATGGACAGAGACTGATCACAATGGCTCATCATGAGCACTTTATGGAGAACTAACACCAAATACTCTCCTCATTAAAGATCTGTTAGGTCTTCTTATATTCTGTATTTCATGAATATTTATACCTTGTGCACATTAGTCAAATCTGGCTCATCTGGTTTGGGCGTCTATAAAGAAAGGAAAACAATTCCCTATTTTGGGCATGCTTACGGGTCCATTTTTTTTTTTGCAGCTTCAGGAAAATTATACACAAGTTGAACAAAATGAGTATAAATGCCCATAAATGTGCACCAGTTAATCTTGCTGAACATATGTTTTGCAAAGAACAAGGGCTTCGCAAGCGGCGCATAATACGCCCGTTTTAACATCACCATCACGTAGTGTTAGAATAATCTAAACGGTTAATTTAATGAAATTGATGCAAGGGCAGATAATTAAGTAAGTAAGCTAGAGTTGTGGTTCTTGCTCAGGATACATTTACCCATTATTATACACATTCCTACAAAGCTTCATTCTAATATTTCAAAAGGTTAAGGAGATATGGAGTGAACGGAAAATCCTAAAAATACTATTCAAAGGGAGGTCACTCCAAAATTAAGAAAATAGCCATCAGAGGAGATGGCAAATCCCCCGACCGAAGACCCCCATGGGCCTTGGTAAAATGGGTGCACTTCAAAACACATACAAGTAATATATTGTCATTCTTTTATGCTTCTGATTGACGTAATCTGTTTAACAGATGCATGATTATCTAACACTCAGACTAAAATAGTATGCTTGACTGCTAAAAAGAAGTAATATCTCAAACAGCCGCCATATACATAAATATATAGCATATGATACATTAAACTTTCAAAATGTGTGAATAACTTCTAAACTACAAGCCCTACAAACCTAATTTTGAGCTCTCTAGTAAGTGGATTTGGACAAAGAATCCAAATCTGGAGAAAATTTTTTTTTTTTTTTTGGTGGGGTGGGGTGGGGTGGGGGAATGAAGAGGGGTCAGAGAGAGTTAGGAACACTGATGAGATATCACAGCATGTTCATCAATATTCTAATAGGTATAAGGTTATTAAAATTGTGGAGCAGGCCAGGCTTATACAGATATGGAGCAGAGACTCAAACAGCAGCTCAAAATACCAAAGGGAAATAACTCACAAAGTATGAATGCAAGAGTTGTCATTCTTGTATTAGACAAATCGTCATGACCTGTTCCTCATAACTGTGAAGTATCATGAAAATATTTCAAAAGGTATTCAAGCTATGGAGCGGACACCTAAAATCATAAAAGGGAAATAACTCAAAAAGTAAGAAAGCAAGAGTTGTCATTCTTGTTCGCGACACATCGTCATGACCTGTTCTACATATTTGTGAAGTATCATGAAAATATTTCCAAAGGTATATGAGTTATAGAGCGGACACGAAATCACACCTAAAATGATCAAGGGGAAATAACTCAAAAAGTAAGAAAGCAAGAGTTGTCACATCGTCATGGCCTGTTCTACATATCTGTGAAGTATCATGAAAATATTCTAAAACGTATTCAAGTTATAGAGCGGACACGAATCTGCCAAAAAATCACACCTAAAACCATCAAGGGGAAATAACTCAAAAAGTAAGAAAGCAAGAGTTGTCATTCTTGTTCGGGACATATCGTCATGACCTGTTCTACATATCTGTGAAGTATCATGAAAATATTCCAAAGGGTATTCAAGTTACAGAGCGGACACGAATCTGCCAAAAAACTCACCAAAGGGGAAATAACTCAAAAAGTACAATAGCAAGAGTTGCCATTCTTGTATGCGACACATCGTCATGACCTGTTCTACATAACTGTGAAGTATCATGAAAATATTCCATAGGGTATTCAAGATATAGAGCGGACAAGAAAATGTTTACGGACGGACGGCGGACGGACGGACAGACGGACGGACGGACGGACGCCAGGCTCATCGCTATATCCCCCGAACCTTTCGGTCGGGGGATAAAAAGGGGAGCAACCATTCATATATGTGATGCAGCATCATCTTATCGTGCACATTCCTTTAAAGGTTTCATCATGATATTCCAAACAGTTACCAAGTTAAGGGACGCACAAGGTTAGTATACACAACAGTCTGAAATAACTAATAAAAGGGATGTAACTCTAAAACGAAGAAAGGGAGAGCATCCATTTTGTGCATGACACATCGTTGGGACTTCATACACAATGCTATGAAGTTTTATGAAGATATCCCAAACAGTTATCTAGTTATGGTGCGCACAAGACCTGCAGGGTAAAAAACAATCAAAGGGGCATAACTTAAAAAGTAAGGAAGGGGGAGCAACCATTCTTACACGCAACACATTCCCCCTACCTAATACATATGCCTATAAAGTTTCATGAAGATATCCTAAATGGTTACTGAGTTATGGCGCGCACAAGAATGTTTACAGACTATTCAAAGGGAGGTTACTCCAAAATTAAGAAAGAGGGAGCAACCATTTTTATATGTGACATATCATCTTGTGATCATGCACATTGCTTTAAAGTTTCATCATGATATTCCAAACAGTTACCGAGTTACGGGATGCACAAGATAAATAAACACAAAAATAGTCTAAAAGAACTAGTAAAAGGGATGTAACTCTGAAACAAAGAAAGGGAGAGCATCCATTATTGTGCGCGTTACATTGTTGGGACATCATACACATTGCTATGAAGTTTTATGAAGATAGCCTAACCAGTTATCTAGTTATGGGGCTTACAAGACCTGCAGGGTAAAAAACAATCAAAGGGGCATAACTTGAAAACTAAAGAAGGGGGAGCAACCATTCTTACACGCGACACGTTCCCCCTACCTAATACATATACCTATAAAATTTCATGAAGATATACCAAATGGTTACTGAGTTATGGGGCATACAAGAATGTTTACGGACGGACAGATGGATGGACGGACGGACAGCGCCACGACATAATACGTCCGTTTTTTCAAAACGGGCATATCAAAAGTATTTTCTGATTAAAGATCTGCAGAGACTACCATACTGAAATGTACCTGATAAGCATTCACACTGCTTGTTTCAGCACTCTGACCCACCATCTACGGCACCAGAGCTCTAGATAAGAAGCGTATTTGATGATAATTGAGGGATAGTTTTCGTTATTTCTCATTGAAACCATATGTTGTGATCCCTCATCTGAACCGTCTCGTCGAGACGGTTCAGATGAGGGGTCATAACCTATGTTTTTATCCAGAATTAACAAAAATTATCCCTAATTATCACCAAATACTCCCTCTTATCTAGGGCTCTGGGCACATAGGTGTACATTTATATTTTTCTGCCATCTTACCAACGGAGACAACTCTTATGCTTCTTGTTTGCTTTCCTTGCCAAAAAATAGGTCTAGGTCTCCTCTTAAAGAAAAGGGTCTCAGAAGAGCAAACTCTCTCCTTTAGAGTTGATCCTCATTGAAGAGTGGCAAAAAAAGAAACTGGCTAAACTGCTACCACGAAATCCTTTTAAGGTTATGATGTTATATGTTTTAAGCAAGAATCTTTAAGCAAAGCAGATGAAAATTAAGTAAAAGTGAAATAAAATTTCTGAGCTGGAAACAAGTTTTGGCCCAAAAAGCTATAACAAGCACCGTGTTGTGACAAAATCATACTTAATGCATATTAGATCTACAGATACCATGCCCTGTCAGATCTGCAACCTTGCCAAGTTAGTGCCTTCTAATTTCATGTTATAAAGCCTCAGGCTTGATCTGTCACAATACAGATTGTGCAATACCATGTAAGCTCTGAGCATACAAGGGTGTAGGCATGTTAATTGTAATAGGGTGTTTTGCTATCTGTTTTTCTTTTTTTTGCTTATCTTGTAAATGCCCGTTTTAAAAACAAACAACTTAGTTTAGATTTCATAACATAACAAGGAAACAAATTCTAAATGAGCCACAACACGACAAAACCAACAAAGTGGCATGTGCGCCCAGCAAAGACTCAGATCAGCCTGGGCATCCGTCCAGTCTGATCAGAGTCTTCACTGTCCGCATGGAGCTAGCTTAGACCCTTAGCTACCCTGTAAGCAGAAAGCAAAGACTCTGAACAGACTGGGCAAATGCCCAGGCTGATTTGAGTCTCCGCTGGGCTCATATGCCACTGTGTTGGTTTTCTTGTGTCGCGGCTCAAATATCTAAATACTGAAGAAAGTGTTAAATGTGTTAGATAAAAATGATGAATGCTGCAACCAGCACATATGTAGAGACTTACTGACTGCCACTTACACTTTTCCGAAAATGTACCCCTTCCAAGTGGATGGCTACTCTAACAGAAAAGAATTTGCACCTACAAGGAGCAAACTCTTTCGTGTAACTTAAGAAATGCACTCCCTATGAAAAGGCAGACAAAATCTTCAGGTCAAGATTTAGTTCTGATAGTGCTCCCATTCAACTTAATTTTTGCTAGAATCACTATTATATTTTCTTTTTTTGAAAATAACAGATTAAAGGAATAGACTTTCTTTTTCAAAAGATGCCCATCATTCTGCAGTGAAGTTTGATACATGTAAATCAATGTCAGAAAGAATCAAAATACAATTTTTTATCTTAAGATAGCAAAACAAGTCCTATTACAGTGCATGGCTATTAGCATAATTATCTAGGACATACAAACATAAAAAGCAGGAGAAAACTGCCCTAAAAATGTACTTACATAGTCAAATCTATCTGCAATCACTAAACCTTTCTTGAGAAGAGATGACATCACAATAGCGCCGGCATTTATCATTGGATTGTGAGGTTTGTCTGAAACAAATGAATGGCATCCAATGAAAAGGGACCTAAGACCACGTGTGAAACACCCATATCAGCTTGCACATTTGTGCATATTGATCAGTTGTCATATTTCACTTTACCAGATAGCCAGGACTCATAAAACACTCTTGTTAGCAGAAGGTTTTGACCATATTGTGCAGATGAAGAGCCTTATCTGAGACCTTCCTTTCCACATATTCCATATTTTCTAGCAAAATGTACAGTTCAAAATACATTTTTCTGGTCTCATCCCTCTTGCGCCACCCCATAAACTTATAAGATTTGGTGCTATGGTTCAAGACACAGAGTTGACAAAAGAATTGTATATCCAGACACTCACATCCATGGGGCCTGCACCAAGATCAATATCCAGACTATGAGAACATACTTCTCATGAGTACAGACATAAGATGGTTGCACTACTCTACTTCCTCTTTTATATTAAGGCAAGTAAACAAGTTACAGTGCAGGACCTGGTTTCATAAGAGCCTATTTTGCAAAGGGGTAGGCCAGCAACCCGACCGTACGCATTCAGGCAAGCAGAACATACCGTGTTCTTGCATAAGGGTCATACTAAACACCGCAGAGAATGGAACACCCGAACGGTTCCGGGGTTAGCAAAAGGGAAGAAACAAACAAGTGATATGAAAGTAAATATTTTGCAAAGGCAGAAAAACTAATATAAGCAATGGGAGAAAATATTTGCAAACGCAGAAAACTAAACCAACGGGCATCAATATTTTGCATTGGCATGAAACCAATAAAGGCAACTGACATAAATATTTTGCAAAGGCAGGAAACCAATATACCCAATGGGTATAAATATTTTGAAAAGGCAGGAAAACAATACAGGCATGGACAGAAATATTTTGCAAAAGAAAGAAACCAAAGTAGGCAATGGAAATAAATATTTTTCTAAGACAGGAAATCAATTTCGGCAATGAAAGTAAATATATGTATTTTGCCAACTGAATTCCAAAAGTAGCATTGGGTTTGGTGGGTACTAAGGCTGGGACGAGTACCCCGGTACCCGAGTCCGGGTTGATTAGACCAATTACCCAGGTACATATTTACTACCGAATGCTTATTATTATGTAATCCATGAGCATACTATCTCAATAGAATTCCAAGCATATAGAGCAAAGTTTTGTGTGACTGTCTTGTAAATTGCCATCATAAATGCCAAACCCTTTTTGTCCATTATAACAGAGAGATTTCTATATTTTCGTACCCTTCCCATACATATGTATTAAAACGACTTATACCTTTCTTATCATTTGAGCTAAACGTATATTTCTAACTGTGGAGATGCTCAAAATGCTACGGTAATGGGTATCCAATAGGGACTCGGGTACCCGAGTGCAAAATCTCTACCCGTCCCAGCCCTAGTGGGTACCATTAACTCATACTGTGGATATGTGTACTTACGCTGGTAGTCAAGAGTCAGTTCATTAAATGATCGGCCACTTGGCTCCTGCCCTACATATTTGTGTACAAGCTCTGGTGACATGTCACTTAGTGTGAGAGCGTAGTTCAGTGGTTTCACGACAGACTGTAGACAAAAAGGAGTTGTTGTGTCGCCCTGTGAATACCTGCAATACATGAAAAAGAAAGACTGTCTATAGGGACCACAACTGCATTTCAAAGGACATAATTACTGCTGCATATTTGGAGAGTCAGTCTGAGTGAACAGTTTAGACTCTGATCAGACTAGGACCAGTCTGATTCTGCTCTGTTAGGCAACAGTAGTACTAGACAGCCGCTAATGGCACAAATGTTCTTCTCTAAACTTCTCAAGGAAATGTATTTTCTAGATCTTAAGATTAGGTAAGTGTATTATTGTTATTGATATTGATTTGTTGCTTTACATCCACAGTAAATAGCTATAGTCATGTCAGGACGGTCTGTTAACATAACCACACTATTCCAAGGCAGGCTTAGACCTCCTAAGCATTTAATCAGTACTAAACGCACGTTTTCACCAGCCTCCTAAGCAGTTAACCAGTACTAAGTGCGCATATTTTCACCAGTACCGGTAACTGACAACTGCCCTTCTTGAATCAGCGGAAGGAGATATGAAAGTATGTGGCCAGACCGGGTATCGAACCCAGGACCTCTGTCAGGTGCCCTACCGACTGCGCTATGTGGCCCAGCAGGTAAGTGTGCCAAATCAACATGTCTGGGTGAAGTGATCCAAATATCTGTTGAGAAATTTCAGTCTCACAATATAAATAACATATCCTTCTTGTGATTTCTAAACACTCATAATTGTTAAATACAGCAATATAGGACTTGGCTGTTATTATCATGATTCAAAATAATCCAAACAGGCATCACTTCAAAAGAAACTGTAGCTTATGATGCTGCAAACTATGTTAAAATCTGCTAACATTTCACAGGAAGCCAAATTGATCTGTTACAGTGTTACGTTACTTTAGGATGAAGGGGTTTTTGAGTTATTTTTGAGTTAGGCAGATGCCCCTTGTGCCCCATGTCTACTTCTATTGTATTGGTTTAGTCTGTTTTTTGAACGCATGTTTTACAACATCATCCATTTTTGCATGATCATCATTGCCATAGCTGTAAGGTTAGTGTTACATATTGGATTCCTGATTTTGCACTACAGAATCGTATTATGGTCCAAATCCTTATCCTTGAATGTCAAGATAATATTTTTGTACTTTCTCATAAGTCATACAGTGAGAGGTCTTGCAAACAGTAGGATCAATCCAGATTAATTTGACAGTGGTAGTGGTGTTGAGTAAATAACAAATGGCTCCCAACATTAACAAGGTTCTTATATGATGTCGCTGTTTTTTCAGTGCATAACACTGTGGCATAAAAGTTGTATGATCACGTGTAATAACGTTTTGGCGTGTACATGTAAATTCATAGACAAAGACCGTGTCAACAATGCACTTTCTTATTGAAGTAATGTTCATTTTGAAGGCAATAAAACCCATTTTAAAGCATCATATGACAAACAGAATCTTACACCAGTGGTCATTTCATATGAAATTTATGAAACTTGCCAAAAGCTTGTTTCATAAATTTCATATGAAATGACCACGAGTGGAAGATCCTCTTTTTACAGCAACACATAAAATGATAATAACTTAAGGCACTTAAAAACAATCTGCCAAGATGTATAAAGTCAAATAAGCAAACTAAAACATGCCCTAACAAGACAGTGAATGTACACAGGCTGTTTTCTGAATGCTCACTTTGTACATACTGTATTTATTCTGCTATATGACAGAGGCTTTTTTCCGTCCAAAGTGACCTCAAATAATGAAAATCAGTCTAGTTCAACTCAGCTATAAGATGGGTTTCCTCTTCCAAAACAATCCCAAAAATCTAGATCCATCTTATAAGATGGATCTAGATTTTTTGGGACTGTTTTAGACGGGGAAAAAAATCCCCGTCTTACAACCAAATAAATATGTTACCAAAACAAAGATCTCATCAGAATATCGCAAAAATTGTTAAAGCAACATGAAATATTGTTAAGCATTATACATGTAAATACGTTCGAAAATATAAAATCTGGCATGTGTAATGGCAGGTGATGCCTTGTTACCTCTGTCCATCAACTGTGCATACAGACACTCCCCAGAAATTTGGATCTACACGTGCTAACTGTGGGATATATTGTGCCGGCTGAAACGAAAACAATTCATGGAAGTGTGCTGCTAAGTCATTAGACCTGATTATACTGGTTTACTTATATGTGACCTGTATAAAGACAACAAAATATACATACTGAGCTATGTCAAGTGATTTATGATGCCTGACACCAGCACTGATCCAAATCAGTCTGCACAAAAATATTACTATGCAGGTTGATTTAGGTCTACTTTGTAACATCAAGGATATGTTTAACCTGACATTTATTCTGATTGAAGACTTTACACCAAAAGATTTACACTGTCCAGCTACTTGAGAAAGGATGCCCAAAAGAGCTTAAGAATGGCACATTGTGAAACAGTGGCTTTTAACCCTTTAGGCAACAAAAAGTCGACATCAAAATTGACGTCTGCAAAATTACAAAAAAGATATTTCATCCAAGCTATATCATTTAGAGAACAAACAGTGTGGATCCAGATGAAGCGACTCACTATGCACAACCTCATCTTGATCTATGCTTGATCTTTGCAAATTTAATAATTTTCAGTTTTGGTGTGTGAAAAGACATATATCAGCAGCAAAAGCTAAATATCAGCTTGTGCATTCTCTCTTTACTGTGCAGGTTTTTCAGGCTTATCTAATCCTAAGACTTGAGCTAACAGCCAAGACTAATCATATTGTGCAGACCTGCACCATTTTTAATGCAGTCTAATATATAAATCAAATTGATATAAGAAAGCATGATGGGAATCTAATCACTGTATACATGTATCTAGTTAAGAAACAGCTGAGTGTAAGGAGAGGAAATTCCAGGAATTTCAATCTTCAGAATAAAGTCCAAGCCAAACCATTTTCCCAATTCATAGTTCTGTGAGTTCCCTTAAGCTCCGCCTACCCTCATTTGCATAGGAAATTTTTTATTTTCAAACCATTTTATGTCAGATTTAGTGGATAGTTTCCTAATAACATATACAAATTATTCTGCAAATTTCAGAAATGTATCTTTTATAGCTAATGAATTATTTAGGTAAGAATTCACTATATATTTTAATCATTTTCGGTGTCTATGGGGGACTAGTCCCCCAAACGGTTGAATTTGATCTTATCTCTCACAGCATGCTCAGTCAGTGACACTTTCTGACTGACCAGTGAATGGTTGTTAAGTAGGTGCTCATAAGCTTTGGGTGGCATCTCGGAACTATAAATTGGCAAAGAACACTGAAATGATATTAAACATGACATTGCAACATGACATTGCAGTGATGCTGATATAATGCCGTTTCAGGTTTTGCATCCATGACGTTATACTGATGTTACTTTCACAGAAGGCTGGTTTCCAGCACATAAAGACTATAATATCTCGACACTGCTCCAATTTCTGTTACCTTTGTCCATCAACGGTAGCCACAGCCACTCCCCAATATTTAGGGTCCACATGGGCTAGCTGTGGAATATACTGTGCTGGCTGAAAATATTTATCATATATGCATGATATTGAGTCATGACTCATAATATACTCCACAGCCTTAATTATTACATCCTTAAAATTCCATATATCACAAACCTTAATTTTACATCTTGAAAATCCCATATATACACCACATTCTTAATTATGCTATCTTAAAAATCCTACATATCCCACAATCTTAATTAAAACCCTATAAATCTCATATCTACCAAAGCTTTAACTATTGTGCTCCAATCACATGCAAAAAGTTTTACACCCTAAAAATCAATCCCACAGCCTCAATTACTACACCTCATAAATCCATCCTACAGAATCACTATTTATACCCTTCTTAATTATTACACCATAAAAGTAACTCCCACAGAATTATGGAACCATTGACGAATTCAATATGGAGGGAGAGAATGTCAACAAGGTATAGATTAGGTATATCATACACTTGTACTGCCTTGCGGTTCAAGCTGGCTTTTTTAGCGACGCTGTAGGGTGTTCCACTTCAGACTGAAGGGTCATCGGTTTGATCCGCGGCCAGGGAGTTGAGATTTTTTAAGAGTCCGTGACAATTATCTCCCACAGCATAAATTTACTCCTAAAATCCTCCCCACAGCCTTATTACACCCTTAACATTGTTGGTTATTACATGCTGAAATCTGTCTCAAAGTAGTTCGGTGCTTATCATACCATAAAAAGACCTCCCACAGGATTATTAATTTATTAGAGCCTTGAAATTTGTACCACTGTATAATTGTTATACCCTAAAAATCTGCCCCACAGCATTAGTTATTACACCCTGTAAATCCATTCTCCAGCATTAATTCCAACACCCAAAAATCCTTTTCAACAGCCTTAATTATTACATCCATTCTATTCTTTATTACTCTAGGTTAACAGAAGTTAACAACAAGAGAGGCAGTTTTTAGAATATAATATGATGTGGAAATCAAGGGTTCCCTTCACATCCTAAAATCCAGTATACATTTAGAGCAACTGAACTTCTACTAATTGGCGGCCTGTTAACAGGCAGTTTTTTGTTCATCTTGATTAACCCAATAGGACATGACTGACTGTTCATGCCACAGAAAAAATTGTACGTCTCACAGACTTGTTATGCCTTAAAACTTCAATTTCTGTGTTCATCTTGAATGACCTTTTAGGACAGGTTTGACTGTACATCCAACAGTTGAGTTTGTACATCCCACAGACTTATCATACCTTAAAATCCTTACCTATTCAGACACAAATGCTAGAGAAAAAGTGTACACCTAGATCAAACTGTTCCCAGAGCAGTCTGATGAGGGTCTGCAATGTTTACCTATTACCCTCTAAATGGCAAATGTTGTTACAAGGAAGACAATGTTAACAGAATAGTCTTTTTTTTACCCTGGCAACTGAATCCTTCCTCCAACAGAGGCCAACTCTAAAAGGAAAGAATTTGCTCTCTTTGAGAGCAAAATCTTTTCTTTTAAAGTAGCCCCCTGTTGCGAGACAGACAAATGTTTCAATTTCAGGGTGATCTTTCTTGAAAGTATATCTACACACCTTAAAGTGTCCTAATATCTAAGGTAATTAGGGTATATAACTTACTGTGCCAGTTTTGTTTTTGGCAACTTTTTCATAAATTTTGTCAATACGGTTGGTGAATGTAGAAAACTCAGGAATGACGAACTGATTCTTCAATGCCTTGGCAATAATTACAATGTTGTCAGTAACACAACTGTAAATAAAGAGAAAAAGAGACATACAGTAAAATCATACTTAATCTATATATTGATACCCTTAACCACCAGTACATCAAACACCATTTTGTGTACAAATTGGTACCCGTACATATAGCACAATTTTGTACAGGTTGGCACCAGTAAATCAAGTACCATTTTATGTCACACTTGGCCCCATACTTCAAGCACTATTTTGTGTACAAATTGGCACCAAAACATCACACACCATTTTGTGTACAACTTGGCACTGGTACATCAAGCATCATATTGTGTACAACTTGGCACCAATACATCAAGCATCATATTGTGTACAACTTGCCTTGGTACCGGTACATCAAGTACATTTTGTGTACAACTTGGTACTAGTACACCAAGCACATTTTGTGTACAACTTGGTAGTAGTACATCAAGCATCATTTTGTGTACAACTTGGTACCAGTACATCAAGTACATTTATGTATAATTTGGTACCAATACATCAAGCACAATTTTGTGTACAGTTTGGTACCAGTACATCAAGTCATGCAAGTGCTACCAGTAACCACAGTGTTCATATTGTTGAATGTGTCTCAGGATCGATGTTACATGACATAAAATTGGGCTTGTCTTCTTGCCCTGTTAGGAAACATTATATAAAACAGTCGGCTCACTGGCGAAAAAAGCACATGCTGATCTTACAGCTCTCTTTCAATGCCATGCTGTGCAAGTAGCTCACCTTTCAAAAGTGTCCTTGTCCACATAACCTCGCAGCTCATTTTCATCCCGTAACTGTCGCTGCAGAATCTTGTTGAATTTCCCCATTGTTTCTTTTAATCGGAAATCAGTCTCTCGTAACCCTGTCTCATTAAGCAACTGTGACAAAAAAAACAATTATAATGGGTACAGCACTTACGGTGAATGAGTAAACCTCTTAACTTTTTGCCATTTCTACAATGGGGAACAACTTTTGTGACTTAATGTTTTCTTCCCTAAACAACAAGGTTCTTCTAAGGGAGCTAATTCTTTCCTGTAATAGTTGACCCCATTACGAAGGGAGGCAAAAATGAAAATGGCAGAGTCGCTTCCCTTGAAAGTGTACCCATTTAACTTAACTTCATCAGAACTTATACACAAATGGGAATTGTTATGATAATAATTCTGTAATAACTCATATCAAAAAAAAAAAAAAAACAGAAAAAAAAACATTTCAGCAAAGAAGATAACTGGTGTTTCATCAAATGTTGGTCTGACAAGCTGTATTATCTAATCTGTTCAAAAGATGTCTGATATATATGAGCCGCGACGCGAGAAAACCAACAAAGTGGTTGTGCGCCAAGCGCAGACTCAGATCAGCCTGGGCATCCGCTGTCCGCATGAAAGTAGCTTAGACCCTTGGCTACCCTTTGAGCACTTAACGAAGAGTCTGATCAGACTGGGCGAATGCCAAGGCTGATCTGAGTCTGCGCTGGGCGCACAACCACATTGTTGGTTTTCTCGTGTCGGGGCTCATATGGTAAGCCATATTATCTGAATTAATATATTTGATATCTGCTATAATATACAATATACCAGATATAGCTTATATAAGTATCTTATATGTCATATAAAGTATATATTATATTATGCTTAAACATATCTAGATATTCAGTACAGTAGACTGAAGATATCTTATGTAATATGTAAGATACAATTTACACATCACATGTAATGATTCCGATTTGCCTAAGATATGTATTTGTGGGGGTCATAAGATGTACTTGTTAAATCAATTGTTGAATATTAATAATTGTAAGCTTGAAAAACAAAATAAATTAAATCTTGTGAGATGAGTCCAATAAAGCTTCCTCAACGGTGACCACTACGATGTTATTTAATTCTGTCATGTACCACTGTCAGAAGGAACAATGCCTTCTCACTTTCTATTTGCAGTTAGGGCTGGGACAAGTACCCGAGTTCGGGTTGGGTAGGCCAATTATCCGGGAACAATTTACTACCTGTTACCCGGATGTTTATTATAATGTAACGTATCATTATCATGTAATGTATACATATTCCATTTTAATTAAATTACAAGCAAACAGAGCAAATTTTAATGTGACTGTCTTGCTTAACTGCGACTACCTATTGCCAAACCATTTTGTATTAGAACAGGGAGATTTCTACATTTCCATACCATTCACATGCACACAAGTGTAAATGACTGATACCTCACTTATAATTTGTTTCTAAATATTTATTTTCTAGCAGTGGAAATGATCAAAATGCTATGGTAACTGGTACCCGGGTACCCACGGGTAATAGGAGCTTGGTTACCTGGGTACAAAATCTCTACCTGTCCCAGCCCTATTTGCAGTCTATCATAAATGTTAAGCGCGCATTATAAGTTATAACACTATGAGCATGATGAGTGACTGTTATCATATCATTAGAACTTATACTAATTTAAATGCTCCTAGATTTCTTAAGAAAACTTAGTTACAATGTATATGAAATATAGAGAAGGCATTGCCGGCTTCTAATAATTGTACTGCAGAATCTGTACTGTATAATATTTGTTAACTTGCTCATTTTTTTTCTTTCTCTTCATTGATTCTTGTTTTCATTTTGTAGTTAGATATTATAGTAAGTTAAATTCCATGTTTGTGTTTGTCTTGGTAACAATCCTGTTTGTAAGGATTTAACCAAATTAAATTGACTTGACTTGACTTGATTTGACTCTCTGTGCACACCTGTATCCTCCTAGAATACCTACATACCCACTAATTCCAATCCATTTCACACATTTCGAGCGGGATGATCCCGCTCGAAATGTGTGAAATGGATAGGAATTAGAAGGTATGCCGGGATGAAACTTCCCCACCTTCCCCCCACCTTTGCCAACCTCTCCACTCCCTTTCTTAACACTCTCACACATTTTTGTTTGCCCCTCCTATCCCATGCTTTGCCTTTACATTTCTTGACAACCAAGTGAAAACTGTCTGTGTCCAAAGCTCCTGGGGCCATATTTATAAAACGACTTAAGTGGTTGCTATGCTGTTACTAAGGCTGAATTTCTACCAAGGAGATTCCCTACAACTATGAAATTTGCTCTGGAGGAACAGTCTTTTTAGACTGTTCCTCCAGACCAAATTTCATAGTTGTAGGGAATCTCCTTTATAGATATTTAGCCTTAGCAACCGCATAGCAACGACTTAAGTGGCTTTATGAATACAGCCCAAGATTAACTTACATTCTTAAACCTGTCTATGGAAACTTTCATGCTGTGATCACAAAGAAAGTTAAAGAGCTTCTCTTCAAAATCTTCCATTCCTGACTGCAGTAGCTCACTGAAAAGAAGAAATAAAATCCTGATTGCTGATGGTTCCAACTTTCTAATTCTCACTTCCCATTTCCCAGATGAGAACAAGTGAGAACAAGGCAGTTTGAAGTGAGAAAACAGAATTAGGAAGTTAGTGTAAAGTCAGAAATACGAACTAACGAGTAGGAAGTAAGAACTACGAAATAGGAAGTACATAATCCTGAAGAAGTGGGGTGGGGGTGTTGCAGTATAGAAAGAAAGCAAGAAAGAAAGAAATAAGAACTTCACATGGCTTCTGTAATAGTCTACCTATATGATGCTGCCTTTCCAATTCCTAAGTTCTTAAGTCTCACTTTCTTTTTCACAGATGAAAAATGAAAATGAATATAAAATGTGGCTGAATTTGGAAATATTTGAAACATATGCCCTGGAGGGACTTCTGACCTAAAACTCCACAACTTCCTATTTCCAAGTTCTTCACTTCGTAATTCCAACTTCATATCTTCCCACTGCCTAATTCTTATTTCAAAATTCATGATTTCTGAACTTCAAATTTACAATTTCTGACTTTTAACATCTGACTGCCTTCTTTTACTTTTCACATCTGATTTCATGACGTCCTACTTCCTCAGTTTTTACTTAATGACTTCCCAAATCCAACTTCATTTTTCCAATTATTGACTTCTAACTTCATGACCTCTTATTCTTAGCTTCTACACTTTTTACTTTTTTCACATGTGTGAGGTCAAGGTCATTAAATATGAGGTGTCATTTTACTATAAAGCCCCTTTTTGTGATATATCACAGATTATTTTGTGATGTCACTAATTATTATATTATATCTCTAAATTGATTTGGTGATATCACAAATTCAATTTTATGATATCACAAAAAGTGAATTAGTGATATATCAAAATCAATTTAGTGGTATCACTAAATAGGAATGAATTAGTGATATCATAAAATGAAATTTGTAATATCACAAAGTCGACTTAGTGATTTAGTGATAGCACTAAATCGATTTTGATATATCACTAATTCACTTTTTGTGATATCACTAATTCATTCAATTTTGTGATATCACTTATTTGATTTAGTGATATAACTTATTCAATTAGTGATATCACTTAATCGTACATATTTTGTGATATCAAAAAATAGATTTTGTGATACCACTAAATAGTTAATATTATGTTTTAAAGGGAGTAACCATTGTGCTGTTTGTGAACACATATTTTGTGATATCACAAAATCGATTTTGTGATGTCACTAATACATTTTAATGAGATATCACTAATTTGATTTTGTGATACCACTATTTCAAATATGTGATATCAAAAAATCGATAAGATAAGGTGATATCACATAATCGAATTAGTGATATCACAAAATCCAATTAGTGATATCATTAAATAGATTTTATATCAAAATTAGTGATATCACAAAATAGCTGTGGTTTACTGATATCACAAAGTCAATTTTGTGATATCACTTATTCTTTTATTCGATTTTGTGATATCACTAAATGGCACATATTTTGTGATATCACTAATTTGATTTGTGAAATCACTAATTCTAATTAATGATATCATGAAACAGAGAATTTATAGTAAAACGGCACCCCATAATTAAAGGTTTTATCTAAGATAGATGTCTGAGCAACAAACATAAGAACTGTGAGGAAGTCATAAATGAAGTAAACACAATATTCAGAGTTGTCCTTCTTGCGAGCCAGCAGGGGATGTACTGCATGAATAAAGAAACTAAGAAACTATTACAAACCTTAACAATGCTCCATGTTTGTCGACCCCCGAGACTAGGTCCATATTTTTCTCCAGTATAGCACTACGTTGACAGCGTCGGTTTTGGGTTGCTAAACTAGGCATGATAAATGCAATCACAAAAGATTCCAAAATTTTCGTTGTTTACTAAGTTTTCTTCTGCATATTCTCTGAGGTCAGCCACAGGTCAGTTACATTCATCAGTTCAATGACACACAAGACACAAAGTAAGGGAGGCAATCAAAACAGGCTTACCTATTAGCTGCTGCAGAGTGAATAAAAGAGATCACAACAGCGAGGAGGCGAGGCGGGTTGGAACCATAAGGTTTTTGGTGGTGCGTGGTGGTGGAGGGGGGGGGGGGGGGGGGGCAGAATGGGTAGGGTGCCTGAAGGTGAAGAAATTTCAACGTTGTGGAAAAGAATAAGGAAGAGAAGGGGACAGATCTCTGACTGATAATCCTTAAGGATAACACTGACGCGACCTCCGTGTCTAATGTGGCAAACAAATTCCTGCCTCGCTTATTTTCATAGTAAGAGAAGGAAAAACATCATATATGTAAATGAACCATGAGGAATGAATGGTTCCTTAGAGCATGTGCAAATGAAAATTCAGACCAGCTCCCACTGTGCCAGCGCCAGTGAGCATTCCGCACGTGTTTCGATTCGTTCCTCACGACTCGTAAGATCAGTGACTAGAACAGTGACAGCTCTGCTCAGACTGCGCGGATGCACAGGGTAACCGCTGAGGACTAAACCATTCAAATGGGTGTCACGACCCTTTCAAGAATATTTCACTTACGGCGCACTGACCCTTAAGCAGAGGAGGGCGAAAAACAGAGCTCCCGGGGAAAAACAAGTAGGACTGGGCTTTCTCATATGTGCGCTGAGGCTTGAACACATAGCGGTGAGAGACCAAATGTTTAAAGAGTCAGCGCTCTTATCCATGAGGTCACGGAGGCTCGGCCCGTAACTGGTCCGTAGTACCAGCGTGTGCGTGGCCACGCAAACGCTGGTACTACGGACCAGTTACGGGCCGAGCCTCCGGACGTGGCTGATGGTTTTTAATTATCACATTTTTGCGATAAATATGAAAATTGTTTATGAAGTAACGACCAGCTTCTACTGAAATAAGCTCATCTTGCCGGTGCATACCAACGGACAGGTAGTCAATCAAATCCATGGATGCGCAGGCTGATCGAGTCTTCGCTGTTTGCAAAAGCTCAACTACATACCGTAATAACCCCATCCAATGATAAAATACGTACTCGACGTCTGTTTTCCATTCCTGTAACGATGACATACGCCTCCTCCAGTGCTCTCCTTGTTCCAGCGTCATATTGAGGCAAGACCTAGCAGGTTACACGCCCTGTATGTGAAAAAAAAAAAAAACACTCGACCTTGTGGTTCTGTATTACCTGAAAGTGGAGAGAAACATGATTTAGCAAATTGAAAAAAAAAAAGCAGCTCCAGGCCAAACAGTACATCCAGATATGCAGGCTTACCTCACCAGATCATGTCAGGCTCACTGATGAGGCCTTGAGTAGCCGAAACTTCGACGTATGGCCCATGTTCCTTCTCTCGAATGTGTTTTTGCTCTTGAAGGGATTATATTAGTTTTTAATTTTACATCAGTTACCTTGGTCAAACTGCGCACATATGTAGGCTGATATGGATAAATGCATGTGCTAGATCTAGTAATTCTTATGCTATACTCACAGCCTATAGCTTTATTATTTTTTTTTTACTAAAATCTCCTTCCTTCCCTCCCAAACTCTCCCCGCGCTTCTAGCCACCAAGCAACCCAACCCCTCCATAAATGAAAATGATATGAGCCGCGACAGAACAAAACCAACAAAGTGGCATATGCGCCCATCAAAGACTCAAATCAGCCTGGGCATCAGCCCAGTCTGATCAGAGTCCTTGTTGTGCGCTTAAAGGGTAGCATAGGGTCTAAGCTACCTCTGTGCCGAAAGTGAAGACTGATTAGACTGGGAATCCACCCAGGCTGATCTGAGTCTTGCCGCTTTGCAGAGACCAGTGACAGACTCGGTGCCACGAGATACACGCTATGGATTCGTTCCTCGGAGCCTCCTGGCTCCGGGAAAAACATCGTTATATGAAAAGAAAAAAAGAAAGAAATTTAGCATCGCTTTGATGTATAAACATCGACTAGATACATAAACAGAACAAAAGATTAAACTATGCATAAAAACACAGAGGCAAGTAAATTAACATATCCTCACCTTGATAAATATGACCATACAAGCCAGCAAAAATCTGGGAGATAAATGGACAATGGTTATGATATAATAAACCTTCAGAAATGTCCAAAGAGGGTTTTAGATATCTTACAAAAACAAATTATGCCATGCTCAGCTTAACCCAAACAATTCTGCGTTGTTGGTCAATAATGCATAAAGACCTCCTAATCACTCGAATATTTGGACATTTCAACCTATTTATGCAATTACCGTAAAATTCTAAATAGGCCTATTTGGACAGCCTGGAAAGGTCGCAGTGAGCAAACAATGCAGACGCAGATCAGACTGCTCCCAAAGGAGCAGTCTGATCTGGGTCTGTATTGTTTGCCATTCCATATGCATCCTTTTGACGCATTGCTGCACTGTTCCATTTTAATGGCAATTATGGAAATTAATTTAGGTGTTCCGATTTTTACGGTACCTGAAATGTGTGAATGAAAACCGGCGGAATGGAAAGAAATGCAGACCCTTATCAGACTAATAAAAGCTGATCTGCATCTACACTGTTTGCAGAGCTATCTGAATGACCTAAGAAGCCATGGATACAGTGACACGAGAAATCAAACCAAAGTCCCTAGACAAGGAAGATCTACTACACTGGCAGCATGTTTTGTCTGCCTTTATTTTCTTGCGGAAAATGTTTCATGCAGACGCACCTTGTTCTATCTTCTGCTATAGGAAGCCCCGGTAGCTCAGTAGGTTAAGCACCAGCCTGCTGATCTAGCGGTCCCGGGTTCGAGTTCCGCTGGAGGCGGGAATCTTTTCTGTCGTAGCGCAGTCGGTAGCGCATCTGACTCAAGAACCAGAGGTCCCGGGTTCGATACCCGGTCAGGCCACATACTTTCGTTTCTCCTTCCGCTGATTCAAGAAGGGCAGTTGTCAGCTACTGGCGAAAGTATGGACACTTAGTACTCGGGTTAACCGCTTAGGAGTTTATGCCTACCCAAGAATAGTGTGGTTTCGGTAACTGACCGTCCCGGCATGACCATAGCTGTTTACCGTGGACGTAAAACAATACAACAACGACAACAACAAGGGCACACAATCTTTCATCATCACCCATCCACCGCCCTGATATGACCGAAATCTGGTTAAAAGGACGTAAAATCGCAAGGCATCCATCCATCGTCTACGTGTCTGAGGAAAGGGGCCTCATAACAGTGTGAAGATATTCAGACTAGCCTGCACATCCGTGCGGTCTTAGAGCTTCCGTTCATAATTGTATTTCATGTATATCTTTGAAAAGAAAAATATCGTTTATCTTTGAAAAGAAAAATATCGTTTAAACTGAACAAAATCTGCCCCCGTTAGCACCACCACCACCACCACCATCACCACCACAACAACAACAAAATGCAGCGAACAGTTAAAATACTACATGTATTTTTGCATCAGTAAAAAGGAGCATAGGGGCCATAATATTTCCGAGTTGGGACTTCCTCTGACCTCCAAGTTTTATTTCAGAATTTAATTTCCTGCTTTCCCTTAACATGGGAGGAAATTAATGGCACCACCATCAAAACTAGGCAGGCCGGAAAACAGAGCTCTAGATAAGAGGGAGTATTTGATGATAATTAAAGATAATTTTTCTTATTTCTCATCGAAACCATATATTGTGACCCCTAATCTGAACCGTCTCAACGAGACGGTTCAGATGAGGGGTCACAATATATGTTTTTATGCAGAAATAACTGAAATTATCCCTAATTATCACCAAATACTCCCTCTTATCTAGAGCTCTGGGAAAAATAAGAAGCTAGTGTGAGAAGTTGCACGGTAAGTTGAAAGAACTGAGGTCCCATCTCGGCTTCCATAGGTTAACATGAACTAGGTCAATGTACTTTTTTTCACTTCTTAACGTTTTTACAGTATTGTTGATATTGTTGCGTCAAGGTTAAGGTGTTTGTAACCTTCAGCGAAATACGATAATGAGCCAAGGATTTTTTTTATTTTCTTTTTTTTATGACCGGGCTAAACACAACAAACACTGAAAATATAGTCATGACAGTCGGAGGTAAACCACAACCCCTCCCCCAATCCGCCCCACCTCTTCGCATTTTCAAACCTTCTGCAGAGATTCATATATTGACTCGAATGTCAAAATACGGTCAAAAAATCCGGTTTAGTAAACAAAGCGCACAAACAGGCATTAATGTCTGTCATCGTCCTCGTTCCTGATGATGCAATGCTTACACTATACGAGGGGCATTCCAGATATATGTATACGATTTCTGAACAATTCAAGAGTTTTTTTTTATGACAAATATTACTTCGGTAACATTTTGTGACTGTCCATGTAGACAGAACGCTTCACTTGAATTTTGTGTATATAGTTAATCATGTTAATGGTAGAATCTTTTTTTTTTTTTTTTTTTTTTTTTTTTGTCGTCAGGCTCTTCCCCGCGTCCTCTTCGTTTAGAAAGAATCATAGTTTCCTACAACCTTATATACATCATATTACTGGTAAACTTTCATTTGTTCAGTTGTGTTGTCTACATATGTATTGCAATGTGGTTTTATTGAAGAAATAAATATTTTTATGTTTAAACCAAACCGAACTACGCATACCGGACGAAGATAGACATATTAAAAATCTTCTATTAAATTATGTCGTGGTTTCGACTACCAATGGACGGCACATGTCCGAATCCAATATTCAGAAAATCCGGATCCCGTGTGCCCTAAGCTAGAAAACTTGTATCAGGGTGGCGATCGGTGACTGCATGTCGGTGGCGTTCGCCTTGTCAAACCGGCAAACGTGTAAATGTACGTGACACGCAAGACTGAAATGTGCCTGACAGTGTTCTGGTCTCTGTGGCCTCGCTAAATACATACCACTGGAAAATCCAATTGACAAATGTTAAGCATTTTTAATGTAATGTAAGACTGGGGCATATATACATATTGAGAATATAAAATACGTTTCATTTCGCCCATTCATGTCGGTTGGAGCAAAAATAAAAATAAAAATTCCAGGAAAAGATAAAGCTTCTCGCAGCCTAGTGGCAGTACGGGCAGTGGGTTTTAGAGATCCACCGTATCTTGTACACAGTATCCCAACCCCTCCTTTCGCTGCCTGTATCCTTCACTGATTCCAAAAAGATACCCATTTACTGCTGGGTTGACAGAGGTTTCAGTCCTGGTTTGATCAACGGGGATTCGAACAAGCGACCTTCTGCATCGTAGCTGAGCGCGTTGACCACGGCGCCACTCCAATGTTAATCGTTACCCACTGACAAAAGATTCTTTGATTCCATTCATATTTTAAAGATAAAAAAAACTGGTATATATCAGGCTGGGAAAAATCCAATGCAATAGCTATCAGTCTTCACATAATATATTTCTGTAAAGGGTTTGTACCCTAACACAACGATCATCGAAGTATATTTTGAAGAGGATCTAAATTCTAAAACCGATCATATCTGCTACGAATGACAGACTCATTCACATTATTTCTGAAATGCCCCATCTTACAGATACAATGCAAAAGCACAAATAAAGTCTTTTATTTTAATAGTTTGTTGCCTCTTTTTGAATTTTAAGCTTTTTTTCTGCGGCTTTCCTCGCTAAAAATGCATATGAATAGCGTCACTGAGCACAGAAAGTGTAAAAAATAAAATAAAAAAAAATGATGATAAAACTGAAAAAAGAAAAAAAAAAAGAAACAAAATTAACACAACAAAAAATAATAATGATAAAACAACAACAACAAAAAATGCAAAATAAAACTGATAAATAATTCGGAGATATGCCGATTGTTCTCGGAGACTGATAAGCACATATAGTTATACAGGAAAGTAAAAAAAAATGATGGCAAAATAAATCAATCCATAAAGAAATCAGAACGAGTATAACAGAATATAAAGAACTGTCAGAAATATGAAACACTTACGGAAATATGTAATCCTGCTATAAATAAATAAATAAATTTATGACAAACAGGGAAAACATGCATACAAGAACTGTTCAATTATTTTATGCTACACAGTTCACAATATTGGAAGTCGATGAACTTCATGGTCAGGCCAACATACCATTCATAAAAACAACACCACGTTCTATAAGGTCGGATCTAGAGTAACTAAGGTCAGGGCGGGTTACTGTTGTTTAATCGTTTCATGCCAAACAGTGCAAACCCAGATCAGATGCCGCAAAACGCGCCGTCTGGTCAGGGTATACACTATTTGCTTAAGACAAATGGGTATTTCTCCTCAAAATAAAATGAAATTGATAAAAATAAAGTAAATCAAACATCCCTTAACAGAGAATTGGATCAACCCATTTGATTAGGATAAAATAGTTCTCTGGGCATAAATGGGTTACAGGCAGTAAAGGTAGAAATTTTGTGGCATTGTTAGTCATTATTAATGTGAGATGGGTTTTTTTTGTTAAAAAAAAGAGAAAATAAAAATGAAATGATATATTTTGACTGTAAGTGAAAAAATGCTCTATCAGTGTGTTTATTAGCATTTAACAGCATATACGCTGTTTTTCTATAAGTAGGTCCACTTACCCAAAGTGGAGAACAAAATTTCATTTTTTCGTCATCTAAAATGAAGTGTCGCATTTCCTCATGATGAATCCAGAGTTTTGAATGCAAAACCTCAGCTTGTCTGGCACAAGGGTCTCCTACATAAACTTGCGGGTATAGGATGTTCTGATTCACTTCTTGACTGGTTCTTGAGTTATTTATCCAATCGTCAGCAGAGAGTCGTATTAAATGGGCATTCTTCAGACTGGACTTCGGTTAAAGCAGGTGTTCCACAGGGATCAATCATAGGACCCCTGCTGTTTTTGATATATATTAATGATATTGTTCAAAACATTAACTCTTCAATTAGACTGCTTGCTGACGATACAAGTCTTTATATGGTTGTAGATACTCCTCAGCAGGCTGCAATTGCTTTAAATGCTGGTTTAAGTACTATCTCGAGCTGGGCAGATACCTGGCTTGTTGATTTTAATCCTTCAAAAACAGATAGTTTGATCATATCTAGGAAAATTAATACACCTCTTCCTCCTCCTCTTATAATGAGCAATACTGTTTTAACTGAAACCTCCTTACATAAGCATTTAGGTCTGATTTTCTCGAGTAACTGTACTTGGAAAGAACATATAGCATATATCTGCGCTAACGCTTGGACAAGACTCAACCTTCTAAGATCCTTTAAATTTAAACTTAAAAGTCAAGCACTTGAAAAAATGTACATTTCTTTTATTCTGCCTTTATTAGAATATAGTGACTCTGTTTGGGACACTTGCACACAAGACGATAAAAAGCAACTTGATTCTATTCATACGGAAGCTGCAAGAATAATCACGGGCGCAACAAAACTCTGTAGGATTGAAAAACTGTATTCGGATTTGGGATGGGAAACATTGCAAGAAAGAAGAACTAAACATAAACTTGTTATATTCTTCAGAATGTTAAGTAATCTTACTCCAAACTATCTGTCTGATTTAGTCCCACCTCTTGTGCAAGAGAACATTATTTACAGTCTTAGAAACGCCAACAATTTACGTACTATTCATGCAAATTCAAATCTCTATTTTAACTCGTTTTTACCATCAACAGTCAGAGCCTGGAATAATCTTCCAGCCAGATGAAACTAAGGCAGCTACTTCTGTTATCTCTTTTAAAAATATGCTAAATAGAAACGTTAGGAAAGCACCCAAATACTACAACTCTGGCTCTCGTATAGGGCAAATACTCCACACCCGGATAAGACTTGAGTGCAGTTCTCTAAATTCTCATTTTTTTTTCAATAAAAATATTGTAAATAATGCTCTTTGTTCTTGCGGAGGATTCGAAAGTCCATACCACTATTTCTATACCTGTCCAAATTATAGAGAAATAAGAGGTGATCTAAGAGATATTCTTGCTACCCATACAACTCAGGAAGTTCTGTTTGGAAGAGAAATAGTATCAGATGATTATCAAATCGAAACGTCTTTCCAGTTAATCTCCTCTTATAGGCCTAACACTTTTAATCTTATTCCTTGGCTTGGTTGCAGGGTGGCGATTGCTTGACATAGTTCATTTCATAGTATTGTTCAGTCAACATTTTTATTATTATTATTATTATTATTATTATTATTTACTATTTGTATATCTCATTTAAAACTTGTTTGTTTTCTCCTAGCTCCTTTGATATATCTCCCGAGCGGGCACGCAGCGTCGATTCGACGTTGACTCGACGTGGATTCAATTTCACATAGTTGAATCCACGTTGTTTCAATGTTGAATCGACGTTGTGTGTCGGGTGGGGATTGTGATGGTCGACCAACGCGTAACGAACACTTGTTTCTCAGTGTGCAGCAGATATACAATATTTCAGGTACATGCAAGCTTAGAAAGTTGCTACACGGGCTGTTTTGATGTAGATACTTAATGGGAGGGTTTTGTTTGTGTTTTTTTTATAACGATGGTCGACCGTTATAGCTAGCTCTTTAATATGTCCGTTTCATTATCTTGTTGGCATTCAATGATAGTAACCATGTTGATCATTCATATATGTTGTAAACTTATGATGACTTTCAGGAGATAACCACTATAAGCTTATAGCTTACTGTCAGATCCTGATACTTGAGATTGTAAATTGTATAATGTGAATTGATTAATAAATTATTGTTTAAACCAACAGCTCAGCTGGTTATGTGAAAATGACGGTTGAATTATTGTTGTCGGTAGCTTAAAACTTTCAAAACAACCTTTGTTACTTTACAAGTAGCATATTTTTATAATTTGAGATGCAATGTTGCTAACATCCATTTATATACCGGATGGAGTGGTCAATCAGGCGATGGTGCTGGAAACTTTCAGTGCCGGGGCGTCCTGATAATTTGGATACTAGGAGAGCAAGGGCCTACTGTGCTTGCTGTAGGTGCGGGAGGGGGTTGTTTGGATATTTTTCTCTCGCCCATCATATCTCTCTTCTTACTCCCTCTCTCTGGGAGACTGATCAGTCTGGGGACTTATGGATTTCCATCACGCATATTTGTGATGGCTAACCATGCACTTTAAATAAACTGACATAGTTACTGAAATTTTTGCCACCAGATGTCACTACATGTCCGAAGGATGAAACGTGATGGTAAGTCATAACGTTGGTTTCATCTGGTGTAATGGCTGACCATAACAAAACTAGAAACCCCGAGGTACTTTTTTGTCGAGTAACTGGTGCCAAACCTTGAGTAACTCGTACAGTTAGCATCCGTTACAAAAAAGCAAGCACTGAAGACAATTTTGATCGAAACACTTTATAAAAAATAGAAAGTAGACTTGTATTTTTCTTGGAAATAAAACAAGCCTAATACACACCAAAATTTACCTAATTTTGACCATTATTCTGCAGAAATAACAACAACAAAAAAAAAACCAGACTGTTTATACTGAGAATAGTTAAGGGCTGGACCAAATATCAATTTTAAGTGTAGACAGGTCATACTGAACACTGGCAGTGGGTTAAATTGCCATTTTAGTGAGTTGGAAGTGAAGGCAGACCATCACATATGTGCGTGATGGAAAACCGTAAGTCCCCAGACTGCTGATATACTGACTCAAAGAGCCGTTAAACCCAAAACAACCAATCAACCAATTATATAACATGTTTTGAAGCACTTTTGTGTTCTTGATTTAATCCGTCTTTTGGATAACATATCATACTCTTAAGCCGTCAATGCCATCTACAAACGTTTACTATAAAAATGCTTCATGTTCCAAACGAAAATTATATTAGCACAGATACCTGTAATTAACAGGGCAAGAACAGAAGAGATACTCAATTTAACGTTAGAGGAAAGCGTCCTTTATGGACTAAGCAAAACCTTTCTCCATAAAAAACAAAAACAAAAAAAAAACAAAAAAACGAAAAGAATGAATTCAATGAATGATCAAAGCTGCATCCTAGATGAAGTCGTTAAGACGGTTTGCCGAATTTAACTCGATTTCTTTTCTTGCACTGAAGTTTAAGAAGGACATAAAGTCGTAATTCGAAGTTACAAGTATTTTTCCCGTTTTGATTGTTTTTGTGCTAAACGGAGTAAACCTTCGTTACCATTTTAAAACGACGTTTGTTACTGATACTATAAGAGCTATAATCACTAATATTATTCAGCTGCAAAATAATTTTCTTCGGCTTAAAAAGCATTTGAAGAAAGTTCCTAGCATTTTTTTTACATAATTTCATATCATCTATAACAGCAATAACCATGTTACAAAATCTTAAAATCTGATTTCAGTAGTTTAACTTCAGCGGGTTTATTTTTTAATAATTAATAACTGTTGATCTGACAAAATAAATAAAAAACAGCATCCTTACACAGATACAAAAATACACGAGGTCGTATTTCTTAACCTTCGTTACCTTTGGATAATGGAGGTAAATACCAAAATTAACTCTATGTATGGAAGAGAGTGGGTTAACTGAACTGTAATTACAACAGCACTCTGACTTCTCAAGTATGTTACGCAATCGTTTGATTAACTTTCTTTTGAACTTTGGATACCATTTTTGACATGATAATATGGTAAGCTTTCTGAAATGTGACATATTCTTACTAAGAATGAAGAAATAGATATAATTTGAGGCTATATTAACGGAGCTCGGAGCATGCAAAGTCTGGTTTCAAATGTTTGTAACTAAATCAGACTTATTGAGAAGATATTTTCAGGTACCACTTTCTGAAAGAATCAATGACATCAGCTTTCAGTACTCCAATTAAAATTTAAGACTTCCTTCATGGGCAGGGAACACATTCGAAAGAAGGAACATGGGCCATACTTCGAAGCGTCGGCTATCCAAAACGACTTTATTCATTTACAGGTATATATGCTGTTCGGAACGAAAAATTCGCAGACATCATTTAAGTGATTCTTGAATTCTGTAACAATTGGTCGAGATAGATGTAACAAATACATGAGCCGCGGCACGACAAAACCAACAATGTGGTTGTGCGGCCAGCGCAGACTCAGATCAGCCTGGGCATCCGCCCAGTCTGATCAGAGTCTTCGCTGTCCGCATGGAGGTAGCTTAGACCCTTAGCTACCCTTCAAGCCCTAAGCGAAGAGTCTGATCGGACTGGGCGGACGCCCAGGCTGCTCTGAGTCCGTGCTTGGCGCACAACCACATTGTTGGTTTTCGCGTGTCGCGGCTCACATCAATGATATCATCATCTTCAGCGACACTTGAGATGATCGTGTATCACGTTGACGCTGACCGTGAATATTGTGAAAAAAAAAAAAGATTAAGGCGGTGCCACAGCTGGATATCTACCTCAATTTGTACGGTCATGTTAAGTGAAATCCACTGGCGCCAAGGTCAAAGCGATCATATATTTTACAGTTTCAAAAAGTAATAACCAATTTATGAAATTTCTGGTAATGGCAGAATATACATAACTGAATGAAACAAAAACGTTTTGTAATGGAACGACGTTGACAAAGAAGCTGGTATGATAAGGGCCGTTTTTGCCCCCTTTCAAATATTCTTAAAATTGCAGTGTTTCTATTGCTTATCATCTGTGAATATGTACAAACAGAAATAATATGTTTCTTCTTTGTGAATTCTTAGACTAATATGATTCAGACACGCCTCTGTTGTTTCGATAAAATCAAAAAAAAAAAAAAAAAAAAAACTTTGAAAAAAGCCGCAATAAAAATGTGTTTTATAGCTTTTCCTTAAAAGAAATAAGCCAGTAATAATAGCATTTCAAAGCTCTTGACGATAGACTTTTGATGAAATGAAACTGAATGAGATAGCTAACTAATCAGCTGTACACTGTCTAGATCTGTCCAGATACCCACCCACTCAAGTTTGCAGATTCAGAGACGCTAACCAAACATTCAAACGGGTCAAAATAAAATGTATACCGAATCATTCCTTGTGTCCTAACTAAGAAAATGAATACCCGCAACATATGTTAATTTTGTCTATGAACAGAGGTATCGGCATTTTTATATTGAGATAACCAGAAAATTTTTCCAAATGTTGCAATTTTACCAAAAGTTAAAACTGAACATAGAGCCCAGCACATTTAATATTTTCACGGCATGTTAACATATCATATGGATATGTTCAGGATAAAAACACAACTGTTTGGTTAATTTTGTGTTCTGTCGTCAAATTCTAGGTTGAATTTTTCATATGTATACGTTTTGGTTTTGAAATAGAACCTTTGTCATGCCAGGTCCTTCACTCAGTAAATGGTCAAAGTATTTTTGAACAGTCAGTGCATGCCTAATGTGTTTTGTGCACAGAGTAGTCATACCACTTTAGCTCAAGAAGAACAAAACTGGTGAACGCAAACTCTCTCTCTTTTTTTATCCAAGACGTTTAACAAACATAAAAACATTGCTTTTGACAAAATAGCTTGCATTAATATAGCCATACTAGCAATTGAGACATCCATTTCAATTCTTATTTCCCGACTGTTGAAGTATTCCAAAGGTACACTTTATTTTCTGTATTGTTGTACAAAAGATATTATCGAAAGCAACAAGGTAAGAACAACTACCGGTAGGGTATATATATATAGAGAGAGAATATATTCTTTCATTTTTTTATAGAACAATACTGACACCGCAATCAAAGAAGTTAAAATTTTATACGGAAATTCATTTTCTCCTAGAAACCTAATCCAAATATACGCGTATTATCATAAAAAATGCCTTTAGAAATAAAACTGATAGGTTGAGATCTGACACGCCTTCTCCAAATTCTCCAACTAAGATTGTCATTCAAACCGCTGCCCACAGTTCTGGAATTAACCAGTTTTTAATGAACCAACACACAGGGCAACAATTGAAAAGATAAAACATTGGCAGTTTTGTAGAATGATTCAATCTTCAATACACGTATTTTCACATTTATTCCAGGTCGCTACCTGAAAGTGAGGTTATATCCCATCCTCTCTTTTTATAAAATGAAGAACAAAAGTCAGAAACCCTTGAAATGGAGCCTCTTAATTCAGTCATTCAACGGTGAAATCAAATACATCGGTGGAAGTGATAATGTTATCGCAGATGCTCTATCCAGGGCAAAACAAACTTGATAAAAGAAAAGCTTTGCATTAAGGCATGGATATAAGCAGAGTTGGGCTTCCACTCTATTGGATTTTTCCGCCCTTTGCGGGTTCTTCGTGCATCAGGCATCCCATTCCGTGATGCCCGTGACTGTCGACTTTTTTAAGAAGTTATTTAAGTCCTGTTTAAAATTTAGATACCAGTTAATAGTGGTGTTGATAAGATTTAGACAAAGCTTTACAGAGTTTGTGATACCGGTAGCATTGTTATAGAAGTTTTGCTATTTATTTTTACCACGTGTGTTAAAGTCAGCGACATGACTAGAAACTGTAGCAAGCCGAAAGATCTGAGATATATAAACCACATAACATGTAGTAAGCAGAATATCTTCATCTAAAATGTAAAATCTTCAACAGATTTTTTGAAGAAACAACACCACTTGAAAGAGTATTATAGGAAATAGGAGACATCATGAAGTCTCTTTCACAGTCCAAATAAAATCTGCAACAAGGGGACCACATTTAGTCCCCGGAATATTTACTATTTACCTTTACAACATAGTGCCAAGTCTTGTGTAAATATTGTCCAGAAAACTACTTCGTTGGTTGACAGTTGGATACTTGAGTTGTTTCTCTTATAAGTTGTAAAAAAGATATTCTTTTCTTGAGAAGTTTCATTTCAAGAATAGTAACTATAGACTATTCTAGACTGGAATTCAGACTGAGCCAATCTTATTTTTAGCTTATTTATTTATTTGTTTTAACTTTATCAATATATTTGAATGTTCCCCTAGCTTTCGGTAGTTTCCTTAAAGCTTATTATTTATCATGATTTGAAAACTCCTCTCAACTACTTATAATTTCTCATAAATTCTCAAAACCTTTCTTCCTCGAATTAGAGATGACCAGGACAGACTGGGTGCAATGAGTTGCCAATAATGAATTCGTTCCCTTCAGCTTCCTGGGGTAAATCGTTATGAGAATTAGACGAAAAAAATCTTGATAAGTCAACAACATCACAACTCTCTTCTTCAGATTGGAGAGGACAGACTCATTGTGTATTAAATTGTGTCGTGTATAAACTGTGGCAGTTCCTGAGAATTTTCCTCCATACGTTTGTGAAACGAAAGAAACAAAAATAAGTGATACATACTATGGTGGTGAATCCGGGTTTATTATGGGGATGTACTAAGTCAAAAGTCACAAGACCTAACTTTTCGGGCGTGATTTATTTGAAATTATTGAAAGTAGGGACTTTTGAAAATCAGAAAATGGTGATAAAATATATGTTGCTGAACAAATCATCACACAATTTTAGATGAAACATTTCTAAGATCTATCTTTTTCTTATTAACTGTTCTAATGACGGACCTGGAAATGACTTCTAAAAATCTGAATAGAAAGTTGAAGGTCGCAGTTGAAAATTTTAGGTTATATTTGGTCGAGGCTCTGCTCCTCGTTTTGAGCGTTTACTATATGTTATTGGTTATGTCTCTGGTTTGCATCATAAGGTCTTATGACTATCTTATATTAGATAAAGTTTGACACGAATCTCCATTAATGACAGCTTCAGAGTACAAGTAATCCAGTTCGAGAAACCATTATGAAGGCAATCTCGACACTTCGCGTAAGATCTCCATGTTGAACGAGGGGGTATCGGACGAGTGATGGTTCAGACTCACCGGTGCAGTATCGTTAATTGGATAATTTCCTTTAGGAACGATCTACACGATTATCGACGCTAGCTTTCTGACAGCATATTTGCCTAGCATCCCCTAAAGAGGACTACTATGAGCAGAGAATATCTAGATCAAGCACTTCATGTGCGAAGTCTGATCAGGATCTGCACTGTTTGTCATAAATGTTGGAACTTTTGTAAGAGTAAACTAAAATCAGTCAAAATAAACTATGTATGTATTTTATTTCCATGAGTAATTTTTATTCTTCTTTTTTTGAACCTTTGAATTGGTGAATCCTATTGATTTAAAGCAGCCAAAAGAATTATATCGGAATCGGTAGCAATGTATTTCTTAAACGAAGGTGACTCGAAATTATCAGATATACGAACTGAAAATGGAAAAAATCGTAATTCTGTTGAATATTCCAATGAATGTAAGTGTCAAGATAGGCTTGTAATGAAAAAGGCAAGGGAAGCAAGTAAACACTGACTTTTTCGAAGAGCGAAAATACCTTCATGTAGGTAATACACCGTGCTTTCAGAATAAAGGTTATAAAATATTCAAATAATTTGAAAAAGGTAAGAAAAGCATAAAATTGTTGATATTTCCTATATTTTTATACTATTAGGCACTTGTTTCTTGTCACCTTGTCACGTGCAGCCAAAGCAATAATAACAAAGCGGAAAACAAAAACATTTGGGGAGGCGAGCAAATTGGAAATCCCTTACTTGAGGGTGAGTGAGTGAGTGAGTGAACTCGGGTTTAACGTCCCACCAACAACGAGGTCATATGGAGACGGGACCTCGGTTTAAAGTCTCATCCGAAAGACCGGAGAAGCGGGGGATCGATCTTGCGACCCCTGGATTGGTAGTCTGGAGTGTTATCCACTACACTACAGCCGCTCCTCCCCTTACTTGAGGAAATCCTTAACTAAATCATGTCAATGTCGATGCAACCCGTGATGTTGCAATGATGTTGATACACGTTCTTTCGATATTTTCAATTCAAAGGAGAAGAGGAGAAGGAAAGAGAAACAGACAGAACTACGAAAAAGCACGGTATTGAAAGCATTCCAAATTATACGTTTATCTGTAGTACCGTAATACCGAAAGAAAACTATACGACTGTTGACTAAAACACTTAATCAAAGTACATAAGAGTTATTGTTAGTTATAAATTTCAACAAGAGCCA
Source organism: Ctena decussata (assembly GCA_963989385.1). NCBI lineage: Eukaryota > Metazoa > Mollusca > Bivalvia > Lucinida > Lucinidae > Ctena > Ctena decussata. The sequence goes on from OZ022500.1 coordinate 3,638,872, forward strand.
TGAGTACATACCTAAACCTCGCCAATGTATTTTTCTGGTAAAAGTTGCACATTTCTTTTTTATCCTAGAGCATATATAGTTGCTGCTTTGTCCAATGGTTTGTATGTCTGTGTGGCGCACTTTTTGTCTTGCTTACTGGTTGCAATTGAGGAAAAAGTTCATTAAACAGTATAGCACAAAATAGCATTACTTTAATGAATGCATTTACTGCCCTTTGTTCAGAGCATAACGTGAATCTTTTTTTTTTGTCGAGCCCGCTTGCGGGAAGCGAGACATAGTTGTTACAATTTCAGTTCGGTGTATGTCCGTGCGTTAGTGCGTGCTTTAGTGCGTGCGTGCGTCCGTCCGTCCGGATTTGTCCGGGCCATAACTTCTACATTTATGGATGGATTTCAAAATAATTTGGTACAGTTGTTCTCCTTGGTGAGTAGAAGTGCCATTTGAAACATTTGATCAGGTAGGTTCAAGGTCAAGGTCACACTTGAAGGTCAAATGTTAAAATGGCCATAAATTGAGCTTGTCCGAGCCATAACTTCTACATTTACGGATGGATTTTAAAATAGATTGGCACAATTGTTCTCCTTGATCAGTAGAAGTGCCATTTGAAACATTTGTTCAGGTAGGTCCAAGGTCAAGGTCACACTTGAAGGTCAAATGATAAAATGGCCATAAATTGAGCTTGTCCGAGCCATTACTTCTACATTTGTTGATGGATTTCAAAATAATTTGGCACAATTGTTTTCCTTGATGAGTAGAAGTGCCATTTGGAATATTTGTTCAGTTAGGTCCAAGGTCAAGGTCACACTTGAAGGTCAAATGATAAAATGGCCATAATTTGAGCTTGTCCGAGCCACAACTTCAACATTTACAAATGGATTTCAAAATAATTTGGCACAATTGTTCTCCTTGATGAGTAGAAGTGCCATTTAGAATATTTGTTCAAGTAGGTCCAAAGTCAAGGTCACACTTGAAGGTCAAATGATAAAATGGTCATAAATTGAGTTTGTCCGAGCCATTACTTCTACATTTATGCATGGATATCCAAATAATTTGGCACAATTGTTCTTCTTGATGAGTGGAAGTGTCAAGTGACATACATGTTTGGGTAGGTCCAAGGTCAATGTCACACTTGAAGGTCAGATATTGTAATTGTCATAAATTGAGCTTGTCTGGGTCATCACTGCTACTTATTTTCCTTTGTGAAAATTTGAAAAAAATGAAGAAATATGCTGGCTAAGCATGATGATGTTTGGTTTCTTTCCAGAGTGAAGCAGTTACTTAGTCTTGACATACTTATTGGTCACTATAGCAAACAGCGGGCTCGACCAGTTGTCCCTGGACAACCTTCTAGTTTATAATACCAGTTTGAATTTAGTAAAACTTCATATTGTGATTAAACACAATTGGAGGGACTATAACGTGCACGAGCAAAGAAGATATAATGACAATCCCTTATTTGGGGAGCATTCGTCGGTTTTAATGAGTGCTGTTTGAAAATATTCCTTATTTCACAAATGCATACTATTGTAACAGAATAAAAAAGGAAATAAATCCATAATTACTTGTGTCCGCGATCCCAATTTTTAAATGCAATAAAATATGTTTATGTTGTGTTAGCTATCTTACAAATCTTTTGAATTATCTTTCAGGAAAATCAAAGAAACATTTACTGGTGCGGTCATTTTTAATACTTATTACCCTGAATTTTCAGTACTGTGTGTGGCTTTATCGAGGTCAGGAAAATAGTTGGAAACGGCTACCGGGCTATTGGGTATGCAAGAGAAAGAATTACGGATTTTTTATTTAAAAAAAAAATGATTACTCTTTAGCCCGGCGTCATTCAAACTATTATTTACGAAAACAAGAATGGCGTCGCACTTAAATTTAAAATTCTAATGGTAAACAAAAAACAGGATTGTAAGATAAGAATGACCTTTGTTACTGTACTAACAGCACTGAAAAGTTTAAATGTACCAGCAGTATAATAGTAGAAGTATACGATAGCCTTGACTTGTCATCGTCTCGCTCAAATCCAAAAATAAGAAGAGGGATTTCTGATCAAAATTAAATCAGATACTAACTACCCAGCAGGCACACAACATTGAATCAACATTGAATCAACGTTGATTCAACGTCATGACGTTGAATCAACGTTGATTCAATGTTGATTCAACGCTATGTGTCAGGATTGGGTAGAAGAGTCCACTAGGAATGACTGTGTTAACAGCAAAGTATCTAGACAGTATATGCATGAATGGACGCATGACTTGCGATTTTGCGTCCATTTCAACAGTATTTCAGTCATATTAGGACATTGGGGGTGGGTGATAATGAAAGGCTGTGTGCAGTGTACCAATGTGTTACCCTCCAGCAGGAATCGAACCCGGACCAGCCAGCGCCTTTAAAACAGTGTCTTCATCCACATACGGCCTACTCAACCATCACAATCGCTAGATTACTAAGAACATTGAAATATGCATTGTTTTTTCTGCTCGGCTCTAAATGTACTAATGTAAACCAAGAATGATGCCGACTGTGGATTCCGATAACACTGGAGCTAGATTCAGCCCAAGATCAGATCGACTAAATCCGCCACATAGGCGAAAATAGGTCACAAAAATTTGAGCAAGTAGCCAGTAAAATGTACCTCAGCACACGAGTGATTAATTAAGCCATTGCATTCAATGAAGGTGACTGCGTAAAACTTTATGTTTCCCGCCATGTTTACAAAGGGGAACAACCTACTTGTCCCTGGACGAAGAAACCTTTCTAAAATCAAAAAAAAACAACAACAGATTTTGCTCCCAAGCAGCAACTTCTTTCCTTTAACAGTTGACCCAAACTGAACAGAGAGGCCTAAAAAATAGTAGAATTCCAAGCGGGCACTTGACGTCGAAATTACGTCGAGTTGACGTCGATGCATCGGCGTCCGTGCGATTTGAACATCATGTGCCTGCTGGGTTGCTTCGTGAACCTGAAAGTGCATCCATTCGCATTGAGGCCAGAACGCCCCGTATATATCTGTTCCTTCAGGTTTGAAAGGCCGCCTCGCGAGGAAAGGACCCAGCGGCATAAGCGACAAGCCTTAGAAGAATCAGGCGCCTCAAAATCGAAACGAATTATCTCAAATTCATCATTGATACCGCTCAGTTCTGTTATGTTTCGATTCCCCAAGTGGCTCTGCGGTACATAACCATAGTTAAGCACAAAGTCAAGGCATGCTTGAACAAAAATTATCAGACCCTCGCAGTCTGATCAGACTTAATTCCCTGTTAGCATTCTGTATTCTATCAAGCTTTCTAATTAATCACCTTATTAATTTGCAGAAATAATTTGTCCAAACCATATTTTCAAATATTGTAGTAATCTGAGATGTTGTTTTAAAAACGGCTCAGCAGAAAGTATAAATCTGAGAATTGAGATGTTTTATTGAAAAGATTTTTTGCCATTAAATATGATTAAATCGTATCCTTTATATGGAAACAATACGATGGCTGGGAAAAGCATGAACGCAGATAGGAAGTAAATGAAGCTTTCTATTGAACACACACACACACACACACACACACACACACACACACACACACATTAAAAAGTGTGTGTTCATTTCAGTTAGAGGCCTAGCACTTTTAAAATTAGACGTTATTATTTTTTTTATCTCTATTTGAAGTCGTATATAAATATGCATGTGGCTAACCTATATCGAAATGATGACCATCAGTGTTGCTCTGTAAATCCTGAAGGGTATAAAGTGAAGAAACCAATCAGCTGGTGCAAATCTAATATCTTAGGGTCACGCAAAAATAGCCCAAAACTGCAAACGTGTTTCCTGAACGCATACACAAAGCTGTCACACGCCAGGTTTGGTATGACTTAAGTTACAGAGACAGTGTTTAACAGAGCATATAATATCCATTTGTCTTCTTAGTTTTGACTGTTTTTTTTTCAGTGCGACTTTACAGTGTTGTTTTTCTCTGTTGTTTTTGTACGCCACGACAAACTGTACGACACGCATGTATATGTTTTGGACAATTTTTAGTTCGTTCCGTCAGCATCCGTCAGCGTCCTCCTTAGCCTGGTCAGTTGTTCGAGCGTACCTGTCATGATATTAGTACCGATCCGGCTCTGTGCAAACTGACTGTCGACCGAGAATTTGGTCGACAGCATACCAATAACGGTAAATGATACTATTGTTAATGGCCGCCGATCGAGCTGATACTGCAATAGTCTCGGTCGACAATTACTTTTGCAGACTGGCTGGTTCCGGGTCGCCAGCACAGGTAAGGCAGTTGGTATATCCCATGGATGATTATAACGACCGAATGTCCCTTTACGGCGCTATGCCGAAACTGTCGGCGAAATTAGTCTCATCTGGCTCCACGCTGTTTGCTCCAATATATTTATGTGATTTTTGGTGGTTCTTCCATAAATCATTCTGTGCCTTCTTGCTTGTCTTACAAAAATGTTGATTAATAAATTCAGGTAGCTTAAAATGTGAATCACGTAAAGAAGAAAGGTCCCTTATTGCCTGACAGCAGAGGCTCCGATTAGTATGTGCGTCCACGCAGTCTCGTTAGTTTTCTACGGAGGTCACTATTCATAAAGGGAGCACTATTTTCCTGTCTCTGTTTTTGTTTGACTGGGATGTGCTCATCCACGACCTCCCTGAGTAAGCTGTCATGTGCCCAGTAGACATCATCAATGTCAAGATCAGCAATCTTGTGAACACACTATTCACACTGCAGACTGATCTGACGGATATACCTAATGCACTTTTTTGTGGCACGGTGTCAATGTAAGCTTGCGTAGTACAAAGTTAGTTCTGTCACGGATTACACCGTTTCCCTTCAGCTTTACAAGATCTGTCGATATTTTCACCAAACCTGGGCAGGGCATCTGTAGTAGGTATGCATTCCACGGGAGTAATACCAATTTGCTTAATTGTGCTGTCGACCGACCTGTTCTGTGTAAAGTGGCTGTCGACCGAGAATTCAGTCGTAAGCAATCATAACTAGTAACGGTAAATGATACTGTCGACCGAGCTGATATTGCTGTTGTGTCGATCGACAGCCACTTTTGCATGTATGGTAACTGACTGGCTCGGTCGACAGACCAGGTAGGGAAATTGTTATCACCCCAACCAACTTAGTATTACTTCGCACAAACACCGGGGATGCATAGGGTTGAGTCAGAGTCAACTAAGCATTAATGAGTTAACCCGTTTTAGACTGGAAACCAGTTTAGGGGTATTAGGCACACAGTGCAGCCCGAGTTCAGGCGCCGCGTACTGTGGCGTCTGATCGGGCTTTACACTGTTTTCTGTGTAAAATATGATAAAACTGAAATCATGCACCAGAAACCCCTAAAACTAGAAAATGATAAGGATGGACAAGTTTACAAGTCGAAAAGGGTTAAACCCTTCGAAAATGTACAAGTAAATTCCTATGTCTAAACTTTTGGCTATTCAGTTGCAAACAGTGCGGACACAGATCAGGCCGAAAGTTTTCTCTCTCTCTTTTTTTTTTTCTTTTTTTTTTTTTGGCGGTATAAATTCCTGTGACAAGAGATTTAAGGAACAATAACACGGGTATCGAATTAAGATGTTTTGGTTTAGTTTTGATAAGGAATTATACCATGAAATATTCAGTTTCAAGCTGATTATTATTTTTTGGTTCACATACAGTCTGAACAAAGAATAAATATTTTAAGAACTTAAAATAACTAGAGCTTACAAATACTTAGACTGATGGAGGTATATTTGTGTGAGAATGACCCAAATCCTTGACCGAGATGGGAATACTGTTTTTTGGGGGATTAATGAGTATCTAAATAGTCCTGTACGTACCACACCTCCCATGCAGAAAACGCAATGCTTGCATGAAACATTTCTTAAAGTGCGACGTCAACGCTGAGCAGGATTGCACTGTACTGTACATATAGCATCACGTCGCTTTAAAATTGGTCTGTCTTTGAACAAGATTTACTTTGCATTTATGGTCTCTAGGATGGTGAGAAATCAGCTCTAAGTCTCCTTTCGTTAACCGTGTCGGACGAAAGGAGGAAGTCTAGTTAAGAATGTGTGGTCGATAACCCACTCGCTAAATTCAGTCGTCTTCGTTCAGGCGGACGAACTTTCATCTTCTATGTTGAATCTACAAGACTGATGGTGGGGTTGTAGTCAATTTGAGAATAATTAATGAAGTAAATCGCTGATTACGGATAATTCAAGAAAACTGCAAACAATTATTAACAACTATAAAATCAACATGTATAACAATGAACATATAACTTGCCCTGAGTAATCATCTCACTCTGTCGTGGGTACATTTTCAGGGGAAGAAACTCTACCATTTAGTTTCTTGCCGCCTCAATGAAGGTCAACTCTTTAGGAGCAAATTCTTTCCTTTAACTATTTAAGCACCAAAAAGCAAACGACAAAATTGACGTCTGCAAAAATTCAAAAAATGCCTTGTCCAAGACATTTCAAATTGAGAATTGAAAGACTAGAGGGCAAACAGTGTAGATCTAGATGAGCCGCCTCATCAGGATCTACGCTGTTTGCAAATTATGCTATTTTCGTCATTGGTGCTTAAAGTGTTAGAGTCGCGCCCATTTCCGAAGGGCTTCATTATCAAGGAAATCAGAGGAAGTCACAAAAGTTGTTTACGTGAGCCCCTTATATATAATAGTTTTCGTCTTTTCGTCCCCCGGGGAGTCTTCCTTTTCTTTCCTTCTCCTTTTTATATATTCATATTTGTTTATCTATTTATTCGTGTGTTGTTGTTTTTTTCCTTCTTTTTCTGTTCTGTCTCGTTCATACATGTAGCTGCACACAAGGGTGGGCCTGGATGCCGTGACTTCGACATAAATTCTATTTCCTTACTCAATTTCTTATTATTGCAACGTGTGTCGTGACTCATTAGAACCACTTCGGTGAGGCGGTTCCACTAGGGGCCATGGCTTATCTATCCCTGATAGACGAAAAGAATTGACACACTCAGAACTCTCATCGGAGCCTGCCCTTGATTGCAACTATTTTACGTGATTGTATTTTGTCCTATTGGCAATATCTTGCGAACACCTTCCAATATGCTCTAAAAATCTTTTTTTCTTATTTCTTTTTCAATTAAACATTATTTATTGTAGCTGACATACCAAATCTTGTCAAACGGGATACAGATTTACATAAGTCGTTTGACTTTCTTCTGGATCCTTTTTGTATATTCTTCTGTATATGCCTTGTCATGTGTATTGTATTTATGTTGTCAGTTTATACAAATAAAATAATGTTTATACTAAAAGTTGTTTCCTTCTCTAGAAATGGTGAAAAACATTGAGGTGTACCTACACAGTGACTTTTCATTACAGCTGATCCATGTAAATCATTCCAAGCAGGCACATGACGTCGATGCGACGTCGCACCGACGTCAGTGCGACGCTATGTGCCCGCTGGGCTAAAGAACCGCCTCGCCTAGGATGTGTTCTAATGACAGCCCATACCATATGTGACGGAAAATTCACCTAAATTATCACCAAAACGGAAGAGTAGGTCAATGTAATGTTGACTAGGACGTGGTCAAAAGGTATGTAGGAATGAATATTGTCTCCGTCTTTTGTATTCAAAGGTAAAGAAACTCATAAATTTTAGCAGAAATGTCCCTTTGATGTTCAAGTACGAATGTCATTGCCCTTTTATATTTCATTTTCAAGATACAGTATGACCCGCCACCATTAAGTCGGCACACAAAAAGCGGTCATTGTCATATTTAAGTCGATGCATCACCATGACGTTTTTTAAAACGTCGTGTCACTGTCGATGCACAGACGTTGAATCAATAAGGCGTTGTTTCAACGCTAAGTGCTAGCTGGGAAGTCTGCTTTTTTCAGTCTCCCCGTCAATTCAATCTTTTTTATGCCCCCCCCCCCCCCCCCCCCCCCCCGTGACGATAGTCGTGGGGGGGGGGGGGGCATTATGTTTTACCCATGTCCGTCTATCCATCTGTCTGTCCGTCGCGCCTAAAAAAGTTTGTATAATCATCTCCTCCAACAGTTATATAAATCAATCAATCTGAAACTTTGCACAACTGTTGCAGACATATTGAAGATGTGCACCTGCCTTTTTGAAGAGAAAAAAAAAACATTTTTGACAAAATTATGGCCTTAATGGACTTTGAAATTGTACAGGTCCTGGCTAATACAGAATGGCAAGTTTGTATAATAAACTCCTCCCACAGTTTGTATGCTTCATCAGTTTAAAACTTTGCACAGATGTTCCAAACATATTGAAGATGTGCACCTCCCTTAAAATAATTTTTGACAAAATCAGGCCTTTTTTGACTTTGAAATTTTACAGTTTCGGGCTAATACACAATGGCAAGTATGTATAATAAACTCCTCCCACAGTTTGTATGCATGCTATCAATGAAGATGTGCACCTCCCTTTTTGAACAAAAAAAAAAACTTTTTTGACAAAATTACAGCCATTTCGGACTTTGAAATTTTACCGGTTCTGGCTAATACACACTGGTAAGTTTGTATAATCAACTCTTCCCACAGTTTTTAAGCTATCAATTTGAAACTCTGCAAAGATTTTCCAGGCATATTGAAGATGTGCATGTGCTGTTTTGGAGAGGAAAAAATAATTTTTGTTAAATTATGGCCTTTTCAAATTTAGAAATTTTTCTGACTTAAATACAGTATGACAAGATTGTATAATCAACTCCTTTCACAGTTTTTAGCAGTCAATTTGAAAGTTTGCATAGTTGTTACAGACAAACTGAAGATGTGCACCTTCCTTTTTGAAGAGGAAAAAAAATCATTTTTTACAAAATTATGGCCTTAATGGACTTTGATATTTTACAGGCCGTGGCTAATGCAGTGTGGCACGTTTGTATAATCAACTCCTCCACAGTCTGTATGCTATCAATTTGAAACTTTGCACAGATGTTCCAAACATGTTGAAGATGTGCACCTCCCTCTTTGAAGAAGAAAAAAATAATTTTTGACAAAATCAGGCCTTTTTTTGACTTTGAAATTTTACAGTTTCGGACCAATACACAATGGCAAGTTTGTATAATAAACTCCTCCCACAGTTTGTATGCTATCAATTTGAAAGTTTGCACAGATGTTCCAAACATATTGAAGATGTGCACCTCTTTTTTGACGAAGCAAAAAAGAATACTTTTAACAAAATTACAGCCATTTTAGACTTTGAAATTTTACCGGTTCTGGCTGATACACACAGGTATATTTGTATAATCAACCTTTCCCACAGTTTTTAAGCTATCAGTTTGAAACTCTGCACAGATGTTCCAGGCATACTGAAGATGTGCATGTGCTGTTTTTGGAGAGGAAAAATAATTTTTGATAAAATTATGGCCTTTTCAAATTTAGAAATTTATCATAATACAGTATGACAAGATCCTTTCTCACTTTTTTAGCAGTCAGTTTGAAAGTTTGCATAGATGTTACAGACATACTGAAGATCTGCAGATGTCTTTGTGCAGAGAAGAAAATCATTTTTGACAAAATTATGGTCTTTTTAAACTTAAAAATTTTACAGGTTCTGGCTAATTTAGGATGCCAAGTTCATATAATCAAACCCTCTCAGAGTGGGTATAGGAGAAGAGGGGAGGGGGAGTCTTACATAGTTTTCTAAAAAAAAATATTTTCGTTCTTTTTTTCAGTGCACGTTTTCTTGTGTTTGTGTGATCGTGTGTGTGCATTTTTAACTTTCTTTGAACCATTGATTTGCTGAACATAGCAGTTTCGCATGTATGATTACTGTACTCCCCTTCACTTAAGCTTAAAACTGTGTATTAGATTTAATAGACAAAAGCAAGAAAATGAAAAGATAAAATTCTGAAACTCAGTTCCCAGCTATGTATTAGTTAGAAAATACCAGTGGTGAAGAAAATCATTTTTATCTCCAGTAATAAATGAGAAAATCTAAAAGATGTCTTGTTTTTACTCTTCCCACAGTTTTTAAGCTATCAATTTGAAACTCTGCAAAGATTTTCCAGGCATATTGAAGATGTGCATGTGTTGTTTTGGACAGGAAAAAATAATTTTTGTTAAATTATGGCCTTTTCAAATTTAGAAATTTTTCTGACTTAAATACAGTATGACAAGATTGTATAATCAACTCCTTTCACAGTTTCTAGCAGTCAATTTGAAAGTTTGCATAGTTGTTACAGACAAACTGAAGAAGTGCACCTTCCTTTTTGAAGAGGAAAAAAAATCATTTTTTACAAAATTATGGCCTTAATGGACTTTGATATTTTACAGGCCCTGGCTAATGCAGTGTGGCACGTTTGTATAATCAACTCCTCCACAGTCTGTATGCTATCAATTTGAAACTTTGCACAGATGTTCCAAACATGTTGAAGATGTGCACCTCCCTCTTTGAAGAAGAAAAAAATAATTTTTGACAAAATCAGGCCTTTTTTTGACTTTGAAATTTTACAGTTTCGGACCAATACACAATGGCAAGTTTGTATAATAAACTCCTCCCACAGTTTGTATGCTATCAATTTGAAAGTTTGCACAGATGTTCCAAACATATTGAAGATGTGCACCTCTTTTTTGACGAAGCAAAAAAGAATACTTTTAACAAAATTACAGCCATTTTAGACTTTGAAATTTTACCGGTTCTGGCTGATACACACAGGTATATTTGTATAATCAACCTTTCCCACAGTTTTTAAGCTATCAGTTTGAAACTCTGCACAGATGTTCCAGGCATACTGAAGATGTGCATGTGCTGTTTTTGGAGAGGAAAAATAATTTTTGATAAAATTATGGCCTTTTCAAATTTAGAAATTTATCATAATACAGTATGACAAGATCCTTTCTCACTTTTTTAGCAGTCAGTTTGAAAGTTTGCATAGATGTTACAGACATACTGAAGATCTGCAGATGTCTTTGTGCAGAGAAGAAAATCATTTTTGACAAAATTATGGTCTTTTTAAACTTAAAAATTTTACAGGTTCTGGCTAATTTAGGATGCCAAGTTCATATAATCAAACCCTCTCAGAGTGGGTATAGGAGAAGAGGGGAGGGGGAGTCTTACATAGTTTTCTAAAAAAAAATATTTTCGTTCTTTTTTTCAGTGCACGTTTTCTTGTGTTTGTGTGATCGTGTGTGTGCATTTTTAACTTTCTTTGAACCATTGATTTGCTGAACATAGCAGTTTCGCATGTATGATTACTGTACTCCCCTTCACTTAAGCTTAAAACTGTGTATTAGATTTACTAGACAAAAGCAAGAAAATGAAAAGATAAAATTCTGAAACTCAGTTCCCAGCTATGTATTAGTTAGAAAATACCAGTGGTGAAGAAAATCATTTTTATCTCCAGTAATAAATGAGAAAATCTAAAAGATGTCTTGTTTTATAGACAGCAAATAGCCTATACAAGACTTTTATTCTAGCCCTTTTTGTGCTGGTAAAATCCATCTCTGTCCACACTTCAGTGTTGTCTTCCCACCTCTTTTACTATCCACCTCTTCTTTTTCCTTCAGCTGTGCCCTGAAGAATCATCTTTGCTATGGCAGAATACGTTGAGATGCAGCCAAACCATGTAGGTAACCCTTTCTTGACTGGTCAGTTCATCATATTCTCCTCAGCTTGGATTTTTCTGCGAACATCCTCACTGGTTACGTGGTCCTTGTACAAGATGTTCAGTAACCCGCCGTAGCATCTCATCTCAGCTTCTTTTTCCCAGGTCCATCATTCACAGGCATACAGAAATACGGGTATGACAAGGTAGTGCAATAGTTTCGCAACTGATCCAAGAGCTATCAGCCTATGTTTTTATCTCTGCTTTTTAGCACTACTGTGGCTGAGAACCTCCTGCTTTGAGCCATTATCTGGGAAATATGCTCCAAAGTATACTCCTCGCCAAAAGTTTAGCATATTATAAATATAATAATTTATTAGAGTTTATAACTATTGAATTCCAACTTTCTGTGGCAGTAAATGTATTCTATTATCAACACCAGTGATTAGTCATTGTAAAATAAGCAAGTTTGTATTGAATACGAGTAACAACTGCACAAAGCAGGTACAGATGTATGTCCAAATAGCACATTTTGGGAAGAGAATATCGCTGTAGTGCGACGTGAGTGTTGTTACACCAATTTAACATTTTACAATGCTAAAGTTTTTGTCGAACATGAAATTACTGTTTATAATGATTAAAACAAAACATAAATTTTTCTCGAAAATGTTAATTTTGGGGGCATTTATTTCTGTGCTCGCTTTATACGGTGCTTACTCAAATCAATTTAAATTTGGTGTTTTTTTACAATGCTTAAGCATTGATATTCTCATACTGAAAGTTAGAACTATATCATGATTTCTAATAATCCTGGTATATTTACTTTCAAAATATGCTAAACTTTTGGCAAGGAGTATTTTGAAGCTCGTTACAACTTCAAACTCTTGTCTCGATCTTCCTCTGGATGCCATTGGCGCTGTTGTCATCCTGTTCTTGTTGCAAGTCTTTTGCCTCCCTCTTGGAAGAATCACTGATGATTCAGGGTCATAAAATTTCAGTGTAGATAAATGTTTTTGTAAATTATATGGGGCTTTCTTCTGTACATTCAGCCATCACCATATTCAAGGAGCTTATAAACAGTAGTGGGGCCCCCAACAGCCTCGCAAAGTTGAGATAGAACAATTGTACTAGTGTATACCCCTAGCCTTTAATGACCTTGAGTTGTGCATCAGGAATCACTTTTCTTAATTAGTTTTATTATTATTGGACCCAATTAAGAAGCTACTTCTGCAACAGCAGCTTAGCCATGTATTTCGTGTACACAAACTGATATTTGGTATCTATACTTTGTCTAACTTATTTAATAATTTATTGAAAGCTTCTGATATACACTCCTTTACATGTTTTACAAATACCCCCATTGAAGTATGCTTACCAGGTATGTGTGGTGTGATTGGAAACAAGGGATTTCACAACTTTATTTGCTGCCTTTTGATCTTCCAATATTTACTTCCCTTAGCAGGCCCCCCCCCCCCCCCCCCCCCCCCCAAATATACCCTTTAATTCCAAAAATTGGGACACCTAAAATGATTACAGTAATTTTCCTATAACTAGGAAAGTTGTAATGTGTCAAAAAGATGCAAATGGAATGGCAAACAGTGTAGACCCTGATCAGATTGCTCCTTAAGAGCAGTCGAAGCTTGGTCTGCACTGTTTGTTCAACTCTATCTGTCCCAATTCTTAGAATTTTATGGGTGGAATGGGCCTACTCATTACAAACTATGCCAGCCTTGTTTGGTGGAAGCAGAAAGAAGGCTCAAGGCTATTCTCAAAGTCAAATGTGGGTGCTTTTGGCAATGCTCCAGTACACCAGAGTTGCTACCCTACTCCATCCCCTGCAAAAAGGACGGTCATAATGGACTTCATTTACAAGAGGGCCATGGTGGCCCTGAATTGCTCACTTGAGCATTAAACAGTTCACTGGCTCTGGAGCCTGAGGCAGAAGGAGTGCCTTTCCAAAATGGTACAGTAGAACTTTATTGGTCGAACAGGCTTGGGACCATGAAAATTTGTTCCAGCCTAGAGTAGTTCTAGCCATCCAGGGTTAGTTTTTATATAAAGTGACCGCTAGGAACCAAGAAAAGAGTTCTAGCCAGTCCTCTAGAGCGTACACAAAGTTTTTCTATGATTTGACCTAGTGACCTACTTTTAAACCCGATGTGACCCAGTTTCGAACTTGCCCTAGATATTATGAGGATAAACATTCTGACAAAGTTTCATGAACTTTGGATGAAAACTGTGCCTTCGAGAGCGTACACAAGGTTTTTCTAAGATTTGACCTAGTGACCTAGTTTTTGACCCGACATGACCCAGTTTCAAACTCAGCCTAGAGTTTATGGAGATAAACATTCTGACAAAGTTTCATAAAGACTGGATCAAAACTGTGTCCTCTAGAGCGTACACAAGGTTTCTCTATGATTTGACCTAGTGACCTAGTTTTTTTACCCGACATGACCAAGTTTCAAACTTGTCCTACATATTATGAGGATAAACATTCTGACACAGTTTCATGAATTTTGGATCAAAACTGTGCCTTCTAGAGCGTACACAAGGTTTTTCTAAGATTTGACCTAGTGACCTAGTTTTTGACCCGACATGACCCAGATTTGAACTTAGCCTAGAGTTTATGGAGATAAACATTCTGACAATGTTTCATATAGATTGGATCAAAACTGTGTCCTCTACAGCGTACATAAGGTTTTTCTACGATTTGACCTAGTGACCTAGTTTTTGATCCGACATGACCCAGTTTCAAATCTGTTCTAGATATAAGGATAAACATTCTGACAAAGTTTCATGAACTTTGGATCAAAAATGTGCCTTCTACAGTGTACACAAGGTTTTTCTATGATTTGACCTAGTGACTTAGATTTTGACCCGACATGACCCAGTTTCAAACCTGGCCTAGATTTTATGGAGATAAACATTCTGACAAAGTTTCATAAAGATTGGATCAAAACTATGTCTTCTAGAGCGTACACAAGGTTTTTCTATGATTTGACCTAGTGACCTAGTTTTAAACCAGACATGACCCAGTTTCGAACTTGTCCTAGATATTATACGGATAAACATTCTGACAAAGTTTCATGAATTTTGGATGAAAACTGTGCCCTCTAGAGCATACACAAGGTTTTTCTAAGATTTGACCTAGTGACCTAGTTTTTGACCCGACATCACCCAGTTTGGAACTTGGCCTAGGTTTTATAAAGACTAACATTTTGACAAAGTTTCATAAAGATTGGATCAAAACTGTGCCCACTAGAGTGTACACAAGCAAAAGTTAATGGACGTCCGTCCATCCGGACGTACGACGGACATCAGGGTATCCCAAAAGCTCACCTTGAGCACTTTGTGCTCAGGTGAGCTAACAAGGAAACAAACAAAACTCAAGCCCCTATCTGACTGTTTTTGATGCTTTAATACAGAAAAATTTACATATCGTACAAAGTGATCAATTGAAAGACGCTTGTAAAAGATAACAAACTACCATTCTCACTCTTTTGAGTCACACACAAATACCAACATTTTACATCAATTTATTGTTTTAGCAATTTAAAAAAAGACTTGCACCTAAAGTTTATTATACTTAAGGACAAAAGTTCTGCACGGATGTTAATCTAACATCCGTGCAGAACTTTTCTCCTGAAGTATATTAGGTCTCATTTTTTCCCCCTTCATTCTGCAGAAATATGAGAAAAATATTATCATCAATGTTCCCTTATGTTAATTCGTGCCAGCTATAGGAATCATTCCACTATCTTTTTACTGGTATTTCGTCATAGATAAAGGTCAAATAAGCTATGCCATCAATTTAAACATATTTTTGGCTCTTTGCCACTGAGTTTCTTCCAAAGATCATGACAGAATTTTCTTTGGTTGAGGTTATTACCCTCTAAAACAATCCCAAATTTTTTTCCGCATCTTGAAGTAGAATTACACAAGACTCATTCAGCTTTCTGTGGTTGTTCTAAATGGGGAAATGCTTGTCTAATACCCAAATAAAGACACCGTAACTATTTGATTTCTACCTATTTGAACAGATTAGCCAAGGAAAACAGTGTAGACCCTGAGCAGACTGCTCCTGAAGCTGTCTGATCAGGTTCAGCTTTGTTTGCAATGCAGCTTACATCTTGGACACATTGCTGGATGGCAGTTTGTTTGAACTTTAGGATAAGTACAGCAATAGCTTAAGTGTTCCAGTTTTGTACAGGTTTTACAGTACCTAGGAAACGTGAAAACATCTAGAAGCAAACTACTTTACTGAGAAAAAAACTCCCAATAAATGGTCCTACATAATAACCAGCTTTAAAATGTTATATGCTTCTTTGAAGATCCATGATCTATCACATAGTAGGACAGAAAAGAATGCAAAAAACTATTAATAAAAATATTGCCACAAAAACATGAGGATGGAATTTAGTATGTAATGGGTCAGAACAATATTAGTCCCATCATGATCTGTAACTCTGACAAAGAGGCTGCAACTCACTAGCAATGAAAGCCAATTTCCGAACAGCTTTGTTTTTTGTTTTGTATTTTCATTCTAATAAATGCTTATTCTGCACAGCAAGAGGCATACCTGTACAGGAAAATTTTGGCTATTGTTTTGTTCTGTTGAGAAGGATCAGCTTTTCTTAGAGATCATTCCATGTCCCATAAGTTTCAAAAGGAAAAAAAATATAATGACATGCAGTACTGGATGAACTAAAGATCCATTATCAGAGTGTATAAACCAGTTTGCCAATTTTGGCTTCCGCCGAGACTGTCCACGATCTCTTGCTTCCTGCAGAGACAACCGTCCTCGAAAAATGGCTTCCTGCTGAGACTGTCTGCGTGATTCAGCTTCCTGCCGAGAGCCTCGGCAGGAAGCAGAATCATGCAGACAGTCTCTGGAGAAAGCCATTTGTCATGCACAGAAGTCTCAGCAGGAAACAAGATCGCGGACAGTCTTGGCGGAAGCCAAAAATGATGGACAGTCTCTGCAGGAAGCGAAAATTGGCGGACTGGTTTATACCCTGTAATTATAAGTGATCTGAGACTTTGTTTCTGTATGTCCTAAAGCATTGATGGAACTGCCTTGTTCTGACCAGTTAACCCCGAACCCTGCTTGCTTGATGTAAAATGTTGGTATGGAACTCTTCTATACTTCTTTCTACCTGTTATGGCCATTTTACCACAATACTGTGTACACTATAAACTTAAAAATCATAAAAAAAAAAAATCAGTAAATGGAACTTATTTTCTGGAAACCAAAGATAACTGCTTTACCAGAGTTTCACATAAGACACAATTTTACAGGTGATTATTATTATTATTTTTTTTAAACATAGATTTTTTGTTTTTCTCTGCATTTGTTATCACTAGAATCAGCTTGGACGGACAATTCTAATGATTACCTCTAACTTTTTTTTGTGAGAACAGTTTTATTTCCCAAAATTTCATTTTTTCTTTGACTCTAAAGTGTGTGTGTCTTTTTTTTTAACCCTTAAAGCACCTAACACATAAATAGATGAATTTGCGAAACAAGTAGAATCGGATGCGGCCGAGGTGGCTCATAATGAGTCACCTCATCTGGATCTACACTGTTTCATCTCTACTCTTTGAATTCTCAATATGGTAGAGCTTTTCACAAAACATTTTTGACATTTTGCAGACATAAATTTTGTTGTCTGCTGTATTGGCGCTTAAGGGTTAACCACTGGCAATCAAGTCTGATCTTTCATTGTAAACGGGTATCACCAGTTTTGTTACAAACCAACATGGAAAAGAATACAAGATGGCACAAGTGACCAGTCAGTGGAAGTGATCAATATGGCTTTAACACTTAGTACCTGTACACTTTCTTGACAATCATAAGGTGAGCCGCGACACGAGAAAACCAACAAAATGGTTGTGCCCCCCAGCGCAGACTCAGATCAGCCTGGGCATCCTTAGCCACCTTTTAAGCGCTTAGCAAAGAGTCTGATTAGACAGAGCGAATGCCAAGGCTGATCTGAGTCAGCTCTGGTTGCACAACCACTTTGTTGGTTTTCTTGTGTCACAGTTCAGGTGAAACAATACACTTCTAATTCTGTCCGTTTCATTTCTGCCAACCTTCTTTATGGGGGTCAACTATGGTAAGAAGTTGCTGCTTATACCCAAACTCTTTCTTTTCAGAGTAGACCCTATGTTGGAAGGGTTTCCTTGTCTTGGGAAGCAAATGTAAAGTAACAAAACTTTTTTCCTCTTGTAACAATGATAGAAAGATGCATGGATAATTCTGACTTGCAAGTGGTTGTCTCCCTAAAGAAAAGGGCTTTTCACAGAGGGAAAACTTTACTCTGTAAGAGTTCAGCTTAAATTGTCTCCCAAGCAAAAATGGCTGCCACAGTATGGCTATGCCCCGAATGAGTAGCTCTGGTCTGATCTGAGCCGTAAGACCTGCCAAGCAGATTTACAGCCTATGCAACCACTAAACTAAAAACCCAGATCAATCTGTGTATTTATGCATTCTCTGACACACATACACAGATTATCATTAACTCACAGGCCACTAAGTTGGGCTATGCCATCCGGTAACTTTTCCTTTGCATAGACTCTTCTATTATGCTTGAATGAGTTTACTGCCCAAGACAAACAATGATTCTTTCCTCTAAAGATATTGCTTTACAGGATGTTCCAACCATTAGAATGTCCTTTAGCAAGATTTTTAGGATTTCCAAAATGGATTCCTTACACCAAAGCATTTCACTTTGCACATTTTCTTTTTTTCTGATGTTCTACTTAATTTTTTTTTTTTGATACAAAAACAGAAATTTAGGAACAGGGAAGGAGGGTGGATTTTGATGTTTTTTTCTTATCTTTTCTTTTCTTGTCTATTTCTCCGTACAAACTTGCTGTGGCCCCATATCCAAGAATGGGCCATTGCTAAGTTTATAAAGATCTCCCCTAATGCCATCAAAACCCATACTAGAATACTAAGTTTCAAATTTGCATTGGAAACAAACCAGTTTTCCCATTACTCACAGAAAAAGAACAAAATTCGAAGGACCCAACAAATGCGTCATTTCCATATCTAACACAATATTAAACTAGCTGAGAATAAATTAATTGATTTTTTTTCTCTTTTTTTTTTTTTATTCTACAAATTTCACTTGCCACTGCACTAGCAATAGTGCATGTGCTAGTACGCATAGCTACTCAAGGGTGTAGCTACGTATACGGCAAATACGCAAGTGCGTATTGAAATTTTGTCAAATTGACAAAATTTCAAAACGCACCTGCATATTTGCATGCTGAAATTTTATAAATTAGACAAGATTTCAATACCAATTACTAAAGTGGCTGAAATACTAGCTTTCCTTTCAAGAAGTAGAGCATAAAACATGGTTGTGCGTATCATGAAATTGCCCCTAGTTATGCCCCTGCTACTGATGATGTCACACTGCTGTCATGGTGACATCATCACACCACTCAACACTTTGTCACCTCCTGCAATGTCACCACAGCTGCTAGGGTATGCTATGTATAGTAGTATTGGGTTATTAAGTATGCCTACATACCATTACCAGTGCAAAGGCAAGTGAAATTTGCTTCCTCAAAATACAATGAAAATTCTGAAAATTGGAATACTTAAAATAAAATACTGTTATTGTCCTGAAAACAAAACATTTTTTTTTCAATGCAGTAATGCCTCTCTAAAAGATGCAGACGGTATGATCAGACTGCTCCCTTGATTTCGGTCTGCACTGTTTGTGCGATACATAGAATTTTTATGGTAATTTTTTTCTCAAGCAAATAATTCATTCTCTAATCATTTAATATTGTGTTATTTTCAAATAAAAGCTGAAAGTAAGAGTAAGAAAATTATGACAGAGAATAAAGCATCAAAGAATCTTTTTCTTTGTTTTTCTTTCACTTTAAAATGATGTAATAACTGAATATTTAGATCACAAGTACAAAAACACAAATATGCCTGAATTTTGTTGAAACAAATTGCATACTGACTTATTATAATTACAATTCCACAGCTGCTGAAGTTACATCAACTTCTGTATCATGTGTATCATGTTGTGAACAATTAGTTATAGAGCCGCAACATGCAAAATGGTGTCTTAACATATCTGGTAAACAGCAAAGACTAAAGTCTGTGCATCTGTGTACTCGAGCTACAGTCTTCATTTTTTAGCTGTAGATTCCCGAGTATGTGCAAAAAGCAAAAGCTGCGAGCATACTGCACATTTGTGCAGGCTGATCTGAGCCTTTGCTATCTGCATATGTTAAGCTCCCTTTTTGTGTGTTGCAACTTATAATGTTATCGCTTTTTAATGATGATTAATAACATGTATTACCGCAAAAAAAAAAAGAAAAGACATTTGACCCGCGACGTGATAAAACCAACAATGTGGTTGTGCCCCCAGCGCAGACTCAGACCAGCCTGGGCATCTGCCCAGTCTGATCAGAGTCTTCGCTGCCCGCAGGAAGGTAGCTTAGACCCGTAGCTACCCTTTAAACGTTAAGCGAAAAGTCTGAGCGGACAAGGCCGATGCCCAGGCTGATCTGAGTCTGCGCTGGGCGCACAACCACATTGTTGGTTTTCTCGTGTCACGGCTCATTTTTAAATGCAACAACTAATAGCATCTTTCAAGGGAGTATTAAACTACTTAGCACATGATAAAATGTTCTTCATAAAAATATACTTATTTAGCAATAAATAACTATAATGGTAAGTCATTATTTGGGATTAACATATTAGAGACAGACAAATGTTTTCACATTAATCTAGTATTGGCAGACAGGAACTTTGATATTTCTTTGAGCAAACTAAGGGACATTACTTATTTTTTTCTTCCACTGTATGGAAAGAAGAGTTTCACCCTTAAGCATTATTTGCTTTTTAGCCAGAATCTTGTTTTTCTGAAAAACATAAATATTTGTTTTTTCTTCTGGAACAAGTATCATGAAACCATACTTTAAATCAATTTAGACAATGAGGCTTCAAAATTATGATCAAAATGTGCCCTTGATAAATTATTTAGGCAACATCTCCCAATTTGCATTTCAGTAAACAAGTATCTTCGTAAATAGAGGTAAATTTAAATGTCAGCATATGCTGACATTGGACAATCCAAAGCTATCTTGTTAGACAAAAGCATGAAGCATTTGAGCCGCGACACGACAAAACCAACAATGTGGTTGTGCGCCGAGCGCAGAATCAGATCAGCCTGGGCATCCGCCCAGTCTGATCATAGTCTTCGCTGTCCGCATGGAGGTAGCCTAGACCCTAAGCTACCCTTTGAGCTCTTAACTAAGGGTCTGAGTAAACTGGGCGGATGCCCAGGCTGATCTGAGTCGGTGCTGGGCGCACGACCACATTGTTGGTTTTGTCGTGTCGTGGCTCATTTCCTTTACACAAGAGTCACATCTTGTGGATGCAAACTCTCAAACTTGGTACCATACGGCACATATGAGCCTCGACACGAGAAAACCAACAATACGGTTGTGCGCCCAGCGCAGACTCAAATCAGCCTGGACATCCGCACGTCTTATCAGACTCTTCGCTAAGCGCTTAAAGGTTAGCCAAGGGTCTGAGCTACCTTCATGCGGTCAGCGAAGACTCTGATTAGACTGGGCGGATGCCCAGGCTGATCTGAGTCTGCGCTGGGCGCACAACCACATTGTTGGTTTTGTCGTGTCGCGGCTCATATACACAATCCAAGCTTCCTACTGCATAAGATCTACAAGTACAGTGGTATAATCTACATGTATATATTCAGAAACAAATACTAATCAGCATGTACATCTGTCTTTAATTTTCTCAGATGGCATGATGCATTATTTCCAGCTATACGACTCTTATTAAAACATTGGCAATTTTATGCACTTGCATTAAAAGCATGTCACCTAGTCACTGTCAGACAGCCTTTCTTTTTTCCAGCATTTAGACACTATCTGTTTGTTTTAACACAGTATTAAATCTATAGATAAATCTACGACAAAACTCCAGAGAAGCAAGAAGTAAGGCGTGATCTCCAAGCTCCAGATAAAGATGTTTTTAATGTCAGTTCTCAGATAATTTCTCTACATCCTCTTGTTGCAGCAGTTCTAATGAGGCTAAAATATCTCAACTTACATTTTTATGAAAAATTGTCAGAAATTATCTTAGAATTATCTTCAAATAATCTTCTTTATCTGGGTAACAGGTTGATTATCTATATTCACACACCTCAAACTGCCAGTCTTTAGGATTCTAATGATGAGATATAGAAATTTCATGCCAATAATCTTTGCTTCTCTGGAACTACACTGTAACTAATGAAATCTACCAGCAATACCTTAAGTAGAAGATGTACTAAGCAGACAGAAAAGGATCATCTGGGGCCGTATTCATAAAGCCACTTAAGTCGTTGCTATGCGGTTGCTAAGGCTAAATATCTATAAAGGAGATTCCCTACAAATATGAAATTTGATCTGGAGGAACAGTCTTCGTAAGACTGTTCCTCCAGACCAAATTTCATAGTTGTAGGGAATCTCCTTCAAAGAAATTTAGCCTTAGCAAAAGCATAGCAACCACTTAAGTCGTTTCTTGAATATGGCCCCTGAACATATTAATTAACAGAAGTTTAGGTAAAGGAAGCATTTATTGTGAAGATTCTAGGGTATCTTTCAGTGCTGCAGATAAAAAGGGGTAACAAGGATAATTTGGGAATAATTTTCCATATTTTTCCATAAAAACGTATATTGTAACCCATCATTAGAACCACGGTTCTAATGATGGGTCACAACCCACGTTTTGTTGAGGAATAAAAGAAGTTATCCCAGAATGATCCTTGTTACCCCATTTTATCTGAAACATTGTATGATATTTTTTGTTAGTTCTCCCACTTCTACTGAGGGAGCAAAAATGAGCTGCGACACGAGAAAACCAACAAAGTAGTTGTGCGCCCAGCGCAAACTCGGATCAGCCTGGACATCCACCCAGTCTGATAAGACCCTTCGCTAAGCACTTAAATGGTAGCTAAGGGTCTAAGCTACCTCCATGTGGACAGTGGAGACTCTGATCAGACTGGGCGGATGCCCAGGCTGATCTGAGTCTGCGCTCGGCGCACAACCACTTTGTTGGTTATGTCGTGTTGCAGCTAAAATTATCTTGGAATAATCATCAAATGCTTCCCTTACTTTAAATTCTGTAAAAACAAACAAAAATAAGGAAGAGTCCTTTGGCATTTTCACGTCATGAAAATATGCAATTCTGCACACAAGCATGCACACTTCAAAAAAACACACGTCAACAATCATTATGGAATAGAAATACGACAACCAATGTAGACCAATTGAGACCCACTCTTGCACTAGAGTCGCTTCATAAGAAAAAATGCCAGATCAGCATGTGCAACAGCAGCCTCTGATCAGTCTTCCCTTTTCCTAAATGGATCCTAGGAACCTATAAAGAGAATGTGAAGACTGACAGTAGGGATGCGCATACTGAGCAGTCCTCTCCAGAGCTCCAGATAAGAAGGGGTAACAGGGATAATTCAAAGATATTTTTTTTTTATTTCTCAATGAAAACATATGTTGTGACCCCTCATTACAACCGTCTCGGTGAGACGGTTCTAATGAGGGGTCACAATATATGTTTTTATGGAAAATAATAATCCCTAAATTACACCTATTACCCCTTATCTAAAGCACTGCCTCTCTCTTCCCCTCATCAAGAATTTTTCTCATGACACGACTCATTTATTATCTGTTTGATGAATGATTATTTCTATATACAGTGTGATGAAATAGGAACACAGAAGCCCCCTCATGGGAGGTAATCCAAGGCCTTCTTGACCAGTTATCTCTTCACAAAGCTACACAGTATCTCTTTGTAATGTGTGTGGCAGATATATTCCATGCTGAAACAGTTTACACTGTTGCATAAATATATTTTCTAGTTTTACAGAACCTTGTTTAAACAAGATATTAACATTTAAGAAACCAACACTTCAACAAGTCTTGTACTTTTTTTTTTTCATTTCCGTTGTGTCAACACTTTTTCCCCACAGAAAATAAACAGGTATTACCTCGGAATAATCAAAAGCCGAATGCATCTGGAACTGTATATTTCACGGAAAGGTGTTATTCCTCAACTGGATTTTAACCAATTCCATTCGGGATACCCCTTTAAGGGTATCTAGGTGAACAATCTGGATCCAGATCAGGCCCCACAAACGTGGGGCCTGATCTGAGATCCAAACTGTTTGCTGCCTAGACATCATTTCTACAAGAGTTAGTTAGACCGATATTGTCAAAATATTCTTGATTTTTGATGCAGACGACAATTTCAGCAGACGACAAAAAATAACCAGAATGCAATGGGTTAATATTAAACACATCCTTGAGCTTCGACCGAGCAACTGTCAAGAAGGCTAGTCAATACTTCTCCCTTCAAGGGGCTCATTGGATACATTGGTAACTAGACTATCTTCCAATCGATGCAGAACAATGAAGACACAGATCACCAGATAAGGGGTGAATTTAGATGATAATTTTGGGATAATCTTTTGTTTCTCCATATGAGCCGTGACATGAGATAACCAACAAAGTGGTTGTGTGCCCAGCGCAGACTCAGATCAGCCTGGGTATCCGCCGGGTCCGCTCAGACTTTTCGCTAAGCGCTTAAAGGGTAGCTAAGGGTCTAACCTACCTCCATGCTGACAGCGAAGACTCTGATCAGACTGGGCGGATGCCCAGGCTGATCTGAGTCTGCGCTGGCCGCACAACCACACTGTTGGTTTTCTCATGTCGCAGCTCATATAAAGTGTTCTGACTCTTCACTAGAACCTCCTCCACAAAGCAGTTCTTATGAAAAGTATGAACATGTTCTATAGAGACAGTACAAAAATTATCTCTGTATTATAATAATCATCATCAAGAACAACTCTTATCTGAAGTCCTGAACATAGGGTACTATATACAATTTTACATTTAGTACTTCACAGAATCAAGTTACTGTAACAGAGCGCTAGACAAGATGAGCACTTGAAGTCAATTCTGAGATCAGATTTCTTACTTCTCCACAAAAACCATACATCATGGTATCTCTGAAGGAATCTAAGATGCCAAAACGTGTTTGTGGAGAGAAAAGAAAACTTATACTGGAATTATCAAACACTCAAATTATCATGAACCCTGCTGGAGTTAACTTAACAACCAAAGTTAGTTATCAATAGAGCAAGACTTCTACTGCAGAAAATAACTACATTATAACAAGTATAAAGACTGTTATTTTTGCAAGATGTTTCATCAGTTGATTTTAGCATTTTGGTTGTAAAGTTGACTCCCTACACAAACATAACACAAGGAAAAATATAAAATTTCTGTTGGAATAAATTAGGCTGTCATAACAACAGCAGATCATGGAAACCCCTAGTCCCCGCTGGATCTATCTCGGGAGCATCACAGTTTGTACAGTCCAGTTTTATGTTGAGTCTGTGGATTAACTGGGACTCGTTAAGTCACCAGTTAATTTGTCCTTGGTAGTTACTCTGCACCAATTAGAGTTATAAATAAATAATGTGGCACTGATGTTATCTATAATTTAAGATGTGACAAGGAACATCCGCACTAAACTCGCAATTGCATACTTTCTAAAATTTTTTTTTGTTTTTTATTAATGTAAGCACCACTTTATCAGCGCCTTGGGCCTGATAATCCCCCTCTGTTCATCCCTCCACCCCTCATACCAGGAGGCCCACCACCTCCACCGCCACGAATATTACCCCGACCCACACTACCCCCGCGGCTTCCAAATCCCCCTCCCCCGCCCGCGCTTCCTGATCGGGGAGGGGGGCCTCTGCCAATAGGACGACCCTCACTTCCTCTTGGTTTCTTCTCTTCGACGTTCAGACGATGTTCACCATTAAACTTTATAGGCTGCAAGAATAGACAGGATGGACTATCTTTAAATATATTATGGTATTTATTCAGTTATACAGAGCCCTAGATAAGAGGGAGTATTTGGTGATAATTAGGGATAATTTTTGTTAATTCTGCAAAAAAAATATTTTGTGACCCCTCATCTAACCCGTCTGGTCGAGACGGTTAAGATGAGAGGTCACAACATATGGTTTCAATGAGAAATAAAGAAAATTATCCCTCAAATATCATTAGATACCCCTCTTATCTAGAGCTCTGGTTATAAGAAGGACCTTTCATGACCAAGATTCACATAAGTAACTAACTTAACCAATCTTGTGTTATTCTGCTTTAACTTAAGATGGGCTTCTATTCCAAAACAATTCCCCAAATCTAGATCCATCTTATAACTGAAGAATCATGGTTTAACATACAACATTCCAACATATACAGAAGCCAAATTTCTTTTCCAAGAACCCCATCCATCCCAAAGTACCACAAAATGAACTCTTCTATCTTTAAATCAGAACAGGTCCTTTGTGTAGGTAAGAAATGCTTGGCAAACTCGTTAGCTCACCCTACTTAGCAGTTTATAAATGACTGGCATCGCCTGAGAAAAGACCTTATGCCATATATGTTTAGTAACTTCTTAAATCAGTCTGCCTATCAGCTTAGATTGATCAGTCTTTCCTTTCACTTTTTAGATTCCAACTCATCCGTAGTTGTCACAAAAGCTTCACAAAAACAGTGCTCTAGGTATGGCGGACTTTAAGTATTTTGAGAAAATTTGTATCTTCAGAACAGGTTATGTTGTGCCCCCTCATCTAAATTGCCTCAATGAGGTAGTTCTATAAATCAGTGGCCACAACCTTTTTTTCTTGCAGATAAAGAGAAAATGAATTAACATAAAATCTGAATATATCTGGGGATCTGACATATAGAACTGTAATTTTGGCAAAAAATTAGTTTTCCCCTCACCAGAATGAAACCAAAAATATTTATCAGTGCTCCAGATAAGAGGGGGTAACAGAGATAATTTAGGGACAATTATCATTATTGCCCCACAAAAACATATTTTGTGACCCACCATTAGAACTGTCTCGTCGAGACTGTTCTAATGAGGGGTCACAACATATGTTTTCATTGAGAAATATAAGATCTTACATGAGTGCTCATGTATTATTGAATTTATTAAACGAGTTGGGGAAAAAGATAAGATGCGAGGCTCTGCCGAGCATCTTATGTTTTCACCAACGAGTTTAATAAATTCAATAATACAGGAGCATGAATGCAAGATTCTATTTATGTTGTTGATTTGATGCTTAACGTCCACAGTAAACAACTAAGGTCATGTCGGGACGGTCAGTTAACCTAACCACACTATTCCTGGGCAGGCTTAGACCTCCTAAGCGGTTAACCAGTACTAAGTGCACATACTTTCGCCAGTAACTGACAACTGCCCTTCTTGAATCAGCGGATGGAGAAACGAAAGTATGTGGCCAGACCGGGATTCGAACCCAGGACCTCTGACTTACGAGTCAGGTGCCCTACCGATTGCGCTACCCGGCCCCGCAGATTCTATTTATCATACGACACTAAAATCGCATTTTATTAGCAAATTTTGCACTAAAACGTCACGATTTCGCCCTTAGGAAACGCGCCGTTTTATGGACTTCAACGCATGTTACGACGTAATTTGCATATTTAATCCACTAGTGGAATAGCGTTTTTAATGCATGGCTTTATAACACTCTCAGATGCGACGTCATATGATATGAAAAATTATCTTTGAATTATCCTCAATACCCCCACTTATCTGGAGCTCTGTTTATACCAGTCTTATATAATTCAGTTCTAAGATGGGTGTTTCTCTTCCAAAATGATTCCAAACATCTAGATCAGGCTGATACAGATCTAGATTTTTAAACATCTAGGTCCGGCTGATACAGATCTAGATTTTTAAACATCTAGGTCCACCTCATACAGATCTAGATTTTTAAACCATCTTGGTCCGGCTGATACAGCTCTAGATTTTTAAGATGTTTTGGATGTGGGAAAACCTTTGTGTTGCAGTACAATGTGAGCCGAGATATGACAAAAACCACCAAGTGGCATGTGCGCCCAGCGAAGACACAGATCAGCCTGGGCATCCACCTTGTCTGAGTCTGATCAGAGTCTTCGCTGTCCACATGGAGCTGGCTAAGACCCTTAGCTATCCTTAAAGCTGAAAGCAAAGACTCTGATCAGACTGGGCAGATGCCCTGGCTGATCAGTCTTAACAGGGCGTCCATGCCACTTTGTTGGTTTTGTTGTGTCATGGCTCATGTGAACTTCACTCTACTCACTTTATTATTCAGTATATGTTGTACAGGTTCTGGACTGTCAAATACCACAAACCCAAAGTTCTGAAAATGAGGACAAATATTTCAACATCTAGCCAGGGAGGTAACTACGTTTATGCATTCAGTATTATTCTTAGCGCAGCAGAGTATAACTTAACTTTCACTCCACATTTCACAAGATTTCATCGCTCAAATAATGCGTTTGTCAAAATTTAGCCAACAGTATCAAAGCTCAATAAATATTTAATCTTTCTTTTTTTCCCGTTATACTGCACTGCGTGAATACTAGCTCTGTCAGATGTTAATTCAAAATGTTTCTCTTGTTTGAAAATTTACAATGGAAATTTGATCAGGGATCTCCCCAGACCACTAAGGCATGTCACTTGCAACATGCCTTCCTCTTCAAATTATCTTTGCAACATGCCTTAATTTGCAATGAAATTTTTTTAAGTGCTATTATTTTCATTTCTAAGCCAGTAAAGTTGTTTTAACTGCATTAAAGATCATCGATTTATCATTTATGATGCAACTTTAGGCTAATTTTTACAAAACATTGCTACATTAAGGATTTTAAAAATTGATCAGAAAGTCAAAATCTGATACAAGCTAAAGCGACATGCCTTCTGAAATTTCTGGGGAGAACACTGAATTTGATCATAATCAAAACTTTCTTTTTTTTCAGTGTAGATCTACTTTGGTACTTATGGTTAAATCGATCCAAACATTGCATCATGTTGGTAACTGTTTTGGAATCTCAAGATTGACTGCGTTCCATTTTAAAATTCCAAATTGGGCAGCTCAATCTTGAGATAGGTTGTTGCTACCCGGTGTCATTATTACGGTTGCAGGTGCCTACCGTCAAAGCTCACTTGAATCATATTCATGAAACTAATTGTCAACTCTTCACCTAGAGACATATTACAAAACACACTTCCATTTATCGTTTTTTTAAGGATTTTTCTTGTTTTCTTATACCTATGTGTAATGCTTCACTGGTCTGCTAATTAAACAAAGCTTCAGAAAAGAGCAGACTTTACTTTTATTTGGAATCATTCCTGTTATGTTCTCCTTGGTAATGTCTGTTGCACACGCTCAATGAAACCGTCTCACACCTTTTGTTGTTTTGCCCAGAATAACCAGAATTTATCCAAATGACCTAGTAACAGCCAGCACTACAGCATGGTATGGATCAGTCCTTACAAGATGATACTACCATACGGGACTTTACCTTTAGATGTATATATGCTAGGGCCGTATTCATAAAACGACTTAAGTGGTTGCTATGCTGTTGCTAAGGCTAAATTTTTTTGAAGGAGGTTCCCTGCAACTATGAAATTTGCTCTGGAGGAACAGTCTTACAAAGACTGTTCCTCCAGACCAAATTTCATATTTGTAGGGAATCTCCTTTATATATATTTAGCCTTAGCAACCGCATAGCAACCACTTAAGTGGCTTTATGAATACCGCCCCTGGTCTTCTTGCCAATGAATATATGTGTAATCATTATGTTATATGCACTAAACCTCTTCAAAAACCTACGTCTGACATATGTTTTAGCAACCAAAGCTGGGTTGGACTTATATTTGTAAAGCTGGCTTGAACTTATATTTGCTATATTTGCTCTTCTTTATTTTCAACTTACCGGGACTTTTCCACTTGTACCTTTTGTGTTGATTCTTAATTCAACCACATTTCCAAAAGCTGAAAGAAAAGGCATGTATCATAAGAACAGGGTTATCCCGGACTCAAGACTGAGAGTCTCAGATCCCCAAAATGGTGTCCTGGACTCCCTGAAAAAAAATCTGTGCATCCACTGGGACTCAAAACAAAATTCTAGTCCCAATTCAAAGTGATGAATTCTTATAAAAATTATATTATTCTTGGCACAATACAAAGTAATGATTTTCAAAATAAAGTATTTATGAAATTCTGATATTTGATTTGGACATTATATAACATTTTTCTGATGAACAGGACCCTTTACTTTTGGCATTGGACTCTTAAACAAGAGGGCCATGAGGCCCTGAATCTCTCACCTGAACAATTGGCAAAGTGGCTTTTTCTTATGTCTGAAACTGCCAAAATATGAGTCTTGGGTCAAAAGTTAAAGATTGACCATGACTTCTTGTACTCATAAATTTTCATGTACTCATTAAAACAAACATATATACCATTTTTTAGGCCAATCTTCAAAATTCAAGAAAAGGTCAAGGTAAACCCAAGGTCATCATTTGAACAGTCTTGGTCGTACACCATGCTACTAACCAAGTTTGAAGGCCATTGGTGTATTGGTTCTGGAGAAGATAAAAATTAAAGGTTTATACCATAAAAGGGTATGATGGCCATGTTGGTCATGTGACCTGGACCGTTTGAACAAATTTTTGTCATGTGACCTGGACCGTTTGAACATATTTTTGTTCAATCAACCCCTCGAGGCTCTATATGAAATGTGTTTATAATTGGCCCTTTGGCTTTTGAGGAAATGTTTGAAAATGTCCAAATATGATCTGGGTCAAAGAATGACCTTGACCTCTTGTACTCATAATTCTTCATGACTTCATTAAGATGACTGTATATACCCATTATAAGGCCAAAATCTTCAAAACTGTCATAAAACAGAGCTAAGTAACAGCTATGTCTGATAGTATCCAGTGAGACAAAAACCTGTGTTCTTCAAATACTTTTGCTATCATCATGTACTGAAAGGCAGGTGACACTCTATATTCATGGCTACACGCCAACTCCCAAGCTAGAATTGATTCTACCTTTTATAAGTCTATGGTTAATTGCATTCAGCCGATGAGAGTTGCAAAACGGTGGGTCGACTGGGCCTAAATCCATCCTCCAACAAAAGGGAAGAGAGTTGAGTTCTTTGCAATCTGAATGGATGTGCGGATGACTGGATATCTTATCTTCCTTTTGAACAGTACTTCAGTCATACATGTATCAGGCCAATAAATGGGTGACAATAAAAGGCCTTTCTGAAGCCACATCTACATTAAACAGGTATGCATCTCTTCATTAACTGTAAGGTAGAATCACTGACTTATTCTAGGACATTCAACATGTGTGATTTTATTTGTGGCACCATGCCACATGGGAAGATGTCGTTGCGTTGGTCAGTTCTACACTATCAGGTGACATTTTGACAGAGCTCTAGATAAGAGGGAGTATTTGATGATAAATTAAGGATAATTTTTCTCATTTCTCATCGGAAACCATATGTTGTGACCCCTCATCTGAACCGTCTTGATGAGACGGTTCAGATGAGGGGCCACAACATATCACCAAATACTCCCTCTTATCTAGAGCTCTGTGGCTACATTTGAGAATATTTTTCCCTCCAGCTGAAACTAGATCAGCAGGCTAGCATTTAACCCAATCCTTTGCTATTTGAAACTTCAAATGTAACATTGTATCAGTTTCATTCAATATGAAATGCAACCTTCCTATCTTCATATGAAATTGTAACTGTATTTATTGTAATCCCACTGCATCACATATTACTTTATCCATTCTCCCACTAATTCCTGTAATGGACTTTACCATATGTGATGCATTGCTCTAAAGTCCACATTCTCTACAAGAAGGTGCAACAGAATATAATCAACTGTACTTTGTGCAGTGTAGACCATGCTAGTCCCACATCTAAAGTTTTTGCAGTAATAATGCTTTGTTCTGTGAAATACTTACTTCCAAAGAACTGTCTTAACTCTCTCTCCGAGACGTTATGTGGCAGGTTTCCAACAAACAGCTGTTGACTGTCTGAGAACCGTGTTCCCCGTCCTCTGTCGCCCATTGTCTCCCCTCTAGGTTCTCCTTCCTCTCTTGGCACACCAACTCGTTCCCTCTCTCTTCCACCATGCTCTCTGGAGGGCCTGAATTTTTACCATAAAAGTTCATTAGAGTTCCTGGTACAGGATTGGGGGTGGCTGGTACTGAGGATGATTCCTGGTCAATTTTTGATCTGTTTCTATAGTTTCAGATTAGGTAATTTGATGATCATAATACTGAGATGTATTTTTTTCTCTTATTGCTCCATATTAGCATACACTGTGTCCCTAATACAACTGCTTTTTATGTGGGATCACAATATATGTTTGCAGAGAATTAACAGAATGTATCTTGTGTATTTTGTATGTTTTTAAGACACATCTGTAAACACAAATCAGTGTTTATGACACTGTTCTCTGTCCAGTGTGCTAAATCAGCACTTATGCACTAATTTGTGTTCACAAATGTGCAATAAAATCTCATATACAGAGATCTTCCATGTAACTATACTGCCAAGGCTGGTGTCAGTCTCTGCTGTTTAAAGCTCTTAGTGGACCACTCAAACCTATTACAGTCTGCTTACCTGTTAGGTGGTTCAGATTTCTTGAGTACAGTAAGAAAGGAACATATCAGTCACTGACCTCAGAGAGGGCAAGTTCCACTCATCATTACCACCTTTTTTCTCATGAAGAGCCATGAAATGTACAACAGCAATGAAAGGCAGGCAGTTCTGCCTTTCATTGCTGTTGTTGTTATTGCTTTTCGTCCACTATAAACAGCTATGGTCATGTCGAGACGGTCACTTAACCTAACCACACTACTCCTAGGCAGGCTTAGATCTCCTAAGCTGTTAACCAGTGCTAAGTGCACATACTTTCGCCAGTAACTGACAAATGCCTTTCTAGAATCTGCTGAAGGGGAAGAATTAAGATACACGTAAATGGTCAGGGACCTATGGCTCTTGACTCAGACGTGCTACCGACTGCCCTACATGGCCCTGCTCCACCTTTCATATGCTGTGCCCAAGACAGAGTGGACCTCTAGCTTTCACTGCCGATACAGCCACTAGGCTATGTGAACCGATACCTTTTTTTTTCCATAAGTCTGGTAACACAACCAATCCTAATCTACTGTAGCTAATTATATGAGCCGCGACACAAGAAAACCATCAAAGTGGTACATGTATATGTGCATAGCTGAGACTCAGATCAGCTTGTGCATCCTCCCACTCTGATCAGTCTTTGCTGTTCACATGGAGCTAGCTTCGGCCCCTCACTACCCTTTAAGCGCCCAGCGAAGACTCATTTCAGACTGGGCAGATGCCCAGACTGATCTGTGTCTTTGCAGGGCGCACATGCCACTTTGTTTTGTCGTGTCGCGTTTCATGTTACTTTCAGAACAAACTACTTCTCAGTCATCCTAGTCAGCTGAGGGAAAGTTTATATCATCATTAACAAAATCAAAGGCAAGAAAATTTATGCAAAAAAAAGTGTATTCACTCATATTCAACCTGCAACAGTCAAGTTAAGTTTTGTTCCTGGCCCAATTTACTGCATTTTGTTTGCTTTAATGTAGTGAACAACACACCAGACTACCAATTCAGGAGTCTCAAGATCGATCCCCCGCTTCTCAGGTCTTTTGGATGAGACTTTAAACCGAGATTCCGTCTCCAAATGACCTCATTGTTGGTGGGATGCTGAACCCGAGTTCACTCTCATTTTTTTCCCCTACTCAGTGGATCTACTTTCGATTGTGAAAGTAGCTGGCACAATTCAGCAGAGTAGTCTGTGAAATCGCTGGCTGCCGGCTGATTTTGAGAACCCAGACTTCTGTTTATGCTTATATGATGGAGTTACATGATAACAGGTCACGAAAACCTTTTAGGAAAGAACTTACCTGTACCTTCATATTTTTCAACCATTTTTATGAGACAACTTTCTAGGTTAACTTGGCTTCCAAGAAAAAAAGAGTTCCCATTGAAAAGTCTATTTTCAAAGGAAAGAAATTGGTTTCTATGGCTGCTAATTCCTTTCTTTTACAAACTGACTCCCAATAAGATTGAAGACAAAAATGAAAACAGTTAAACTGCTTCCCCTGAAAGTGTGTCCATTCTCCTTTAAGACCCGCCAGAGCTCTAGATAAGAGGGAGTATTTGGCGATAATTAGGGATAATTTTTGTTAATTCTGCATAAAAACACATTGTAACCCCTCATCTGAACCCCCTTGTTGAGACGATTCAGATGAGGGGTTACAACATACTGTTTTGATGAGGACGAAAAAAAATCCTTAATTATCATCAAATACTCCCTTATCTAGAGCTCTAGACCCCACCTACCTTGGTGCTCTCTGTGGTTGTGGTGCTGTCGGACTGGTCTCCTGTTTCATCTCATTGCGAGATCCAAATCCCTGAGATGGTGGGGCCTTGTTTGTCTGTGGGGGTGGCTGTGACATCATAGGATTTGTTGTGTTTGTGTTCTTGCTGATAATACCCGCCCAAGAGAATGGCTTTGGTACTGTAATATCATTTGAAATAGCTAGAGAATGTCTAAACGGGCCAGAATTTAAGAAGAGCAATTTCAGGACCCATCTGAGAGGAAGACTACAGAGAAATAGTCTTCCTTACTTCATATACAGTCGTACTTGAATATCGAAGTTTCTAATCAAAGAATACTATAGAAATGCATGAAAAAACTACACCAAACTGCTACAGAAAATCTGAGTAACCTCTCCCTCTACGGTGCCCAAAATTTTATGTCTCTATGTAAGCATATCAAAGGGGATCACAGAAAATCAAATTTTAAAACAGATTTCCTTTGAAATTTGTGTCAAGTTATTTGTCCATGAATACAAAAACAAGAATTATCCATTTCAAACTTAACTAATGACGACTGCTACATGACATGAAAGAGAAATTCTCAACTAAATTCAAATTCAGTGCTCCAGATAAAAAGGGGTAAAGAGGATAATTTTGGGATAATTATCCATATTTCTCCATTAAAACATACGATGTGACCCATCATTAGAACCGTCTCATCGAGACGGTTCTAATGAGGGGTCACAACATATGTTTTCATATAGAGATACGAAAAACTATCTCTGAATTATTCTCAATACCCCCTCTTATCTGGAGCTCTGTTCAGTCAGGTTCTATTACCTGGTTCTTCCACCTGGAGTTCGGCATCATACTCCTCAATCTTTGGTTCCTCCTTGTCATCCTCCAAAGCTTCCATTTCTGTTGGCATTGGTCCCTCATCAGGTTCAATCTCCACTTCTTGCTCAATCTCCTCGGACTTGGGTGATACCGGAGACTCAGTCCGCTCCTCCTCAAGCATACCTGTTCCATTGCTACAAAGAAATTAAGTGAGAAAACTCAAAGCTCAGGATAAGATGAAGGACTTGATAAATGTGAGTTCTTATTTCTCATCAAAGATCTATGTTGTGACACCTTATCAGAGCTGCCCTTTCAGGGCGATTCAGTAGAGGGGTCACAACATTTTTTTTTCGTGTTTAATGGTACATGTACATGTAATTTTGCTTTAATAATTCTCCTTATAAATCGATGCCAAGTGGCCCTTCAAATGCAGCTGAGTTCTAATGCTGGGCCATTAACAGAAACTTGTATGAAAAATTTACCAATATTATCTCGAATTATCAAACACTTTCCCCACTCATGTATCTAGAGCCCTTAGTTAGCCTGGGCCATGTCTTCTATTTGAAATCATAAAGGTATTGATCAGCAATTTCAAATCTTTTACTTATAAAGGGTCTTGTTCTATGATGTGGTTCAGATTTCTTGAGTACAGTAAGAAAGGAACATATCAGTCACTGACATCAGAGAGGGCAAGTTCCACTCATCATTACCACTGTATAAGAACTCTTCACCAGAGCTCTAGATAAGAGGGAGTATTTGATGATAATTAAGGATAATTTTTCTTATTTCTCATCAAAACCATATGTTGTGACCCCTCATCTGAACTGTCTCGTCAAGACAGTTCAGATGAGGGGTCACAACCTATTTTTTATCCAGAATTAACAAACATTATCCCTAATTATCACCAAATACTCCCTCTTATCTAGGGCTCTGCTTCACTGGAGTAAAACCAATAATTTTCTGTATTTTTGCATGAAATTGAAAATATGTCACCACTAATTACCATCTTGCTGAGACGGTTCTAATGAGGGGTCACAATGTATGTTTTTGTCCAGAGGTATGGAAAATTATCCCAGAACTAGAAATGTTTTTCAGAGAAAAACTGATGTCCCCCCACCAGCCCATTTTCCATCCCCTATAATGGAGTCCTCCTATGACCTTGAAAATGAGGTCAAGGTCACCAGAATCTGATCAGCTCTTAAGCTAGTCCCAGTGATGTATTCTTGCAAGTTTGGTGAAATTCCATCTATTGGTTCATGAGATATTATGGATACAAGAAATTGCCATCTAAGTCCTCCAATGACCTCGAAAATGAGGTCAAGGTTGCCAAAATCTAAATCAGCTCTTAAGCTAGTCCCAGTGATGTATTCAAGCAAGTTTGGTGAAATTCCATCCATTGGCCCATGAGATATTGTGGTAATAGGAAATTGTAATCTCAGTCCTCCAGTGACCTTGAAAATGAGGTCAAGGTCATCAAAATATAATCAGCTTTTAATCATGTCCCAATGATGTATCCATGCAAGTTTGGTGAAATTCCATCCATTGGTTCAGGAGATATAGTGGGTACAAGAAATTGTCATCTAAGTCCTTCAATGACCTTGAAAATGAGGTCAAGGTCATCAAAATCTAATTAACTCTTAAACTTGCCCCAATGATGTATCCATGCAAGTTTGATGAAATTCTATCCATTTGTTCAGGAGATATAGTGGGTACAAGAAATCCTCATCTAAGTCCTCCAGTGACATTGAAAATAAGGTCAAGGTCACTAAAATCTAACGAGCTCTTAAACTTGTCCCAATAATGTATCTATGCAAGTTTGGTGAAATTTCATCCATTGGTTTAGGAGATAACATGGGTACATGAAATTGTCATCTAACTCCTCCAGTGACCTTGAAAATGAGGTCAAGGTCACCAAAATCTAATCAGCTCTTAAACTTGTCCCTATGACGTATCCATGA
This sequence comes from Ctena decussata, assembly GCA_963989385.1. Classification (NCBI taxonomy): domain Eukaryota; kingdom Metazoa; phylum Mollusca; class Bivalvia; order Lucinida; family Lucinidae; genus Ctena; species Ctena decussata. Next base: position 3,675,536 of record OZ022500.1, read on the forward strand.
AAGTTTGGAGAAATTCCATCTATTGGTTCAAGAGATATCACACACGCAAAATGGGTACATGAAATTGTCATCCAAGTCCTCCAGTGACCTTGAAAATGAGGTGAAGGTCACCAAAATCTAATCAGCTCTTAAACTTGTCCCAATGATGTATCCATGCAAGTTTGGTGAAATTCCATCCATTTGTTCAAGAGATATCACGCACGCAAGAAACTGTCACGTTGACGCCCGGGAACCGCACTGAAAACAGTATGTCCCCCCTCACCTTTGGTGGGGGGACATAATTAAACCAATATTATTGCAAAACCCATCAATATCACATCAAACCCATTCACTAATATTGTTCAAATCCAGTGGAGCAGAAAATTAATATGCATCTTTTCAGAATAAACCATACCTCAATCATTTATTTCAGCTGAGGGAAAGTTTGAATCATCATTAAAGATCTAAGTCTGGGCCCAGTTGTTCAAAACTAACGACGTCGTTAGTTAACGAGACGTTAAAATTTCAAATGATAATATCTCAAATAAGCCAATATTTTTTGTTGAAAAAAACAGTGAGAAGCTTTCGCATTGCAAAAGCTTCTCAAATATTTTTAACAAAAAATATCAGTGTATTTTGTTATAAAGTTGCAAAACACTTAACAAGTTGACCTCTTAATGAGCTCGTTAAGCTAACGATGCTTTCAACAACTGGGCCCTGAAAATTAATGTATTGTACTTGTAGGTACCCCAAAAGTGAACCTATATTTTCTATGTTAATGAACTGTGAAATATAGGTCATGACCCAATATGCATTACAGCACTGCATGGTCCTTTCCCATAGGTTAATGTATAGCAAGCTTGAAGACTATCCATTTGATCATTTAGAAACTGAGCCAAATGCAAAAGGTAAACTCTTTGATCACATGCACTCCATGATCACATGCACACAGATGCATACAGAGAGTATCTCATAATACCACTTTGCTAATGCATATTGAAGACAAACACATATAACATAATACCCGACATCATATTTCTTATTTCTCACCTAGAACCTCTGCTATGACAGTTCATTAAGACTGCTTTGTCAAGGAGGTTCTAAAGAGAATTTACATGGTTTTTCTTATGGAGTATGCCTGTAAATTCTCTCATAATCCCAATCTTGTCCAGACCTCTTCAAGACACTTATGATGTATTGGTATACCTCCATGTTTTTCAGCCAGTTTTACTAAGGGGATATGCCTTCGCTGACAATGTGTTTACTTCTCTAGACAACGCAGCTCTTCCAAATAGGAGTATTCTCTTAAATGACTCTGCTCCTACACCAGCATATTCTTTCCTAGACTTGCTGCCTATTAAAAAGTGAGGCAAAAACAAAAATGGCAGAGTTGCTTCCCTGAAATTTTATCAATCACCTTAACTAGTTTTGACCTGACAATATCCTACCTCATTGGAGGCTGATCGTAGAACTGAGGGCCAGCATCTGTTAGGAGTTCTGTCTGGGCCACAGGATTCTCACCCACATCAGGTTCAGAGTCTGAAATATCCAGGGTTCGAGGTTATAAAACTGGAGAATAATCTCAAACTCAAAATAAAGCACACTGATTGGCTGCTTCCGAGCTTTATTTTGAGTTTGAGAATGTACTCAAGTTTAATAACCTCTGGGCCAGGTTCAAACAAAATCTACTCTCTTGTTGAGGCACTCCAGCAAGTGGTTTTTAGTGGAACTTTTTTCTTTAAAGATGCTTAAATATCAAAATTTTAGGTTGAACATACCCAAAACCATTTCTCGTAGCTGAATACTGACTTGCAGTATATTGCATGACCTCTTTTGTCTATTTTTATCATTTTTTGTTTGGAGGTGGGTTTTCCAATAGTAAAAATATTCCTTCTGGTTTCCAGCCTTTGGTGAGGTTCATTTTATTTTTTATAAAGCTGGGAACCACCCATTATGACATCACAACAGAAATGATGTCATCACTAATCACCTGATCTGTTTTGGAATATGATCATTTCAGCAAAGGGTTTCTTGGAATGTCAGCTACACTTATGCATCTTTTTGTTTTCCAAAAAGATATTACTTACGAAAATAACTGCTATAAGATATAAGAATAAATTCTTCTGAACTGATTTCATGTTAATTTTATATGAAATGGTAATTTTCAAGAATGTGCTTGAAACATGCCACCCCTACAGCAATATGGGTTATCTTGAGGCCGCCATTTTGAAACTGAAAAAAATACATTGCAAGAGATTACTTTTCAAGCTTGAGAGCATACCAATGAATTTCAAAAACTCTACTGGACAAATCTGACTACGAGAAATGGTAGTTAATTGAACCATGTAAGTGGAATTTGCTGTTTCTTTATCCTTTAAGCATAAACTTCAAAAAACCACTTGCTGGAGTGCCTCAACAAGAGAGTAACCATTGTACCTACATGTAAATTTTCTTCGGACAAAAGTTCGTGATTTTGCAATTTTGAACACTTCACAAGAACTGAATTTGGTACAATTTGCATTGTTATTACTTTTTTAAATATAAAATTTACATTTTATGGGAAATTTTTGCTAATGCTTAATTTTCATGAAATATTATAGCAAAGATAAGTTGTGAATTTATATATATCCTGAGTGTACCTATGCACAAACAAGAGGACCATTGGTCCTGTAGCTCACCTGGGTCCATTCAGCCTCAATACTCTAGGGTAAGTTACTCTAAGACCATTGGTCAATTGGTTCTAGTGAAAACTTTTTTAAAGGTTTTAACCATATATGGGCATGGAGAACATGTTGGTCATGTGACCTGGACGTTTGAAAAACCCCTGGAGGCTCTATATGAAATTTGGTTTCAAAATTGGCCCAGGGGCTTTTGAGGAGATGGTTTGATATTGTCAAAATGACAGAGTTCTGGGTCAAAATTCAAAGAATGACCTTGACCTCTTGTACTCATGAATCTTCATGTACTCATTAAGTTGACTGTAGATACCAATTTTTAGGCATAAATCTTCAAAACTTTCCACGAAATCTTATGTTCTAGCACTTTCCCACATTTGACCTTGCAGTAAAATAGTCAAGGTCAACCCAAGGTCATTATTTTGAACAATCTTGATAGCACTGGAGCTCCCAATGCTACATACCAAGCTATAAGGCCATCGGTCAATTGGTTCTGGAGAAGAAGGTTTTTAAAGGTTTTTATCATATATGGTCCTGGCGGCCATGTTGGTCATGTGACCTGGACTGTTTGAACAAATTTTCATTCCCTCAATCCCTGGAGGCTCTATATGAAATTTGGTTACAACTGGCCCAGATTTTTAGGGGATTGTTTGATATTGTCAAAATATGAGAGTTCTGGGTCAAAGGTCAAAGAATGACCTTGACCTCTTGTACTAACAAATCTTCATGTACTCATTAAGATAACTGTATATACCAATTCTTAGGCATATCTCTTCAAAACTTTCCATGAAATCTTATGTTCTAGCATTTTCCCATATTTGACCTTGCCGTAAAAAAGATCAAGGTCAACCCATGGTCATAATTTGAACAATCTTGATAGTACTCGAGTACCCAAAGCTACATACCAAGTTTCAAGGCCATCCGTCAATTGGTTCTTGAGAAGAAGATTTTTAAAGGTTTTTACCGTATATGGGCGTGGCCGCCATGTTGGTCATGTGACCTGGACCATATGAATAATTTTTTGTTCCCTCAACTCCTGGAGGCTCTATATGAGATTTGGTTTCAATTGGCCCAGGGGCTTTTGAGGAGATTGTTTGGAATTGTCAAAATATGAGAGTTCTAGGTCAAAGAATGACCTTGACCTCTTATACTCATAAATCTTCATGTACTCATTAAGATGACTGTAGATACCAATTTTTAGCCCCAAATCTTCAGTAGTTTCCAAGATATCTTATGTTCTAGCATTTTGCCATATAAAAGCACAAGGAAGCAAATTTGACCTTACCGTAAAAAAGGTCAAGGTCAACCCAAGGTCATAATTTGAACAATCTTGGTAGTACTCACTTACCCGATGCTACATACCAAGTTTCAAGGCCATCGGCCTATTGGTTCTGGAGAAAAAGATTTTTTTAGGTTTTTACCATATATGGGCATGGCATCCATGTTGGTCATGTGACCACGACCGTTTGAACAACTTTTTGTTCCTAAGGTCCCAAGAGGCTCTGTATGAAATTTGGTTACAATCGGCCCAGCGGTTTCAGAGGAGAAGTTGTTTGAAATTGTGGACGGACGGACGGACGACGGACGGACGGACGACGACGGAGCCTGACCATACTATAAGCTCCCCCGGAGCCTCTGGCTCAGGTGAGCTAAAAAAGCCAAAACCATTTTGCATTTTTATGTCCACAAAACTTGGCAAACATAAAATTTTATAACATACCATAAAACTCAAAATGGTTACTTTTGCAAAGTTATACAACAAGACTATTTTCGCAAATATCTTTTCATTTACTGTTTATTCAAAACTTGGCTGCTTACTGCTTACCGACAGTGTCCTCTGGATTTTCTGTGTCTGTATCATTGTCATGGAACACCTCGTCCTGGTACCTGAAGATGTCATTGTGGACATAGTACTTCTTGGGCGACTGGGGCGCCAGCACAAATGTCTGCATGAACCGCCGCATCGGTTGTCCATTATTGGAGAGTTCACCTGTCACCTAAAACGACAGTTACAATGTGGATAACAGACATATCACCCCACCTCCTCCCCCATCTTCTGTGAGTTTGATCACTCTAAAGGTGAATGAGTACACCTCCATGTTTTTTTCCCTACATTTTACAAAGGCAGAAAACAACTATGATCCCATCTAAAACTGGCACTACATTTGAACTGCGACACAAGAAAACCAACAAAGTGGTTGTGCACCCAGCACAGACTCAGATCAGCCTGGGCAAATGCCAAGTCTAATCAGCCTCTTTGCTAAGCACTTAAAGGGTAGCCAATGGTCTTAGCTACCTCCATGCGGACAGGGAAGACTCTGATCAGACAGGGTGGGTGCCAAGGCTGATCTGAGTCTGCCCTGGGCACACAACCACTTTGTTGGTTTTCTCATGTCTCAGCTCATTTAAAATTTGCTCTTCCTGGATCAAATTTTTAACAGTTGACTCCTATTGGAAAGAGAAGATTAACTGACTGCGATGGCTAGATCAGCACTTAACCCACTGAGCTACTGGGGCTCCTAATTATTCAGACAATTATACTAATTGATACAAGTGTCCAAATATTTATGGTAACTAAAGTAAATCATATAAGACAAATCTGTGAGCTCACCTGAACAACTACAGCATTCCCTACTGTGGCCTGGCTATCCACTTGACGGATCTTGGCGTGACAGTCACGGAAATTCAGTGACATGATTTTCTTGTGAATGTCCTACAAAATAAAATACCCATGGTTGATTATTTCTGATGTGCTACAGTTTTGTCTATAATTCTAGGTAGCCTCTTGCAAGTATCACTAGTGATGTAATCAGTCTCTTAAACCACTCTTTTCCATTTATTGAATGTTGATCTCAAGGGTTACACCCAGATTTAGTGACAAGTCTTTCCTGATTGACATTATCAGGGATGTTGGGGACTCCTTATTTGGAGTCCCTGATTCCTATTTTTTGCCTGGGACTATTTCTCAAAGAACTTTAAACTGTGGGACTCTTACTTTTCCAAAAAGTGACCCCTATTTTCTAAAGTCTAGTGAAACCCTGAGCATGAAATACATATTCAGATCTGTATAATATTTGATGACAATTCTGCAATGCTTTTTCTTTCAAAGACATTTCTCATGACCAGACCCCTCAATAGGAATGTTCTAATAATTTCAAAACAGATTTTCATATAGAGCACTAGATTACATATAGAGTTCTTGATATCTATATAGAATACAAGGTATTACCAGCAAATCCTCCACCTATCTATAGCTCTGTTCAAGGCATAGTTAGCTGAATGAAGTCGTTAGTCCAGGATTCGTTAAGTTTTACAGTACTCACAAAATCAATTGAGGTAATATTTTTTGCCAAAATATTGTGGGGAGCTTTTGCCCTCACTTTTTCAGCAAAACAATGGCAGCTTTTTTACCTATAACACATTGGAAATTTAACATCCTATTAACTAATGTCATTGGTTGGGCCCTGTATATTAATGATAAGCATCACATTTGTGATGATTATTATGATAGGCTCAGTGATAAACTCACCACTTCCTTAGATTTTCATGCATAATGTACATGAGATAGTCAAAATATTTGAACAGTTCAACAATCAGAGTAGAAGTTGCATAGATCATTAATGCAAACATGTTATAAAAGTGGGCTGGCAGGGATCCTGTCACACTGCCTCAGGTAAGGGTAGAATCTGATTATAATTTGGGGATTATTTGCCATTTTTCATCCAAAACTTACGTTGTGACCCCTCATTAGAACCATCTCATCAAGGTTCTGATGCGGTGTCACAACGTATGTTAGTATTACAATTTTAATGAAATTACCCCTAATCATCACCAAATACTCCCTCTTATCTTGACCTCTGCAGTGTTATGACTGGTACTTACTCCTTGACCCATCACGGGAGGCTGTTCTTCACCGGGTTTTTCCACTCCTCCATGGACAAAGCTTGAATTATGACTGTAAAATCTGCAGAAAGTAAACAGGATCTTCATTGTTATACTGCACATAATATTTTAGCAAGTGTCAAAGTATCATGTAAGTGGGATAGGGCAACCTCCTTTGATATTTGTCTAAAAAATGTCTCCTCAGTATAATGCTTCATCACAACTTAAAACATATTGTCATAGAGACATACGAGAAATAACTGCAAAACAAAAATTCTACTGAAAGCAATGACTCTTGCTGTGCATTGTATTAAAACAGAGTTAAAACCAGAAACTTAGCAAAAGTTAACATGCTGCTGCCAGAAATGTAATATCTCAGACAATACAAATATCATCAATGATCCAGGGGTTAAAATAAGCACTAATCCGTTGGTCTGGGACCGTTGGATTTTGTGCTGGACCAGTTGAGTGTGTATGTAGCTGGTGCTCAAAACCAGTTTTTTTTTCTGTGTTACGTGAAAGGTTATTACCCACAACCACGAGTCTAGCTGGCAGGACTAACTTGGCCCAAGTTTGACTGGTCCTGCCGACCAGCTCTGATTCAGGTCTTAGTTTAAACCCTGCAATCCCTACCCCCTGCCATCACAAGTAACTTCCCCACCCCTTGTCCCATTCCCTTCTCAAGTTCTCATATAAAGCTCTGTATTTAACATGCACGGTGGTTCAGATTTCTTGAGTACATTAAGAAAGGAACATATCAGTCACTGATCTCAGAGAGGGCAAGTTCCACTCATCATTACCACCTTTTGCACCCATTCAAGAGCAGCCTGAACGTAAATTTTATGATGAAATAAAAATATTCATGAAAAACATCATCCAATTCATTTCTTTTCTACAGCTCTGAATATTTGATGACAAACTTTCCATTGCCTAGATGCAAACCAAAGATCCACATTCATCTGCGAGTCTGAAGTTATATCAGGGTCTGATGACAATATTATTATGTGATGTGAGATGCTCATGAACTTTTTCATTTGAAAGGCTCTGACCAATACTGCTGAAAAGGTATTATACATGTACATGTAACTACACCATGCACACTTTTTGCCTAACATTAGCTCTTGAAGATTTTTGGCACACCTCCATCAGATCATGTTTTTCTGACAGTTTTGAAAAGGTTAACAACTATAGTGATTTTATGTTTGCTTCCCAGGACAATGTAGCCCTCTTCTCCTAAGGAAAGAATGTGCTTCAAGGAAAGCAGAGCCCTAGATAAGAGGGGTATTTGATGATAATTGAGGGATGATTTTCTTTGTTTCTCATTGAAACCATATGTTGTGGCTCCTCATCTGAACCATCTCGTCAAGTTCAGATCGGGGTCACAACATATATTTCTATCCAGAATTAACAAAAATTATCCCTAATTATCACCAAATACTCCCTCTTACCTAGGGCTCTGGAAAGCAAGTTCTTTTAAGAGTTGACACCAAATGGAAAGGGTGTGAAGAACGTCACTGACAGAGTTGCTCCCCTTGAAGGTTTATCAATTCCCCGTAATTACCTGTGAAGATGCAGTGGGGCCTCGTGAAGCAATGTGTAGTACTGCCTCACAAATTCACGCCCAACACATTGGGGACTAGGTGTTTCCATGACCATGACGTACTCAACTGTGGCAAATAATCTGAAAAATACATATGTATCACTTTATCAGTACTCTATCTATCCAAGATTCCAAGTACTTATGTGTGCATGTGTTTCACAATCATATATGTAGTTTTCAACTGCCCAATAGTCCTTGATTTGGACCGATGAATAAAATATTCTATTCTCTATCAATACTCTATACCATATTAATTCTGTTAAACACCCCGGGGCATCGCATTTTCGGAAAGGGGGCTTTATTTAGAGTCTTAACAGGGTTCTCAAAAAGAATAGCAATAGCCTGCTCCAGTTGGAAAGTAGGAGGCGGAGTGTGAGTGCCAGAGGCATGAAGCGAGTGCAGTAGACACGAGTGGGGGCAGAGTATGAGAACAAGAGTTTTTTTTTTACCTCCTCATGTTGTTCTGAGGTGGGTGTGTGTGTGTGTGTGGGGGGGGGGGGGGGGGGGAGGTGACGTGGGGTCTCCCCAGGAAAATATTTAAAATGCACCAGGAGCAATCTGAGGCAATTTTTTTACAATTTTAACACTAAATTTTTCAATAAATTTGACATATTTATTATGTATTTCAGGAACATTTGGACACTCGCAAATTTTTTACAGGGTAGTTTGGGTGGATGAGAAACTGCTTTTGGCTTTCACTAACTGTCAAAATTGGGAAGTCTTGACTTCCATGGTATCAGTTTTGGACGTACTGAGAGAAGTTTTTGGAAGTCTGAAGTATTTAGGAATGACTTGATGCATGATTATTATTCTCTCTCTTTATTTTAGATGGAACTTTTTGGTCTATTAAAAGACTCACAGAATGTGTGAAGAGGGTATATTGACTACCTTTCACCGAAGTATTCCGCTGTCACTAAGTAGAGTCACTAAGTAGACGGTCATTATTCACGTTAGATGCAAACAGGAGAGACCGGTCGGACTGCTTTATTGCGCTGGCTGATTCAATTGTCAGTTATCAGAGTGTGTACTGGGGTACCTTCAGCCATCTCATTGTTAAAAAGAAACTGCGTATGGCACATGTTTACACTTACAGCCGCGTCTTTGATCTTCACATCAAAGACAAAACGTGCTTGACCCATAACGAACAGGTAATTGCACATCAACGCTACTGTTAGTATCACACCCAATATATAATCTTGTAGACCCTGATCAGAATAGCAATTCGCAGTACTGATAGTCTGTCGTATAACGAGGGTTAAGCTAATAGTTGATTCACTCAATCATTTTGGCTGGGCATTTTCATGAAGTAAGCGTTTCATGGCTGGTTTAATCAAGTGAAATGTCGCCAATTTAGATTTTGCCCAATTCCTTATTATTTTAGGAGTGAAAATACTCCAATGACCAAAAATAAAATCAGATTTACCCAATTATTTTGTGCGTAAAATACCCAATTACCCCAAAAACGTATCTCAGTGTTTGCGTTAGCACAAAAAATGCGTCTGGGACGCAATTTAACTAGCGCCAGATGTGGAAAAATTACAGTCTCTGTCTGTGTCCGCAGGACGCAAAGTATCTTTTATAATGCGCCGCCAGTCAAGCTGCTTTTAAGTTCAAAGACGCCCAGTCAAGCTGCTTTTAAGTTCAAAGACACCGACAAGACATCTTGGTAGCTCGATAGGGTACTAATTTTATCTACAACTTGAGATGAATAGGTGTCATTATGTATGCACCGCATACAGGCCACTTCAATTTCTCACTAACAGAGAAATGAATATCAACTTTCTCCCGATATGTTTGATGATTTTATGTCCATAATTAAAATGAATTTTGTAGAAAGTGCCATACACTAGTAGATATAATCGAACAGGCAAATCTATTTATAGCCATTACACCCCATAATGTGTATTGACTATGTGTGTAGTGTCGGGAGAAAACACGCTGGGATGTTAAAACTTTGTTTTATCTTTTTATATATGGTTTATTTCTGCATAAAAGGTTGGTAATAATGAATATTGTAACTGTTGCGATTGGTTTAGAATGCACCTTATATCAGTTTGTTTTTTGTCTTTTATAAAGGAAAAGAAACAAAATAATGTCCATCGTAATGTCGGTTGTGGGCATGTTTTTCCGGCCCAGTTTAGCAAGGACGCGAAATAATGAGTCTTGGGCGCAAATTTTCAAACCTCTGCATCCACAGGACGCAAAGCAGAAACAGCTAGCGCAAACGCTGTTATCCGCTGCTCTGTTAGGGTCTGCTGTAGAAAATTAGACATGGTTGGGTAACCTGAAATACACAACTCTTTTATTTAGGCTTTTAGGCTTAAAGAATCTGCACCTTGTGACAGCATCTCTCCTATTGCAGGGTCTGGAGCACTGCTTTTATCCTTGGCCTGGGTGCTATGACTTTTGTGACACATCTACAAAACTCCAAGACCAAAAGCAGGCCTTTGAAAGGACGGAAGGGGGGAGAATCTTTCTAAGGGGGTGTTAATGTTAAAACTGATTCTTCCTATCTTTCTATCTATACTTAACTCAGACAAACTATGACATGATGACAGCTTTGTGGTGTGGCACATAAGTTATCACAAAAAAAAAAAAAAAAAAAATAAATGAATTTGTGACAAAGCCACCAGCAGATTAAAACTATTTACAAGAAGTCCTCAGGGTCAGGCATTCCATGCTTAACCCCTGTTATACCCTAGTATATTATATTTTGGCCTTAACCATCAACTGAAGAGACAGCTTCAGTTGTAAGGACAAAGTTATGTTAGAAAGTTAGAAAAGCGGGGTGGCTCAGTGGTTAGTGCACTTGACTCTAGAGGTCCTGGGTTTGAGCCTCACCCGAGGTGAAATCTTCCTATGTCCGAACGTGTTTTTCTAGCATCATTTGCAGGGATGATGCTAACAAGTGTGCCGTCCTTCAGATCAGGACGTTAACTGGAGGCCCTGTGCCAGAGTGCACGAAAGTCTGCCAGAGTTTACAGGACCGAATCTGGTAAAATGATTAAAATTGCACTTGAAAATTCTGAATATTTTTACCAGACCGAATGAATTTTTACCAGACATGTCAGGCACTCAGACGGGGTTTCGTGAAGACTGCTGTGCTGGGAAAGTCATCCCCTGTGCAGGTTAAAGATCCCTACTATAACTACATGGCTATATGTAGACTTTCATCCTGCAACACCAGAGTGTACAAAAGTACACCGTCTGTGTCCCCTTCTGGGGTTAAGGCGCGGTTACCCTAAAGTGCGAAAAGGACTCCTTTTCGCAAAAAGGACTTTCCTGTTACGAAAAGGACTCAAATAATTAAATATTTGGGGACCATACGGGTTATTTTGCTGTATTTGGTCTTGAATCTATCCATGGCATTTTCTTCAAACAGTTATTACAAAAGGACGGTTTCAATACATATGATATTTTTTGTTTGTTTTATTCTGTATGGTAGATTCTGCGTTAAATACACGTCAGAGAGGACTTGTAAGATATTATGAAATGACACATGTTGTGTAGTTATTTCTAGTCTAAATAATATTTATGACCTTTACCTAAACTAGTTTTATAAAAATATGAAATTTTTTAGCAGAATTGGGCTCTTTTCATAATGGAAATATTTTAAGTCCGTTTGGACATTTACAAGATAAATCCTGCCGAAATAAGCAAAGAAAAATCTACTGATTTATCATCATTTTTGTAGAAAACTGGTTTGCATAGATACCCAAAATAGGTTACCGACCAGTTATAGCAAAAATAATCGCCATGTACCCATATAATTAACAGTACGAGTCCTTTTCGTAACAGGAAAGTCCTTTTCGCGAAAAGGAGTCCTTTTCGCGAAAAGGAGTCCTTTTCGCGAAAAGGAGTCCTTTTCGCATTTGAATTACGGACAACTCGCCCCAAAGACAACTCGCCCCAAGACAACTCGCCCCACAAAAAAATCTCGCCCCAAGACAACTCGCCCCACCTTCAGGTGACAACTCACCCCACATTCTGAGACAACTCGCCTCAAAGACAACTTGCCCTACCTCGTAAATATGTTAAAACCCTGTCCCGTTAGGTGCTTAAGGGGACAACATATACTAATAAGCATTAATGAATATTTGTAGCATGCCTCACAGCCACAGTTTGATAACAACTACGCTTCAAATAACAGTGTAATTATCAACATAATTTTCAAACAATGAACGGCTGGAGACATCTACTGTTCCCTATGACGGAACAACTTGAACTACTCAGCATAGCTCTCTGTATAGAAACAAGCCTATCCATAGGCTCAAGTGACAGGTCGACTTCCCAGTGTCCAAGTTTAATTTCAGGCCGAAGTATACAAAATTGGGGCGACATCTGTTCTGGATCTGGGACAAGAACGTAGATATTCAAGTAAGGTGAGTGTCTGAGAATGTGGGGCGAGTTGTCTTCTGAAAGTGGGGCGAGTTGTCTTGGGGCGAGTTGTCCTGATTCCTTCGCATTTTAGGGTAACCCGTTAAGGCGTGATTGGAAAGACAGAAAGTTATGGGGTGTAACTCAGGTTTCTGATATAAAACTGTATGTTATTTTAAAAATACTCTGTCCCTTTCGGAGGGTGTGTAGGCCTCCTCCTCACCTCCTTCTGCGGCCTGGTCTGTAACCTGGCTTTAGAATGCATAACCATAGCAATAAACAAAGCATGAAGGAAGAAAAATCCAAGAATTTACCGACAGACAGTTCTCTGGTTGAATTGTGCAGATGGAAAAGCCCGTGTTTTTTAGCCTTTTTAATTTCAGTGACTTTGAACTAAAACAACTTGCAGAACGCAGATCTTTCCATTGATAAATGATCGAAAAATAACGCGACTTCTCTCCGGCGTAAAAGCATCACGACCATTTTTTGTTTTCGTTTTCGCACAAAACCCGGTCTATTCCGCGGAAAAATCGAATGTATTTTCACATTGAAGGTGCTAACGCTTACCTCTGATTATTGTGGTAATAAATCGGGGTTACTGACTTTAAATATACATGAGAAAAATAAGAAAATGTCCACTATGAATAAATAAATAAATATTTTTTTATGTTTCGGTGTGCTGAATGCTTTTTCCAGCACATGCACGTTTGCGCAGCAAAGTCTGAATTATCTTTTTCTTGCGCAGGTCTCCGTGGTTTAGTGAAAGTTGAACCCCGCTTTTCAGTGCATTGCAAAAATTCTTCCACCATTTCAGCTCAAGCTCGGCTAATAAAATGAATTTTCACATTATACAAATTGCCCTTATACGCAACAAAAAAGTAATTATAAGAGGTCATTCATAGTTTTATCAAATTATTTATTCTGCTGAGAATTTGTCGAGTGAACTATTATCTTGATATTTCAAAGGTACAATCAGGGCCTAACAATGGGAGGAGCTATCATTTGTGAGTTTTGTATTTTTTCGTAGCGGTTTAGCTTTTGCATTAAATCTTTTTATGGGCTATTACTAAAACCTTGTACCGCACCGCACCGCACCGCACTGGGGTAAAATAGAGTACCGCACCGCCGAAGATTTCCGAACCCTACCGAATTTTACGGCCTCTACTGTAGGCAAAGGGTATGTTACTTAGTATATGCTGATTTTGTAAATAATTTTTTTTTTCATTAAACATGTTAATGTACTGGAAGTATATACATATACTATGCAAAATATATTTAGCAAATTTTTATATTTTTGCAATTTTTCTGATTACTGAAGTGTAACATTGACCGAAATTAAATTGAATTGAAAGGAACCGTATTTCGGGCTTAAGATACCATGAGATTACAAAGCCATCTTTAAAAACGATATTGGGGAAAAGCGATAAGCGCGGAAGGGGTCATTAGCCGAAATTCGCACCCATTGAAAAGCAACATAAAAATGGTAAGCATGTGATTTTTTGTGCGGTATTTCTCAACATTTTCATCCTCAGTTTTCTTGTCAAAGCTATTGATTGTGTAAAAGATATGCTTAAGCTTAACAACTGATGAATCTTAGCATGCGCCATTGACGTTAAAACGTGTTAATTCGGTCCAATATGCAATGATTCACTGGTGCTTCAGTTCAATGAAAAATCAAAACCCAAGAAAAACAATAGGCTAAAATTAAAGGTCACACCATGATTAATTTAACTTTGGAATTTCTTCACTGAAGTATAACGTAACTGTGAGGAAATTATGACGTTAGTCTGAGACATTTGACTTATGCTCAGTAACCGGGAAGAATTTTCTTTCTGAATTGTTTACATCATCATATTGGTAGCTACCGAACATTCATACAACACTCAAAAGAGATTCAAGAAATACCGATTAGAAACAAGTTTTTAAGACAATAACGTAAAAACAAGGGAAAACGTCAAATTTTCGAACTTTGTAAACCTCATACTCGTAGCATATTCAAATGTTTTAGAGCGTTTTCGTTCATTTTAACAGCAAACCAGCCGCCTCTTTATAGTTGTGGCTTTTGTACATGATCATAAATGTCGTTCAGATACAATGGTCATGAAAACTGACGTCACGATAGTTCAAACGCTACAATAGAGCAATTTTGATTCTTCTACCTGCCTGTCCATCTCGAATGATCGGCCTTTATATCTTGATGCAGAAAAGTGACAATAAAATCCTAATATGGTGGATCTGACACATACCAAAAAAATTGCTATATTTATTGTGCATAGTATATTTATATCATGCTGAAACCGTAATTGCCCAGCCCCAAAACGATTTTAATATCGATTTTATCTATCTCAATTTTGTCATAAATTCTGAGGTTAACTATCACATAGTAGTCCCTAGCGTTTAGATTTGATAGGGTTTAGTTATAAAAATAAAGCTGAGATATACTTTCGATATATATTTTTGTTTTTAGGTAACTTTATCCGTATAGTTTTTTTAGATTTAAACAAATCGCATATACATATATATCTACCTGAAAAATTTTCCTACGGGGGTTGGAAGTGACTCTTAAAAGCATGTCTGTATTGCAATCACGAGAAAAATACATGTTTAAATTCTTTGGAGGAAAAGCCTCGACAGTATATTATTAATTTGCCTTATTATTACGCATGCAAAGAAAATATTTCAAGTCTTTAAGAGAGTTTGCTTGCAGAAAATGGCAGAGTGATCCTAAGTATATGTATTGAGATGGAGAAGTATTTTCGTCGAATTAATTCGACATACAATAAATATTCATTAATAAATTCATTATTTACTGTCACAGAGAAACACAGGAACAGATCTATATATAGAGATAGCATATAACGTGAGTGCGGTAAAGTTCGGAATTTACTCGGCTCTGTACGGAAATTTCCGTAAGTGCGGTACAAGGTTTTAGCCGGTGCGGTGCGGTGCGGTGCGGTACAAGGTTTTAGTAATGGCCCTTTTTATGAAACAAAATCTGAGACAAAATAGTATATTTTGCCACTGCTATTTCTCTATGATTCTGGGTATCATCCGTACGTGCGTAGATTTCGGTCAGTCTAAACACCGAATAAATACCGCAACGTATCGTAAAAAGTCGCAACACATCCTTGTTGGGACAGCCCTTCTCTTTCTTTCTCTCGATACTGCTCTCGGTCAGTAACTGACCATGATGATAGGCGAGGCGCACAAGTTTGAAAAAAGTATAGTTTTTACAGAACCTATCATGACAAGGCCACACAGATTAAAACTATTTACAAGTAGTCTTTTACTTTTTACTTCTACCAGTATATATACTGGTAATGCTCTCAGCTTTGAGGATTATCACCAGTTGAGTGCGAGAGGGAAAATTCAAGGAGAAATGGAATAAGTTGAGTCAGAGAAGGAGAAGTTAGGACAGATATAAGGAAGTATATGGAGAGAAAGATAAAAGAGATAGAAGATGTCTGGGAAATTACACGAGCCTAGAGTGCTGGATCTTCGAGACCTGAGTCTCCAGCGACTCTGCCAGGCAAGTCCGACTGGGGAGCTAATTCCACTGTATGACTGTCCTGGGAAAAAACGTGTGTAGTCCCTGTTTGCCCTTAGCTGGCGATATTGGTAATGAAGTCTTCCTGTGCCTCTGCAAGTAAATATCTTCATCCATGGCGGTCCAAGGTGGTTACGGATCTTGTACAGCATGCACGACCTCGAAACAGCCCGTCTTTGTTCCAGGGTTCTCCATCCCAGGCTGTGCAGCTCGAAGTGTTTGGGACGGACAAGAGATTTATAGGCTCTTTCTTTACCCATGCTGGAGCTGATCCTGAGATTTCTTTTCAGCGATTGGCTTTAGAGTTATAGAAGAGATCGAGTTTATATGTCTATTCCACTTAAGGCACTGACTTATATGCACTCCGAGATGCTTGATTTGAGGCACGGTAAACAGAGTATGGCCATGAAGAGAATACCTGTGCAGGACAGGCGCTTTTTTGTGGTAATATGGATCACCTTACACTTTTCAGGTGAAAGGCCATCTGCTGGTCTGCTTCCCATCTTTCTAAGTTATTTAGGTCATTCTGAAGTTTTGTGCAATTAGAAGAGTTGTGAAGTGCTAAGAATAAAAGAGTGTCATCAGCAAAAAGTCTCGCAGTGCTGTTGGTGACATATTCTGGTAAGTCATTTATGTATATTAGAAATAAGACCGGGCCCAAACTGAGCCCTGAGGTATACCAGAAAGCACTGGAACAGAAGATGATGACTCCCTCAAGGAAAACTCTCTGGGACCTACCAGCACCCCAGGCATCTATTCAGCCCAAGAAATTACCCTTTACCCGATATGATACAAGTTTGTACAGAAGTCTGTTATGTGCAACCTTATAAAACGCCTTAGCAAAGTCCATGACTATGACATCACTCGGGATACCCTGCTGCGTGTTAAATGCTATGTCGTGAACAAATACTATTAACTGAGTTTCACAGCTACGTTTTTCTCGGAAACCATGCTGCAAGGGGTGCAGAATGTTGTTTTTTTGGAGATGTTGCATAAGGCAGCTACAGACAATGTGCTCTAATAGTTTACAATAGATGCATGTCAGGGAGACGGGACGATAGTCGGAAGGATTTGTTTTGTCGCCTTTCTTGTAAACTAGGGTAATAGTAGCTTGTTTCCAGACATCTGGGAGAGACTGTTGCTGTAAAGAAGTTGTAAACAGCAGAGTGAGAATAGGTGCAAGTTCAGAGGAAAGCTCCTTCAGTATCCTTGCTATCTGGGCTTGGGGCTTTAGAAACTGAAAGGCTTTGAGGGGGCTTCAGTACACCATTTTATGTAACTCGAATCTCTGGCATATCATTTTCATCCTCACTGAAACGACCAGAAAAGTATCTGCAGAGAGCTGACAGTTTCATTGGGATTTGTTCCGAGAAAATCGGATGGAAGTGACCATTCAACATATCAGCTTTAGAAACTGGGTCTGTAGCAGTCACCCCATTCCGCTTTAACGTTTTAAGGCCGATCGCACAAGTCTTCTTGTGTTTAATTAGTGTGTAAAACTGTTTGGAAATTTGGAAATTTTCTAATGTTCCGTTCTCGTCTTTGAGTGGGATCATGTCTTTAACATAGTCCCAGTAAGCCCTCCTACTTAAGCTCTGAATATGGTGCTTAAGGATCCTAAGTTCTTTCAGGGGTAGGTTGATGTCTGTTTTTGAAGTAGAGTTTATCTCTTTTTCCCATCAGATGTCTAATTTTATTATTTATCCAAGGCTGTTTATCTTTTGTTTGGGCAGTTTAGTGAAGAATGAATTTTTCAATAGCCCGTTCCAATTCCGAGGTTATATTTTCCCATAACAGGTTCACTGGAGTAGAATTATCACAATTTTGTTTGAAACTGACCCCGAATTCAGTAATATGCCTCCTAAGCCCTTCCCATTCAGCCTTCTTGTATAGACTCTGTTTTTTTATCAGTTTAATGCTAATTGATGTCAGCTTCGCATCCTGGACACTGACTCCAGGTATGACCCTGCAGGCAGCAATTATGCTAGGGTTATTTGTGATAACAAGGTCTAGAATGTTGGTTCCTAGGTCTAGAATGTTGCTTCCTCAGGGATAGGCATTACATGCTCTATCCCTGCCCAACTCGAGGTTTACACTATTTTGGACTTAAATCCCTCAACTGTCTCCGCAGAAACAGCTTCAGTTGTAAGCCCATTCCAAGCAGCAATTGACCCGGGGAAGAAGGAATGTTTCAAACCGTCTGAATAAGCAACTGTACGGTAAACTCGAGGTTTACACTATTTTGGACTTAAACCCCTCAACTGTCTCCGCAGAAACAGCTTCAGTTGTAAGCCCATTCCAAGCAGCAATTGACCCGGGGAAGAAGGAATGTTTCAAACCGTCTGAATAAGCAACTGTACGGTGATACTGAAAGCTGTGGGATCTCGTTCTCATCTTCCCTCTACCGGTCTCAGACAGGTATTTATCCTTATCAATTATTGCCTGGTTGTGGCTCACCTTAACTTTAAACTATATAAATATCATATATCTTTGACTAGGTTTGACGGAAAGCAGAGCATATACCCCTGAAAAAGTGAATTACATTTCTACAGATCAACAGTGAGGGGCGGTAGTCGAGTAATATGAGGCGTTATGTTGTTGTTATATAATTTCTGCCTTTATAGACACACCTTTTAAACGAGTAGAACTGATAGTCCACCACCACTGTATAAAGTTAAATAGATGTCCACTCTAAAATATCCAGTCCACCACCAATACAATCATAAAATAATAGTCACTGAAAAAGTAAATAATATATACCACCACCACCACACTTTTCCAAGATCAATGGGCGAGACTACAGAAGTTTGGGAAGACCCTGGGGCCGTATTTATAAAACAACTTAAGTCGTTGCTTTACTGTTGCTAGGGCTGAATTTCTATGAAGGAGATTCCCTACAACTACGAAATTTGCTCTGGAGGAACAGTCTAAAAAGACTGTTCCTCCAGAGCAAATTTCATAGTTGTAGGGAATCTCCTTCATAGAAATGTAGCCTTAGCAACATCATAGCAACCACATAAGTCGTTTTATAAATACGGCCCCTGATTGCCTTGCAGAGTCGTTTGTGCTTGGCAGTCTTTGCTGCAATATTTGATAAATTTGCAGCATGTACAGCATCTTAAGTTTATTTCCTGCAAATTTACAGTTTGCACAGTAGTTGGGAGTGTTCAGAGAAGTTTGTGCAAATTTCTTCTTCTTTTTCGAAACCTCTGTCTTCTGGCACGATCCCTGATTAATTTTTCCGGTTTGGTTTTCTCAATGGCAAGTCATCTTTAGATATGTCCTGACGACTAGCCCCTGGTTTACAACATCCGAAAACAGTACGACCGTCCTTCAATGGCGTGACATTTTTGGCGCCAAAAGTCCTGATCACAAGTGAGAATCCTTTAGAATTTCTGGTTAATTTCCAAGAAACTATAAAATGCTTTTATAATGGTCAGGTAACTCTATATTTATTAATTATGGAGTTATTCCCCCTGTTTGTTATTACTTATGCAGCCATTGGGAGCTAGAACCACTAGGCCTAGGGTTTTGAAATTTCAAATATGGATAGGTCATGGAAAATGAGCAGACCCGTATTTTTTTTTTCCTCCCTCGAACTTGTACTTTTGGAGTTACCTCCCTTTTATCAAAATTAAAATGAAATCTTGTTACCATGATATCCACAGAAGTACTTGACCTAGAATAATGAAATTTTGTATATAGCTTTGGGGTGAGATATACAAGAACTGATCAACTTTTGGGCAAATTCCGTCAAAAAATGATTGAGTTATGGCCCTTATCGGAATTTGGCATTTTTCCAACTTCTGAACCGCTTAACCTAGGAAGCTGAATTTTGGTATGTAGGTGGTCCTTGATGTGTAAATGCTTTAATAATGGTCAGGTAACTCTATATATTATGAATTATGGAGTTATTCCCCCTGTTTGTTATTACTTATTCAGATACTGGGAGCTAGAACCACTGGGCCTAGGGTTTTGAAATTTCAAATATGGATAGATCATGAAAAATGAGCAGACCTGCATTTTTTTTAACACGGTCAAACTTGTACTTTTGGAGTTACCTCCCCTTTATCAAAATTAAAATGAAATCTTGTTACCACGATATCTCATGAAGTACTCGACCTAGGGTTATGAAATTTTGTATACAGCTTTACGGTGAGATATACAAAAACTGATTAACTTTTGGGCAAATTTTGTTAAAAAACGATTGAGTTATGGCCCTTGTCTGAATTTGGCATTTTTCCAACTTCTGAACTGCTTAACCTAGGAAGCTGATTTTTGGTACATAGGTAGTCCTTGATGTGTTAAATGCTTATATAAAGGTCAGGTAACTCTATATTTATTAATTATGGAGTTATTCCCCCTGTTTGTTATTACTTATGCAGCTACTGGGAGCTATAACCACTAGGCCTAGGGTTTTGAAATTTCAAATGTGGATAGGTCATGAAAAATGCGCGGATCTTTTTTTTTCAACACCGTCAAACTTAAAAATGATTGAGTTATGGCCCTTATCGGAATTTGGCATTTTTCCAATTTCTGAACCGCTTAACCTAGGAAGCTGAATTTTGGTATATAGGTAGTCCTTGATGTGTGAAATATTCTTATAAGGTCAGGTTACTCTATATTTATTAATTACAGAGTTCTGAGGAATTCGCATGAAAATTAACAGGGTTTGGGATCTGATTCAGTCAGTTCCTGAAGTGTAGTTACTCTTTAAATTTAAACATTGTAAAGTTTGACACCTTTAGTGGCAAGCATATGGTTGGGGGCATAGTGTTTCACAAACACAGATTCTAGTTATTTTATATATGAGAGTTAATTTTTTAGATTTTCGCCTTTCAGCTAAAGTTTCCCAACCCGTTTCTGCATAGATCGAATTAAGAGATGCAAAAACTGGCAAGCCAGGTACAATACACGCAGCAATTAATTGCACTTGTTCGAGACGATTTGCATCCGTTTGAGTACAACCATCCCATACTTCGCTAGCGTATTCTAACAATGGCCGGATATAAATACAATATAGTTTGCATAGTATTTCTTTTGAAAATTGATATTTGACTTTTCTAAGATATGAAACTTGATTAGACGCTGATTTTATGATTAATTCTACATGTTTGCTCCATTTGTTATTTGATGACAGAGTAACACCTAAATGTTTATGCGTTTCAACGAAATTCAAAACTGAGTTATCCATTACTAACTGCATATCATAATCAATCAAGGTATTTGAAATAAGCAAAACTTCAGTTTTTGATGGATTAAATGAAATTAACCATCGACAAGCCCATTCGTGTAGATGTCTTAAATCATCATTAATAATAATTTGCAGATTCGGAAGATTTCTCGACGAATAACTAAGAGATGTATCGTCAGCAAATAACCTAGCTGATCCCTGTAAGTTTTTCAGATATATCGTTGATATATATTAAGAACAACAGTGGCCCAAGGACTGAGCCTTAGGGTACACCAGCAGTTATGTTTCTTGAAGACGAGAAAGATTCATTGATGCACACTTTTTGATTTCTTCTTTCTAAATAACTTTTAAACCACAATAAAAGATCATTCCTTATTCCATAATTTTCCATTTTTAAAAGTAGACCACGATGCCAGACCCGATCAAAAGCCTTGGAAATATCACAGAATATTTGGAAACTTGTCTCAAAGTTTTCTAATGCTAAACATGTTTTATGAATACTTTCTATAAGATGATGAACGATTGAATGACCCGGAAGAAATCCTGACTGATATTTGTATATTAAAGAATTTCTATCCAAATGATTGTAAACATGTTTAAATTAAAATGCGTTCGAAAGATTTCCCTACATTACTGATACAAACATGGGTGTGTAAATGAAATTGTTCAACCTTGTTAGACTAGTCTCACCTGTGTTTTTTGACAAAAAAAATGGACACAGGCTATGTCTTTTTTTATCTGCTCAATCTGCTCAGCCAGATAATAAGTGAAAAGGTTGGAAAAAAATATTGCTAGAACGCTCTTCGTAATGCAATAAGGTACCTTTAGCACCAAGTACATTTTCAAGAACGATTTTTTTTTCAGATTTCTGCGCAGAAAATTACCCGTTGATCTTCCCTTATAAAAACACATTTTAACATCAAGAAATTCTGCATTTTAGGAAGATCTGTTGTATTGTCAGCGTTTTATGTAGATTTTTGTCTTTGCCCAAAATCAGTGAATATCACCACCTTAACGTACCCTCAATCTTGTCTTACTAACAATGCATGTACCGTTACTGACCATTATATGCATGTTCTAATGCATGGCCCAGATCACTTAGCCACTGAACGCCTTACAGTGAAGTTGTATACCGAGGTTCTTGATAAACTGAAGTCTAGAGGATATCGCGCGTCTAGTTTGTCTACATACGATTTTTCTACACTCTATACAACTTTGCCCCATGATTTAATAAAAAAGAAACTAATAAATTTAATTGAGACTACTTTTCAGAGAGAGGGTGCTCTTTATCTTGCTTGCAATGATAAACATGCTTTTTTTACTTCCGATGACCAAAAAAGGTTTAAAATGTGGTCTTGCCAAAATGTTTGTGATGCTTTAGTATATCTTCTAGATAACATTTTCATCAGATTCGGTACTAAACTACACAGACAAATTATAGGAATTCCGATGGGTACTAATTGCGCTCCTCTTGTAGCAGATTTGTTTCTATTTTGCTATGAAAGAGACTTTATGATGTCTCTTTCTGATGATACTCAAGCTCATGTCATTGAAGCATTCAACTCAACGTCTAGATACTTGGACGACCTTTTAAATATTGACAACCCTTATTTTGAAGAAATGGTTAGTCAAATTTATCCTGCTGAATTGCAGTTAAATAAAGCAAATACTTCTGATACCGAGGCCCCATTTTTGGATTTACATTTATCCATTTTAGATGGATTTGTTTCATCTAAAACTTATGACAAACGCGATGATTTTGATTTCGACATTGTTAATTTTCCGTTTTTGGATGGTGATGTTCCCCGCACCACTTCTTATGGTGTTTACATTTCTCAGCTTATTCTCTTCGCTAGGGTGTCTAGTCATCTGGCTGACTTCAATGCTCGTAATAGAAGTTTGACTGCCAAGCTTTTACAGCAGGGGTATCGGTATCATAAACTTCGGAAAGCTTTTTCTAAATTTTATCGTAGACACTTTGAATTGGTTTCTAAATATAATATAGGGTTAAGGTCACTTTTGCAACAAGGCCTATCGGAACCTGAATTTTATGGTGACTTAGTGTATAAATTACGCAAAATCGTAGGGAAAACAGAATTTCCCGATCAATTTAAGAAAATTATCATACGATTTAAACGCATTGGCTATAACATAGATGTAATGCGACAGTCTGCATGCTTAGTGGTTAACCCAATCACGGTTGACAACTTTGCTGTCCTCTTTAATTGCACGCCGGTGGGTCGGGGTTCAGACTCTATGATAGCCCCTACATAAAGCTATATATTAGTTGGTTGGGGCCGGATGTTTGTCTGTTTCTTGGCCCACCGGGGTTCAACTGGTGGTCTTCTTTTGCTCCAGTACTCCAGTGGTGTTGCTGACGCCCCAGGGATCTCCGGGTGTCTCAACACGTTTTGGCTGTCGAGTCCTCATCCTTGCTTCATGAAGGTCTTTTCTTGATCTTAATTGTTGACCGTGATGACTCTCTGATGAGTTAGGGGACCTCCATACGAACCGTACTACCAACTAATTGTGTGCACCGCAGCGGAGGGTGAGGGTGAAGGTTTGGGCCCAGTAAAACCGGTTTAAACCCCCCAGTAGTTATTACTGACCGTCCCAAGGCGGTACTTTTGTTGCGGTTGCATTTGTTTTATGTTCGGTGCTGTTTAATTTATTGTGTTCTCAGTTTAATCCGTCTATCATAAAAATAGAAAATAGGTAAAAATAATTGTTAAATGTTTTTCATATAATTTGCTTAGTCCGTTGTAACCCGTCTGTTGGTCTAAATTATTTAGTTCAATAAAGATAGCTGAGTTGCCATCTATTTGGGAAAGAGCTGCTGACTCGGCTTATCACTTGTAATTTATTGTTTGTTGGGATGTCTTTGTCAATCTTTCCCTTTGATGTTGGGGATAGGGTTTGGGATCTGATTCAGTCAGTTCCTGAAGTGTAGTTACTCTTTAAATTTATTGGCCGAAACTACATAGTCTGGCCCATGTTCCTAGTTCTGTTTGTATTCTCTGGTCTTGAAGGAACTTTTTAAGATTTTAATTTTACCTCACTGCAGCTGGTGTTGTGCCGTGTGGCGGCCGTAAAAAGTCTCCCCGTACATCATCCATAGTGCAGATTATATTTTATTTACATCCTTTGAGATCAGAGGATAGATTCTGAGCAATCTAAAATTTGAGATCGACTTAGACTGTTATTCTAGATCATCGTCTTTTATATTTTGGATCCTTTTGAAACTAATCAGTCTTTGAATCGACTGCCCAATTAAAATAAAGAAATTACAGTATGCCTTTTTCTGGTTTCGTCACCAGATATAGTCAGGGTCACTGACGAGGCTTTATTAGCCGAAACTACGTAGTCTGGCCCATGTTCCTAGTTCTGTTTGTATTCTCTGGTCTTGAAGGAACTTTTTAAGATTTTAATTTTACATATTATCATATTAGAACAGTCATTGAAATTATTTGTATATTTTCAGGTAGGAATTCTAAGTACTTATTATAATTAATTTTTAGTAAGGCTAGATAAGTGTAATATAATCTGAAGGTAGGTTTCGAATATTTTAAAGCATTTACATACTTAGCCA
Source organism: Ctena decussata (assembly GCA_963989385.1). NCBI lineage: Eukaryota > Metazoa > Mollusca > Bivalvia > Lucinida > Lucinidae > Ctena > Ctena decussata. The sequence continues at coordinate 3,700,379 of OZ022500.1, forward strand.
CTGAACATCTTATAGTGAAGTTGTATACTTTACATATTATCATATTACAACATTGATGTTATGGAAAATATTTGTATATTTTCAGACCATTGTACATGTCATGGATCCAGCTTCACCATTGTTGAGTCACTGAAGTCGTCTGATCATCCTGTACTTCCTCTTTGTATATTCTCTTATATTCCAATGGAGTGACCCATCGGGTGACACATAAACAGGACAACAAGTGAATATGCACCTTATATTTCCTACTACACTTTACGATATGGAGCAGATGAGCAATCCAGGGCCATCTGTGAGGCCCTCCCAGGGGTTTGGGGGAGCTGGGAAGAAAGGCCATTTATTTTCAGGGAGCTGGGGAGCACTTTCAATTATTTTTAGGGGGCTGGGGAGCAAGCTCTTATATTTGGGGAGCTGGGGAGCACTGTCTGTCGGAATTGGATTTTCTAAATTGTTTTGGCTTCTGGGGGCTGCGTCCCCAGACCCCTTTTATACATATAGATTATCATTAACATCTATTAGCATACTAGTTCATTTATCTGTTCTAGCGACACTAACTTTCTTATTGGCATGCACAACAGACTCCTTGCATAATTTGACTAAAAACAGGACCTCAATATCCATTTTAAACATCCATGTATTCTCTGTTATGAAAATTGGTTTGCAAGAAAGGCATGTGCAACATATGTTGTGCCCACCTAGAAAGACATGGACCGTCTTAATATTGTCTGCTTGCAGAATATTTTGCTATTCATTTATTGCATGCAGATCCTAAACTTCAGCAACAGAAAGTTTCCCTTTTCTCACACAGTTTGTGCTTCACTCCTCTAAAAATCAGATACGTACTACACGGCTTGGTTAGACTGATTTAGAATTGGGATTTGTGTTTGTAAATCAGTTGTTGCAATCAGGTCTGCGCTGTCATAGGCATAAAAGCTCCACTGAAAGTCAGTAGAGGCTTCAAGTTCCCAAAGCAAGCAAAGTTCTGGACAAAGTTGCACCAGCAAAGTTCTGGACCAAGTTGCACAAGCTAAATTCTGGACTAAGTTGCACAAGCAAAGGAAGCAAAGTTCTGGACCAAGTTGCACCAGTAAAAGTAAGTATGCAGAGGCTTATGCTATACTTATTGACATTTCTGTGCATGTTTTGCTTTTCCAGCTTCGTGGCAGCTAAATATCTTCAATACAAGGCTGACTATAGAGCAAAAAAAAAAAAAAAAAAAAAAAAAAAAACATATAGCATATAGCAAATGAAGTACAATAGAAATTAACATGAAACAGAACGTATTGCTCCCCCATCCTACAGATGTTGCATTTCGATTACAAAGGGGCAATATGTCAAAATGAACAGACGGCTGACAGACAATGGACCACAGCCCTATACTGTGAGCTTGGCCCAATAGAGCTAACAATTAGCTTAATATTTGTCCAAGAACAGTTGAAGATAACCTGAGCTGCGAAGAGACCGTTTCATAAATCCTATTAATAAGGTAGTCGTATACGGAACGACTCTGTTCTTACTTTTTAAAAAACAAAACATGATGAAATCGATCAACTGTGAAGTATATAAGTTATAATACACACTAACAACATCTACCGTAAAGATCCTAAGTTTTCGGGCACATAGGTCTGTACAAACAGTAGAAACCGAGATCAGACTGTTCCTTAGGAACCAGAATGATCAAGGTCTTCACAGTTGTCATCCCATCTGCGCATTTCTGTCGGCATTACTCTATGGTAGAACCAGAATAACAGGAAAATAAATAGAAGGGCAAGAGCCGGCTGTGCTTGCAGCAGGTGCAGAATTTGGACAGTCTGTTTGGGGCATATTTTTGAACTTAAACATTGTTTTTCTAGGAAACGAAACGGTAAAATGTTTGTTTTTTAGTTTTATTCTGTAACATACAATGTAAATTTAAAGAGTAACTACACTTCGGGAACTGACTGAATCAGATCCCAAACCCTATCCCCAGCATCAAAGGGAAAGATTGACAAAGAAATCCCAACAAACAATCGATTACAAGTGATAAGCCGAGTCAGCAGCTCTTTCCCAAATAGGTGGCAACTCAACTATCTTTACTGAACTAAATAATTTAGACCAACAGTAAGTTTTACTAAAATAATATGCAGAAGTATGCCCCATCGACTGAATATATTTTTTATGACGTTTTTCATGTGATTCAATTTTCTTGCATTTAAAAAAATGTAAATATATATTTACGAGTATTAACAAGATAACTGCAATTTTTTGTTATCATTTGTTTCAAATATCCTGTATTATACATGTAGATTATATGATTTGCAGAAATGAAAGTGCATTCATGTGCTAGAGATATGAATTTTAATGGAAAATGTGTAAAAAAAGTATGTAGAAATTTATTGTGTTTTTTTTTAGGAAAACAAAACGGTGAAATTTGTTTTTTTTTATCCAAATGTTTTTTTTAGCTCTTGGAGTTATTAAGATGGTATAATGGCAATATTTCTATTCAGTATCCAGCTACCTTTTAAATAAGGCCAATATGGGCATATAAAAGGTGTAAACTTGCTTTCACCTCTCAGTATGTGATTTCTGTCTGCCTTAGTATGTAAATAAAGCGCAAATGTTGTGGCTTGATTAGGAAAACATCCGGAATTTCAAATACAGATTGAAAGCAAAATCATGTTTTTCAGTTTGCTGCATGTGAAAAACGGTAAGAATTGACATGTATTATAGTGCAGCTAGTCCAGCATTTCGTACAGTATTTTTACTATTCCGCATCAGTTAACCTTCTCTACTCTAGTCAATCTTGTGAGGTAATTGGGGCACCACAGATGATTATAAAAATCCCTTTCCACCTAGTCCTGTTTTCAGCTGCCCTAGATGAGTTAGCAGATAACCTTAACAAAAAATCCTGCAAAATTTGCATGGGCAGTAAAAGATAGTTAAAATATTCTATTCTATTCTATCCCATAACCTTACTAGGTCGTTGGGGCACCACAGATGACTTCAAAACAATCCCTTTCCACTTTGTCCTGTCTTCATCTGCCCTAGTTGAGCTGGCAAAATCCATTCCTGTCCACTCCTTGATATTGTCTTCCCACCTCTTCTTCTGTCTACCTCTTCTTCTTTTTCATTTCACTGTGCCCTGAAGAATTGTCTTTGCTAAACCAGAAGACCTTGAAACGTGGCCAAACCACCTTAGTTTCCGTTTCTTGACCAGCGTCAGGAGTTCATCATATTCTCCAATGGCTGCTTGGATCTTCCTGAGAACCTCCTCATTGGTTATATGGTCCTTGTACGAAATGTTCAGTAACCTTCGGTAGCATCTCATCTCAAAGGCCTGCGTTCTTTTCTCTAACTCTGCTGTCAAAGTCCACGATTCACAGGCATACAGAAATATGGAAATGACAAGGGAGCGCATAAGTTTCACCTTTGGTCCAAGAGATATGTTGTTATCTCTCCAAATGGGTTTCAGCTTGGCAAGAGCTGAAGTGGCTTGTGCAAGCCTTGAGAGAACCTCCTGTTTTCAGCCATCATCTGAGACAACTGCTCCAAGGTATTTGAAGCTGCTTACAGTAGCCAGGGTCTGCCCCTTTACCTTGATTCCCCTCTGGATGCCATCTGCGCTGTTTGTCATCAGTTTGGTCTTCTCAGCACTTATCTCCATCTTATACCTTGTGCAGGTTTGGTCGAGACTTTCAACTAGGGCTTCTAGTTCCTGCTCTTCCTCAGCTAGAGCGTCTATGTCATCGGCAAACCGCAGATTGGTAATATTTCTGCCGCCTATGCTAACCTTCCCGTCATGTTCTTCCAGAGCATCAGACATAATCCGTTCGAGAAAAATGTTACAGAGGGTGGGTGACAGAAGACATCCTTGTCTTACTCCAACTGTTGTTCTGAACCATTCTCCTGTGCTGCCATTTATCAGCACTGCACTTGTAGCCTTGTCGTATAGCTGCTCAATTGTGCGAGCTAGGTTTGCAGTGATATTATACTTCCTCATGGGTCAGGTCAGGCATAACCTGCTTCTGCCACTGGTACCTACATATGTAAAAGTAAAAAGTATGCAAAGACCAGGAACTGAAACAATCAAAATCCAAATCCAGCCCTCAAACCATAGTTGGAAACAACTAAAATTACAAATAATCAAGATACAGAGAACATATGGCCAACCGAGTGAGCAGCTTGTTCCCAAAAGGTGGCCACTCAGCAACCCAAACCGAACCAAAAATAATAAGAACATACATAAGGTAAAACATCACAGAAACTCTGACACCAAAAACAGGCAACAGAGAACCACAACAGAACTACCGCCCCGGAACGGTCAGCAATGAACCACTGGGGAGCCTAAATCGACCCTACAGGCCCAACCTCACCCTCAGTTTCTGAAGTGGTACAAAACATTTAGTTGGTTGTTCGGTTCGCATGATAACCCTCTAACTCGTCAATGAATCATCATGGTAAACACATAAATCAAATTTCAACACCATGAAGAAGCAAAGACGAGGACTCAACAGATACAACGGGCCGTCTGACAGGTGGAGAACCAGTAAACCAGTACTACCTGTTGCATGTGCGCAGATGGGGCTCATTAACCTGGGAAGGTGTCCTGTCTAAGAGTTACCAGTCTCTAATTAAAACTAGAAGTGGTAGGTGGAGCTCTTAGCCTTTGCAGGCAGTCCACCTAGGAGTTCATTGCTAGGTCTCTAAACAAAACCTATGAACAAAACCTGTGAACACAGCACCATTGGGCGGAAGTCTTCCTAGAAGAAGTCAACGGCCAGAGTAGAACTCAAATCTAAATCAAGTGTTAGCAGCCAGACCCGAGCGAGCCCTGCTCAGCTTGGTGGAACAGCTAGATTAAGGGGGTCACTGATAGGTAGGGACTGACCCGAACACTTTGACTCTTTGAATCTGGTTGTCTATATTATAGGCAGTGGACAAGTCAGTGACTTGATGGGAGGAAATAAGACGCCCCCACCTCCATGAGTCTCCCAACCTTATGGGTCAACAAGGGGTGGTGTAAACACAACATCACTGGGTGGAAGTCTTCCTAGAAGAAGTCAACGGCCAGGGCGGAAGAACCTTTTTGAGTCAACGGCCATGTGTTCATGACCAAGGCGAGCCATACAATAATCATGGATTTCGGCTGTGGTCAACATATATAGCCTGGAGAGGGATAGGCTCCGTCAGGCTGAATCCTGCCCTTGAAACACTATGGTTGACAATCTAAATAAGACCTTAATACCGGATCGGTCGCAGCCCGGGTTAACAATGACTGCGCCTACTGTTGGACACCGGGACTTAGGTGACAAGTATGCAACTTGTGTAACAAAGATCAAGAAAATCAGAGGTAGGGAGAACATTTCAATTGGCATCTGGAACGTGAGGACTCTGAGGCCAGCTGGGAAGCTCGAACAGCTGACCCATGCAATGGACAGGTATCACTGGAACATACTGGGGCTCTGTGAGATGCGCTGGAAAAACTTTGGTGAAATGTCAACAGATGACAGACACAAGGTTTATTCCAGTGGAGAAGAGGACAAACATGAGTACGGGGTTGGATTTCTTGTGCATAAGGACGTGGTGAGTGCTGTCTTGGGATGCCGACCAGTCTCCAGCAGACTGATTTCAATTCGCCTGAGAGCAGCTCCTTTCAACATACAGGTTTATGCACCAACATCTCAACATGACGACAATGAGGTAGAACACTTCTACCAGCAACTCCAGAAAATCATAGACCAAACACCCAAGAAGGACATTCTGGTTGTACAAGGGGATTGGAATGCTAAGGGACCGACCGTCTGATATTCTGGAGGGGGGGGGGGGGCCTGGTATTCTTGATGGAGACACGACATTTTATTTCACTGGCCTCTGGAAACATTTTCTTTTTTTTCCCCTTTGTGGGAGCTAATTTTTTTTTTTTACAAACTAACTCAAACAGATTATTTTTTTTATTATTTTATAGCTGAACTATCAGATCCTTGTTTACTTGACCTTAATATCCTTTTATTTTACCCACATCAGTATTTTTACACCTTTTTTCTCACAAAAAGAACATGGTGCTGTCTTTAACCAGGCCAAGGACATGGCTTTGTTTGCTTTTGCAAACCAGTGCCTGGAGCATGTTACACTTTTCATCTAAGGTACAGATACAAACATCCCTGTATGAGTTTGGCAAAAAATTAGGCCTTAAGTTAGGGATATTTTGGCCAAAATTTAGGGCTATTTTAGCAAAGTTTTAGGACTAACATTAGGAATTTAAGGTTTTTTTTCTATTCCAATATATGCCCAAACATGCTTTATTCGTACTTTAGAAATTTTGATAAATACTTCAATGATAGAGTCACATTACTTACATGATAGAGTCACATTATACATGAATGGCAATTAATAAAATGGCTGAAAGTTATGTGCTAAGAAGTTAACAAAGGGGGTCTGGGGGCAACGCCCCCAGAAGCTAAAGCAATTTCAATGGCAATTTTAAGACTGGAAACAATAAAGAAAAACTAGGAATGATGATAAAAATAAGGGTTTTTATATTAGGACTTTTGCCTTTTAGAGTGTTTATTTTGCCATAATGGTTTTGTCTCCCATAAGCTAGTGACTCTTTTGCAATTCAGTTGTAGTGGAATCATTTACTTAGTAATGTGGCAGATCAATAATACATGTATGTGAATGTTGTATAGGATGTTTTTGTAAATGTATGCACATGCGGGCCCGCTGGTGTAAACCAATTGTAGATAATATTAAAATATTACAATAAATATGGGGGTTTGGGGGGCGCAGCCCCCCCCCCCCCCCCAGAAGCCAGAGACATTATAAAAACTCAATTCCAATGGAATTATCTGCAGACTATATTTTTTTTTGGAAATTTGGGTGGAGACAGGTTATTTTTTCTCTTACTTTTGAGGCCAGATTATTTTTTTGAACCCCCTTATGAGCCATGTTATTTTTTTCTTGCATATCCAAAGACAGGGATTTTTTTTTGATAAATATACCAGCCCCCCCCACCCCCCACCCCCCCCCACCCCCAGAATATCAAATGGTCAGTCCCTAAGGTTGGAAAGGAAGCACAGGCAGACTGGGAAAACGTTTGTGGACCCTACTGCATTGACGAGACAAATGAGAGAGGTCTCAGACTTCTAGAGTTTGCAACCTGTAACAGCCTAGTACTGACAAAAAACACCCTTGGCCCTCACAAACCATCTAGAAAATGGACATGGCACAGTCCAGATGGGAAACACCACAATCAGACTGATTACATCTTGGTGAGGAAGCGCTTCCGATCAGGAGTCAACATCCATAGGACAAGGAGTTTTCCTGGAGCAGACATAGGAAGTGACCATGACCTGGTCATGATGACCTTCCGAGTTCGTCTGAAGAAGGCTAGAAAGCCAACCCAGCCAAGACTAAAGTTTGATCTTGAGATTCTAAGGGACCCAGAGGTGGCATGCAATTTTCGAGCAACAGTAGGTGGAAAATTTGCACCACTCATTGGTCTGAGGGATGATGACATGGACATAGAAACTATGATTACCACCTACAATACAGTAGTGACTGATGCAGCCAGTGAGATACTTGGGAAGGAACGTCGTAGGAAAAAGCCATGGGTCACTAGAGATGTTCTCGACCTCTATGATGAGAGGAGAAATTTGAAGAAGAAGAGGTATGAAGCAGGAGGAGCAGAAGAATACAGGGAAGCAAACAAGAGGATTCAGAAGGCGGTGAAGAAGGCAAAGGAGGACTGGATAGCTAGTCAGTGGGAGGAGATCGAAACTTGCCTGAACAAAAACAACAGCAAGAAAGCATACCAGCTGGTGAAGGATCTAACTTCAGAGAAACAGGGTAGATCCACAGCTATCCAGGATAGGTCTGGGAAATGCCTTTAGCACAGGGAAATATTCTAAGGGAGCTGGGGGAGATAAGTTGTCGATTGTAGGGGCATGTATCCATATGAGCTGGGAGAGTCATCCCCTGTGCAGGTTAAAGATCCCTACTATAGCTACATGGCTATGTGTAGTCTTTCATCCTGCAAAACCGGAGTGTACAAAAGTACACCGTCTGTGTCCCCTTCGGGGGTTAAGGCGTAAATGGAAGAAAGAAAGAAAGAAAGATGAGTCCCCTTTATTCTGGTCAGTCCTACTTTGACATTGGTTCACGACATAAGGTTACAATAAGTCATTAGTGTGTGTCAGAAATTAATTATGATAACATAATGTCCCTATGCTACAAATTTTTTGGTACGTTCGTGGAACTTGCGGTACTTTAAAGTACTTGTGGTTAATTCCGGGGTTTAGTCGTACCTGTTGCTATGGGCGCTAGATAACACCTTGCAATCTTGCACTTTCTCTTTCTGACAAAAACAAAAACATTTTAGCAGAGGAGATAGGCAGTCAAATCTGTGGCGATGGCAGGTACAGCATATCACATGGAAGCTTTAAGGCGACAAAGAGTTTTAGAGAGGAAAGCTGAAGCTGTGAAACGCATTGAAGACACAATAGGACAGGTAGCACTTTCAAAACGCACTGTTTTCGGTCGGACAGTTATTCGACATCTTGCTCGACACGTGTTGTAAATGGCAATTATGAATAGAGCTATTGCAACACCAAGAGAACATTACAGTGGCGGATCCAGAGGGAGTTTGGGGGGGTTCAAACGAACCTAAATTATTTCATTTTCATGGGGAAATTCAGCAAAAATTGGTCGAACTGCGCAAATCGAACCCCCTCAGCTAATTTGAACCCTCTATCCCAAATTCCTGGATCCGCCCCTGCATGCACTGATGTGCATTTGGTATTATTGCATACTTTTATTATTTACCCGTAAAATGTGTAATCAACAACCAGCCATTTTGCCATTTATGTGTTCTAATTATATCTCGGAGTAGGCTTGTGCAAACCAACCAATGAAGTGCGCATACCCACGTTCTCGATAGTAAATATAAATGACGTCATACGGACATGTGTCTGAGTGAATGAGAAAAATATGTATGGTGGCTTTTTTGTGACATATTGCGTTTTGATGACAAGTAGTTAAAAAATTCAAAATGCATTAAAGCATGTTTTATTTTAGAGCTTTACTAAATAAGAAGGTTTTACAAAGAAAACTACCGCCTTGCTTACCGCTAGCCTGTCGTCTGCTTTGTTTAGATTTCATGAATGGAAGTCACGCACCGGAAGTCAGAAAAATTAGGCCAATCAAAAACGAAAATTGATTTCATTGCATACTGCAGCTTAGGACTAATTTTGGTGGATTTCATTGTTAGAAGGGTGAAACAATACATCTGACCCCCAGACACTGACCCATCAGCAAAGATTAGTAATTTTTATTAAATCAGTAAGATGTGCATTTTCTCCTGTAGTAAAGTACATGTGAGTTCGTTGGCTGAATGCCAAGTTTTATTGTACACATTGAGTTCCTTCAACTGAATGATAGATTTAGCAAGGTGTACATCAAAAACGACAAAAAGCCCATTGTTCAATAATTTAATTGTTGCCAAATGAAATCATTACTTTGAAATTGGGAGATTAATTACATTTTACTAGTGTTTTCACAATTAGAATTACCAAACACTCTGAATTGTTTTGCTTGGCCTAAAAAGATGAGGTCGCGACCTTGGGATTTTTCCATTTGCCGCCATATTGTTTTTACCACGTGTGATATGTTGGTGTTTTGAAAAACTTATAACGTTTGTTGAATATTTTTAGGATGGAAATTAAAGTTGGATGAACTTTTATTGCAAGGCAATAAAACAAATTCTATGTTCTCTCTTCATATAGATATTAGTTACCAAAACTTCTTATGGTCGCGATTTTTGGGTACTCAAGGATAGTACCAAGAGCTGATAAAACTTAATACTTTAATGATTGCCGGAATTTTAAAACTATGTACATATTTACAAGAAATAAATGATATAACATTATTATCATTTCCTATTGTACATTTTAAAATGAAAATACAATGTTCTCACACGAGAAAGTCCGCCAAACGGAAGGTCCGTAAAACAAAAGCAGAGGGAGTGGTTAAAGCTGAGAATTCGGGACCAGTCTGTCCAGTCAATGTAGTGCAAAAATGAATGTTTGTCTAAAAGTTGTCTTTGCCACGCTATTTAACTTACTGTATCCTTTACACCAATCAAGCATCATCTGCTTTTATAGGTGATTCTCGATATCTAGATTGTCTGTGTCCGGTGTTGTACGCAGTGTAGCAGGAGGCGGTGAATTTGAAGGGGTGACTATGCCAGTGTTATTAAGGCGGCTCTTGAATGAGTTCAGAGAGGGTGCCCTAACTACAAAAAATTCTTTTAAACAAAAGAGACAAAAAATAAACATAAATAATGTTACTACTGACAGGCTACCAGTGGTGGCCGTTCATTGCTACACTTTCTTATCTTGTCACTGACATATTGCATTTAGTAATTCTATATTTTGATTAAATAAACTAGGGATAGGTAACCTTCTGTATGATACTGATTTACTTTTTAAATAAACTATAACATGTGCCTGTGACAGATCCTCAAACTAGGTCACCAAAAAGCATTGGAATACGAACGTAGTGTACCAGTGGTGGCCATCACGATTGAATGATGCATTTTCCAAAAAATTGTTGTGGATTTAAACTTTAATGATATTTTGTTGTTAGTCTGTGGTCTTTGTCAAAATTTAACAGTTTTAGGGTGTTCAACAGAGGCGGTAATTCCGGAATATAAGCAACAGAAACATTTATCAGAAACGGACTTTAAAACTCTGACGCAGTCTTTACGCATAGGGCTGGGACAGATAGAAATTTTGTGCCGGGTACCCGAGTCCCAGTTACCTGTGGGTACCCGGGTACCCGTTATCATAGCATTTTCTGCATGTTCACAGTTAGAAAATATAGGGTTAGATCAAATGATAAGTAAGGTATATGCCATCTGAATATGTGTACATGAGAAAAGTGTGTAAATGTAGATATCTTCATGTTATCAAATACATTTGTAATGGTTTTGCTATAATTTTTTTGCATTTTATGCAAAACTTTTACTCTAGTCTGTGCTCTATTTTCTCGAGTTCTGTTGAAATAGAATATTTATACCATGTATACATAACATTCCGGTAACGGGTAGTAAATATGTACCCTGGTAATTGGTCTACCCGACCCGAACTCGGGTACCCGGGTACTCATCCCAGTCCTATTTATGCAGACACACGGTACATATTACATTGAAAACAAAGATAAGTAATGGTTACACATGTGTTGTGATTTACAAGAATTAAGATATGTTTTTTTTTGCAGGTTGGTTGCAGGTAATACCTTTTTTGTGATAGGTAAACATTAATACAGCAATTTGTACATGTTACTTCTGTATCTAATTATGTGTGTATCAAGGACTGTGATTCCCGGGAAAGGCAATGATGTAGGCATGAGGGTAGCTAGGGGAAACTGTTAACCTTCCGAGCAGAGAATTTCACCTGTCTTTTTTGTGGGCATTTTTTATGGTTCCTAAATTACAAAATAGCCAAGTCTGTAATGCATCAAATACAAAATTGCAAGTGCAAAATGCAAACAGCCACCACTGGTAGGCAGCCACCACTGGTCGCACGCCAGTAGTTCACACAAACTTTGGTGATAAACTATATTTGCCATTACTGAGAGTAACACAGCGAAACAATGCAATTCATTGGTTATACTCTAAAGAATCATTTTTGATGTGCCTATAAATTACTCTTTCTTAAAGCAAAATATAACTATCAACCTCCTACGAGAGTTCACTTGACTAAACCTGTCGATATAATCTAAACTAGACTCAATATGTCGATGAGAAAAACTTAACAAAAGTTTCTTCTGATAATGAAGAATTTAAGTTTTCTTCTCCAAAAGAAGATACCGTTCGACTAAATGTTGTCAATCCTACTGACAAAGGATAACTGTTAATGCAGAGTGAAGGGTGAACAAACGATCTTGGAATGCGCAACCTTACCGCGCAACAGTTTTGACCAATGCAATTCTGTATAATATACAGAGAACATTACATCATACGGCGCTAAGGTAATCGCATACCTTAAATAAACTATACATTTGCACTCTCAATCTAAATACATATAATATGGTTGACTGGTCCCGTTGTTTAATTAATACTTATGGAATATAAGTGCGCAATGTTAATGCAATTGGAAAAAAAATGTTTGAAAGTTATTATTGCATAAAATCAACCAAATTTTACCAAAATAACGAAAGTGTTTGACCGCTAAATGGGACCACATTCACCATGAATTTTTGTCTAACTTTTGACAGTAGTTCACGTCCAAATCATATTCCCTAAATTTTTCACTTTGATGTCGCCTTCTTTTCAATTATTACAATATATGAATCTGTATAACTCTAGCATAAAAGACTTTTATTGATAACTGCAACTGTAAGTTACCCGCTTGCTTCTGTATTGACAGATTATTGCCCTGCAACTTGCATACAAAAAGTTACAAAGGCTGTCATTATAGCATGTGAATCACCTTGTTAATACATGTTTTTTGTTTGTTAAAACTTGCCTGAACATTTGAAACAAAGCTACTATTTTCATCAGATTCTGGTCTACATGACATTTGAAAAAATTGCTAGGACGCTCTTCATTATGCAGTAACGTACCTTCAGCGCTACGTAAATTTTCAATAACGTTATTTTTTTTACATTTCTGTGCAGAAAACTACCCTTTGATCTTTTCCTATAAAACACTTTTTTAAGCAGCATGTACCTCTATTTTGTGTTCTAAACTGCAGAGAACAATAAAAATACTTTCAGGGAGATACGCTATTTTCTTATGGTTTTATGCAGATTTTTGCATTTACCATAAATCACCATCTTTATTAAATAAACAGAGTATCAAATAAGTTGCAATTTACCCTTTTTTGACAGTGGACTTGTCCATCCTTATCATTTTGATGAGTCTATTTCTAGTTTTAGGGGTTTCTGGTGACTGTTTTTCATTTTTACTGCATTTTTCATAGAAATTCTTGTCAGCAAACTGGTTGACCTTGATCAGATGCCGCATCTGAACTGGGTCTGCACTGTTTGCATATGTCCCCAAAACGGGCATACAGTCTAAAAAAGGTTTAGAGGAGAATTCTGGAATAATTATTCTTATTTGTGCTAATTTTTCATATCTGTCTTAAACCCATTAACTGCTCATAAGACTCCTTGCAGAAGCGGTTCTGATGAGGAGTCACAACATATGTTTTATGTAGAAATAACAAATTATCTCCTCAAAATGCATCATCAGAAGTTTTTTTGGAGCTGTGCCGGGTAGCGCAATCGGTAGGGCGTCTGACTTATAGGCCAGGGGTCCTGGGTTCGATACCTGGTCCAGCCACTTACTTTCGTTTCTCCTTCAGCTGATTCAAGAAGGGCAGTTGTCAGTTACTGGTGAAAGTAAGTGCACTTAGTACTGGTTAACCGCTTAGGAGGTCTAAGCATTATAGTGCACAAAAGAAGAGCAGATTTCCGGCAGGGCTCATTTCCTCACACAGTAACGGTGTAGACAAATGTAGACAAAAAAAAAAAAGGATGCATAAATGATAAGATGCAGCCCATCTTTCTCATAGAAAGTATATGCCGTTACGGTGTAACGAAATGCGCCCTGCCGGAAATCTGCTCTCCTTTTGTACACTATCTAGGTCTTAGCCTGCCCCGGAATAGTGTGGTTAGGTTAACTGACAGTCCTGACTAGTCCAGCTCTAGACCTAAATTATTTCAGAACAAACTTTCTAATTTAGTGAAACTTGAAACTTGTTTAGAACAAGGTATTTTCCGGCCCAGAGCTGGGCTATGTCCCGACATGATCCTTGGCTGTTTACCGTGGACATTAAGCAATAACACAACAACAATAATCAGAAGTTTTGCTTATTACTTTATTTTATTTTGCTTTACCAGTCTGGGGCAGCAGCAGACCTTGCCAGAGATCTTAAACAGAGTCAGTTGGTGTTCTCAGAACAAGGCCAATATGCACAAAACAGGTTGGTGTCATCTATGCTTTTCAGTGCAAACAGAGAAATTTTGTTATAAATTGAGATGCACAGAAAGAGTCCCATAAAACTTGTGTTTTAAGGATTGTTGGAGACTGGGCCACGACCCCCTCTTATTGTCAAAGGGAATAAGAAAGAAACAGTTTGGCCACGAATACAAACAGTTATTTACAATTGAGGCAATAATTTTCAAAAGGGACCAAGTTGAAAAATTGTGGGCCAACCACTTTGTTCTCAAATCTTATCTAAGAATGATCAGTATACTATCTTTTTAACACTTACATCTGGCTTACAGCAATTATTTATTTAACCCTGTTTTGCACTGTTTAAAGTGCTATAGGCCCATCAAGCTTTTTAAAGGTCCATCAAAGTCTAGTAAACTGCATACAAATTAATGAGACATATTCCTGTAACCCTGTTCCTCAGTCTAAGGGCCCATCATAATTTCTAGCCAGGAATATCCCAGTTAACTCACCATAGCATAGAAGCACGTACAGCATTGAACAATTTAACCTGATCAGGTCTGTAACCAGACATTTTGTAACCAGACTTTTTGCAATGCAGGTGTGAATTTCAAGTATTTTGAAGAGAGTGAGAGTAGTGGGGGAGGGGGTTCTTCAGGAAATACAGATTTCTAGTCCAAAATGAAAGAGGCAAATTAAGGTTCTGGTGAAAAACTGCATGATTTTGAAATCATTTGTGCGAAAAGAGAGAAGCACCAATCCTGTGTACAGGCCTGTAGATAAAGTACAGTCAGACCTGCATATGTGGTCTCTATGTCTTTCAGGGTTTTAACAGGCCTGAATCAGTGTTGGTCCGCAGGACTAGTCAAAATTGGACAGCTAGTCCTGCCTGCTTGGCACGTGGTCTTCAGTATTCTCCTTTCACATCACACAGAAAAATCAACTGGTTTTGAGGACCAGCTACATGTAAGCTCAATTGGTCCAGCACAAAATCCGCTGGTCCTGGACCAACAGATTAGTACTTATTTTAACGCCTGGTCTTTAGCAGCCACCTTTTCTGGGTCCCTTGAACCAAAATGCAGTGTAAATGAACCTGTATTAAGGGGTCACCTGTCTTAAGCAGCCAAATTTGGGGTTTTCCTTGGGTGGTTTGACTGTACATGTTGTGTATTAATGTTTATGAAGCACTCTCCACAAATCCTTTAGTGCGTAGTATCTATACCTGCCTCAAATTTTAGATAAATAATTAACAGGAATCAAGGAAAAACAAAATAACACATTAGCAAAATAGTCCCAGATTTGCTAACATACTGTTTTAGCATGCATATAACAGGGGCTGACAAATCAAAATTTGATCAACTTGTCCGGTACACAGAGTCTGGTACAAAACACTGATATCCTTAGGTTGTCCCTATATATCCTATACATTTTTCTGGGCAAGTAAGAAAAATATTTTACTTGACCAGCAAAAATTTTAACTTGTCCCAGGCAGCCTGACAATGGATTTGTCAGGCCTTGATAGTATAGTTCTAGTATTGTGATCATGCAGTGCCTAAAAGTTTTAACCCTTTAAAGTGCCCCAAAAAAAGCAAACGACAAAATTTACGTCTGAAAAATTAAAAAGATGTTTCATCCAAGCTATGCCATATTGAGAAATCAAGGACTAAAGAGGAAACAGTGTTGATCCAGATGAGGTGGCTCACCATGAGCCACCTCATCAAGCTCTACACTGTGTGCAAAGTCAGGTGTTTTCATTTCTGGCACTTTAAGTGTTTTAGCAGCTTTAACCCTATTGCACTCAGAACGGCCAAAACTCTATGGAGTTTTGGCCGTTCTGAGTGCAATAAGGGATAACATGTTTCAGCTATGTTCTGAGAAAGGGTCCTTCAGAGTATCTATATTATACTGTCTTAGGGGAGTCGTCCCTGTGTTGCATCAACCATCTATTAAGGTGAATGGATAAACTTTCTCCTCTTCATTAGGGGTGAACACTTGGAGGAAAGATTTGCTCCCATTAAATTTGTTCCCCCTTGTAAAAAATGTAAAAATTGACAGAAAAACATGTATCCATTCATCTTAAAAGCGAAGACTGATAAATCTGTGCAGATGTGCAGGCTTAGAGTAGTCTTTCCTGTTTAAGTATTCTCTAAGGCTCCTTTTTGTTGAACTCCTATAGGTGTTGACTTACCATGATGTGTTTATTTTCTTCAAATCTTTAAGCATGTTGTTTCTAAAAATTTAAAGCCTAGCTAACATGAGCAATTGCTATTATGCCAGATGCACAGGGGCTTGAAGTCTAGACCATGAAACATTTCAAAATGTAAGAAAAATGTAAAAACCAACAAAAAAAAACAACAAAAAAAAACACAACAACAGAACATTATATGCCATTTTATGTAAATTGTACAGTGTTGGTATTGTACCCTTTAGAAGTACTTCAAGCTCCTGTGGCCTAATGAACACACAGGGTAGGCGGCAATCGAAAATGCTCTTAACAATCGATTATCGCAGATCAAAAACAGCTAGAAACAGCATTTTCGATTGCAAATTGGCGACATTTGCAGTTGAAAACGCTGTTTTCTAAAGCATTTTGATCCACGTTCGTCGACTGTGTTAGTGTTTTCGATTTCCACCTACCCGGTGTGATGAATATTACCTAAAAAATCAGAGTATTTGGACAGAATTAAGAGAACAGTCAGTGTAGATCCAGATCGGACTGCTTGTAAAAGAAGAGCAGGGAATTAGCCATTCAGCAGGCAGTTTAAAAAAAAAGTTGAGCTGCGACATGAGAAAACCAACAAAGTGGTTGTGCGCCTAGCGCAGACACAGATCAGTCTGGGCATCTGCCCAATCTGATCAGAGTCTATGCTGTCTGCATGGAGGTAGCCTAGACCCTTAGCTACCCTTTACGCATGCAGCGAAGAGTCTGATCAGACTGGGAAGATGCCCAGGCTGATCTGTGTCTG
Source organism: Ctena decussata (assembly GCA_963989385.1). Taxonomy (NCBI): domain Eukaryota; kingdom Metazoa; phylum Mollusca; class Bivalvia; order Lucinida; family Lucinidae; genus Ctena; species Ctena decussata. The sequence goes on from OZ022500.1 coordinate 3,717,281, forward strand.
CGCTGGGCGCACAACCACTTTGTTGGTTTTCTCGTGTCGCGGCTCAGTTTTGTAATGAAGGAATAGGACTAAGGTGACTGCCTTAATACAGTAGAACTTCAATGGCTCGAACAGGCTTGGGACCATGAAAATCAGTTTTAGCCAAAGGTAGTTCCAGCCATTTAGGGTTATTTTCTATATAAACTGAACTGTAGGGACCCAAAAACGAGTTCTAGTCAGGGAGGGTATAGGAGCCATCAGGGTTCTAGCCAATGAAGTTCAACTGTATGAGGGGACTACTTAGCAAGGAAAGAGGGACACTAACAAAGGAAAGGGGTCTACTCCTGTAGGAAAGAATTTGTTCTCTCTCAGCAAAATTTAATTCCTTCCTTAAAGAGTAGTTCCTTATGAACTGTCTTGCCAAGATGGTTCTAATGAAGTAACAACATACAATTTCCTTGAGAAGTAAGAAAAATTATCTCAGAATTATCCTGAAAGCTCCACCTTATCTGTAGCTCAGCAGTTACCTCTTTTAGCTTGTCTTTTCTCTAAACTCCTTTCATTTATTCCATGATTGAACTCTTTGCCTTCTAGTTTTTAGCTCACCTGAGCACGAAGTGCTCAGGGTGAGCTTTTGGGATACCGTGATGTCCGTCGTCCGTCGTACGTCCGTCCGGACGTCCGGACGTCCGTCCGTCCGGACGTCCGTCAACTTTTGCTTGTGTACACTCTAGCGGGCACAGTTTCGATCCAATCTTTATGAAACTTTGTCAGAATGTTTATCTCTATAAAATCTAGGCCAAGTTCGAAACTGGGTCATGGCGGGTCAAAAACTAGGTCACTAGGTCAAATCTTCGAAAAACCTTGTGTACGCTCTAGAGGGCACAGTTTTCATCCAAAGTTTATGAAACTTTGTCAGAATGTTTATCCTCATAGTATCTAGGACAAGTTCCAAACTGGGTCACGTCGGGTCTAAAACTAGGTCACTAGGTCAAATCATAGAAAAACCTTGTGTACGCTCTAGAGGACACAGTTTTGATCCAATCTTTATGAAACTTTGTCAGAATGTTTATCTTCATAAAATCTAGGCCAAGTTTGAAACTGGGTCATGTCGGGTCAAAAACTAGGTCACTAGGTCAAATCTTAAAAAAACCTTGTGTACGCTCTAGAGGGCACAGTTTTGATCCAATCTTTATGAAACTTTGTCAGAATGTTTATCCTCATAGTATCTAGGACAAGTTAGATACTGGGTCACGTCGGGTCAAAAACTAGGTCACTAGGTCAAATCATAGAAAAACCTTGTGTACGCTCTAGAGGACACAGTTTTGATCCAATCTTTATGAAACTTTGTCAGAATGTTTATCTTCATAAAATCTAGGCCAAGTTTGAAACTGGGTCATGTCGGGTCTAAAACTAGGTCACTAGGTCAAATCATAGAAAAACCTTGTGTACGCTCTAGAGGACACAGTTTTGATCCAATCTTTATGAAACTTTGTCAGAATGTTTATCTCCATAAACTCTAGGACAAGTTTGAAACTGGGTCATGTCGGGTCAAAAACTAGGTCACTAGGTCAAATCTTAGAAAAACCTTGTGTACGCTCTAGAAGGCACAGTTTTGATCCAAAGTTCATGAAACTTAATCAGAAAGTTTATCCTTATAATATCTAGGATAAGTTTGAAACTGGGTCACGTCGGGTCAAAAACTAGGTCACTAGGTCAAATCATAGAAAAAAACCTTGTGTATGCTCTAGAGGACACAGTTTTGATCCAATCTTTATGAAACATTGTCAGAATGTTTATCTCTATAAATTCTAGGCCAAGTTCGAAACTGGGTCTTGTGGGGTCAAAAACTAGGTCACTAGGTCAAATCTTAGAAAAGCCTTGTGTACGCTCTAGTTTTTCTTTTTTTCTCCCCCCCCCCCCCCCCCCCCCCCCCCCTCCCCCCCCCCTCCCCCCCCCCCACCTTTTTTTAGCTCACCTGAGCACGAAGTGCTCAGGGTGAGCTTTTGGGATACCCTGATGTCCGTCGTACGTCCGTCAACTTTTGCTTGTGTACACTCTAGAGGGCACAGTTTTGATCCAATCTTCATGAAACTTTGTCAGAATGTTTATCTCTATAAAATCTAGGCCAAGTTCGAAACTGGGTCATGTCGGGTCAAAAACTAGGTCACTAGGTCAAATCTTAGAAAAACCTTGTGTACGCTCTAGAGGTCACAGTTTTGATCCAAACTTCATGAAACTTTGTCAGAATGTTTATCCTCAAAGTATCTAGTACAAGTTCGAAACTGGGTCACGTCGGGTCTAAAACTAGGTCACTAGGTCAAATCATAGAAAAACCTTGTGTACGCTCTAGAGGTCACAGTTTTGATCCAAACTTCATGAAACTTTGTCAGAATGTTTATCCTCATAGTATCTAGGCCAAGTTCGAAACTGGGTCATGTCGGGTCAAAAACTAGGTCACTAGGTCAAATCTTAGAAAAACCTTGTGTACGCTCTAGAGGGCACAATTTTCATCCAAAGTTCATGAAACTTTGTCAGAATGTTTATCTCCATTAAATCTAGGCCAAGTTCGAAACTGGGTCATGTCGGGTCAAAAACTAGGTCACTAGGTCAAATCTTAGAAAAACCTTGTGTACGCTCTAGAGGGCACAGTTTTCATCCAAAGTTCATGAAACTTTGTCAGAATGTTTATCCTCATAGTATCTAGGACAAGTTCGAAACTGGGTCACGTCGGGTCTAAAACTAGGTCACTAGGTCAAATCATAGAAAAACCTTGTGTACGCTCTAGAGGACACAGTTTTGATCCAATCTTTATGAAATTTTGTCAAAATGTTTATCTCCATGAACTCTAGGCCAAGTTTGAAACTGGGTCATGTTGGGTCAAAAACTAGGTCACTAGGTCAAATCTTAGAAAAACCTTGTGTACGCTCTAGAAGGCACAGTTTTGATCCAAAGTTCATGAAACTTAATCAGAAAGTTTATCCTTATAATATCTAGGATAAGTTTTAAACTGGGTCACGTCGGTTCAAAAACTAGGTCACTAGGTCAAATCATAGAAAAAACATTGTGTATGCTCTAGAGGACACAGTTTTGATCCAATCTTTATGAAACATTGTCAGAATGTTTATCTCTATAAACTCTAGGCCAACTTCGAAACTGGGTCTTGTTGGGTCAAAAACTAGGTCACTAGGTCAAATCTTAGAAAAGCCTTGTGTATGCTCTAGAAGGCACAGTTTTGATCCAAAGTTCATGAAACTTTGTCAGAATGTTTATCCTCATAATATGTAGGACAAGTTTGAAACTGGGTCATATCGGGTCAAGAACTAGGTCACTAGGTCAAATCATAGAAAAACCTTGTGTACTCTCTAGAGGACACAGTTTTGATCTAATCTTTATGAAACTTTGTCAGAATGTTTACTTCCATAAACTCTCGGCCAAGTTTGAAAGTAGGTCATGTCGGGTCAAAAACAAGGTCACTAGGTCAAATCATAGAAAAACCTTGTGTACCCTCTAGAGGACACAGTTTTGATCCAAAGTTCATGAAACTTTGTCAGAATGTTTATCCTCATAATATGTAGGATAAGTTTGAAACTGGGTCATGTCGGGTCAAAAACTTGGTCACTAGGTCAAATCTTAGAAAAACCTTGTGTACGCTCTAGAAGGCACAGTTTTCATCCAAAGTTCATGAAACTTTGTCAGAATGTTTATCCTCATAATATTTAGAACAAGTTCGAAACTGGGTCACGTCGGGTCAAAAACTAGGTCACTTGGTCAAATCATAGAAAAACCTTGTGTACGCTCTAGAGGACACAGTTTTGATCCAATCTTTATGAAACATAGTCAGAATGTTTATCTCCATAAATTCTAGGCCAAGTTTGAAACTGGGTCATGTCGAGTTATAAACTAGGTCACTAGGTCAAATCTTAGAAAAACCTTGTGTGCGCTCTAGAAGGCACAGTTTTGATCCAAAGTTCATGAAACTTTGTCAGAATGTTTATCCTCATAATATGTAGGACAAGTTTGAAACTGGGTCATGTCGGGTCAAAAACTAGGTCACTAGGTCAAATCATAGAAAAACCTTGTGTACGCTCTAGAGGACACAGTTTTGATCTAATCTTTATGAAACTTTGTCAGAATGTTTATCTTCATAAACTCTCGGCCAAGTTTGAAAGTAGGTCATGTCGGGTAAAAAAACTAGGTCACTAGGTCAAATCTTAGAAAAACGTTGTGTAAGCACTAGAAGGCATAGTTTTGATCCAATCTTCTTGAAACTATGTCAAAATGTTTATTGTCCATATATCTAAGCCCCCTATGAAACTGAGTCACGTCGGCTCAAGGTCAAATCTTAGAAAAACTTTGTGTACACCCTAGAGGGCACAGTTTTGATCCAATCTTCATGAAACTCTGTCAGAATGTTTATCTTAATGAAATCTAGGTAAAATTTGAAACTGGGTCGTGTCGGGTCAAAAACTTGGTCACTAGGTCAAATATAAGAACGACCTTGTATACGCTCCAGAGGGCACAGTTTTGATCCAATCTCAATGAAACTGTGTCAGAATGTTTATTCTTACAATATCCAGGCCAAGTTTGAAACTGGGTCATGCCGGGTCAAAAACTAGGTCAAATGTTAGTATGGTAAAAACTCTTGTAAATCTTCACCAGAGCCAGTGAACTGATTAATGCTCAGGTGAGCGATTCAGGGCCACCATGGCCCTCTTGTTGTTTTGTTACTTTACAGTATTCATATTTCACAAGTCATACATGATCATGTAAAAGAGAAATCCATAAATGGAATTATGAATATATCTGTAATTTTCAATCCATGATCTTCACAGTTTTGATGATTATTTGCATCTTGTCTTTGTACTAATGTAGGCATATGTATTTGGAACTTTTTTCACCTAGACCCTACTAATTTCTGTTTGCAATGTTTAGCTTCAGATTGAGAAAAGTGGAGTTTGTCCTAACTTAGCTGTGTGCAAATAGTACAGACACAGGAACAATTGTTTGATAGGTCTAAAGGTGTATCGGTACATTGTCATGATTTTCTGCCATTTTTGCAAAGAAGGACAACTTTTGTGACATCCTGTTGGTTTCTCTGGGCAATAAACCCTATCCAAAAAGAGGTCGCTTAAAGAAAAGAATTGCTTCTAAAGGAGCTTATTCTATCTTCTAAGAGTTAATCTTGTTAGAAAGGGAGGCAAAAATGAAAATGGCACAGTTGCGTCACTGTTGCTTCCATGGAAAGTGTATCTATTCCCCTATCATCTTACTAAGATATTTGTTTCTAATTCTAAGTAAGATCATTTGATGTTTGTGTATTTAGCTGTGAAAACCGTACATGAAAACATTCTGATGATGTTACTAGTGTAAAGATTGTTCTGCTACAAATCAAGGTTGTGGAATAAATGAAAGGAGTTTTAGCTTCTTAATTTTTTGCCTATTTTCTAGATCAAGTAACACCCCGCAGCTATCAAAGGAAGTGGATGGTGTGGTTTTTGAGGAGGTGGTTCATGATCCTAACTTTAAATATAGAATTCAAAAGGAAACCGGAAATACACCAGAACATGTTGATCCAATTTACAAAATTATGTACCCTGGGTACTACTCAACTGAATAAGTAGCATCATTGTATGTTTATTTTTATTTATCAATATGTAATTTTAATAGCATGTGCTTTCTGCATGTTGTGTTCATTTTTATACGCCCGTCGAAGACGGGTCGTATTATGTCGTGGCCTCCGTCCGTCCGTCCGTCCGTCCTTCCGTCTGTCCGTCCGTCCGTCTGTCCGTCTGTCCGTCCGTCCGTCCGTAAACTTTTCGTGTCCGCTCCATATCTCCTCAACCCCTTGAAGGATTTTTTTGAAACTTGGGTCAAATGTTTGCCTTAACGAGACGATGTGCAGAACACATATTTCAACGATATCCGACAAAGGTCAAGGTCACACTTAGAAGTCAAAGGTCAAAAGGTAACATTTCGTGTCCGCTCCATATCTAGAAAACCGTATAAGATTTCATCATGAAAGTTTGTACAAATATAAAGCACCATCAGACGATGTGCAGAGAAAAAGAACCATTACCCTACTTTCAGTTTTGACGGAATTATTTCCCTTTGTATTTTTCGAAGGTAATTTTATATAATCTTCGTATCCGCTCCATATCTCGAAAACCGTTTAAGATTTCTTCATGAAAGTTTGTACAAATATAAAGCACTATAAGACGATGTGCAGAGAAAAAGAACCATTATCCTACTTTTATTTTTTACGGAATTATTTCCCTTTGTATTTTTCAAAGGTAATTTCATAATATGCTTCGTGTCTGCTCCATATCTTGAAAACCGTTTAAGATTTCTTCATGAAAATTTGTACAAATATAAAGCACCATCAGTCGATGTGCAGAGAAAAAGAACCATTACCCTACTTTCAGTTTTGACGGAATTATTTCCCTTTGTATTTTTCGAAGGTAATTTCATATAATCTTCGTGTCTGCTCCATATCTCGAAAACCGTTTAAGATTTCTTCATGAAAGTTACAAATATAAAGCACCATCAGACAATGTGCAGAGAAAAAGAACCATTACCCTACTTTCAGTTTTGACGGAATTATTTCCCTTTGTATTTTTCTTATAGTAATTTCATATAAGCTTCATGTCCGCTCCATATCTTGAAAACTGTTTAAGATTTCTTCATGAAAGTTTGTATACATATAAAGCACCATTGAACCATGTGCAGAGAAAAAGAAACATAACCTTACTTTCATTTTTAATAAAATTAAGCCCCTTTGTGTTTCTAGTATTGTAATTTTGTATTAAATTTGTGTCCACTCCATATCTCATTAACCCTTTGAAAGATATTTTTGAAACTTGAGTCAAATGTTCACCTTCTAGAGGCATCGTGCAGAACTTGTATTCCAACAATGTTCAACAAAGGTCAAGGTCACACTTAGAGGTCAAAGTTCAAAAGGTAACATTATTTTTCCGCTCCATATCTCGAAAACCGTATAAGATTTCTTCATAAAAGTTTATACAAATATGAAGCATTATCAGACAATGTGCAGAGAAAAAGGACCACAACCCTACTTCCAGTTTTGATGGAATTATATGCCTTTGTATTTTTCATATAATAATTTCATATTAGCTTTGTGTCTGCTCCATATCTTGAAAACTGTTTAAGATTTTTTCAAGAAAGTTTGTACAAATATCAGACAATATGAAGAGAAAAAGAACCATAACAGAACTTCCATTTATGTTGGAATTATGCCCCTTTCTAATTTTTGTCTAGGAATTTCATATTAGCTTTGTTTGTATTGTAGTTTTATATCTGCCTTATTATTGAAGATTTAAGCTACTGACAAAGTTCTGTCATCTCTTGTTTTCTTTCCAACTTTAAGCCCCAACGGGCGTATATTGCCCCGCTCAGCGGAGCTCTTGTTGTGTGTTTGTTTTGTGTTTGATTGTCAGAGATCCAGAGAAGTTAGGGGTTTGAGGATAACTTTTGGACAGTTATACTTTTTCTGAACAAAAAACATACATTGTGATCCTCATTAGAACCTCTTCAATGAGACGGTGAGATTGTTGTAATGAGGGGCCACAAAATAGAATAAGAACTGGGGTCATATTCATAAAATGACTTGAGTCGTTGCCATGCTGTTGCTAAGGCTAAAGTTCTATAGAGGAGATACCCTACACCCATGAAAGTTGCTCTGGAGGAACAGTCTTTGTAAGACTGTTCCTCCAGAGCAAATTTCATAGTTGTAGGGAATCTCCTTCAAAAAATTTAGCCTTAGCAACAGCATAGCAACCACTAAAATCGTTTTATGAATACAGCCCCAGGAATTATCTCATAATTATTTTCAAAGCCCACTCTTTTCTAGACCCTGAATTATTTTGTGACATAAATTAATACAAAATCTCCAGAGTAGGATTAGTTTTTGGTGATTATTCTGACACTGTAGCTCTGCATTAGAACCACTCACCAAGGCCTATAACACTGTTCTAATGAGGGGCCACTATATATGTAAAAAATAAATATATTTATCAGAATTATCATCCAAAACCACCTTTCATGGAGCTTAAATTAAAAAACTTAAGTTTTGTAGATTTTTATTTCTAATAATTGAAACAACAGTTACTGATAATAACTTTGCTTTGACATTTGAATGGGTAGAACATTTACCATAATCAGCTAATATATTACTATTTGTTTTTTATTGACTACCATATATATGAGTGATGGTTTCATGTAATAATTTCATACAAGTCAAATTATATGAGCTTCTGTCTTCTATCAGTGTTACTGAAGACAAGGTTATTGAACTTTATTACATTTCATAAGGGAAAATAAAATCATATAATATACATGTATATGATTTTTTTACATACAATGTACATAGTTACATACATGCTGTTTATCCCATCACCAAAATATTGTGGCTGTTATCACTACATCTTTTTTACAAGGGTATGCCACTCTTGAATGCTTCATCAAATGATCAAGCACTTTATAAAAATAATTTTTTTGTAAAATTTCAAAATTTAAGATTTTCTTTTTTTCTTTTTTTCTTTTTTTTCATATTGTATGTCATCGTATTGTTGGTGCTAATATGTGTGTTTCAGTCAGAATTCCAGATAAACTGAAATTAATTTGAATAAATTGAATTAGAGCCATTCTTACATATTTGTTCTCTTGGATGGAGATAGAATAGCCTCAGTCAGTTGATTTTCAACTCTCTACATGATATGCTACAACCTCAAAATACTGGGACAGAAGTGCTTGAGAAAGTGCAGACCAAGATCAGATATGAAGAAAAAGTCTGATCAGGATCTGCACTGTTTGCATGCCGTTTAGCCACAAACCTTTTGGTCAGATACAGCAGACATTTATCTCAGCTAGTTCAAATTGATGGATAATTTCAATAAGCAGTTAAGGTGACTGGGTACTGTTTCAAGGGAAGCAACTCTACCATTGTCATTTTTGCCTCCCTTCTCAATGGGGTCAACTCTTAACAGAAAAGAGGTTGCTCCTTTAGGAGCAAATTATTTCCTTTAAGTGTAGAACCCTTTTTAGAAGGGCTTTGTTGCCAAGGGAAGCAAACAGGAAGTCACTAAAGTTGTCTCCCTTCTTCAAACTGGTGGAGAAATATAAAGATGTACCCATTCACCTTAAGATTTCCCAGTATCAAAATTCTGGTATATCTGGAACTCAGACAGTCAAAGTATATTATGCTTTAAAATATATATCTTCACAAATCACACCATCCCCTTCTGCTTACGTTTTATAAAATATTCCCTGATTGTACAAATGTTGTACAAATGTGTTTTTCACCCTTAAAGCACCAAAAAAGCAGACTACAAAAAAATACTTCTTCAAAGTTTCAAAAAATGTTTGCCCATCTGATGTCATATTCAGAATCTAAAGCGTGAGGGCAAATTGTATATATCAGGATGAGGCAGCTAATTTTGAGCCACCTTATTTGGATATATGCTATTTGCAAATTCAAATACTTTTAGCCTTTTGGAGCTTTAAAATTTGAAGGTGCAAATTTTGTAGGACCTTTAAAATATGATAACACTAAAGTGCACAAAAATCAGTTAAGAAAAATAATATCCTTCTGGCTTTTATTTGTTCGTCTTTGTTTTGTGAGACGAATGATAAAGCTATAAGTGTCTTTATGACTGCATATTTTGACCATATTTAATTAGATTTTTGTTAATTCTTTAACAACAGTTAGAGCAAAGTGTATATTCTGTAAAAAGTCATTTCTTTAGCCAGAAAATTTACAAAAAAAGAAGAAAGAGAGTAAAAAGGTCAAACCAAATAATCAAATAATAATGCAAAGACAATGTGACTTTTGCCAAAAATTGGTTTTAGCAATCTACCAACTTCTAAAGTGATTAAATATTCTCTGAAAACAACTTTAATGATCAGATGTGTGATTGCTTCATTATAATATATTACCAGAAATGACCAAGCACTTTCCAAATTTCAGGCAGTCATTGAAAAAATATCGTGTGGATTCAGCTGGTTTTAACAATCGATATAGAGGGCGCCAGTCTAAGACTCCACACTGTGATCTAGCCTACGCTGTTGTTTATCCAGGAAAAGATAACTCTGACTACAGTGCTGATGAAAATAGGACAAATAGAAGAATGAATAAAAATGCCGATAAATATGAAATTAGTCGCAAAGTAAATGGAGACTTTCATGTGTCAGTGCTTCAAGAGACAGCAGAATAAGATTCCATACATAGATATATCTATAAATATTACAGTACGTCCCCCTTATAACACTATGGCTGAGGCCCTCATAAAGTCAAAGCATTATACAAAAAAGCCTATCAAGACTAATCTACAAAGGAATAACCAAAGGAATATAATGCAAAGCATTTCGGAGCCATAAATTATGGTTCCCAAATGCTTTGCCTTATATTCATTTATATAGGATACTGTTATATCCAAGATAGCATAATATTTAATAGTGTTATAATGAGGCTGTGCTGTATGGTTTTGTTTTTTATACATAATCATTTGTACATGCATTTAACTGTATAGACATATTTTACTTGCCCCAGCAACATGTATTTTGCTCACTTGCCTAAATCTTGCACAGTTTTGTTTATATCGAAAGTCCCTTCAGCGCATAAAATTAGTAAGTACTAACGGAATGGACACTAATTTTAGTGTACTAAAGGGACAGAATTAACATATTCAGTTTCCCATGAATTTTCGCTGTGTCCCTGTGTGTTGCAGATACTCACGTTATCCGCCACCACAAACTAATTATAAGAAATTTGTGCGCCGAGATCCAGAAATGTGGCCAAAGCCCAAACCAGAGCCGAAGACACTGAAAAACATGCAGAGAGATCAAGTCTATTATTGTCTTCACCCGAAAAAGTGATTGGTCTATAGCCAAGCCAACTATTTGCCATGTTAACAGTATTATTCATGTTTTGTTTCAAATTTTGCTTTATGTGTGCAGTATTATATGTGTGTTGGTAGGCTTTTGCTCCCCTTTTGGTGCTTTTATCCTTTATATGTACATTCCTGTGTGCAATTTTATACTTTTGTTTATTTTCCACTTCTTATGCATAATCACTATTGCTCATGTTTTCTTGGCTGCCATTTGTTTGATGCATTATGGTAAAGGATGTTAAAAATTTGGGCTGTGGTAAAATGTTAGTATATTAGTATAATGCTAGTATATTAAAGGAGGTCTGTAAAAATTGTTGGTTGGCAATTTACGTTTTCGTCAGTATGAATCAAGAGTGATAATCTTTGTGTTCTTTTGAACTTTTTCAAAAACATAACAGCTACATTAAAAGATTTGGAATCTCTTTGAATTTAGTAAGTTACTCTGAGTGAGTAGGCAGAAAATGCAAACCAACAATTTTTATGACTGGCTTGGTGTTGCTTTTAGTAAAGTATTGAAACTACCTCAGAGTATCCACCATTGTCGCAAATTTTCAGGGCATTTTCAGTCATAGATTGTGACTGTATCCTTTATGGTTTCAGACATGCAGTCTGACATCCCATGATGGCCAATAGCATCTTTTGATGCTTTCATTGCCTCTCACACAACCATTTTACAACAACAAGGCTTGATGTATTTCATTGCAGAATATGCCATCGTAGATGTCGAGCAGAAAATGAAGGCGAGGACAAAGTTATGCCCCTTCTTCACCCAACTGAATATAACTTTGTAGTTCCCACACACCAGCTCCCTCCTCGAAAACCACACTTCAAAGTTTGATAGCAGTTCTATGTAGATGAAAGTTATATATTTTTTTGTTAAAGTTTGTTTGAAAATAGTGAAAGTGGAAAAAAAATAACTGGAAAATGCAGAAATTCAATGCTCCAAATAAGAAGGGATTTACAGTATATGGGAAGACCTCCATGTGTTTCCATTAGTTTTATGAAGGGAGACAACTGACTTCCTTTTTACTTCCCTGGACAAAGAAGACTTTCCAAAATGGAGTCTTCTCTTAAGAAAGAATTTGCTCCAAGGGGAGCAAATTCTTCCTTAAAGAGTTGGCCCTATTGATAAGGGAGGTAAAAAGAAAATGTTACAATGATTCTTCTGAGATAGTTACTATGTTTTGTGGCATCTCATATGAGTCACATCACAACAGAGGGGTTTGCGGAGAAAAAAGAAAACTGTCCAGGAATTATCATTAGATACTTATTACCTGGAGCATTGGACACATATGTTTATAAAAGTACTAACTTCAGTTAGTTTCTTTCAACCAATATGAAATACCATTTTCACCTTGTAAAACTATTTTGTATAGGAAACAATAGTTTTGTTGGATTTTCATTTTCACAAAATATTTAAGCAGGTTAAATTACTACAAAATTGGACCAGAGAGGGACCGTCGTCAATATGATCACAGTAGAAATGGGCCAGTAGTGGACAGAACAAACTATGAATTGCGGAGGGAATTCAATTTCTTGGGGCAAAGCTTAGGAATGGTGAAGGATGATATACGGCCACTACATCTACCTACCCCAAGTTGCAGAAGATTTTAATGGTTGATTACTATCAGTGCTCTACAGAAGGGGTGTGTTTTGATGATAATTCTGAGATAATGTCTATTTGTTTTCCATAAAAATGTACAAGAAGAGTTGGGGCATTTCTACCACAGAGCTATCTTCAGATACACCCTTTCTAATTTAGAGCCTGACTAATATTTATGAAAACATACTAGCAATATTTGTTTGCTATGAGAAGTTTAAATTGTAACAAAAACTGTTTAAACGGAAGAGAAAAATGAACTGCTGAATATTTTGACTGTTTTAAACTCCAAGTGGAGTATAAAGATTATTTTACACTTATGCAAGACTTTTTGTGAAAAAATCTCTTTAAGAAAATAGGTTCCATATCATACCAAAACCCAGTGTGGGATCCCTGTGTTCCTAGACCATGTGCAGTTTGATCAGGACATAACAACACTTCAACACAACAGGTTTTGAAAAAGGAGATCACCTTTTGTTATGATGTGGCTTGTATATTTTATTTATGAGTTTCATAGAAACTACACTGTTGTTGGCAAATCAAAATGTTTGTTCAGGGTAGAGTCAAGCATTTATACACCCAAAAATTAGTCATTTGTTGCTTTTATACATGTTGCATATTGAAAAAATTACATTTGTTAAATCAGAGTGTTAAATTTTTGCAGAGTTTATCAGAAATCAGTATTGTAGTTGTTAGTTTTAAAGTTTTTATTGAAATTGATTGACGCATCTTGTTTTTCTGCTATTTTTACAAAGGGAAATATTTCAGTGTCTCCTTAGTCTGCTTTTCTGGGAATGGGGTTTGCTCTAGAGAGCAAATTCTTACTTGTCAAAAATGACCCCAATTGAGACAAGAGGCAAAATGCAAAGGGCAGAGTTTCTTCCCCTGAAAGTGTATTCATACACCTTACATAACTACATTGTCAGGCCCAGAGGTTATAAAACTTGAGTATATTCTCAAACTCAAAATAAAGCACACTGATTGGCTGCTTCCGAGCACATGCTCGGAAGCAGCCAAACAGTATTCTGTATTTTGAGTTTGAGATTATCCTCAAGTTTCATAACCTCGAACCCAGTAGTGGTTTCTGTTCTCCATAATAACATACCCTCGAAGGAACTGCCTTGCCAAGGCTGTTTTGTGGAGAAGTAAAAAAAACATATTCCTGAATTACCACCAGAACTTTCCCTTATCTCAAGCCTTGTTAATTAGAAAAAAAAAAGAAAAGAAAAACAGATTCATTTCTAGTATTAAATAACTTGATCTGGGCAATGCCAGTTAAAACATTCTGTGTGAAATTGTTCCTTTCTGAGATGAATTACAGGTAAATAACTGAATTAGATACTTTATATTGAAACCACATCTGTACTTGAACTGTTTTGGACTTGCCTTTATTTGAATATTTCACTCTAAATTTGGTTCAGTATAAGATGTATCTAGATTTTTGGGTTTGTTTTGGAGGGAAAAACCTCCATCTAATAACCGAAGAAATCTGTTAGACTTGGCATGTTGCTTGTTAGACGACCATAAAGCCATTTGAGTTTTTCAGTTGGCGGCTTTCGCCATCAAATAAAGTGGAATGTTCTGAGAAGGCTGAGATTATTTGCCGGTACATTTCTCAAGACAGGTTCTGTCTTAACAATAGATTTGCATTTACGAAATGGCAGCCTGGAAAACAAGAGCATATTATTGTATATACAGCATATTTCTTTGTTATACAGTCTTTCACTCCTTTATGCGTACTGGTTTTGTTTTTCACTTGTTATTTTATGGCTGTACAGCACCACTGTGATATATTGTCACTGGTTGATGTTGAACCATTGCATATTGCACGAAGCTTCAGTTTTGTTCCTGTACCCAAACAATTCTTAATATTGGGACAGATTTGTCAGAGCAAATAGTGCATACCTAGATCTGATCCTTACAATATTTCAAACAGGTTGCAAAGATTACAATTAAGTCTTTTAAATTTAAGAATTAATTTTATATACGAGTATACAGAAATCAGTAACGTGTTTTTAGCGAAGTGACTTAAACAACCATCAAACAAGTGTTTGATGAAGTTTTGATAAAATCAGTCCTTACTGAAATAAATTGATTTGGGAAAACTAGTAGCCTATCTTTGAAAATACCGTGTTTCAAATACTGTACAGTTATAATTTAAGATACTGTACTACTGTAAACTTACAATAACTTTCAAATATGGTACAGCTATGATTATCAGAAAGAGTACTTCGGTACACTTACAATTACCATCTTATAAATATGGTACAGCTAGGTTTAGCAGAAAGAACTATTGTCCACTTAGAATAGTTCAGTTACAGTTAACCTTTACCTTTACCCTTTACAGTTACTATTATGGTCTTTCAAACACTACAATTGTGATTGTCTGATACTTTACACTTGGTACTGTCTAACAGCCTACACTTGTTTTGATCTCTGTTTCATGAATAATAATTTTAAAGTTTATTAACTTTTAAAGTTGTTTGTTGTTATTTTGGTTCCTGGTAAATGCACAAGGTTAAACAGTAATATAGTTTATCTTTGTTGATAAAAGTTCATTACATGTATATAATTTCACTTACAACACAGAATTAAATGAGTGGAAAATAAATACCGGGTATTTGTTTGAGAAAATCTGATGTTTCTGTTGAAAAATTTCAGGTTGTAATGTCATTGAAAAATTGGCAAAACATGGCAAACACTGCCATGCTCCAAAACACAATGATGTCAGAGATCTATTTCCATAGCAACTAAGTGATGTCATCAAGATGTCATTCTGCCAAGGTACAAAGCATAACAGTTGGTTATTCCGTAGTTGCTAAGGTAAATAATATCTCATATATGCAGTGTATGCCATGCTCTTCTCTAATTACAAGTGAGATGCCACTCGTAATTCATACCATGGAAAAGTTTGATTTTCTCAAACCTTTATTCATTCTCAAATTAATTCCCATGAAACATGGTTATGAACATGGTGTTCAGCTATTCATCCATCCGTCAGTAACTTTTTCTTTTGCATGCCGTAACTCAGTAATCATTTGGAATATCTTGATGAAACTTTACAGCAATATGTATGAGGTTAAGGTGGCAAAGTTATAGTTTTTGTACACCCCACCTTCTCTCAGTGTCCTCTATCATAACGTGAAATTTCAAGATAGTTCTATCATAATGTGAAGTTTAAAACAAGTCCTTTAATATTTTGGAGTTTTTGCTCCAGACAGAAGTGTTGTGAATGCATGGAGACCATTTCTATAACTCCTTTGCCTTTGACATGAAGATGAAAGTATATGTTTTACTATATCATGTATGGTATGGATATTTACGTTTACTATCGATTGATAGATTGGTTTGTTGCTTTACGTCCACGGTAAACAGCTATGGTCATGTCGGGATGGTCAGTTAACCTAACCACACTATTCCTAGGCAGGCTTAGACCTCCTAAGCTGTTAACCAGTACTAAGTGCACATATTTTCGCCAGTAACTGACATATTCCAGATGTACATTCTAAGTTTTATTGCAAAACATAAATTAGTCCTGTAAAGTGGTTTTATTTCTGAAAATGTGAAAACAAGCCATCATGGTTCTCTTTTGGAACATCAAAGAAAAACAACACCGCAATGCTTGCAATTAAACTATATTTCATTTCAATTTCTAGGATCTAGATAATATACTACACATCTGATTATGTTTTTTTTTCTGCATCAAAATATGCAGACCTATTTATGTAAAAACTGTGAGACAAGAAATGGTACTTAACAGAAGGTGCAAACAGTCAATATTCAGATCAGCCTGCCCATCTCATGAACAATTTTGTGTAAAGATTCTTAGAACTGGAACAGATTCTGAGCAAACAGTGCAGATCCAGATCAGACTGCTCCTAGAGGAGCAGTCTGATCCGTGTCTTCACTGTTTGCCATTCTATCAGCATCTTTTGGATGCATTACTGCATTGTAGAACCAAACTGTTCCATTTTTAGGACAATTATGGTAATACTAAAGGTGTCCCAACTTTTAATATCTTTACAGTTGGCGTGGACAGATGCACAGTGCCAGGAATGTGCAACTACTGGCCCAGAGGTTGTAAAACTTTGAGTACATTCTCAAACTCAAAATAAAGCACACTGATTGGCTGCTTCCGAGCACATGCTCGGAAGCAGCCAATCAGTGTGCTTTATTTTGAGTTTGAGATTATTCTCAAGTTTAATAACCTCAAACCCTGATATGTTTCGCTGAGCCTCAGGTGCTCAGGGACATCTTAATGAGAATGAAAACAACAACAAAATGTTTACAGAAGATGCAAATCTAAGGGCAGGTGTGGAATCTGTAAGAGAATGGTAAAAGTAAAATCAGTAAACACACATGTGCAGATTGTTCTCAGTTTTAACTGTTTGCAATTCTGTAAAGCACCAGCTCTTGTGGTCCAGCTCATATATATAAACATACATGTATGTACAAATTTAAAAAAGTTTGGTTTTACTGAAAAAAGCAATTATTTCAAAATAATAACTTTAAATTCAGAGGTCCAGATTACACAGTATCCGAACGCACTGTACCCTCTCCTCCGGTTTTCATAGCGTTGAATCGAGAGTACAAAATTCGCTTATAACCAGTAGCCGGAAATCATTATGTTTTGAGTTTTTATCCGGAATCTACTGCGTCATTTATAGTTATTCAGCTTCGAAAATGTAAAGAGGTAAGTTTAATATACATGTAATTTTCTCTTCGGTCTTTTACTTTATTGCCCTGTACAATGAAAAACTCCTTGCCGTCGCAGATTTTTTTTTCCGAACAGCTTAATTTAACACGAGATTGTGTCGTGCAAAACTTAGCTATCATTCTTTTATCAAAACTAACAAACTGTAGATTGATAACGCCTTCCGTTTATTCTAAAGATATTTTATAAAACATGTAAGAAAATGCTCAAAATGGTTTAAGAATCATGCCAAGGGCGATTTGAATACTGTACCAATTACTACCCACCCATACACGACATTGTACAGGGTAATAAAGTAAAAGACCGAAGAGCAAATTATATTAAACTTACCTCTTTACATTTTCGAAGCTGAATAGCTATAAATGACGCAGCAGATTCCGGATAAAATCTCAAAACATAATGATTTCCGACTACTGGTTATAAGCGAATGTTTGTACTCTCGATTCAACGCTATGAAAACCGGAAGAGATTGTACATGTAGTTCGGATACTGTGGATTAGAGTGGGTAAATCCCTTCTCCGTAAAAGAGTTGACTCACAGGAAAGCGTGGCAAGTGTTTCAAAATATATTAACCTTAAATTCATAGGTCTGTATTAGGGTAGGTAAATCCCTTCCCAATAAACGAGTTGACTCTTGATAGAGCAGATTTTCTTTAAAATAAACTCCTTTGAGAAGGGATGTGATGAGGCCAGAAAGCTCTCCTTGGAGACTCTATACATGTTTATGTGCATGGGCACACCTCCACATTTTTTTCTCCAGTTTTACCAAGGGGAACAACTTTTGTCACTTCCTGTTTGCTTCCCTAGATGTTCTAGCCCTTCCAAAATGTGTCTATTCCTAAAGGAAATAATTTTATCTCCTAGGATAAATTCTTTACTTCTAAGATTTTGACCTCCCACTGAAAATGAATGTCAAAATAAAACTTGCAGAGTTGCTTCCCCCATAAATGAGCCGCAACACGACAAAACCAACAAAGTGGCATGTAAGCCAAGCGGAGACTCAGATCAGCCTGAACATCCACCCAGTCTGATCAGAGTTATTGTTGTGCTCTTAAGGGTAGCTACCTCTATGTGGACAGGGAACACTAATCAGACTGGGTGGATGGCCAGGCTGATCTGAGTCTTAGCTGGGCGCACATGTCACTTTCTTGTTCTTTTTTCATGTTGAGGCTCAAACTATATCAATTCACCTAAAAAGTAACCTGTGCTGGTACTGACCAGACTGCCTTGCTATGTTTGGGAAATTATAAGCACAACAGCTGACTCACATATGCATTTGTGTAAAACTATACAAATAATGACTACAAAATTCAACATAAAAATATCTAAAAATACATATTATAAAGAAAGTGCAAAATAGGGTAAAATGAGCTGTGACATGACAAAACCAATAAAGTAGCATGTGCATCCAGCAAAGACTCGTATCAGCCCAGGCTTACCTGAGTCTTCACTGTGCACTTAAAGTGTAGCTAAGGGTTAAGCTACCTCCATGTCAACAGAGGAGACATCAGAATGGGTGGATGACCACGCTGATCTGAGTCTGCTGGGTGCACATGCCACTTTGTTGCTTTTGTCATGTTGCGGCTCAAATATACATTTTTCAAAGCTCTAAATAAGGGTTGTTTCCGAGACAATTTTTCTTCCCAAGATAATTATTCTTCTCAACAACAACCCCCCCCCCGACCTCATTAGACCACCTCCCCCCCCCCCCCCCCCACCTCATTAGACCTCATTAGAAGGGCCACAGCATTGTTTTACAGTGAAGCAAAAATATCTCTGAACAACCTTTATCTCGGGCTCTTTTGTATACAAAATATTTGTAAAATCTTCCAACACAAAAAATAAATGCCACAAAAAATAAATGCCTGGCAAACTAGCATGACACAGTACAAATGAAATCCAGTTTGCCTTTTTTATGCCCCAGTGACGACAGTCAGAGGGCATTAAAAGTTGCTCCTGTCTGTCTGTTCATCACACTTTTGGGTATAAAGTTTGTGTAATCAACTTCCACAATTTTCAGTGGATTGTTTTCAAACTTTGTACATAGGTTGTGGACATAATGAAATATGCATGTGACTTTTTGATGAAGACAGAATTAACTTTGACAGAAGTACTACTTTTTGAACTTAGTCACTTTTGGCAGCATTTTGCGCTTCAGGGTATAGAGGTTGCGTAATCAACTTCTCAACATTTTGCACTTCAGGGTATAGCGGTTGCATAATCAACTTCTCCCACTGTTTTCAATGAAATGTTTTCAAACTGTGTCTATATGTTGTGGACATAATGAAGATATGCATGTGACTTTTTTATGGATATGAAATTAATTTTGATGGAATTACAGCCTGTTGAACTTAACTATTTTGGGTAGCTTTTTTCCTGTAAGAGTTGCCCCCACTGATTAAGGGAATCACCTACAAGGAAGCAAATGCTATTTTATTATAGTTGTCTCTCTTGTGAAAATGGCAGCCAAACCATGGAAGCATTTCCATATATATTAATAGTCAAGATATTCAAGTACATAGAGTTACTATGGTCACTGAGGCACCACGAAGGAAAACAGACATAGTCAGTATGCTTCCACTAAAGGCCCAACCCAGTCTGTCTATCCACATACTGTACTGAGGGCCTTGTTTACTTAATACATGACACAACTAAGCACCTTTGTGACATGGTTTTAGATGAAAAATGACAAGTTCATGGACCCAAGAAGAACAGTATTCTACTTATTATGCATTTCTTATTATGTATCTCAGATTTTTAAATAAAAAAAAAAATATAAGGACAGCCATTTGCTGGAGTAAAAATGTCTTCACAGCTGCACAACTGACATGTTATATGATATACATTATGCATTTTTGTTTTGGGTTGGATATCACAGATTTTAACTTCCATGCAAATTTAAATGGAGGTACTATCTGCTTATAAAGTGTTTATAAAAGGTTTAGATGTGTGAGGTATTTCTAGTGAAAACGTCATAAGACCACCTGGATGTACATGCTAGTCTTAGCCACCTTGCTTTGTGGTGGCTTAAATATGAAAAGACTACTATTTGAGCCACGACACAAAAAAAACCCCAACAAAGTGGCACATGCGCCCAGCGAAGACACAGATCAGCCTGGGCATCTTCCCTGTCTGATCAGAGTCTTTGCTGTGTGCTTTAAGATAGCTAAGGGTCTAAGCTAGAGCCATGGGTACCCCGAAGACTCTGATCAGACTGGGTGCTTGCCCAGGCTGAGTCTTCCATGGGTGCACATGCCACTTTGTTGGCTTTTGTGTTGTGGCCCAAAATTTTAAATAAAATATGATGGTGAGGGAGAGCATTGGTGTAAACACGTAAATCACATTTTATTCAGTCATCACTGGAATGTCTTTGTATGAAAGATGTAGGGTTATGGACCCAGCACACACAGAGATCATCAAAATCAGGGGACTTCTTTAACTAATGTGTTACCTACACAACAAATGACATAGCAGGGTGACCACTGTTGGATGATATTTGATCCTTTCATTATTTTTTTTTCCCAAGCTCAACAAGCTTGGCAAAAGACATTTTATTACTACTCTGATGGATATTTCCACAAGAGTCAAAGTTTTACTATATATACATCTTTAACTTTAATTAATTACAGTCTGATGAAGAGTTATGTAAATGCACAAATTTATACATTATTTAACCTATTCTTTTTTCAAATCCCACTCAAAAGTTAACCTTAGGCCTAGGCAGACGACAGAATTAGAAGGTCTGGGGTCGCATTCATAAAACGACTTAAGTCGTTGCTATGCTGTTGCTAAGGCTAAATTTCTTTGAAGGAGATTCCCTACAACTATGAAATTTGCTCTGGAGGAACAGTCTTACAAAGACTGTTCCTCCAGACCAAATTTCATAGTTGTAGGGAATCTCCTTTATAGATATTTAGCCTTAGCAACCGCATAGCAACGACTTAAGTGGCTTTATGAATACGGGCTCTGTAGTTTATTGTGATTTTTTCATTTTGGCAACCGCATTACCCATAGCTTTCTGATGAGATCTAATCAGTGCTCCAGATAAGAAGGGGAACACCATAACAGGGATAATTTAGGGATGAATTTCTATATTTCTCCATAAAAAAACGTACATTGTGATACCTCATTAGAACCATCTTGTCGAGACAGTTCTAATGAGAGGTCACAATTTATGCTTTCATTGAGAAATGGCCAATTGAGCTCAAGACTATTGTTTTCTACAAGACAAAACTCGTTATATGAGCTGCATAATGCAAAATAAGCTTAGCATATTTAGGACTCAAAAAAGGTAAAGAATCTGATCTGAGCATTTGAGTTGGATGCATACCACTTTGTTGGTTTTGTCATGTCGCAGCTCACATACAGTTTGTCAGCAAACAGATCATATGAGAATACTCAAGATCAGGTGTGTTTTAACATATGCAAAGAGTAATGACTGATCAGCCTGCCCAGCTGTACCTCATGATCAGGAACTTCAAGGTTCACTGAGCCGGGACATGTAGCGCAATCCATAGGGCACCTGACTCGTAAGTCAGTGGTCCTGGGTTCCACACCCGGTCTGGCCACATACTTTCGTTTCTCCTTCCGCTGATTCAAGAAGGCAGTTGTCAGTTACTAGCGAAAGTATGTGCACTTAGTACTGGTAAACTGCTTAGGAGGTCTAAGCCTGCCCAGGAATAGTGTGGTTAGGTTAACTGGCCGTCCCGACATGACCATAGCTGTTTACTGCGGACGTAAAGCAACAAATCAATCAATCAAAGCAAAGTTCACTGTAAGGTGTATGGATACACCTCCATGTTTTTCTGCCATTATAACAAAGTGAGACACCTTTTGCTCCTATAGGAGCAAATTCTGTCTTTAAGAGCTGACCCCAAATGAGAAGGGAGGCAAAAATTAAAATAGCAGAGTTGCTTCCCCACTTTATGGTACAGTAGCTTCCCAAGAAAGTGTACCCATTCACTATAAAGATTCTTCAGGAGTCATCGATTCTGACACAAACAGGAAAGCCTGATTATACTGAACAGATGCCTCTTTATGGATTCAACTCCAAGAAAGGATACTGATCTTGAAGTATTTTCTTGCCTCTCACAGGGGTTACACTTGCAGAATTTGCTCTTTTACAGAAAAATTCTTTCCTTTAAGAGCAGCCGCCATGTACTGAAGAAGTGGTAAACCTACCAAGACAGTAGCTACTGTCCTGTTGTAAGTTGTCTTGCTGTCCTGTTGTAAGTTGTCTTGTAAAAATAGCAGCTAAAACACCGAGATGTATACAGCCAAATCTGGTTATGTAGTCATGTCTATTAAGGGGCAGCCTGTCTTATTTTTATTTGACTTGATGCTTAACGTCCACGGTAAACAGCTATGGTCATGTCGGGACGGTCAGTTAACCTAACCACACTATTCCTGGGCAGGCTTAGACCTCCTAAGCTGTTAACCAGTACTAAGTGCACATACTTTCGCCAGTAACTGACAACTGCCCTTCTTGAATCAGCGGAAGGAGAAACAAAAGAATGTGGCCAGACCAGGTTTCGAACCCAGGACCTCTGACTTATGAGTCAGGTGCCCTACCGATTGCGCTACACGGCCCGGCACAGCCTGTCTTAACAGCCATCTTTTGGGATTCCTTGAACCATAATACAGAGCAAATAAACATGTATTAAGCGGTTACCTGTCATAAACAGCCAATTTTCTTGTTTCTCTTGTGTGACCATACCTGTCAACTTTTAGAAAATCTCATGGGGGAGAAAGCGTGAAGATGACCATTTCAGCAGACTTTTTCAGCAAAACTGCACACGCTCCAAAAGTCATGACAATTTTCATGGGGGAGATATTTGGAAATTTTATAGTATTTAAAGAAAAAAAATCTTAAAATTCAAACATAAAATAATAAAAAAAGGGGAGATATCCTTAAAATAGTGAGATTTGGCCATTTTTGGCAAAGGAGGGAGGGAGAGTGGGAGTGTCTCCCAAAATAGGGAGACTCCCTATTTATGGGGGAGAGTTGACAGGTATGCGTGACCCTTTAACACAGGTTTGAATTTACATACATCATAAGGCCCCCTTTCTTTGCGGGACAGCATGTACATTATATATTTTTTCATGCTTCCAAAGCACAATTATAAGAGGCATAAAACATTAACATCACAATCATCAATAGTAAGATTGTTTCCTAGAGAGTGCTGAGAGCTCCAGATAAGGTAAAGATTTGAGGATAGTTCTGAGATAATTTTCCTTATTTCAGAGCTCTAGATAAGAGGGGTATTTGATGATAATTGAGGGATAATTATTTTTATTTCTCATTGAAACAATATGTTGTGACCCCTCATCTGAACCGTCTCATTGAGACGGTTCAGATGAGGGGTCACAACTTATGTTTTTATGCAGAATTAACAAAAATTATTGCTAATTATCACCAAATACTCCCTCTTATCTAGAGCTCTGTTATTTCTAAATGAAAGCATATGTTGTGACCAATCATTATACTGTTTCAGTGACCCCTCATTAGAACTGTCTCAGTGAGCTGGTTCTAAAACTTGGTCACAAGATATGTTTTTATGGAGAAAAATGAAAAAAGTATCACTAAACTAGCCCTGTTCCCCTTCTTATCTGCAGCACTCGAGTGTTTTCTATTTAACTGCATTCAGATGTTCAGGAGAAGAGTCTGAATCGGCAGACACAATTTTCCCGCCTTGTAACAAATCATCAGATGAAAATTTCAAAGCCGGATTTATCTCAAAACTTTTTCCTTTAGTTGGTGTAATGGCTGAAAGTTCACTGTTTTCTTGGTTCTTCAATGCTATAGTCTCATCTGGAGTGTTAACAACACACATAAATATATCCAACCTCGGGTGAAGTGTGCCGGTCTCAAATACTTTTTTGGTTACAATTGAAACCAACATAATCGTTGATAGGCTTATCAACATACAAAGAGTTTTAAAAGGAAATAGCTGGCTGTTCGCTTTTTCATCGAAGAAAGGATATTTTATTAGAATTGGAATGCCTAATGAGGTTTCTCCACCAGCTAGTCGAAAAAATAATCCTAGTATATAGCCACAAAGAGATCCGTAAGTATTTGTCCAACGTAAATACACAACACACAGTAGTTGCGGAAATAAGACTACAAATACAAGATCTGAACACAGAAACCACAGCATGTAGATGGAATCCACTGTTATACCCATGGCAGTTGCCAGTGCACCTACTCCAAAGATAGAGATCCTCATCACCCATAGAATTTCATTCTCTGATGCCTGAAATACAACATAGCCTCATTATAATACTGACACTGTACCACTATATCTGAATATAATATGCCTGAAATACAACATACCCTCATTATATAATACTGACACTGTACCACTATATCTGAATATAACACTATCTGGCCATGGCTCCCACTGACAAATAAATGTCACCACTATGTTGGATAAACACTGGTGTTGCAGAGACACTGTCATAACATACACTTTTGTGACGTTTCAACCTAAAAACTATTTTTAGTCTCTTAGAAATAAAGCTAAAAGTAGTGGGTTAACTCTTTAAGCCCCAGTGACGAAATTAGCAAAATTTGCAAACAGCATAGATCCTGATAAGGCGGCTCATTATGAGCCGCCTCAACAAGATCTACACTGTTTGCCCTCTAGTCTTTGAATTCTCAATATGAAATGTCTTGGACAAGGCATTTTTTCAATTTTTGCAGACGTAAATTTTGTCGTCTGCTTTTTGGTGCTTAAAGAGTTAATATTGTGACAACACTCCTTTGTTGCTCCTGCTTACTGAAACAGTCTTGTTGACAATGCAGGAAATGTCTTGAGTTCGAACTGCTTAAGAAATAGATCAGCACTAGCAGTGAATTGTTGAGTAATAATTCACTGTTTGGAGGTCAGTTGTAAAGTAGATCATATCACGAGCGCGAAGCGCAAGTGATATATCTGCTTACAACTGACCGACAAATAGTGAATTATTATTCAACAATTCAATGCTAGAGCTGAACTATTTCGATTCTAACACTCAAAAACCCTGAGAAAAATTATTATTTTCATTCAAATTCTCCCATCTTGCCAGCGTGTTCATGTTCCCGCTAATTTTCTAAACTGTATCTAATATAAATGTACATTTTTATGGCGTTTTTAGAAAGAAAAAGCGACGCAACACTGTCTAACGTCTCAAAACGTCACAAAATTATGTCAGTATTGCCAGTGACGTCAGCAATTAGACTCACGCACTCCTACACAGTGAATTGTTGCAGAATAAAACACGAAAACTTTCCATTGCTTCTATAGGCGTACTGTGTTAGAACTACTTATAGTTTCTCAGTTCAGCATTAGAAGCATCCCCAATTATTGAGACTGTAATGCAGACACATTCCAGATCAGACTGCACCAAGAGGGACAATTTGATCAGGGTTTGCAGACTTTGCCCTTCCTTCAACTGAGTTATGAAGCATTTGGTCCTTAACTGGATTAACAGGCCTGCCCATACCTGAATCTTGCAGGGCCTGCTATAAAATCAAAACTGATATAATGTTACCCTACACAACAAGACCTTTATGAATATACATGTACAGGATAGCTAGCCTGATAGTGCCTTGACCATCACATAAAAAAAACTTCGTTGTAAAGCTTTAAAGTATCACGCCCACACCAATGCCGACATCAAGGTGACAACAATTATAGCTCACTGTACTTTTGTACAGGGGAGCTAAATATTGAAACATCACATGCTAAAAAAAATAGTTTATGAACATTGCTGGTAACCCCAGCATCGTAATTTGTTCATAAACGTCACAGAACTATTTACATGTACAACTTGTTTTAATAATTTACTGTGAATGCATACCATGCTTATTTGGCTACAAGTCAGGATTTTACCTGTCTCTCAGTTTGATATAGAAATGAATTTCCTTTTTGGGGATTTTGTCGATGTGTAAACGCCGGCGAATCACTCACAAACTGAATAAAGCCCTTTAAGTTTGTGAGGGATTCGCCAGCGTTTACACATCGATAAAATTACAAAAAAGGAAATTCATTTCTTATAATTCCAACTACGTCCATCCAAAAGTTTCTCTCCAAATGAATCGTCCATCGGTTTTCTACACTGGAGGATTTTTGGTGAACAGCGTTGGACAAAATCATAGCCATGAGAATTTCAAGCATAATACCCTTTGAAATTACAAACTCTATTTTGAAACTACAAATGGCTTTCTTGTAGACCCCTAGGTTTTCATTTTTACCTCGTTTCCTTGCATGAAAATTCGGAAACACTCCAAAATAGGCAATGATTTAACCAAAAACACTGTCGAGAACGCCGCCATTTTGAAAACGTTACCAACTGACGTTTGTTGTGACGCTGACGTTACATCATAAATAACGTCATACACGTGCTTGCTTTGGTCGTCTCAAGACAAATTTTGTTCTTCCATCTGAATCGCAATTAGAAAATGCAAATTTGCCAATTCGTTACGGAAAAAGGTGAAGAAACGTAGTCGGAAGAGAATACCGCGTAAGGATACAACGTCAACAGGATTTATTGATGTATAAACGCCTCTCTGCAGATGCTGTCAGCCAATCATTTGTTCGGAACTTGTTTCAGAGAGAGGCTGTTGGAATTATTCCCAAATATCTATGAAACTCTGCAATAATATGGGTGGTTTTCTCTTTCAAAATGATCCCAAAGATCTAGATCCATCTTATAAGATGGATCTAGATCTTTGAGATTGTTTTGGAAGACAGCTGGGAACTAGATCTCTGAAATTGTTTTGGAAGGGAAAAAACTCAGAGTCTTATAACCAAAGAAATATGATATAGAATTCTGAGTTGAAATGCATTACCTCCCTTTTCAACAGAAGCCGCTCCAGCAGAAGAGAGTGTTTATTTGTTGCTTTAATGGAAACCCACATATATCTCATTAGCTTTGTGTTCGAACAGTATTCAAGATATATAATACCTAAGAGGCAAGCAAATGACATATAATTAAGCTCTAAAGTACTTTTCAAGAATATTGTTGCCATGGCAACGATGCCTTAAACATAGAGGAGTTAAGTGTCTGAACTTTTACAAATTTCCATGTACATATGCAGCTGATGATCGACAAAGAATGGATAATGGACGGACGCTCGGCGCCCCGTTACTGCGGCTATTGATTCGTTCCGCTGAGGTGCGGGGGTAACGTCGATATGAGAATTGAAATACTACTACTACAAAGAATGGATAAAAGTTTTTGATGGTGTGGTGGCTTGATGCTAGTCTCAGATACTACAAGAATATATAGTTATTCATGACTTGTTCTCAAACCTGGCAGAAATACAGACCGTGAAAGACTTTCAGTCGAGCAAAATGTGACGTTTTTCGCAGATTTTAAGCCTCAGGGACCAAAATTGTGACGTCAATGTACTCTAAGAAGCAAGGTCTTGGAATAATTATGTAGCAGAAAGAACCAAAATTAGACTGGATTTGACAACCAATCAGTTAACTTCATAATAAATCTGAAAATTATGGAATAAAATGTCAAAAGCTCCTAAAGTCAGTAATTTTATTCACTGTTCTTGCTTTAATTCATACCGGCTTTCAGAAGATTTTCATAAACAATCATTATATGTGTGTTTGTAAAGCCAAAACCTAACTTAAGTGGAAAATATTTCTAAATTTTCAATGTCTCTTTAAATATCCTACATAATAAGCACAATACACACACCTCTTTACCATAATGACGTCCAAATAATTCACATGCCGTACCCAGCATGAATGTGACGTCATATGTTGCTATGGTAACAATTTCAAACGTGAGTTTAAAACCTAAAAAGATACTCTTTCATGTTATATGAAGTATTCTTATTTATGTATAAAGTTAACTAATTTACAAAGGTGTTTCCATTATTTAATGATCACCCCTTGTAATATTTCATTATAGACAGCTAGTCTGGCTTCCATGTATGTGATCTTAAAGCTGTATCTATTTACAGACAGACCTCCATTTTTTATTTGCCATTTTTATGAAGGGAAGCAACCAGAAGAAATGAAGTTTGTCAAGATAACTTGGCTTCAATGCTGTAGTATTGATCAAAATCTGGAGCAATTATTCCACAAAATTCATGGCCTTTTTTGGGAACTAAGAACTATTTTTGTCCCGCTATGTAGTTGAGAAATACAGTACAAGAACTTGCATTTGAAAAGGATTGATGGCTGACATATCTTTTTCAACAGTATTTCAGTGATATCAGGATGATAAGAGGGTGATAATACAAGGCAATGGAAACTCAGACTTCTGTCTCCAGCCAGAATCGAATGCTAACCAAAAGCTTAGCAGGCCAGCACTTAATCACTCAGATGTTGGAGCCCCTTTCCTTTAAGAGATGACCCCTACTGAAAAAGGAGGCAAAACTGAAATGGGCTGTAAGTGTATCCATTTACCTTACAGGCATACCATAGTTCTTTGATTACAAGACAGGGTTTTCCCTTCCAAAACAATCCCAAAAATCTAGATCCATCTTACAAGATGGATCTAGATTTTCAGGATTGTTTTGGGTGGGAAAACACCATCTTAAAGCAGAATTTCATAAGACAGCATGATATACTTTGGGTCAATCTAGAGAGTATAGCAGAATAAATATGGTGCATGTACTTTTAAGACACTGGAAAAAACTATACCTGTTGTCTGAATATCAACTTATAAACGTTCCTTGCAAACATGGCACTTGCTGACAGAATTGAGGAATCTGCCGATGACATCACTGCGGCAGATACTGATCCAAGTCCGATGAATGCTACCGCAGTTGGTGTAAGATACTGCAGCACCAATGGTAGAATAAGATTTAAATCTTCATCAGGGATCTTTGTAGAATTTCCACCAGCAACTGGGGGGTAACTAGTTTTACTCCAATCTAAGAGAAATAAACAGAAATGAAAAAAATGACTAATGAAGATTTACCAAAGGGCGCAACTTCAAAATGACACCATCCTGACATCTAGGGGTGCGGGGTAAAACCGGTATACCGGTGAACCCCGGTATTTAGTCCCGGAGGTACGAACCGCGGTACGTTTGGGCAGTACCGGTACTTCGGCAGACTTCGTGACCAATATTTACACGGAAATTGCCGAGTTCATCCGTATCCTTAATTCAGGCAGAAAAGAATTTATTATATTTTCAGAACATAAAAACAACAGAAATTATCAGTAAAAGGTTAAATTCTGGTGTTTGTATTAATATTTATGTAAAAATATTTAAAAATTTTCCACCACGTGGGTTTTGCGTCTGCGCACTAAAGCATCTCAAGATGGCGGATAGCAACAGCGTTAAGGAAAAATCCGCAAGGAAAGCACGCATTTGGCATCACATCAGGTTGAAAAGAACTCCGACAGTCGTATCGAGCAGAATGTAGCCATCTGTAGAGCCTGTGACTGTGTTGTAAAGCGCGCAGGTGGTGGCACTTCAAATTTAACAATCCACATGACGGTTGTGAAGCGAAACCGAAAGTAGAACAAAAACAGAATGGCAGTCACGGTATACCGTGGTATGTACTGCGGTATTTGATGAAACACCGGGGTATACCGCGGTACAATTTTTTTCTGCGCTACCCAGCCCTACAGTGACATCGATTCGACATTATGTCGCAACCTCATAATGACGTCATGTGCCTGCTGGGTAATATCTACATTAACTAACAAAATTAACAAGAGCATGTGAGCAGGGGCTCACATATACCCCCGGATAACATACTTAATACAAAACTTTAAAGCAAATGTTAAATAACATACAGATGAATGGACAATCTATTACAAATACAGTGAAAGGCCTATAGACAAATATACAATGGTTCCATTAAAACATGCAAATTATGTAATCAAAAGAGAATACAAATTTAACACAAAATTTCAACACAAGTTTAAAGGGATAATTTAGGGATAATTTTCCATATTTCTCAACAAAAACATAAGGGGTCACAACATGTTTTAGAAAAATAATCTCCAAATTATCCTAAAAAAAAATCACCTTATCTAAAGTATTGTATTTTGTATCTATGCAAGACAAGAATTCCACAGAATGATTAGTCTCGCTTGTTGCACAATGTCACAAAGAAGTTTCCATACTATTTACCTAGTTAAACAATAAAACTCTACAGAAATCTATTTCAACGCCAAAACCAGAAAAGCAATATGAGCCCCGACACGACAAAACCAACAATGTGGTTGTGCGTCCAGCGCAGACTCAGATCAGCCTGGGCATCCGCCCAGTCTGATCAGAGTCTTCGCTGTCCGCATGGAGGTAACTTAGACCCTTAGCTACTCTTTGAGCACTTAACGAAGGGTCTGATCAAATTTGGCGGATGCCTAGACTGATCTCCGTCTGCGCAGTGCGCACAATCACATTGTTGGTTTTGTCGTGTCGCGGCTCATATACAGTTGACTCTTGTTATCTTAAACACTGATACCTCAAAGTACCCTGTTATATCAAAGAATATAGTTTGGACACATTTCCTATTTTTCTTTACCTTTCAACTCTGGATATCTCAAACTACTTGTTTCTCAAAATAAATTTTCTGGAACCAGAAAATTTACTTTGAGATACCAGAAGTTTGAGATGAACTGTGACTCTGAGATATCGAGTGTTGACTGTATAATGTCTCTCTCAGGCAAGACAAAAACTAGCCCAACCTGTAACAGATCCTATAGCACCAATCAAAATGGAAGGTATGGACATTATTACACATCCGAGAGCAGCAACGTATGACAATATCTGGGCATTTCTTTCTGTGCTTGCCGACAAAACACGCTGGAAATAAACCTGAAACAGAAAAATTCACAATAAACATCACAAGTAGTTCACTTCATTCAGTTCAGACATTTTAATGCCTTTTAAAAACACTAGTAGTAGTAGTAAAGGTTTTATTCCTAGCGGGCCAAAAAAAAAAAACCAAAAAAACAATCGGATGACAAAAATTTAGGTCTGCAAAATTTCAAAACTTGAGAATTCAAACACTAGAGGGCAAACATAATGCACTGCATGTTGATGAAATGTCTCAATGTTAGGACAATGAATAAACATTTTAATGCACTTAGGAATGTAACCTGACGTCTGATTGGATAATGTAAAAAATTTGCGACAGTATATCCTGCAATATACTGTTGGAAACGCGACATTACGTAATGTCGCTCCTCATTGGCTGGTGTCTGGTTTTAAGTTGCTGAAAGTACTAGCGATGGGCGTGATGTAGCACACTTTCAAAGGTGAAAATGAGAAAAAGTGCATCAAAATGGGGACAACTGTATTGAAAATTGTCATTTGGGAATCTGTATCACCATGAAACGTTATTTCCAACCATAAAACTGACGAATTACCTCCCCGAATGGCAATTTTGAGTACATTTTCCCCCAACTGTTATAACATAGTTTCCATGTTACATACCTAAATGTTCGGATTTACGTAACCTCTCAAAATTCAGGACTCATGCTGTCCAACACCAGAAAATACTATTACGTGTGCCTACAATAAACCTGCATATCCATGCAAAATGAACAGGACCATAGCTTTATCTTAAACAGATTCCTGAGGATCTACAAACTGTTGACAAGAGGGCCATGAGTCTCTGAAACCCTTGCCGGCATTGACATTATGATGATGCATCTTTTCCAAGTGAATGTGACTGTGTAAGCATGCAGCCAGCTTAGTTCAAGGTTTTTACCATATAAGGGCATGATGGCAATCTTGGTCATGTGACCACAAACTTTTGAACACTTTTTTTTTTCCTTTGACCAGTGGAGACTCAATATGGAATTTGGCTTCAATCAGCCAGTGGCTTTGGAGGAAATGTTTGAAACAGTTGCAATATGAGTGACCTTCATCAAAGTATGATCGACCTCTGTAGTTTATACCAAAGCTCTCCTGTAAAAATACACTGGCACATGTATATTAAAAGGTCCACCTAACAAATTTGAGCCGCAACACGAGAAAACCAACAATGTGGTTGTGCGCCCAGTGCAGACTCAGATCAGCCTGGGCATCCGCCAAGTTTGATCAGACCCTTCCTTAAGTGCTCAAAGGATAGATAAGGGACTAAGCTACCTCCATGCAGACAGCGAAGACTCTGATCAGACTGGGCGGATGCCCAGGCTGATCTGAGTCTGCGCTGGGCGCACAACCACATTGTTGCTTTTCTCGTGTCACGGCTTAATTAGTCTGTTATAAGATGGGTTTTTCCACCTCCAAAAATAAAACCTAGATTCATCTAGATTGTTTTGAAAGGGAAAACCCATCTAATAGCCGAATAAGACTGCACTGATTAAGATGTTTGGAGTCATTCTAAAGGAGGCAAACCCCATTCTATAGCCATATAAATATAGCATATAGTTCATGTTAGTTATCACCAAATACAGTCAAATCTGTCTTAAGGGGTCACCCAAGGGAAGCCTACCAATTGGCTGCTTAAGGCAGATGACCCTTTGTTACAGATTCATTTGCACTGTATTTTGGCTCAAGGGACCTGGAAAAGGTGGCTGATAAAGGCAGGTGACCCCTTAATAGAGGTGACCACATAAGCAGGTTTGACTGTACCTCATTGTCAATGCCTTTGGCTGAACTCAGTGGTGTAGAAAGAAGAATGTTATTTTTTGCCATTTACACATAGGGAAACAACTTGTATGACTTCCTGTTTGCTTTGCTGGAAGAAGAAACCCTTCCACAGTGGGTCTACTCTTAAAGGGAAGAATTTGCTCCTGTGGGAGCAAATTCTTTCCTTCAAGAGTTGACCCGCACTGATAAAGAAGGCAAAAAAAACCCCAAAACAGCAGTTACTTCAGCAGTTACTTCCCCTGAAAGTGTGTCTATTTATTGCACTGCGTACCAACGCAGTGCTATTTGTGATGAGTTTGGGGGAGGCGCTGGCTGCAGATTTGTTTTATTGATTAATGCTATAAGCAACTTAAAAAGTGAATTTTCATGCATATTTAATCACTAAAATTTCGGAAATGACATTAGATTACCTGAAACAAAATGTTAAAATATTTGTTTTCGTTATTCATTGGCTATTTTTTCATATTTCAGGATAAAAATGTGGAACTATTTTTTCTGTCTCAAATATCGAAAGGATCACCGGTTTTGATAAACACATTAGGTTTTGGCAAGTATATCAGTTATACTTCTATTTTTAGTTTTGGCACTTTCAGTGTCAATCAAATTAGCGTTTAGCCTTTTTTTTTGGTATAGCGTAAAATTAAGATTGTTCAACGCTGATGAAAAAATACAGCGTATACATATCATCTAAAACTCCTGTATCCTTTCGATTTTTCGAGGGAAGTTATCATATACGACCTACAAGATCTGAGGTCATCGGACAGTTTATAAAACCCCAGCGAAGAAAACCGAATACAGCCGCGGGATGGCATTCAGATATTGCATAACTGCCTTAGTATCACCTGCATTACCGCTAATAGATCTGATATTAGGAAACGGAGAAGGAAACATGTATTTCTTTTGTTTGATCTAGTCTCATTTTACGGAGCTGACAATCATTCATAATAACTATTTTGCAGTTTTGATTTTTTAGTTAATTATAGTTTTGATTTTAACATTTCTAATCAGCCACAGAAATATAAAAGTGTTAGTTTGCACCACAGTGGTTTGCACATTAGTGGGGCATACTAGTTTAAAATCTGGATCGGAATCCAGTGGAATAGATGATATAATTTACATTCCATTGGCTACAGCCAGCGGTAGGCATATAACGTCAAAATGACGTCGATGCGACGTCATTGCGTCATTTTGGCGTCATTACGACGTCCTGTGCCTGCTCGGAATATGCCCTATCGAACCTAGGATGGTACTCTTCACGGACGAAGTTTGTCCGCTTTGAGGGTGCAAAATATTTCTTGTAAGAGTGCCATCCCAATCCACGGAATGAAGCGGAGATAGCGTAAGAGCTTAAGAGGGAGTTAACTGTCACACAAGTTGAGTTGCTAAACTATCTTTTATGAGTTTATCGTTAACGAGTTGATTGACCTGGAACGTCCAAGTCCTATTCGTAGAACTTGGGTGTTCATAATGGGCAAGCATCAGTTCATGCGAGCTATGCTGTTTGATGACAAATCTTGTTCAAATCAAAGTTTGAGCAGAATCTCAGATAAGCATGAAAAAGATTTTATACTAGAGGATCTTACACGAGTGGTCATTTCATACGAAATATATGGAACAAGCCTTCGGCGAGTTTCATAAATTTCATATGACATGGCCACGATTGAGTGTAAAATTCTGTTTATTATACATATATGCCCCTTTGAAGTGGGATTCCTTCGCCTTCAAAATGATCAGTATTTCAAGAAGAAAACGCATTGTTGACTCGGACATAGTCAATGATGTTACGTGCTCGCGCCAAAGTGTTATTACACGTGTGGTCATACGATTTTTATGACACGACGTTATCCACTGAATAACAGCGATCCAAGTATTACTCAGTTGTGCCTTTGACAAGTGTTTCAGGTACTGAGAGAAACACTTGGCCCAAAAATTACCATGAGTGATAATACATATTTATACCTCTTTTGTCTCAAGTAAATTGACCTATTGGTTGTCACCTGTTAGTTTTTCAGAAATCTTATTTTAGACACACGTTAACATATATAGAAAATTCAGTTGACACGATAAACGCTGATATATGAGGGTCTGCATTTTTTTTGCTTCTTTTCGGCACTGTGCAAGAAATCCTAACTGCCTGTTGCCTATTGTTACACAAAGAGTCACTTCAATACTGGGAAAAGTTTGTATTTTATTTTTCCTTAAACAGTATTCAGTTATTATCGCAGTTTTGAATAGGTGTCTCGAGGCTTATTCAGTATTGCAGTTCGTTTGGCCTCGATGTTGTATTACCATGCCCCTTAAACCACAGAGCTTTTGGAAAGTATTTTATAGGGAACTTTAAGAGCAGAAGTCTATCAACTTATGTGGATAAGGTAAACGTACACACTTCCAAGGGAGATCTATATAAAATGTTTTACTCCATTTTTTCTGGTTCATTCTTTGATAACAAAAATGACTTCGCGAAACAGAAATGCCAACATCTCCTGTTAATATTCCGACATAGGATTATGTTTTTTCAGCTGAAATGACCCGTTACCACCACCCCACCCCCTTTTTTGTCCCATTATTATTATTCTGCGGCTCATTTGCAAATTTTTGTGAGCACTGTAACCTCGGAGCCTGATTTTGTATTGTTCTTAATATTACATGTATCAACCAATGACTGACAGATTGAACTAGATTTCATAGCCTGGGCTTCCAGACAGAACCATTAATAGAATATCAGGTAGAAGTATACAGTAATGACCTGGTTCATAATCTTTTTTTATTTTATAATGGGCGAAAAAATAGTGATTTCGTTGAAACCAAATGAGAAAATCTTGGGCTCTTTAATCAGATTAAATACGCGCCATGCAAGTCTTGCCAAGCATTAGACTTATCTTGAGATTTCCTTGTTTCCAGCTAAACTCAACCATAGATTCTATTGTTCTAGGGCACTTCTTTCCTGGTAATTACAGTAATTATGGGATTGTAAATCGGGGTAAATTGCGAAGTCTATTTTTGCGAAACTTAGAAATGCAAAAAAGGTTTTTGAAAATACAACTGTGGTGCAATAACCATTGTCTTATAATCATAGAACCATTATGAAAATCTAAAATACAAAACTTGGAAACATTTTCTAAGACTCAGATTTGCCAAAATATCTGGTTTACAGTACTTTCATGTGAGTTGTATCAGCTAGCAAATAGATATATATTATAAAATGTAAGACATGAGATATTTGATACATTAGAATAAAGATCATCTTTACTATTCAAGTGAGTCGTGTCATATCTTTCTTGTACACAATTACAGAAAAATTGGATTGTCAGGTCTTAAATATTGTTTTCCGCAGTGCTTTCCCCTTTGCTCTATACTAGAGCAACTTTTTACTTGTCTTACAATTGTTTTCTCCATTATTTTTCACTGTAATTACCTGCCATGGAATGCCACCAAATATGAGGAGGAGGTAACTATCTATATAAATGCCAGCAGACCCAGCATCTAAGGATTTGACCCAGTTTGCCGTTGCATTCACTGTAATATCACCCACAGCATCATTTGTGAAGGCAAAAGGAATGGATATCCACTAAAAGAAACAAATGGTTTATCTAAACGTTGGGATACGTTTACCTATAACTGTAGCTATCATGAAATTTTGAGAAGTCTAGCAATGATAAAGTTTGTAGCAGAAAGGTACGCAGTGTAGAATTTGATCAGACTGCAGCTTGATCTTGGCCAATATTGCTTTTCAGTCTTTGCTTTTCACTATCATAGTCTTGCTTTTAACTGCCTGTACAAACTAATGTCTTTGCTTGTCACTATCTATACAGACAAGCCTGTCTTTGCTTTTTATTCTCTGTGCACACTTATTGATCTTTCTTTGTCACTATTGTACAGACTGACCAGGCTAATCGGTCTTTTATTTTTACTATCTGTATAGACTTATCAGTCTATGCTTTTATCTATCTATAAATGGTTATTGGTCTTTGCTTTTTTTTTTCTCACAGCTTTTAAATATCTGTACCAACTAATCAGTCTTTGCTTTTCACTATCTATACAGACTTGTCAGACATTGCTTTCACTTTCTGTACGGACTAATTTATCTTTGTAATTCACTATCTGAACAGTCTAATCCGTCTTTGTTTTTCACTATCTGTATGGACTAATCAGTCTTTGCTTTTCACTATCTGTTCGGACTAATCAGTCTTTGCTTTTCACTATCTGTACCAACTAATGAGTCTTTGCTTTTCACTATATGTACCAACTGATTAGTCTTTGCTTTTAACTATTTGTGTAAACCAACCAGTCTTTGCTTTTCACTATCTGTACAGTCTAATCAGTCTTTGCTTTTCACTATCTGTGTAAACCAACCAGTCTTTGCTTTTCACTATCTGTATAGTGTAATCAGTCTTTGCTTTTCACTATCTGTACAGTCTAATCATTCTTTGCTTTACACTATCAGTACAGACTAAGTGGTCTTTGTTATTCGCTATCTGTACAGACCTAGATGTTGCAAGAGAATAGACAGGCAAACTGGCTTCTAAATTCAGAACAAAAATTAGTCATGTCTGAAAAAAAAGACATCACTGGCAACTACAAATGGCAGTATATGAAGCTTTAGGTTAGCAATAAACTTAAGTGCAAGGTTTATGCACATGTATATTAGATTTCAGCTCAGATGTGCTGAATATTTTCTTGTATTTTTAAATGTACAATGTTCTTTAAATTTTCCTGTATTTGTCAATGTACTTTGAATGATGATGGTAACTTGACGCTACCTTTAACTCAAGAGTATTAATTTCTCACCAGTCCAACAAATATGCATATTAGCTGCACAACGTCTGTATATGCTACAGAGTATAGTCCCCCAAATAAGGTGTAGAACACAGCTATACATGCTGACACTATAATTGCTATATGAGTGTCCAGTTCTAGAATCACAGACAGTGTGGCACCTGAAACGAAAAGTACATTCATAAAACTTATGACAATCATAATGGAATTTTTTCCTAATTTTCTGCTTTCATAGAAAAGTCTTATGCCTACACAAGATTACCAACATATCAAATTGCTAAAACCATAAGTGTATCCTCATACACAAGTCTCACTGAGAGGAAATCTTAATTTTGCCTTTCAGAAGGCTGCCTGGCAGAAGATTTTCAAATCTCGAGCAATTTATGATATCATTTTTTGAATATTCATTTTTTTTTAGTTCTTCTTAAAATGTAAAATTGGTAGGAGAACTCCAAGCAATTTTACATTTTCAGAATAACTAAACATATCCGGCTTTTATATTTATTTCTTGCATAAAGCTCCAAGTAAATGGTTTTAAGTGTGTTGGGAAATTAGCTTGGAAACAATTTTTTGTGAGTCTCACTTAATTTCATCAAATCTAATTTACAAACTCATCAGATCTCACAGAGTCTAGACCGTATGACATGGACTTTTTCAGCTTTGAATTTGGACATATCTGCATGTCTTCCTACCAAGGGAGTGATATAAAATAAACTTCTGGGCCAGAGGTTTTAAAACTTTAGTACATTCTCCAACTCAAAATAAAGCACTCTGATTGGCTGCTTCCGAGCACATGCTCGGAAGCAGCCAATCAGTGTGCTTTATTTTGCTTGGAAGCAGCAAATCAGTGTGCTTTATTTTGAGTTTGAAATTATACTCAAGTTTTATAACCTCGGACCCTGGTTGAACACCAGACAAGTGCTGAGCTTGATCAGCAGCATTGTCATGTAGTCTGCAATTTTTTCTCTCGCATTTATGTCTCAACACTATCTTTATGGTTTGATCACCAATTATGAAAGAGAACAACCATTTTGAAACAGACTTTTTAGATATGACATCGCATCTGAGAGTGTAATAAAGCCATGCATTAAAAACGATAATCAACTAGTGGATTAAATATGCAAATTACGTCATAGCGTTATGCGTTGACGTCCATAAAACATCGCGTTTTCTAATGGCAAAATAGTGACGTTTTATAGCAAAATTTGCTAATAAAATGCGATTTTAATGTCATATGCTAAATAGAATCTTGCATTTGTACTCATGCATTATTGAATTTATTAAGCTCGTTGGGGAAAACGATAAGAAGCTCGGCATTGCCTTGCATCTTATCTTTTTCCCCAACTCGTTTAATAAATTCAATAATACATGAGCACTCATGTAAGATCCTCTATTTCAGTCTTACCCAGGGCAGCCAAAATGGCGGCAGACCAGAAGACTTCTCCAAGAAGGGCTGGTATATACAGCAGACCACCCATTCTCTCACCATACTTCTGGGAGAAGGGATCTAACATTGTTACGTATCCCTGGGACCTCATCTTCTTTGCAAAGAAGAATCCACCTGAAATTAAAGAATGTATGGGCAACAAGAAATATTGTTGTAGTCAATATGCAACAGCAAGGGCCTAAGAAAGCTGAGCCCATTTGTTATAACATTGCTTGGATAAAATTCAAAAACTTTATGGAACCCAAAATTTAATGGTCTGTACTATGTGATCTGGATGTAACACCTATTTCCCTCCAACAGGGATACTGAGTTCAATCCCAACTACAGTCGGCTTGATCTGTACACAGAATCTCCAAAAACACCCCTCAAGGTAAAATGGCATCTTTCTACGGATGACAATTTTTCTACAGAATGTGCCTCCCATTTCATTAAGAGCTTCTCTTACAGGCAAATATTTGCTCCTCGAGTTTATTCCATTGCTCCCTAAAGCAGAAAATTGTTTCCTCTTAGAGCACTGCCCATTTTGGAAGGGCTTCATCCAATGAAGCAAACAGGATGTCATAAAACTTGTTTTCTGTAGTGATATGGCAGAAAAAAAATGGAGCTGCATCTATGTCTGAAAAAATCACACCCATCTTTCCCCAAAAGGTTCAAAATATAAAAGAGGTTGTATCAAAGCTGTATATATCATGTTTCGATTTTTTTTTCTCACTTTTCACCACTGGTCCTTTTAATTCTGTTTTATTTTCAACAAACTTACCTATAAACAGGGACATGGCATAACCAAAGGGAGCCTGGCACCACACAAAGCCATCTCGAACTATGTATTCTGATGTCCCATTGATAAAACCTCCTCCTACCCATGTCGCTGAAAAAATAATCATTGAAAATTTTACCTCAAAATTTGAGGAGAAAAACATAATTATAACTTTATGTGCTTAAATAGTGGGACATCTAAAACCATGAATTTTCCATTTGTCTGTATTGGGACTCCTAAAACCCATGAATTTTCCATTTGGGACAAATGGAAAATTAATGGCTTTTAGGTGTCCCAATACTAAAGCACTTTAGGGTACCTTTTTATTTAATGAAATGGTGCATTCTAGGTTTAAGGATCCAAAAGACCCTAAAATGACAAGAAGTTGATTTTTCAACCCAGTGATGTGTCAAATCAGTGGAACGCTTTGTCTCCCCTGTTGCTTGTTGTCACAAAGATGTGCCTATACTGCTTATAGAGTTAAACCGAATAACTCAACTTAAGTTTGTGCTAATGTTGCCTTTGCTGGAAAAGGAATACCTACGTCTCGCTTAGAAACTGCTAGTTGAAAGTGTGACAAAAACTGCTGCAGAACGGCAAACACAGTAAGTTATCAAACCTACTACAGCTGACTCTCCTTATCTCAAACACTGATATCTCAAAGTATCCTATTATACAAAACATAAAGTGTGAAAACATTTTCTGTTTTTCTTACTTTTCAACTCCTGCTATCCCAAACTACTGATATCTCAAAGTAAATTTTCTGGGGGGGGGGGGGGGGGGGATTTTCACATTTTCACTGTTTGGCCAGTTATTTTTGTTTTAAGTCCAAACAACTGACATATACTAGAACCAACTTCTAACCGACCACTTAAGTATATATCTTTTTACGCAAGACAAACTGGACTTTCGAATATATGTTTCCATCTTAAGTTAGACCAATATATTGGTAAAATATATCCGGTAACACTTAAATAAAAATCTCTTCATTTTACCTTCAAATTAGTCCAGAATACAGGTACCCCTGTTTCCAAAAATCGCAATATTTAAGCCGTTTGTCATGATTTGGACAGAACCACATTTCGGAATCTAATCAGCATATGCTTATCACTTGTGCGAACATTTAGAAAATGATTAAACTGAACTTGAGAATGCATCATAAAGCATCCTTCTAAAACAGAATTCGAAAATTTGGTCAAAATTTCAAAATCTTCCCAACCACAGTCCTAAACCTTGCGAAGTTTGAAACTGGGAGTACATGTGAAGCCTCTGCTGCCAAGAAAAAGGAAATGATGATATTGATCTCAAATTTTTTAAACCTTTCCATGACTTATTGGGTGTACTGAATATAAGAAAATTATATCCAGATACCATGTTCAAGACAAAGCAAGTGGTCGGTTAGAAGTTGTGATTAGTATATAAAGGAAACAATAATACTGTCCGAATTTTACCGCTGTCCGAAGTTACCCGACTTTACCCTAAGTGATTGATAGGCAATTTCACACCCGCTTGGCTTCAGTTACAGCCCACAATGGCAATTTGTTACACAATATATTGCTTGTATTCCCAAATGAGTGAAACAAAAAATCAAAACATCATACAGGGTTAACAATCTGTCTTACAAAGTTGCAAAGCCAATAATGGGTTTTGTTAGGAATCAGGTCTCATGTGCCTTCTCTGAAAAACATAGGTTGCCATAGTAATCGTAAAAATTCAGCCATCTCAAACCTGCCTGTTATTTTATAAAACTGTTGGCAAATACTGAAGACTGGCTAGAGGCAGTCTGATCTGGGTCTATCAGGCATGTCTGTTCAATATTTGTTAGCATCATTTTTAAACAGCAATCAGTTAAAAGCTTACCATCTCCAATTTGATACGGATTTGACTTCTTTACCTCTTTTCTAAGCCAAACCTTATTAACTGAGTTTATGTTTGGTCTGATACAGATTTCTCATCTATTGATCAATATTGGCTTGTTTTTATTTTGGTATGTCAATATAATCACACTAAAGTCTTTTTTTTTTAAGTTTCATACTTTGTACAATGTCTCAAAATCAGTGGTAGATAGAAGCAACTTCAAGCAATCATGAAACTTAAATGTCATTGTAAGATAGAAAGTAAAAAGATAGGCAATGATCAGGAATTAATACAATCAAATCCCACACCCTGCCCCCAAAAACAAACAGGGAAAGAAGCACAAACACACGGAAAAATCGACACAAGTTCACGAAAGACACACATGGTAAACTGAATGAGCAGCTCTTTCCCAAACAGGTGGTCATTCAGCTACCCTAATCAAAACAGCATCAACATCTATTTTATCTATTTTATTTTTAACTTACAAAACAAAAGATAGGACATCACCACCTTGAAAGTGCTTCAACATCCAGGGAAGCAAACAGGAAGTCAAAAAAGTGCCCCTCTTAGTAAAAATAGCCCATGTACTTTAAACCAAGCCTGTTCCAATGAGACAACAAGAAAATAATAGGTTCTTAGAGAGAAGAGAGAATGAACAATTTTTTTGGGGGAATTCCACCTTAAGTTGTTCTGGAGCTCTAGCTGCTGAGATAGCCTGCTTGCATAAAATGACCAAGTAAAGCCAGAATGTCTTCTGGTCTCTGATGAGCTAACATGTCCAGACACTATAATAAATCATCCTTGTATCTTGTAATGCCACCATATCAGCAGTGTCAAATAAATGAAGTGACAAGAAAATTTCATTAGACAAGTTTTCCACTTTGCCATCTTCAAGCTGAAATGAGAACCTGGCTGAGCCAAGCAAAAATGTGTCTTTTCTTGCGTAGAGCAACTACCACGCAAATCCTCCTTTGAACCAATACTGTCTTTGAACTTATGTCTGTTTAAACGGAATGTGCATTTCATACACACTAAGAAAGTAAGTACCGTAATCGACCTTATTAGCACACATGCCCCAATAAGGGCACATCATGGGAATTTCTGAGGCATATGATTATAAGCGCACATATTTTTGATGATTTATCTCTTTGATTGCTTGTTTGCAAGTGCTAAAAACACTAAAATCTTCCAGTTTTCACTTACAAAGCTTCTCCATCCTACATGACTATAAGCAGCTTTTCTCTGATGCTTTAAACATTAAATTCTGTTTCTTTCTATATATAATAATTCTTTGAATTGTGTGCTTATTAGGAAGAAAGCCTACTGCAAGTATTTAATGCTATTTTGAAAATGTTAAGCGCACAATGTGTTTAAAGGGTCGAATATGGTAAGTGAGTAAAGTAAGTAAGTAAAGTCTTTATTTTATGAGGGTAACAAATTTAGCGATGTAGCTAATCTTCAATGCACAACAAAGAGCGAAAAGCCTAAACAGATTGAAGAGGTGATATCAGTCTTCTCACTTAGACACATTATCAGCTTGATGTGGCTAGTTGTCCTCAATTTGTCACAATACTTGTTTTGTTGTATCAGTAGTGATATCTTCCTGATACCCTTATAGTTGTCAACAGTGATATCCTGACAGCTTCCTTCTAGCCGTCAGTAGCGATGTTCTGACAGTTCCAGATAATTAGCTCTTATAGTGCCCAGATGAAAACTGTTGAATTTGCAAACAGTGTAGATACAGATGAGGTGGCTCATGATCCGCCTCATCTGGATCTATACTGTTTGCTCTCTAGTCTGAGAATTTTTTTATGTGATACAGCTTGGTTGCAGCATTTTTTGAAATTTTGCAGATGTAAATTTTGTTGTCCAAGTAGTTTAAAATGAGACTTTAGTTTTGTATTGTATGGTTTCTCAGAGGGTCCCTGGCTAAGCAAGCTTTGAGGTGAATGGC
Organism: Ctena decussata; assembly: GCA_963989385.1. Classification (NCBI taxonomy): domain Eukaryota; kingdom Metazoa; phylum Mollusca; class Bivalvia; order Lucinida; family Lucinidae; genus Ctena; species Ctena decussata. The sequence goes on from OZ022500.1 coordinate 3,760,838, forward strand.
TACACTTCCATATTCAGCCATCTGTTTTATATCTAACAAAGGGAAACAACTTTTGTTACTTCCTGATTGCATCTCAGGACAAAGAAGTCCTTCCAACAAGAGCTGTCACCAGACAGGACAGCTCGCCTGAACCTGCGCTTGTCCATCTTCAAGCGCTAGTATTTGTTTCTTAGGGTGGGGATAGTACTAAGTAAAATTTCCAATCAATATCTATCATCATATCAAATATAATTTAAATCCATCAAAGGGTTTATAAGCTATGAGATTTCAAAGACTTTGACATAAACTTTTAACATAAGATTTCTCTAAGTCCGTGACCTTGACCTATAGGTCATGTGCAGGGGTGGGGATGCAGTTGAATAAAAATTCTAACCAATATATATCAACAAAAGAAATATAAATCAAATTGATCAAAAGGGTTTAGAAAGTATGAGAGCTTAAAAGTAACACATTCTTTCCTATGTTCTTTCTGTTGAATGTGTGCCCTGCTCTTGAAGCAACTCTTTAAGATTTTAATCTGACCCCCTTGAAAAGGGAGATGAAAATGAAAATGTCCGAGTTGTTTTCCCTGAAAATGTACCCATGCATTAAGGGTGTAGACTCGTAAGCAGTTGATCCAGGTCTGTAATATCTGCTTGTGATGCTTCTGCCTATATATCATGCCTATATATGATTAAGCTAATTTTACAAAGTTTGTTTTCTTGTAAGTTGCCAACAAAATACAATGCTGACAGGGGTACTCTAAAAATGAATCAAAGTGGCGTCATGAGACTCTGAATTTGGAAAGATATTATGGCCATAAAACTATTTTTATCTTACGGCAACGGCAGCGTATAAAGTATCTGATTTGTGCCCCGAAGTCGAGCTAGTATTGATTACAATCATAAGACCTCAGAAATTACCAGTCTCTCGTAAAATTGATAAAATAATAGCTTCGTTATGCTACAAACACAGTAATTGAAAGCCAAGCTAAAAGTCAAGTAGAATTTTTGTTCTTTAAATTAGTGCATTCCAGCCAAGACATTGCGAGTCTGGTGCAATGGAGTACCACCAAATGAAGCGAGAAATGTTGCTGAATGGAACAGTTTTCTTGTACAGTCCTTTTATTATGTTCTGGTAGGGCAGCCTCCATGATTGCCATTTTGAATTTTTCAACCCCTCATATCTTCCTTACTTTCAGTCCAATTTTCAAGCAATTTTTCACCAAATTTAATATCTCATAGAGTTCTACAATTTTTACTCCATTTATTTTTTAATGAGAGTTTTCTTTTACATCATGTTTTGTGCAAATATCTTCAACAGTTTTAAAGTTGTAGATTGGACAGGATTTCTATACTGAAAATTTTAAAGGGGCATAATTCCATAGAAAAATGTAAATGAGTTAACTTTCTTGTTCTCTGCACAGCCTCTGATGATGCTTTATATTTGTACCAAGTTTTGTGAAAAGTCTTCAACAGTTTTAAAGTTATAGAGTGGACACAATTTCAGAACCAAAAGTTATGAAGGTGTGTAATTTTGTAAAATATGTTGGTGGAGTATTGTTCTCATAGCTCTAGATAAGAGGGAGTATTTGGTGATAATTAGGGATAATTTTAGTTTATTCTGCATAAAAACATATTTTGTGACCCCTCATCTGAATCGTCTCAACGAGACGGTTCAGATGAGGGGTCACAATATATGGTTTCGATGAGAAATAAGAAAAATTATCCTTAATTATCATCAAATACTTCCTCTTATCTAGAGCTCTGGAACTTCTTAATCTCTTTATGTCATCTGATGATGCTTTATATTTGTACTATGTTTCATGAAAATATCTTCCATGGAATCTTCAGTTAAGGAGCCGACATAATTTGTGACGGACAGACAGAGGGACAGAGAGACAATAACTATGGGCAAAACAATATGTCTCCCCTAGAGTGGGGAAACATAAATATCAAGAAAATGAGCATTAAATGCTAATGCTCATTTGCCTTACATTCCTTTGTAGTTTCATTTGCTTCAAATTTCAAAGAGCTCTGCAGTGCAAGGATCATTCTGGCCTAGTTTGGTCAAAATCAGTTCAGCAGCTCTGGCAATAATGTCATTATTTGCTCTTTTGAATAATTTTGGGTGGTCAAACATTATAAACTAGCAATGTTTTATTTTGTTTGTTTTTTTGCTGTTTTTTTTTGCATTTGAAAGGTTAACTAGAAATGTTTTTCAGAGAAAAACTGATGTCCCCCCACCAGCCCATTTCCAATGCCTCCTTATGAATAAAAAACCTGTACAATCAGAATACTAGGCAAATTTGGAAAAAATCCATCCACTGGTTCTAAAGATATCCATCATAGATGACTATTTCCTTGCAAATGAGGTCAAAATCTAATCAGCTCTTAAAGTTGACCCAATGATGTATCCATGCAAGTTTGGTGAAATTCCATCCATTGGTTCAGGAGATATAGTGAGTACAAGAAATTGTCATCTAAGTCTGTCAGTGACCTTGAAAATGAGATCAAGGTCACCAAAATCTAATCAGCTCTTAAACTTGTCCTAATGACGTACCCATGCAAGTTTGGTGAAATTCCATCCATTGGTTCAAGAGATATAGTGGGTACAAGAAACTGTCATCTAAGCCCTCCAGTGACCTTGCAAATGAGGTCAAGGTCAAAAAACTATAATAGGCTCAGCTGCTCTTAAACCTGTCCCAATGATGTATTCATGCAAGTTTGGTGAAATTCTATCAATTGATTCAAGAGATATCATGGGTACATGAAACTGTCATCTAAGTCCTCCAGTGACAATAAAAATGAGGTCAAGGTCACCAAAATCTAATCAGCTCTTAAACTTGTCCCAATGATGTATCTATGCAAGTTTGGTGAAATTCCATCCATTGGTCCAGGAGATATAGTGGTTACAAGAAATTGTCATCTAAGTCCTCCAGTGACCTTGAAAATGAGGTCAAGGTCACCAAAATCTTCTCAGCTCTTAAACCTGTCCCAATGATGTATCCATGCAAGTTTGGCGAAATTCCATCCATTGGTTCAAGAGATATCATGGGTACAAGAAATTGTCATCTAATTCCTGCAGTGACCTTGAAAATCAAGTCAAGGTCACCAAAATCTAATCAGCTCTTAAACTTGTCCCAAAGATATATCCATGCAAGTTTGGTGAAATTCCACCCATTGGTTCAGGAGATATTGTGCATACAAGAAATTTTCACGCCATTAAGTCCTCCTGTGACCTTGAAAATGAGGTCAAGGTCACCAAAATCTAATCAGCTCTTAAGCTTGTCCCAATGATATATCCATGCAAGTTTGGTGATATTCCATCAATTGGTTCAAGAGATATCGTGCATACAAGAGTGTGATGCCGACGCACCGGGAACCGCACTGAAAACAATATGTCCCCCCTCACCTTTGGTGTGGGGACATAATAAAGTAACTGGTGACCTATCCAAACGTTTAGAATATCTATGGCAATCATTCTTAATAAGCTCTGAAATCACAAAGCTCAGAAAATGTTAAAAAACTGCTGAGTTCCTATAATTTTTCCTTCACAATTACAACCATCAATCGTGGAAAAATGACAAACAGAAATGCAAGTAACATCATCCTGCACTGATTTCCCAGGGGTCTACCAACAACAGTCAAATCTAATTTTCCAAAAAAGGCAGTTATAGGAAATCATCCCTAAAATGATTAGAACATTTATAATCCCATTGCTCCTCTTAAAATGAGGTATAACAGAAAAAATTAGCAAGATTAGCCAAATAGGCTAGGAGATGATACAATGTACTGTACAGAATATGCAAAAACTGAAGATACAGATCAGCCTATACAACCTAGCAAAATAATCAGTCTTTCCTTTTCTTATAAAGATTTCTGGCTCCTGAACTTGTACAGAGTGAGCAAAAAAGTCTGATCAGCTGGCTCTGATGTACAGGTTGGAAGCAGTCTTCACGCTTTGCAAGTGCTATTATGCACTTTTTCTGGTGATACGGTACTAACAGAATTTCTAAAAGGGCTAAAATAGACAACAGCAGATTCCCATGTGTAACTTAAGATCAAAGTGCTCTAACATACTTTTGAACTGCATAACTTTTGAAGTGCATAATAGAAGCTAACACATAAAGCACCAAACATGAAAATACAGGTAGTTGCAAACAGTGCAGATCCAGATGAGGCAGCTCATAATGAGCTGCCTCATCTGGATCTACACTGTTTGCCCTCTTAAGTATCAAAAGATTCTCAGAATGATATAGCTGGGAAAAAACATTTTTTTAAATTTTGCAGATGTAAATTTTGCCATCTGCTTTTTTTTGTGCTTTAAGGGTAAAGATCAGAGTCCTCTCTCTACCTTACACTTTTAAACTGCATAACAGCAGTTGATACAGGGCAAGAGAGCCAGATCAGATAGCTCCTAAAGCAGTTGCAACTTGAAGTTGCTAGACACAGCACTTTGATTTCTTGCATGTGAAAGACATTTGAGCCACGACACGAGAAAACCAACAATGTGGTTGTGCGCCCAGCGCAGACTCAGATCAGCCTGGGCATCCGATCAGTTTGACCAGACTCTTCTGTAAGTGCTCAAAGGGTAGCTAAGGGTCTAAGCTAGCACCATGCGGACAGCGAAGACTCTGATCAGACTGGGCGGATGCCCAGGCTGATCTGAGTCTGTGCTGGGCGCACAACCACATTGTTGGTTTTCTCGTGTTGCGGCTCATTTATAAATGCAAGCAAGAATGCAGTTTGGTACCTTTTGATGGCTAGCTTGCATATGGTAGATGCAGTCTGACAAATTTACTGGATGTTTTCCAAGTAGAAAACTATCTGTCATTTATAGTGTCTGAAAACATTCCAGCTCTGCCAGAACTACAGAACCATCAGCCTCATCAGTCATTGAATCGAAGTAATGCTGAAAGTCATCTTGAACAGGCTTAACCACAAGCCGAAGAGATAATCACTGAGGAACAGGCTGGGTTTGGAGCAGGAAGGAGCACCACAGAACAGATCTTCAACCTTAGAATCCTGTGTGAAAAGTATCTCCAACATCAGCAGAATCTGTACCATGTCTTCATTGATTTCAAAAAAGCCTTTGCCAGGGTATGGCATGCAATTATGGGCCACCATATGGAAGTACAATATAAGTGCAAATCTAGTTCGCACCATTGAGCAGCTATGGATAAGGCTACAAGTGCAGTCCTGATAAATGGCAGCACAGGAGAAAGAAGAAGAAGTAGACAGAAGAAGAGGTGGGAAGACAATATCAAGGAGTGGACAGGAATGGATTTAGCCAGCTCAACTAAGGCAGCTGAAGACAAGGCAAGGTGGAAAGGGATTGTTTCCAAGTCATCTGTGGTGCCCCAACAACCTAGTAAGGTTATGGGATAGAATAGAAAATAGAACAGAAAACATTCTTGGATCATAACCCCCCAACCCCGCTGAAATTTCCTGCAAAGGAAAATTAACCCTTAAAACATCAGAAATGAAAATAGTTGAATTTGTAAACAGTGTTGTAAACAGTGTAGATACAGATGTGGGGAATCATAATATTCTGCTACAACTGAATCTACACTGTTTGCCCTCTAGTCTTTGAATTCTCAACATGATATAGCTTGAAAAAAACATTCTTTGAGATTTCGCGGACATAATTGAGCCGCGACACGAGAAAACCAACAATGTGGTTGTGCGCCCAGTGCAGACTCAGATCAGCCTTGGCATCTGCCCAGCCTGATGAGACTCTCTGCTAGGCGCTTATAGGGTAGCTAAGGGTCTATGCTACTTCCATGCAGACAGCGAAGACTCTGATCAGACTGGGCGGATGCCCAGGCTGATCTGAGTCTGCGCTGGGCCCACAACCACTTTGTTGGTTTTGTCATGTTGCGGCTCATATATTTTGTTGTCTGCATTTTTTAAAACTTTTTCTGCGTACAAACACACAAATCTAGCTATGACCTTGACTTTACCTGTCATTGTAAACACCCCTACTAGCAATCCAATATTCCGACCAGCCAACATCACATTCTCTGAACTAGCATTCTCGCCTGTCTGCTTTGCCTTCCTTCCTGCCCATAGGCCCACACACAGGATCAGCAGGTAGAACACTATAATGGCTATCAGACCTGGGACGTGTATAGCCATCTTATACTGTTAGACTTTGCACCTGGAAATAAAGTAATAAATCTGGTTAATCTTAAGCAATGAAAATGCATGTTTAGTAGACGGCGGTAAAATTTGGCCTGATAGAGGTAAACAAGAAATGTTACAGTATGTAACACATGCCCCTGAAGGCCCCTTAAACTGACCTTTGACCCTGATTGGGACCTTGACCTTGAGCAAGGAATTCCAAATCTTGCAAGTGAGACACCTTTTTATCATGCTTTACCTTTCTGTGAAGCCGTCTCCAGTCAGTTTGGAGATATAATTTGACCTATGAGCCCTGATTGTGACCCTGACCCTGGAAATGGAAACCTAAATTTTGTTTGTGATATACCATCTTATTATGTTTTACCATTTCAGGAAGTTTAATAGAGTTTGCTTTTTCAGTAATTGAGGAGAAATAACTTGACCTTTGACCTCGGACTGAGACCTTGAACTTGGGTGTGAAAGCCTATGTCTTGTGTGTGGGTTACCTTCTCATTAAGCTTCACCTTTCTGTGAAGTTTAAGGAAATTTGCTTTGGTACATTTTGAGCAATTGTTGAGACATGATTTGACATCCGACGACCCCAACTTGTGACCTTGACCTTTGGTTTGGAAATATAAATATTATATGTGACAGACCTTCTCATTATGCTTTATATTTCTGTGAAATTTGATGAAATTCAGTAATGTAGTTATAAAGTAATCTCAGAGACACTATTTGACCTCTAACCCCAGACAGTGACCTTGACCTTGGCACATAAAAATATTGAACATAAAAGTGTAACATTCATGGACTCTACCTCTCAGAATGCCAGTGTCAGAGAGAAGCCCCAGTAGCTCAGTAGGTAAAGCACTGGCCTGCTGATCTAGTGGTCCCATGTTTGAGTCTTGCTGGAGGTGAAAATCTTTTCAACTGTAAACAGGGTCCCATTGCACACAGCCTTTCTTAAGCACCCTCTCATCATCCTAATATGGTTGAAATACAGTTGAAAAGGACGTAAATCTGCCATCCATCCTTGCAAATGCCAGATTTTCAGGCAAGGTATAAATGTAACCACTTCAAAATAAAAGGATGCGAAGTTAAACTTGAAGATAAAAGTCCAGTGACACTGATGTATCAGTGAGACTTGTATCGACTTCCCTTTGGATTCGGCCAAGTATGAATATTGGCGAATATGAACCTATCGATTTGATCTATCATGTTTACAAGTTCTGATGTATCATATCTTTTGACCATATACCACACTTACCCTAAATGTTTGAACAATCTGTCTGCACAAGCAGTGAAGGCCCTGATCAGACTGCTCCTGAAAAGGAGCAGTCTGATCAGGGCCTTCACTGCTTTGCAGTCATTCATTAATTTTTGCCAAATCATAAGATGAAAAATATCACCTTGTTTGAAAATGAGAGATAAATGTCAAACTTTGTAAGTGCGTCTTACTTTTTAGGATGAATACTGCATCAAAAGAAGACACAACTTGTATCATATTTGATTTACATCCTCTGAAATTAATTCTCAAAATCAATGAAGAACGAAGAAATGCTATTGAGATCCAAAAGTTACCGAAGTTTACCCCAAATAGTTGGGGCACCTCAACCAATTACAGGAGCTGTTCTAAAATTTGAACAGTTTGAGATTTTTTCAATCAGGGCTCTAGTGACTATGTCAGAAAGCTAGTTGGCAGATAGGCAAACAGTGTAGAACTTGATCAGACTGCTCCTTTAAGGAGCAGTCTGATCTGGGTCTACACTGTTTGCCTTGGCATCTCTGTTCCAATATTTCATTTCATTTTGGCGTCAGCCTCCCCATTGATATAAAATCATATTTTTTCACTGCCAATAACTTCAGAGAAGTTCTCAGAGCATTAATTGCGTTCTATGTACGTCTTCCGCCCACTCACAACGTAACTTATTTTGTGTGGACCATATATAGATGGAGAAACCATTTTTTGTTAGAGTGCATGAAACATACCCAGTAAATATTGCAAGAGTATTGGAACAGATAGGTTTGAGCAAACAGTGCAGCCCCAGATCTAATCTGGGCCTACACTGACTGCCATTCCATCTATCTTTTGAACACATTACTGCATAGTAACACCAAACTGTTCCATTTTTAGGACAATTACAGTAATTGTTTTTGGTGTCTCCATTTTTAGAATTTTTGTTATGTTATTTCAAAGATGGAAAATATCAGATATAAGAGATGAAAATCCTAACTTTCAGGACAGAAGTGCTTCAGAGAAAATAATGGATGTATCCGTTGTCAAAGAGGGAAGATAAAAAGACATGAACACGATATTTTAAAAACGAAACAACTTAATGAAGCCAATAGTTAACACTGTTCAGCTGCACCATTATCTGGCTATGAAATCATGATTATCGGAATTTCAATGTCATCAATCTTGTGCGAGAATGTCACCGTACATTTCTTCACTCAAGGCAGAAATGAAACTAACGAGTTCTAGAACTTTCAGTCAAGCAAAATCTTTTGCAAATGAAGTGAATGAAAATCTTAAAGTAAAAGAAAAATCTGAGTATTCATTTCGACTAAACAAAACATAATTACGGTATTAATCCTAATAAACGCCCCTACTCTAATAAACACCCCCTGCCTCTTTTCCGAAAATCATTTCATATTAACTTGCATGAATTCCTGTTTGCTCCTTTGGATGAGGTAGCTCCTTGAAATGGGGTCTACTCCTTAAAGGAAAGACTTTGCTCCTAAAGGAGCAAATTCTTTACTTTAAGAGTTGACCCCTACCGAGAAGGCAGTTGTGTTAATCCATCAGACTACTTACTATACATAGCCAGTGCCACCACCTGTAGCTGAGCAATCAAGAGGTTTAATGCAGACCTGTGACATAAAAGCTGACAAACGGACAGATCAACGAAATGATGGAATGAGAAAAACTACATGCCCCCAACATAGTTCGTATGCCAGGAGTATAATTAGGGGCAAAATGCAGGAGAAAACAATTCAGACCAAGCTCAGACTGCCATTTTCTTGTCTTTAATGCATTTTGTGTTTTTAATTATAATACCTTAAACAGTACTTTTTTTCCATGCTGTTTGCAAGCAGCTATCTTAGACCCTTAGCTACCCTTTAAGTGCACAGGGAAGACACTGATGGGACTTGGTAGATGCCCAGGCTGATCCGAGTCGTTGCTGGGCGCACATGCCACTTTGTTGGATTTGTTGTGTCGTGGCGCATTTATTGCCAAAATTGTCTAGAGAATATCATTTACAGCATTTGTGAATTGTAATGCCCCCAGGGTGCTTATAAGAAGAAACAGGGTAGCCATCTTGCGTGCAACTTTGATGGACAATGAGCCCTGACACGAGAAAACCAACAAAGTGGCATGTGCATCCAGTGAAGACTCAGATCGGCCTGGGCAGTGGCTCAGTCTGATCAGAGTCTTCACTCTTGGCATGGAGTTAGCTTAGACCCTTGGCTACCCTTTAAGCACATGCAAAGACTCTGATAAGACTGGGCGCATACTCAGGGTGATCTGAGTCTGTGCTGAATGCACATGCCACAATGTTGGTTTTGTCGTGTCGCAGCTCAAATATTTATTCTGACTGCAATGCAAGAAACGGTTCACCGAAAACATTAAAACAAGTCACAGTCTGTTAAGCTTGACGAAGTAGAATGAAGCGATTACCAATGTTTTAATTGTGATTTTATCTACCGTAATTTACTTTAGATACACTTGCTAAAAGGTTTTTCTGGCCTTATTACACTTTGATTACAACACAATGTGCAGTAGTTTTGTGCAGCGTTTCCGTTGTTTGGTCATCCATCTTTCTGCCATTATTTCCTGTAGGATTTGAAGGAGCTTAGATGTCTAAGCCTATTTAGAAACCATAAGTGTTATTTATTCCACTTCATTAGGGGCATAATGTCTCTTACATGCCATTAAATCATGAAAATCTTGTTAAGGATTTCCTGCTAAATCTCGGCACCAATATTCCAACTAGATTTGTCAATTGATCTGTAAGCAGCAGAACATGTCATAGCTGAGTGTCTTCACAGGTGGCATGGGTTATGGAAATGAATATATTTACTGGGAGACCTAAACTACCTGGTATGCATCAGTCATTTGCAACCTTGGCTACCCCAGGGCTGAGGAATTGCTGACAGCTGGCCTCAAGTTCCATGCTTTTATCCTAGGGTTGTTCTGGCAGTGCTATGCCTGTGAAAGGCTTTTGATATCCTATCAAAATAGCTAGAACATTGATAGTGACCTCAACTGCTGACCGTCTGCAGAGGCTGGGTCTTTTAACATGGATTTGATCAGAAATCTGTCCAAGCAGTGATATATGGATGTAACAGGGTTCTGCCTAGAGAAAATTCAGTCTCCCAATACCTGGGGTAACTGGGTTTGTTACATTACCGATGCATAATGGTCTATTTCCAACTTTTAAATCATTCTGTCAGTAAATGTGGTCTTAAATGGTTGTAATGGCAAACACTGAACAATGTGGAGAAGCAGTCTGATAATGGTCTTATGGCGTAAAGTTCTTTTGAGCAGTGTAGAAGTCTACAACCATATATTACAACCAATAACAACTGCTTATAAGATTTCTAGCATCAAGCTTGACTTTTAACTTTTGTGTTTTGAAACAACATCTTATGTAACTTTCACATTGTCTTTGCCAGCAAGACCAGGTGAGGAGATTCTGGCTAACTCCAACGACTTTGCAACCTTATGGAGTATACTAGACCTGACTAAATCATTTAGTCAGGTCTAGTATACCCCATAAGGTTGCAAATAATTGTCTTGTTGTCTTCTAGGACTGCTGGCCAAATGGAAAACATTTCAAATCATGAAACAGCAGGCTGATCTGATTCATACTACTTCCTGAAGCAGTTCTGTCCAGAATTTTTTCAATGAGGTTTCCACCTCTTTTTTTTATTCTACTATTCACAGCTGGTTACTAGTAACTAAGTTTTTCAAGGATGTTATGAAATGAAAAAGAGCTGTTACGAAATGAAAAAGAGTCATAGTTACCAAACGACCTGATGACCAGGTCATTTGGTAACTATGACTCTTTTTCGTTTCGTAACAGCCTTTGTATATATTTATAGTTAACCAAGGGTGCTATTGATCGATACAAGCTGACCCAGTGTTTGCAGTTTATCATTCTTGCTCTCTGATCCTCTGTCATTTATCACCGCCAATAAACGTAACCGCTGCCATCTCCGTCTGGCTTCTATTCTCATCCGACGCAATTTCATAAAAGGGTTGGATTCCATCAGAATGACCTTATTACAGGTACAAACATGTCATAAAAGTCTCAACAGCACAGATTTCCACAGGCTGGGCTAAAGTTCTGCCAAGTCCATTACCATACAATGGCATATGTATGAACCGCAAATGACATGGTATCAGACTGCATAAATCTATTATGTTGTCCAAGTTTTCACTGGTCAAACTTGCCCAAATGTAGCTTTTTCTGGCTGCCGGTCTGAAATTGCTGTGGTGCTCATTCCAGTGGATGCAAAAAGGTACCTTATGAAATGTAGGAACAGTGAAAACTCAGATCAACCATATCCTGACACTGCACACTGTACAAATTAAGGTACCTTTTTGTGCCCTGATTTATTTTTGTAAGAGAAAATGTTGTAATTACATAAAAGAAAGTAACTGAAAATGTGGTCTTTTTGTCTAAAATGATAACCAGAAATCATGAAAAATGACAAGAAAGGAAAGTTATTTTTGAAATACTGTGTGGTGTCTACAAATAAGAGAAAATATTAATGAATTATTGGTGTCTATACATTATAAATCAAGCGGGGATTCCTGCTTATGACATGTTTTCAAATTCAAGAGAAAACATTTTGGATTTTCATTAATGGACTGAACTAGGCAGATATTTGCAACAAATATTCTACAAATCAAAACAACTTCAGTACTTATTACAATACAATGCTTCTTCAGTGACTAACAACACAAGAAAGCTGCACAGCTCAATAGTAAAACCTGCAGTTTCTATCTTGAAATTTTATGCCTCGCCAAAAGTTTAGCATAATTAATGATGAACTGGGCAGCATATATAACCGATACATATTATGACTTCTGATATGTCAAAAAGTTTGTCATCAATGGTCTTATCTGATGTCATTGAGTCAACAGAAGATGCTCAGGCACTGGAATTTTGGAACTCAGCAGTTGTACCACAAGTTAAGACCGCTGTATTTCAATGATAATTTTCTACCCTTTTCAAAATTACGTCCAAAATATCACCAAATTTAACTTCATCTTTACCAATACAGCATAGTCTATAGACAAAATGTTAAACTGTAATGTGCTACATTAATTGTGGTCATTTCATTTTAAATTCGAACATTGGAGGCAAACTTGTCAAAACTTGTTTCCAAAATATCCGATATAGCAGTTTTCCTATTTTGTCTCACAGAAAATTGGTAGTCATCGATACTGGAACTTCAAATGTTTTATGAAACACATCTTCAGAGACATGTCTCTTATCTGATAGAGTACAATGTTTTGCATGCACGATTGGTTTGTAAGTGGAAAATCAAAATTTAAAAATTGTGTTTTACTAGAAAAATGCATTATAATTACACATGCAAAAATTTTTAATACATGTAATGATAATAGTAAGTAAGTAAGTAAGTAATAGTTTATTAAAGTGTCACATCTCATATATACAAGCATCTATCGTCATAGTAATAAGACATAAAATATGTGAGACCATGCCTAATAAGGCATACGAGACACTAACTAAACATATAAAATACAGTATTTATACAATATACAAATTAAAATACATATAGTAAAACTAACCACCATCGGGTGTACACATGCACATAAAATCAGTTGCTACTAGCGCCTTGCAAGCAGGCTGCATGTGGCGGAACCGATGTCCAAACATCATGAGCCCGCGTGCAAGATTCCAGTAAAACGTACACCCGAAAGTGTTTATAAGTTAAGAGAAAAGTTACCACACATAATTTCATAAAATTACCATAAAATTAATGGTTCTACCCTGCTAAAAACCTTCTTCTTGTCATTTTGAAAAGAACAGAAGCCAGTCTGTATTGTAGACTTTCGCAATTCATTAAAAATATAAGCTTATCTACAGAATCATAATGACAAAAGGAAGTTTCTATCCGAGCAGCACAATTTAAGAGGTCATATCGGAGATCACTATAAAACTCGCAGTCGATTAGAAAATGTGTTTCGTCTTCAACAGCGTTTCTGTCACAATATTTACAGAGCCGTTCAAGCACGGGTGTTTTCGGTTGGGTATATCGCCCAGTTTCAATTGCAAGTGGTAAACTGCAACTACGGAATATAATATTTTCATGTGTGGACCAAAATGTCAACAGGCCTATGCCTATGCATACCATCTTTCAAAGTCAATGAATTATATTGTTGTCTAATATTTTGCAGTAGTTCTGCAGGGTGTGAAAAACAGAACCACCATGAAACTGAAATATAGTGCTAAACTTTTGTCAGGGTGTATATTTGCCAGTTGCCTCTACACAGTTGATAATAAAACAAAAAACATTAGCTATTTTTTTCATCCATTTATTTCCTCTTTCAAACTGATTCTTTTGTATGGCTGCGAAATTTGGGGGGTTGAAAATGTAAATGTTCTGGAACAAGTTCAACTGAAATTTTGATTTTGGCTCTATCAAACTTTTCTGAAAAAAAAAAAAAACTTGCTTAATCAAAGCTACAAAACAAAAAGTTCCAGATTTATATGTTAACGTATGAGAAAATGATTGTCAAAACAATATATCTTCTTATATTTACAGAATTTTTAAAACAGAATTTGGATACTAAGATTATCTCTCAAAAGTCCTGTCTAAATACAGAATTTTTTTGATTATGATAAAAACACAAATTACCCATTGAAATAAGGCACTGGAAAAGAACTCCAAGAGAAATAAGAAAATGCCATCTCTGTCTTAATGATTTGGGTGACAAGTACCTGGGAGCCTATTCTTTTCTTTAGGGGTAAACTACATTTTTGAAGGGCTATGTTGTCCAAGGAAGCAAACAGGGTATCACAAAAATGTCTTTTTTTTGTGAAAATGGCTGAAATTTTAATTCTTGCAAAATAATAATAGCAGACTATCTACATATCAACAAAAAATTATCACTGGGAATAGTGCCTGCACACTGCACTAGTACATGAAAATTTGGATTTCATGAGCTTTTCCTGTAAACAGTATCTGACTTTTTAGGCCAAGTAGATGAATCCAGTTTTGTCAGGCTCTGTTAAAAACTAGATCTGATATGAGAGCTTGAGCACAACACCAAGGAATACTAATTGGCAAGCTGTGTGGGTTTCTAGCTTGAATTTTATATAAATCTCTTATATTTATTTAAATTAGACTGATTCACAGTTCTTAATGAGAAAAAAAATCTTAAATCCATATTACTGACTCTTTACCAGTCTATTTGCTTCAAATAGGCACCATGGGGACACAAAAACCTTTAAATCTGTCTCCAAAATAGATTACCATATCCGACCTAATTGGCACTCATGCCCCTATATGAATATACCACAGCAATTTATGAGACAAAGGTCTATAACTGTACATATTATTTTTGGTGGTTTATCCCTGTATTTGCTTATTTAAAAGAGCTGAAGATGCCATAAAATCTTTCAATTTTTAACTTGTAAAGCTTCTCTATCCTTCTATGACCATAAGCAGCTTTCCTTTTCCATCAATAAATATTAATTCGTTGACTGTGAAAATAGGGTCAGGGTCACCAAAATCTAACCAGTTCTATTTAGTGATATATCTGGGCAGGTTTGGTTTAAATCCACCCATCCAGCCAGGAGAAATGGTGCAGACAAAGCTTTTTTCAACACTCTTTGACCTCCTGTGACCTTGAAAATGGGTCAAGGTCACCATAATCTAATCAGTTGTTTTTCATCTCCCAGTGATATATGTGTGCAAGTTTGGTTAAAATCCATCCATCCTATCAGGAGATATGGTGCAGACAAGCCATTACTAAATATTCTCTGACTTCCTGTGCCCTTGAAAATAAGACAAAGGTCACTAAAATATAATCAGTCCCCTCTTCCCATTCAGTGATATATCTGTGCAATTTTGATCAAAATCCATTAATCCATTCAGGAGACATGGTGCAAAAAAAGCATTTTTCAACACTGTTTGACCTCCTGTTACCTTGAAAATGAGGTCAAGGTCACCAAAATCTAATGTTATTTTCATCTTCCAGTAAAATATCAGTGCAAGTTTAGTTAAAATCCATCTATCCATTCAGAAGATACTGCGTTGACAAGCGATTTTTCTACACTCTTTGACCTCCTGTGACCTTAAAAATAGGGTCAAGGTCACCAAAATCTAATCACTTATTTCTCCCACCCAATGATGTATCTGTGCAACTTTGGTTAAAAACCATCCATCTCTTCAGGAGACAGAGTGCAGAGACAAGAAGCTATATGGACGCAGAAGCTGATGCAGATGAGATCCGCACCAAAGCAATGTGACACCCCCTCTCCTTCCCCATGGTGGGGGACATAAATTCATACAGACATTTTATTAAAGTCTCACTTCTACATAAAACAAAACAGATATTAGCGTAAAAACACTTTATGTGGAACCATTCTAAAAGAATTATGAGAGACTATAACCTCAAGGGCATATGATGTGGAAACAACATCGAAATGACACCAATGCAATGGCATTGTGTCACACTGGCGTCAGTACAACATAAATTGCTTTGATGCCATGTCACATGGATGTCAGCATACACTGATGCTGCTGCTGAAATGATCTTTTCCATATATTAAGCGTGTGCAAAATCTCATGACTGTAACCAATATAGAGACAATAAAGTCAGTGAAGCGTTAAACTGTAGGTCACTGTGGTATCTGGTTGGATACACTCAGATGCTCTTGCCAAGATGCATGTGCTGACCAAACATCATGACTATCCCTAATAATGCCTTAAACACAAATGCTTAATTACATAAACCTAAATTTTTTCAAAGTCAGAAGACCTTTCACTTTGACATATTAAAGAAAAATAAATTCCCTAACTCAGTACATCTATTAATCACTTTTACTTGGAAATATCCAGACTTGTTAGATAATTATGTGCAGAAAGACTTCCAATGCCATGGTTCATGACCAACCACACCTGAAATAAGTCTGGGAAATTTATGTTTTTCTTCATTTAAGCAAAATAGGAACCTCAATGTCTTCTTTTAGAAGCATTTAAATCTAAATATGTTTTGAATCTACCTACACAATCATGTTTTGACTATATCAGTCTATCATTTTCTGAAATAAAAAAGTCATTCAATGAACTAACATACATGTACAAGCAATATTCCTCACCTTTTTTCAGGCTCTCTTGAACCGAACACATAATAAAGTAAAAGAGTCTCAATGATAAAATGTCAAATCTTCTTACAAGAATTTCACAGCTTAACTGTAGACAAAACTCTTAAGCAGCTGTCATAGAAACTTTAATACCATCTTCAAATAAACTTATATTTACCTAAAATATCTGGACACCACAATCATTTCTGTTACTTACCATATTAATCTTACTACACACGCAGGGTGTTGCATTTTGTGAAAGGGGGGCATTATTTAAATCAACCACTGCCAAAACACCGCTAATAAGCAATTGAAGGTAATGGGTCACTTCAAAGGAAGCATTATTCTTCTATTTTTTGCCTCACTTTTCAGTAGGGATCTATTTTTAAGGAAAGAATTTAAATGCTATCCTTTAAGAGTAGACCCCATTTCAAAGAGCTATCTTATCCAGTGAAGCAAACAGGAGTTCATGCAACATAATGTAACATTATTTTCAAAAAAGAGGCAGGGGGCGTTTATTAGAACAGGGGTGTTATTAGGATTAATATGGTATTCAAATTTGGATTTGTCTGCTTACCCTATTAAATGATTGCATTATTGAGGTGAATGGGTATAAATTAAAGGGAAGCAATTTTCTTTTTTGTCTCCTTTCTCAATGCGGGTACTCTTTAAAGAAAGAACTTGCTCCCTTTTGAGCAAATTCTTTCATTGAAAAGTTGACCGCATTTTGGAAGGGCCTCATTTTCCAGGGAGGCAAACAAGAAGGCAAATACCGTATATGCGGTAATTTTTGCAAGTTCAAATTTTCGCAGTTTAGGGGCAAAAATATAAACATTAGTTTTCGCGATTTTAAATTTGGTGGTTAGCAACATGCGCAAAAAGCAAAATTGCTTGATTTTCATTTGAGCAAGTTCTTTCATTGAACTGCGGCTGCAGGTTAATGAAAGAACTGGCTCAAATGAAAAGTACCAGACTTTACCGAAGCAAACAGAAACAAAATATATGGACATTGTGTCTACTGATGATACTTTGTAAGAAACAGGAAACCATTTCACGATTTTAATATTTGCATTCTCTAAGTGACCGCAAAATACTGCGAAAAATGGAACACCATGAAAGTTATTGCGTATACGGTAGTTGTGCCCCTGTACAAAAAGGCAGATAAGACACAGACGTGTTCCCATTCATCTTAGACTGCTGGCAATCAGGATCTATACTAATTACTATGTCAATTATTGTCCAAATATTTAGGGTACACGTATACATGGTAAGCATATTCTAATTTAAGACATGTTATTTTTAAATCCATAGCAACTACTTCAAGATGTTGGTATTTGAAGAAGTTTCATTATTATAAATTAGCAACAATTTGTCATTTTGCAGACATACAAATTAAAGTTTTTAATGCTTTCCAAAACACTCCCAAAAGTATCTATGAACAAATTTCAGATATCTGAATGAACAAGAGCTGTCGCCTGACACCATAGCTCGCCTGAATTGGTGCTTGCCCATCACACAGCCGCTATGGTGGTGTGGACTGCTATGCATAAAACTTCAGGCAAGCATGTCCATAATGAAAACACATTTATAAAAAAAAGCTATCTCAGAAATGAGTCTTAAATTAAGATTAAAATAAAAAAAATGAAATGAAATTTCAAAGTCCACGAGCTTGAGGTAAAAAAAAAACTGACGGGTAGGAGGTGGGAGTGGGGGGGGGGGGGGGGGGGGGGGGGGGGAGTGGGGGGGGGCTATGTGGACTGCTATGCATAAAACTTCAGGCAAGCATTATGTCCATAATGAGTCTTAAAATAAAATTAAAATAAAAAAGATGAAATGAAATTTCAAAGTCCATGAGCTTGAGGTAAAAAAAAATTAACGGGTAGGGGGGAGGGGGGGGGGGTTGTGGTGGTGTAGGTGGGGGGGCTATGTGGACTACTGTGCATAAAACTTCATGCAAGTATGTCCATAATGAAAACACATTTATAAACAAAAGCTATCTCAGAAATAAGTCTTAACTAGAAAATGTGTTTATGAAACACTATGCCCCCAACCATATGCTTGTCTCTAGAGAAGGTTCATCCAATAATGCTTGTACCTTTGTACCATAGGCTTACAATGCCCTAAGTCGAAAAAGGGGCTTAACTCAGTCAAAAATTTACGAATTGTTTTCGAAAGTTAATCAGGTCATCTACACCTTGGGCAATATCAACCTGCAAAAATCATGATCCTAGCATCAGGGGTTCTCCAGATATTTTGTTCACAAGCTTTCATAGGCAAATAATGCACTAAGTTGAAAAAGGGGCATAACTCAATCCAAAATTTACAAATTATTTTCAAAAGTTAATCAGGTCATCTACACCACAGGCAGTATCTTCCTGCAAAAATTCATGCTCCTAACATCAGGGGTTCTTGAGATATTTTGTTCACAAGGTTCCATAGGCTTACAATGCACTAAGTCGTAAAAGGGGCATAACTCGGTCAAAAATTCACGAATTTGTTTCAAAAGTTAATCAGGTCATCTACACCTTGGACATTCTCATCCTGCAAAACCTCATGATCCTAGCATCAGGGGTTCTTGAGATATTTTGTTCACAAGTTTCCACAGGCTAAGTTGAAAAGGGGGCATAACTCTGGAAATACATGACCGACGGAAAAATAAAAAAATACGGGTCTGCTTATTTTCCATACTGATCATGTGTATAAAGTTTCAAGTTCCTAGCTCTTATTGTTCTTGACTATACGTAAGGGTACCTTTGTACCATAGGCTTACAATGCACTAAGTCCAAAAAGGGGAATAACTTGATCAAAAATTCACGAATTTTTTTCAAAAGTTAATCAGGTCATCTACACCACAGGCAGTATCTTCCTGCAAAAAATCATGCTCCTAGCTTCAGGGGTTCTTGAGATATTTTGTTCACAAGGTTCCATAGGCTTACAATGCACTAAGTCGAAAAAGGGGCATAACTCGGTCAAAAATTGGCAAATTTTTTTCAAAAGTTAATCAGGTCATCTACACCTTGGGCAATGTCATCCTGCAAAATATCATGATCCTAGCATCAGGGGTTCTTGAGATATTTTGTTCACAAGCTTCCATAGACTAAGTCGAAAAAGGGGCATAACTCTGGAAATACCTGACCCGCTGAAAAAATAAAAAATACGGGTCCGCTTATTTTTCATGTACATATCACATATAAAATTTCAAGATCCCAGCATAAGCGGTTCTTGAGTTTCCCAGCTGCCAAAAAGCGTTACGGACAGACGGACAGACAGACGGACAGACGGACGGACAGGCCCAAACCAATATGCCCCCTCAACTTCTCCGAAGTTGGGGGCATAAAAATAAAATTAAAAAACAACAACAAATGAAATGAAATTTCAAAGTCCATGAGCTTGAGGTAAAAAAACTGATGGGGAGGGGGGTGGGGTGGGGGGTGGGGGGTGGGGGGGGGCTAGGATGTATCAAAACCCTGAACCATTATCTAACATCAGTCCAAGTATTAGTATCAACTGAGTCCATCATCGTGGCACTGTGAAATTATGTCTTCATAATTATAAAACTTTAACCAAAATCTTTAAGACAAAATTCTAAGTTGATGACCTTGACTACAAGGTCATCCAGTGGGGTAAGTATATGGTGTTTTGTAAAAACTCAAAAAAGAGTCTAACATCAGTTCAAGTATAAACGAAATCTCTGCAAAGCATTATGGATCAGTATGCAATTACAAAACTTTAAAAATGACAAAAATTTCCCAAGTCCCTGACCTTGACATCAAGATCACTGAGCGGGGTTGGGGTAGTACTCTGTAGATCTAACTACAGTGCAAATATAAAAAGAATTCATCTATGGGTTCAGGAGATATGTGTCTTTAAAAAACTTTAACCAAAACATCCAATCAATAAAAAGACAATATTCTAAGTCCATGACCTTGACATCAAGGTCACAGAGGGGGGTGGGGGTAGTACCTTCGAAAACTTTAGACCAATATCTAACTTTAGTGCAAGTATCAAAGGAATCCATCCATGGGTTAAGGAGATATTGGGCTTTATAAAACTTTAACTAAAACATCCAGTCCAAAAAAAAATATAAATTTTCTAAGTCCATGACCTTGACATCAAGGTCACGGAGTGGGGTGGGGGTGGTACCCTGTTAAACCTTAGACCAATATCTAACTACAGTGCAAGTATCAAAAGAATCCATCCATGGGTTAAGGAGAAATAGGTCTTTAAAGACTTTAACCAAAACATCCAATCAATAAAAAGACAATATTCTAAGTCCATGACCTTGACATCAAGGTCACAGAGGGGGGTGGGGGTAGTACCTTCGAAAACTTTAGACCAATATCTAACTTTAATGCAAGTATCAAAGGAATCCATCCATGGGTTAAGGAGATATTGGGCTTTATAAAACTTTAACCAAAACATCCAGTCCAAAAAAAAATATAAATTTTCTAAGTCCATGACCTTGACATCAAGGTCATGGAGTGGGGTGGGGGTGGTACCCTGTTAAACCTTAGACCAATATCTAACTACAGTGCAAGTATCAAAAGAATCCATCCATGGGTTAAGGAGAAATAGGTCTTTAAAAAACTTTAACCAAAACATCCAATCCGAACGCGGACGCGGACGCTGACGCCGACGCCGTGGTGACAACAATAGCTCTTCCTGAACTTTCGTTCAGGCGAGCTAAAGACTGGATAGCCATGGAAGTAAGTTGGATTTAATTTGTCACTAGAAGTCACCCTACCCTAATATCTGGATAGACATGCTTGAATAAACAGTGTAGTCCCATACTAGCATGCTCCTACAAGGATCCAATATTTTTATACAAAATTCCAAATAAACCCTCAAAGTGCCAAAAAGCAAACAACAAAATTAACATCTGCAAAATTAAAAAAAAAAAGTTCAGTCAAACTGGTATAATATTCAGAATTCAAAGACTAGAGGGCAAACCGTGTAGATCCAGATGAGGTGGCTCATTATGAGCCACCTCATCTGGCTGTATGCTGTTTGTACACTCAACAATTTTTATTTCTGGTGCTTATAAGTGCTAAGACCAGTGGGTTTATTCCAGTCTGAAGATGGATTCCATTACAGATAATGTTTCAAAACATTGTTAATAGGGATCTAAAATAGCAAAACTACATTTCCTTTTAATTTGTCACTCTGATATCATATAACCAGGCAGAATTTGTTCCCTTCATTCATTTTGATTTTTTCCTTAGTCCTACTGAAGTTCAATGTGAAAAAATGAACTCCATCCAAATTTTTATCTTTATTTCCTGTCATTCACTTCTATTGTCTTATTAATATTCATTTACTTTTTTTTTCATTGTTTTTATTACATTATATTTTCACAACAGGGACACATTTTCAAAATGAAAATAGTCTAATTTTTTTTATTAAAATATCACTCCTCATTACAAAATTTGCTTTCATATAATTTTTCCCAAATCTTTATCCATATAAGAGTGAAAATATTTTATCAACCACAATTTATTAAACTCCACTCACCTTAATCAACAGCAAACTAAGAAATCTAACACTGCCGCCAATCCTAGACTGCTTCTCAGTTCTTAATGAGACAAAATCTTAAATCCATATTATTGACTCTGTGGCAGTCTACTCTTTTCCAATAGGCATCATGGGATAAGTGAGACGTTAAAGCGATCTCCAAATAAGCCGCGACACGACAAAACCAACAATGTGGTTGTGCCCCCAGTGCAGACTCAGATCAGCCTGGGCATCCACCCAGTTTCATCAGACTCTTTGCTTAGCACTTAAAAAGTAGCTAAGGGTCTAAGCTACCTTCATGCGGACAGCGAAGACTCTGATCAGACTGGGTGGATGCCCAGGTTGATCTGAGTCTGCGCTGGGCGCATAACCACTTTGTTGGTTTTGTCGTGTCGCGGCTCAAATAAGCTTAGTTTGTATTCCTACACTAGTGAGATCAATTTATCAAGTGTTACCAAAAAAAAAAAAAATTATCAATATAAACAAGACCTGTCCACATACAGAATAGCTCACTTAAAAACTTTTACCAAAAAGACTTGTGCAGATGCCGATGCCTAGGTGACAACAATAGTTCTTTTTGTACTTTCATACAGGTGAGCTAAAAACTAGAAGACCTTTGATACTTGAAGTGAAAATATGAAAAAAGAAACAAAACAAATTTCCTGTTGTTATTGTTTAAACTACATCTTAACTGAGTTCCCCAAACAGAATACTCTAGCAAACTTTTCTACATTATTACATTTCAGATGCTACTTTTGATTTGCAGCGCCAATTCCACAAATGAAAAATTATTTGCATACTGAAAAATAATAACTTGCGGTATTATTAAAAATCATAAAAATCAGTTGACACCTGCTGCTGAGTAAAATGAGAAATGGAAACAAGTCAGTTGTTTAATCTTGTTTCCACAGAAGGAATTAATTAATCCATTAGCAAACATCTATACGTTCTGTGCAAACATCTACTCATAGCAATTTTTAAGCCTCATCATGAGAACAGAGAACATTGCCACAAGTTTATTGGCTTGCGATGACGATCGCAAGCCGGTATTCATGTGGTTTAGTGATACCGAGTTATTTTCGGAAGAAACAATACGTCACGCTTAGTCGGAAAATACCAATAGAGTTTGTACTGCAACGACTCTTTTAAACCTTTTTAGGGACGCAGACCATATAGATCGGAAAGCTCGTTCCGGTTTGAGACTGCCTTTCTTCATGATTTTCTCCACAAACACGAACATTTCTTTTTAACGAGAAACAAAGAATTCGTACGATTTGTCTTTTTTTATCCACACCCGATTTACCTCATCTGCTAAAAATAACAGATGGAAAACCTATTTTTGATAGTGCATGTACTTTGTTTTGATATTTCCGTTAAAAAGCACGTTTTTCTTTCACAAGTGCCTTGAACTTGGCCACATATCTTTTGCTTTTTATAAACTGATTGTATAAATATAAAACTCTGAATTTAATGCAAACTATTTGGCTTTGCGTCCTTAGAAATAAACCAAAACCTGTGTAAGACACAGTGTTTATATATAGCTTCTTAGCTTACAAGCATTAGCTTTTCCAAGAATCATGCAGCGGCGTCGCGAAAAACTAGGCCTTAGGGCATCGTATAATCTGACTAGTCAGAGCAGCCGGCACACTGTCCAGAGCCGGTGCATTCTTGGGGTCTGATCAGTCTTTTTCGGCATATATATTCTTCATGATGCAGACATCTTTCATGCTGAGGATAGACTGATCGGACTGCGTTTATGCCGGAGTGGGCTGCTCTGTGTTCAGTGTATCTGTAAAACCTAAAAGAGCATCAAAACTGGCGAAGTTCAAATTCATTGTTTAAATTTAGAAGCAGGCGCTTTTGACGATATTTCCCCTTATCACTCATCACATTTACTGAAAAAAATGTATCCCATCTATCCGTGTGTGCAGTGGCTTATATGTACAACTGGCCGTGTTATATATGTAAAAGCTGGTAATGCAGGTGCGTAATATTAATGCATACGCATTGCAACAGGCATTTCCATGACAGGAAGCGATATAATGTACACATTTTCAGCACCTGATAAATTTCCTATTGGCCATCAACATGTTCATGAATAGCTGAACTGGAAACCTCTTGCAATGATACAAGTACAGAAAAAAGGGGACAATTCAGAATCGTTAAAATTTGAATCTCGTTGAGGATGACTGTTAGGAGTTCATGTACAGCTTTATGACAATAGAGGGACACAGGCAGTTATACCCAGCATCATCGCACCATCCAACCAACCGGGGCGTCCTACTGATTTGGATTATAGTAGGGCAAGGGCCTACTGTGCTTGCAGGTGGTGCGGGTGGGGGTTGTGTGGACATTTTATATAACACTCTAATTTTGCCTTTTTACTTCACCTATACAAATGTACAGAGAAATATTTACACTCGTCGACGATTTCCTTAGATGAACCTATACTGAACTGACGATGTTCATACATCCATGAACAACACTCATTCATGCGATGTTATGCGTAAGCGACGTCACGGATAATTCAAATAGATGATGGGCCGACGTAACATTTGATATACCTCATATCCTAGTGGCGGCTTTTGTACGTCATTATAAAACACGATGGTTAATAACTATTCTTCGTCCTTTCCTCGGCGTTAAATTAGTCAGAACTTCACGAATAAGCAACAAAATTGATGTGAAAACATAGCATAAATATGAAAGATAAATTTCATTTGTCGGAAGTTTATGGAAGTATGAACGCAATGGGTTCCATGCTTTGTTGTTCCCAAATGGTGTAAAGCAAGTTATTGTCTCAAACAATAGCAGCATGCATTTTCTTCTCAGAGTATCAAAATTTTGTTTAAGTCACTTCCACTGATGCCACTAAAACCAAAAATAAACTTCAGTAGCCGGGCCGGGTAGCGCAATCGGTAGGGCACCTGACTCGTAAGTCAGAGGTCCTGGGTTCGAATCCCGGTCTGGCCACATACTTTCGTTTCTCCTTCCGCTGATTCAAGAAGGGCAGTTGTCAGTTACTGGCGAAAGTATGTGCACTTAGTACTGGTTAACCGCTTAGGAGGTCTAAGCTTGCCCAGGAATAGTGTGGTTAGGTTAACTGACCGTCCCGACATGACCTTAGTTGTTTACCGTGGACGTTAAGCATCAAATCAACCAACCTAAAATTCAGTAAATATAAATTTATTGTCTTCTTCTGATGCCAAGTTCAGATGTGCCAAGATTCCATAGGCATGGGTTTGAAACAGTCTTTCCTAAAATTTGATTCAAATTGAATGCGACTAAGCAGCCGTAAAGAAAAGACTTGAAATATGTTCATATAGTAATTTTCCATGAGACATGCCTAACGGCCAAAACGTTGGAAAATTTGTGTGTGTGTGTGTGTGTGTGTGTGTGTATGTGTGTGTGTGTGTGTGTGTGTGTGTGTTTGTAAATATTTCCTCAATTTGTTTTTCAAATAAATTTTACACTTGTTTTAACCTCACACCTGTGGATAATGCCACCAGTCAAGAAGTTAAGAAATTAAATACTTTGCTAAATAAAAGTTAGCAACAGAAAGTGCACCCTTCAATAACAACTCATGAAAATTTCACTGTCTTAGCTGGGCAAGCCTTCCTTTTAAAAGGAAATTTTATTTCTCTCAGATTGCCATGCAAGCAACATAATGAGGCAATACATACATCTAATAACACATCATATATATTACAAGATGCACACATAGCTTAACAGGGACTAAAACTTTTTAAGTATTTCAGAGATAAACATACTAAGCTTTTAAGTAACTGAATGTTTACTGTAGACATTAACTTCTTAAGAGTATTAACATGCCTTAAATGAAATTTTGGTAAGTGTAATTTCTTTTTCTCTATGAAAACTTCACACCCAAGCAAAAAGTGAAATTCATCACAAATATCATAATTAAATAATGTACAAACTCTTTTGAATCTCTCAATATTCTACCATCTACCTTTTTCAATGGGTAAACTGTGATAAGTGGTTACCTTGCTAGTGGAATATGAAATTTTGGCTGAAGCTCAGTTATGTACTTTTCCATGATAAGGACTCTGGACATGTGCTTACCCTTATTCATTCGGCTATAAAACAGTTTTTCCATTTCTAGAATGACCCCAGTCTTAAATTACTGCCAAAGCGGGGTGTTATAAAGGGTTGGAAGGGTAAACTATGAGCCCCTTAATTGCCAAACAATTGCGATTGAATGGAAGATGCATTTTGTCATCACCAAAATTGCAATCAAACGGAGTGTCTCATGAACCATGATGACTATAATAATTATGACCATACAAAAACTATACAAATTTATGCCAGGGATTTTGCAACTCAGCCAAGTCAGAACATTTATTTTCAGAAGAAGAGAGTGGATGCATTTATTAGAGGAGGGGTATTCAATAGGACAAATACACTAAACAATGACACCGTTTCTAATGACAAACTCACCTGAGCCGCATCACAAAAAAATTTGCTTAATACAAGGTGAGTTCAATAAGTTTGTAGAACTTGGGGTTTAACTCACAAATTGGAAGACGGTTTCAACATTATTTTTCAATATAATCCCCCTTTACTTCAATGCTTCTGTCAAGCAATCTATGCCTTTGAAATAAAAGTCGTCTGTTTGGTCCTCAAACCAAGCCTCTGTAGCGGCCTTGAGCTCATCATCGTCCCAAAATCTCGTTCCACGCAAGTGGGACTTCCAATTTCGAAACAGATAATAATCACTTGGGGCCAGGTCTGGACTGTATGGCGGGTGATTTAACTGCTCGAACTTGCACTCACGAATAGCCGCTTGTGCAACTCTGGACTACACCCTTTGCTGACGATCTTGCATTTTCAGATTTCTGGGTACCCACCTGGCAGATACTTATGACATACCTAAATGTTCATGGATTATAGTGTAAACACTTCCATTAGAAATTCTACATTCTGAAGCAAGTTTGGCAACTTTGATTCGGCGATTGTTTAGCACAAGTCTCTCAACACGGTCGATCATCTCCTGGCTGATGACATCAGCAGGGCGACCTGGCCTTGGGTCATCTTCTAAGGAGTCTTGCCCACGTTTAAATTCTGCTGACCACTTTGCCACTGTGGAATACTTTGGGCTACTATCACCATACACATCAGCCATGCGCCAATGGATTTCTTTGGCGTTTGCACCCTCCTTAGTGAGGAACTTTATGACTGCTCTGAACTCAATATTCTGACTTTCCATTTTTGCCAATGGGTATAGGTTTTCAAACAAAAAGTAAGAGCAAAAAATGTACGTGTTGACTAAACGGCTGTTATCATTCAACTGACAAAGGTTTACACTGCAAAAATGAAAAAAGAAATCTTGAATTGTATAGAAAAATACTGAGTTCTACAAACTTATTGAACTCCCCTCATATATTTGTAATCAGCAAAGACACAAACTACATTGTAGTCTGTAAATCCAAGTAGCCTAGCTGAAGCCTTCATTTTGTGTCTGTAACTTACTTAGTGTTCATACCAGTGAAGGCTCTGATCATACTGTCCTGATGCACAGACTCCTCTGAGCCACGAATCTAAGCCTTTCTTGGTGGCATGTACGTTAAGCATCATTTTTGCATGTCAGGGATCATTAGAGCTTCTGTCTGAGCCTCACACGTTTAGAATCAATAAAGAAATTTTTATCTTTTTGTCATTCAAAAGAGGAAGGAAGTTACAAAGCATCAATCTTAACACGTATTTCCGCTAAATCCACTGTCATTCATAAACTTTCTCAATCAGAATTCTCCCAGCCAAAGATCTCTAAGCTTCAAGCATGATGTTAACAAACTGAAAATAACCCAGACCCACATCAGACTGCTGTGAATCATAAACCTGGTCAATCAGAATTTTGCTAGCCAAACATCTGATGCAGAAAATAGACTTGTATTTGCAAAGAATAAAAGTTCAGATCAGAGAACTCCTTAAGAGCAGTTTGTTCAGGGTCTGCAGTGTTTGCAAGTTATATTTTGTAACATTTTATTTCAGCAATAACATATTTTTATAGAAACTATTACAAAATATAATACTTATAGTAACTAGGGTCAGAACAAAAGCTGCAAGTTTTTTAGCTCTTCTCCAGTTCATATTTCACCCTTTTAAAAACATCCCTTCAGTGAGGAGAATGGACTAGTCAAAATCCAAAGACAGAAGATGCCATCAAGGAAAACCAGCGCCAGAGCCCTAGATAAGAGGGGTATTTGATGATAATTTAGAGATACAGGCCAACTTCGATATCTCGAATTCCAATGGAATGGAGAACCCACTTCGAGTTTTCCGAAGTTCGAGATAGGCAAATCGTGACGTCACCAAAATTTTTGTTGTATACATGTACAATATCTTAACTTTCGTAGAGTCAGTATTTCTACAAAACCTGTGCAGCACGAACGTAGTAAAACTGTTTCTACTGAAAACGGGATTGTTACTAATAGCCCTCATCAAAGAGCGCCGCTCAATACTGTTCAATCAATTAAATTTCAAAGGTGCCTAATTGACCGAACTTTCCAATCGAACCCACCTGACCTGTGACGTATACGCGGTTCAAGGTCAATTAACTTACACACAAAAACAGCTGATCAACAAAACAATGTCTGCATCGTTTCACGCAATCATTGGATAATTATTGGATATACGCGGTTCAAGGTCAATTAACTTACACACAAAAAACAGCTGATCAACAAAACAATGTCTGCATCGTTTCACGCAATCATTGGATAATTATTGGATAATTTGGGATAATTGATTGAACTGCGATCAATTAAAGACAATTGTTCGGTAAATCGTTCTTTTTCATTGTTATTGTTTGATGTTTGTACCAATTTGCTGAAAGACAAAAATATGCAGGTTTTTCATTACCGCAAAACGTCTACACAAAATGGTCGTTTCGGCGATACATTTTGACTTCGACACAAACAGTGGTAAAAAACATGGAAAGTGTCGGAGGGGAATGAAAAATCACTTCGATACAGCAGGGTTTTCGTTATAAGCGAGTTCGACACAACGAAGGTCGAAATGCAATATTATATAGGGGGGAATGTTCGGGAATGGGAGATCACTTCGACACTAGCAGGGTTTTCGAGATAAGCAAGTTTGACACAATGAAGTTGGCCTGTAATTTTCTTTATTTCTCATTGAAACCATATGTTGTGACCCCTCATCTGAACCGTCTCAAGGAAACCATATGTTGTGACTCCTCATCTGAACCGTGAACCGTCTCAAGGAGACGATTCAGATGAGGGGTCACAACATATGGTTTTAAGGAGACAGTTCAGATGAGGGGTCACAACATATGGTTTATTTCTCATTGAAACCATATGTTTTAAGGAGACGGTTCAGATGAGGGGTCACAACATATGGTTTTATGTAGAATTAACAAAAATTATCACCAAATACTCCCTCTCGAGCGCTTTTCATGTAAGTGCAGATGACACACAGATCATCTTTGATTATTTCCAAAGTATTCAAAATAGCAGATTCATAAAACTGCCTAGCCCAAACACAGACTTTTATGCATAAAGTCTTCATGTCTCAGAGGTAAAAGTAAAATTGTGACAGCAGCGAACCAAAGCATCTATGATATCAACCTTTTTCTTATTCAATTTAATTACACCAACTCTTTGTAAATGGACCACACCATGTGATTCCAACAACGTGGCAATTGGTGACAAGCAAAGGACATGACAGGACAGTTAAGCCCATGATACACGGTAAACCAAGTAACATGTTCCTTGTAGTATGAAACTTTTGTTTCTTATTCCTTGAGCTGATACACTGTGCAGCTTGAAACAATTCCTTCCCAGGTAATGCCTTGACATAAGGCCCTTTTTATCTGCATTTTCACTTGCTAGACTGTTAAAAGTGACTGGACTGCATTATATATGATGTCACATGAATATGCAGAGATTGGTATCATTCTTGGAGGGGTCGTGCACTTTGGAAAAAAAAAAGAAAAAAAGAACCAGACCTACCATATTTAATGTAAATGCTGATTATGGTGGTTTCATAATACCCTTTTTGTTTTTACTGTTGCTTTGTGACCCTGTGACCTGACTTCTGACTGGCTGTATGGAAGAAGGAACATATTACAAGTCGTATGGAATAGAACAAGTTCTATCCCAAAATTTGTAGTATATTACTCCAAAAAGTAGCATGATACATTGTATTAGCATTGTATAGACGGTAAACTTTGTAATATGTTACTTGGTTTACCGTGTATCACGGGCTTTACTCTGAAAGTCCAGGGGCCTGGTTCACAACGAATCGTACGATTGAAATTCATCGTAAGATGATCGTACGAGAATCTTACGACCAAAAATCGCTTTCATGAAAAAAATCTCGGTTTCACTATTGTCCTCGTAGAACTCAATTTACGATCAAATCTACGATACCTAAAGGGCAGTCGTAAATTTCACTTTTTCTCCTCTTTCATCGCATAACATACTCATACTCAACTTTTGAATAGATTACATTTATCTGCTGTCTTTCTGAAAAGCATATACCAAGTTTTGAGCAAATCAGCCAATTAACAAAATTCCAAATTTATGATGAATCACGTAAGGGGGATTTTGAGTGAAGTTTTTCCTGTACGATTATCGTACGATTGTCGTGCGATTCTTGCGGGATAATTTACCTGCAATGTATTAGAGACTATTCTCAAAATCATTACGGCAGCATTTGTTCTTATAGAGAGAAATTATCTTACGAGAAAATGGGAGGTTTTAGGACTGTTTGAACCCCTAATTAGGTGATCTCTGATCTGAGGAGACTGCATGTTTGTGTTCAACGGTATGGCACGCCAAATGCACTATAAATCTTTAAACTAGGTTTAAGAAATTTTACCCTAAAAAGAGTTGAGCTTCAAACCTTGGTTTCAGTTCAGTCATAGGTTTCAAATCTGATTTCAATACCCGGATTTGTAAAAACGATTATAGAAAATTTCAATTTTCAAAAATTAGTTTTGAAGTTAAAACAAAGGATTGAAAACTTAACACCTAAAATTGAGAATGCGAAATTTGGCTTGCTATACTATACAAGCGAATTATTGCGCTGACCACAAGGTTCTGCAGTGCAAGTCTGAAAGAGCTGATACAATCACAGACAGCATTTGGCAAAATAAAAAGACCCGAGTTTAATTCCTCGGAACTTCTTTCTCAAAACTGTATTTCGAAAATCGAGGAAGGGCATGGCAAGCCAATGCACAATGAATTTCAAAACCCTGAGTTTCAGCCTTGTTTTTAGAGGTTCAGTCCTAGGTTTTGGATCTCCAATCCCCACTTTTGTAAAATGAATTTATATAGGAATTTTGTTTTCATATCTTAGAAGTAAGGGGTGTCACTATGTAGTGACACCCTTTACTACTTATCTTGGTTTTGAAGATCTGCAACTAAGGATAAAAAACTTTAAACCTTGGACTGAAAACTTCCCAGGTGCGATCCTTCGTGTCTTTGGTTAGGAGTCGTCCATGTTTACTTAAAAGCCACCGGTAGCTCAGTGGTTTAAGCGCTGGCCTGCTGATCAAGCGGTCCTGAGGTCGTTTCTGGAGGCGGAAATCGTTTCAATCGTAAACAGGGTTCCATTGCACATAACCTTTCATTATCACCCTTCCACCATCCTGATACGACTGAAATGCTGTTGAAACGGACGTAAAATCGCAAGGCATCCATCCATCCATCTTCCTTACTTCAGTGAGAAGGGCTTTAACCTCATTGGAGGTCCTGTTGACCTTTTTCTTTGACATGATTGCGTTGTATTACAAATCGCTACTTTTTGTGTTTATAAAACCCAATACACATCTGTCAAAGCTAATACACATCACGTCTGCGATCCATCGTATAACTAAAATCCTACGAGAATCGTACTATCTGTCGTACGATGTTTTTATGAAACGATCGTGCGAGAATCGTGCGATTCTCGTACGACCAAACGTACGATTATCGCACGATTCATCGAACGGTAAATTTTTGTGAAACAGGCCCCAGGGCTCAGAAAAGCATGATCAATTCCAACAAAGGTCAAGAAAATAGACTTGTTTACTTTTTCTTTAGAATTTCTGGTCTCTGAATAAAGGAATCGAAAGTTTTCTAATCAATAACTATGTTTGCAGTATTTGTACTTTAATCTTTTTATAGCTAATTACGGGTGTTAAATGCATTGTTAAAGCAATCGGAAAGTATTTTTGATCAATTCCTTGAGAAAACGACCACATGCTTATAGTTCCGGCTTCATACTTGTCATATTAATTATTGTACAAGTCACAATCAATGGAAACTAGATGAGCTGCATTGTGGGAAAATTTGTCTTTAAAACCCTATTGCACTCAGAACAGACAAAACTCTGTGGAGTTTTGGCTGTTCTGAGTGCAATAGGGTTAAGGATATGTGATTTTTGCATGCTCAGCCTGCACATGTGCAATCAGATTGGACCATGTGCAGTCTGCACTGACAATAACCGACTGTTGTAGGGTTTAGAGTAAACTGAGCATGCTTTACCAGGTTGGTCTACAAAATTATGCCTTAAAGTGCGCTTTACTGGTGACAAGGCTATAGTTGTAGGCGTCTTTAAGTTCTTTGATGTTTGATATTTCTATTTGGGATTGGCATTTGAAATCCAGTTTCACTGCAACTGTTATTCAACTCAGCCGAGCATGCAGCTCATATATCATGGTGAGGTGAGCATTATGGCGACTGGTTCCCAATCCATCTGTAATCTGTCCTGCATCTGATACCTTTTTGTCTATTTTACCAGTATCTTTAAATAACTCTTCCTCTGAAACTCCTTGGCCAACCTAAACCAAACTTCACATATTGTGTCTTCCATGGTCTCTAAAAATGTCAGAGTTTCTTCTGGTCAAAGGGTACCAATTATTCAGGCATGAATAATAAATAGGAAACATATTCCTTATCTCACCGTCTCCATTTTTATAATAGCATGTACACCCAGTATGGCCATTATCACAGGGTATAATCCATTCCGCCAATTTTCGCTTCCTGCAGAGACTGTCCGTCATATTTGGCTTCCGCCGAGACTGTCAGCGAACTCTTGCTTCCTGCAGAGACTCCTGTCCTCGAAAAATGGCTTCCTGCCGAGACTGTCCGCATGACTCTGCTTCCTGTCGAGAGCCTCGGCAGGAAGCAGGAACACGCAGACAGTCTCTGCAGGAAGCCATTTATCATGTACAGAAATCTCGGCAGGAACCAAGAGTTCGCGGACAGTCTTGGCAGAAGCCAAATATGATGTACAGTCTCTGCAGGAAGCGAAAATTAGCGGAATCTATTATACCCTGTGATTATATGAATATTGTTTATGTGGCATGTCCTTTTGAACTATATGGAAACATAAGGCTCACTGTTTGCTACATTATATGAGTGGGCATTCAAAATACAAGTTATATCCTATGTTCCGACTCCAAGGGATCAAACCTGTAACACCTTGATTGGAAGGTGCATTTCTAGCCATCATGCCACCTGTGCTAATATGATTATCAAACCTTAAGAAAAGGTGAGAAGTAAAGGTGAATGGCTACCCTCTCAGGCACGCAATAATGTCATTTTCATTTTCAGCTCTTAGAGGAAAGAATTTTCTCCTCTTGAAGCAAATTCCTTCATCCATAGAAGACCCCTTATTGGAAGGATTTCGTTGCGTGGGAAATCAAAATCACCAAAGTTGTCTCCCTTTGAAAAACGAAGTTGTCAGAAGACAACAAAGGGTGCCTCATGGATGCCTGATTCTCACAATCACTGAACCATGAAATGCACGTCACAGTGATCTATGAATAGTATGAGGTCGTTCGCAATGTCAGACTGATCCACTATGTCAGATATCATGTTAATCCAGCAAACAGTGTTGGAAATATAAGGCAAAATCACTGGACCATGAATGAAGGTCAAGGGCACCGGAGTCAGCAGCTGCTGCAATTATGCTATTTAACCAAGTATCAACTCTATTATCTCAAAAGTATCTTCAAAACTAAAAATTTTGCCTTAAAAACAGTGCCAAACAGCACAGTCAGTCAACCGTGACATATAGGTCAAGGACATACAATTTTGTGATGCAGCTACTGCAGTCATATGGATGTACCAAGTATGATGATCATAGCTGCTACAGAGTTGAACAGTGTGCTAAAAGCAATTCTTAACACTGGTTAACCTGATCACACACACCGATGAGGATGCTACTGCTGACGCTAACGAGAATGGTAAGGCTAACGAGAACACTAATGCTAACCCATACTTGGACTACGCCGGACGCCGGGGGGTACAGCATAAGCTCTCCAGCTTTGCATTCGCAAAGGCATGCTAAAAATGGTGGAAAATGTCCAGGTGTACCCATACACACTAATGAAAAATTTTGTGACTACAGTAAAACTTTAATGGCTCGAACCCTGATGGCTTGTAAATCCTACCGGGCTAGAACTCTTTTCTTGGTCCCTATAGGTCACTTTATATATAAACTAACCCTGGATGGCTAGAACTACCCTTGGCTGGAACTAATTCTGATGGCCCCATGCCTGTTTGAGCCAAGGTAGTTCTACTGTATTTATGTTCATTCTCCTCAGAAGTATATGCTGTGTCCCCTAATCAGAACTGCCTCCACAAGGCAGAACTTATATTAAGGACCACAAAATATGTCTTTATACAGAAATGAGAAATGTTCCAGAATTATTATTGTTAAAACTCATAAATCCTGAGCTCCAATTCTGATGTATGTTCCCAAAATAGTTAACTATTTGTGTATACTAGTGTTCATACTATGGCTGTTCAGGGAAAAGCCAAATATCATTTCCAGAGGAGAGTTTGACGCATGTTTTCGGAATATAACATCTTTCTGCCCATTGTGTTGGTACTGTCATTGATTGATTGCAATGTGAAGATTTAGGAAGAATCTTGTAACATTTGCCAAGATTAGAAAGCTTTTTCATGCAGTTTCTAGATGTATAGGCTGGTATTGTGACAGGCAGAGGAAGTCAGAATTCAGCAGACGTCAAAAGGAAATGGCCAGCCTTTCCTGTCTACAGAATATATGTTTTCTATTACAAGGGAAGTGTGTGTAAGACTATTTATGAACATCCAAACCAACATTTTTCTGGGTACACAGGACCATCCCACTGGGCACACAAAGTTGAATCAACCTTGATTCAACGTCATGTTGAATCAAGATTGATTCAACCTTGTGTGCCTGCTGGGATGGACCATGCTTTTCCGGATCAAGTCTCACCATAATCATCCTATCATGGCCTGGCTGTTCAAAACCAACAACTTTGTTAATGGGAAGCTACATTCTCAAATGTATTGTATGCAAAAGTTCTGCCATTTTTTGCTGAAAAAATGTGAGGGGACTGCAAAAGCTCCTCACATAATTTCTGCAAAATTATAGAACACTTTATGATTGTGCACTAGAAGACTTAACAAATCCCAAATGTCTTCGTCATTAAAAGCTCCTCACATAATTTCTACAAAATTATAGAACACTTTATGAATGTCCACTAAAAGACTTAACAAATCCTTAATGTCTTTGTAATTAAAAACCAATTTTTTTTCTGGGTACACAGGACCATGACCATGATTCCCTCTGACCTGAAAGCTAACGATGCTTTGAACAAATGGACTCATGGCTTTCTGATCAAACATTACCATTATTACCTTACTGAGCCTAAGTTCTGGATCTCAACCAAGTAGCTGCTGCAGTTCCACAAAAATAGCCATCAGAGGAGATGGCAAATCCCCCGACCGAAGACCCCCATGGGCCTTGGTAAAAAGGGTGAACTTCAAAACATATATTAGTAATATATTGTCGTTCTTTTATGCTTCTGACTGACATTAACTGTTAACAGATGCATGATTATCAAACACTCAGACTAAAACAGTATGCTTGACTGCTAAAAAGACAGCCACCATATACACAAATGTATAGCATACGATACATTCAACTTTCAAAATGTGTGAATAACTTCTAAAGTACAAGCCCTACAAATCTAATTTTGAGCTCTCTAGTAAGTGAATTTGGACAAAGAATCCAAATCTGGAAAAAAAAATATTTTTTTTTTTTTGGTGGGGGGGGGGGGGGGGGGGGGGGGGTGCGGGAGGGGTCATGGGAATGTGGAGGGGTCAGAGAGAGTTAGGAACACTGATAAGATATCGCAGCATGATGATCAATATTCTAAAAGGTACACGGTTATTCAAATTCTGGAGCTGGCCAGGGTTATACAGTTATGGAGCAGAGACTCACACAGCAGCTCAAACTACCAAAGGGAAATAATTCACTGAGTCTAAAAGCAAGAGTTACCATTCATGTATGAGACAAATTGTCATGACCTGTTCTGCATATCTGTGAAGTATCATGACAATATTTCAAAAGGTATTCAAGCTATGGAGCGGACACCTAAAATCATCAAAGGGAAATAACTCCAAAAGTAAGAAAGCAAGAGTTGTCATTCTTATTCGCAACACATCATCACGACCTGTTCTACATATCTGTGAAGTATCATGAAAATATTCCAAAAGGTATTCAAGTTATAGAGCGGACACGAAATCAGACCTAAAACCATCAAGGGGAAATAACTCAAAAAGTAAGAAAGCAGGAGTTGTCATTCTTGTTCGCGACACATCGTCATGACCTGTTCTACATATCTGTGAAGTATCATGAAAATATTCCAAAAGGTATTAAAGTTATAGAGCGGACACGAAATCATACCTAAAATGATCAAGGGGAAATAACTCAAAAAGTAAGAAAGCAAGAGTTGTCATTCTTTTTCGCGACACACCGTCATGACCTGTTCTACATATCTGTGAAGTATCATGAGAATATTCCAAAGGGTTTTCTAGTTATAGAGCGGACACGAATCTGCCAAAAAATCACACCTAAAACTATCAAGGGGGAAATAACTCAGAAAGTAAGAAAGCAAGAGTTGTCATTCTTGTTCGCGACACATCGTCATGACCTGTTCTACATTTCTGTGAAGTATCATGAAAATATTCCAAAGGGTATTCAAGTTACAGAGCGGACACGAATCTGCCAAAAAATCACCAAAGGGGAGATAATTCAAAAAGTACAATAGCAAGAGTTACCATTCTTGTACGCGACACATCGTCATGACCTGTTCTACATAACTGTGAAGTATCATGAAAATATTCCAAAGGGTATTCAAGATATAGAGCGGACAAGAAAGTGTTTACGGACGGACGGACAGACGGACGGACGGACGGACGGACGGACGCCAGGCTCATCGCTATATCCCCCGAACCTTTCGGTCGGGGGATAAAAATCCATGAGAAAAAGTCATGGAAGATTTCTTCCATGGAAATGATTTTCTTTGAAATTCCATGGAATAGTCAATGTTTTGAAACATTCATGGTTTTCCACTGGAATATATAAAAGATCCATAGCAAAATCAGAGAACCTTTTCTCCACTATGCCTTAAATGCAAAGCCTTGTGATCACTAATACAAATGTTGTTTAACAAATACAGACACCATGAATAATTCACATAAAACTGTAAAACTGGAATAAAGCAGAAATAAATCAGTGTTTTAGTATGGAACTCCTAATTAGGACAAAACGTAATGTGGCTTAGGGTAATAAGAGACAGGGTAATTGACATTTATATTGTTGCTAGGATCCAAGACAATGTTCAAGATGACCATTGTATGCAAAAGAGTCTGGACACATTTGATTATTCACAATAAAGATTTTCTTCAAACCATTATAATGAAACCTGGGTACAGATAAGATGGGGATTATGAGAATACCGTTGGGTTGTTTCTATTTTACCTACAAAAGTGCATGATGCTAAATCTTAGAACTTCCTCCAAAGTTCCAGAGAAAATTTTAAGTGTATGGATTATCCATTCACTTAAAATTTTCTCTGGAACTCTTCCATGGAGATTCCCTCTGGCCTGAAACTGTTTGCATCCCTTCTCAGAGATGGCTATTTTTTAAGGTTGGATGGATGGCTGAATGGACAGATGGATGGCTGGATTGACAGGCGGATGGATTGTTGGATTTTAGGTCTTACTGTCTGTTAAAAAGTATTTCAGTCATTTTGGGCTAATGCTGGCATAGATGAGATAATGGTGAGGATGATATGAGCCACTACATGACAAAACAAACAATGTGGCATGTGCACCCAGGGAAGACACAGATCAGTCTGGGCATCCACCTAGTCTGATCAGAACCTCTGCAGTGCACTTAAGTGGTAGCTGAAGATCTAAGCTAGCTCCATGTGGGTAGTGAAGACTCTGATCAGACTGGCAGATGCCCCTGCTGGTCTGAGTGTTTGCTGGGTGTACATGCCACTTTGTCGGTTTTGTCGTGTAGGGGCTCATAATATTATAGTCCATGGGCACAACCTGCT
Source organism: Ctena decussata (assembly GCA_963989385.1). Classification (NCBI taxonomy): domain Eukaryota; kingdom Metazoa; phylum Mollusca; class Bivalvia; order Lucinida; family Lucinidae; genus Ctena; species Ctena decussata. Next base: position 3,799,171 of record OZ022500.1, read on the forward strand.
GAGTCCAGAACCTTAACCCCTCAGATAACATAAAAAGACTTGAAGGGAAGAATTTACTCCAGGATGGAAACAAATTCTTTCCTATGATTAAAGAACTAGAGATCTGCTTGAGTGTCTTCCAAGGAAGCAAAAACTTTTCAACTAAGAGTGCTGTGATTGAGTGAATGAACTCGGGGTTTAATGTCCCACCAACATTAGGTCATATGGAGACAGGATCTCAGTTTAAAGTTTCATCTGAAAGACTGCAGGTCTGGAGTGGGGGGATCAAACCTGAGACTCCTGGACTGGTAGTCTAGCATGTTATCCACAAAACTACAGCCACTTCTACTTAGAGTGCTAACTCTGATATGTATTCTTACACTGCAAACTAAATGATATTATACTTCTAGGTGAAGTAATTCTAGCTATTTCCATTTAAAAAATGCTCTTTGAGGAGCAACTTCTTCCCTTTAAAAGCAGATTCCCTTTCCTACCAGCAATTTTTTCCACTAAAGTTGATGCTTTTTGGATGGGCTTCATCCTCCAGGGGAGTAAACAGTAAGTCACAAAAGTTGTTCCCCCTAAAAAAACATAAAGCTGTACCCTTAAACCATAACCAGACTTCATAACAGCTTCATATTATCTTTTGTCAAGAAAAGTCATAAGTCAAGACCACTTGAAATAAAAGAAAAGCTAACATGCAACTGAGCCGACAACATATAAGCCTCTCGAGATCCTTTTAACATTACAAAGACATAGCAGAATCACCTTATTTGTCAGATTGTGTTGAAATGTATGAAATTAGGTAATATATAGACATAGATGAGACTTGTTAGTGTCTGATCAAATGGTTATAGTTCTCTAGGGAAGCTGGAGGACAAACGATGGCTTTTGTGATATCCTACCTAATTTCCCTAGATCAATACTACTCAGCTGTGTCCATAGAACACTATTATCAGGCTGACTGCTTTTGGTTCTAACTGGCTTTCCAAAGACCTAGTGGAAAAGAACTATTCTGGCTGTATCACAGTATAGTTCACTGTATGTATAGTTCACTATATCACTCAACTTCTGGTTCAAACCAGCCTGACTGAGAACCATGACTGGCATACCGTATTAATCCTTATAAACGCCCCTGCTCTAATAAATATCCCCTGAATCTTTTCCCCAAACAATGTCCTATCAACTGTTTGCTTCTCTGTATAAGGCAAGTCTTTACAGTAGGGTCTACTCTTAAAGAAAAGAATTTGCTCCTAAAGGAGCAAATTATTTCCTTTAAGGGTGGACCCCCACCAAAAAGGGAGGCGAGTAGAGTTGCTTCCTTTGAAAGTATACCCATTCACATTAATACTGTTTATAAGAGATAGTTTGGCAGTGACTGGTTTACTGCACTTTAGACACTAAATGTAATGCCCCTCCTTTCTTAAAATGCAACACCCCCAGGGCTTTTAATAGGATTAATATGGTTCATTCTTTTCTCTGAATATTCATTCTTCAGTCATCATTATTTTGATCTTCATTTCTGACATATTTATATACAAGTCCACAGAAACTGCTGTGTTTAAAAGCACAAGTTATACTGTTTGAATCTAGCCCAGCTCTGGGCCGGAAAATACCTAGAAACAAGTTTCAATTTTCACGTCAAACTTTGTTTCTGAAATAATTTCGGTCTGGAACTGGACTAGTTTGAATCCTAATAAATGCCCATGCTCTAATAAACACCCCCTGCTTCTTTTCCAAAAATAATGTTATATTAACTTGCATGAATGCCTGAACTTCGGTTCTCTGGATAAGGTAGCTCTTTGAAATGGGGTCTACTCTTAAAGCAAAGAATTTGCTCCTAGGGGAGCAAATTTTTTCCTTTAAGAGTTAATCCCTGTTTCCTTTGAAAGTATACCCATCACCTTTGCTTATCAAAGATATTTTAACATTACAAAGACATCACCTTTGCTTATCAAAGATATTTGGCAGTAGCTGATTTACTACACTTGAGGCTTTAAATAATGCCCCGCTCTTGCAAAATGAAATGTCCATGGGGTGTTTAATAGGATTAATACCATATGCTCAAGAAACTTTGTACACAAGTGAAATGCTGCTAGGGTTTAGCTACTTAAGTCACAGAGACATCAGCAATTGCCAAGTGTGGCCTTGACCCTACAAACAAGGGAGTACCATTCTAAGTCACTGGGATATCAGCAATTGCCAAGAGTGGCCTTGACCCTACAAACAAGGGAGTACAATCCACTCAAAAGTGTAACCGCCAGGTGCAAGCCTACACAAGGTAAGTTCATTCTTTAAAATGAGAAAAGTGAGAAATTTTGCTGACATCCTTTACAAAAGAAAGTACTGTGACCTTAACCAACATAACTGAATTACATACTGGTAATGATCATTTGAGAAAGCACCATCAAGAGTAATTTGACCTTGAACTCTAGCTTGACCTGCATCACTGCATATCTGATTATTTGGGACACAGGAAGTACGGTTCTAATTCATAAAAAAAAAAAACCTGTCTTTCCAATATAACATTTTATTGTACCGTTTCTCAGCTTGCAGAAGTTTAGAAAGTTGACTTGAACAACAGTCTTCCGTCAGACTTGAGGAATAGGTATATAATTCTGAGCTATAATTTTAAATCTATTTTCTGCCTTGATTTCCTACCCTGTAATTTTCTAAATAAGGAACTTCATTGACAGAAATCAAGAAACCCAGTTATAGTCAAGTTTACGATCTCGTTGCATGTTTGGCTTTCTCTCGCAATTGGCAGATTGATAGCGCAGCAGTTTTTTGATAGTCAGAAATTGATTTTCTGACTGCTTCTAAGAAAATTTGGAACTTTATAAGATTTGGGTTTAGATCTAATTGATAGGGAGTTGCATGTTGTTTCCTAAAAGTCTGTGATTTTAAGAAAGAAAGTTTTATGGAGTTGTGCTGTTGTTTGTCTTTCTGCCAAATGTGCATGCTTTTTTACCCCACTTGAACCAAAGTAGCAGAGGCGCTATTTAGTCAATGGTTAGAACAGCCTATTTTCTATCTACAGAAATTATTTTTTTACTCGGAAAATACCTTGTTTTATAGATGTCTAAAACTAAGCCCCATATGAAGATTTGGTCATTATGTTGGAACAAAATCTATTCCTGGCAAAGCTAGGTTATGTTGGAACAAAACCTATTCCTGGCATAGGTTATGTTGGAAATTAACTTGCATGAATTCCTGCTGCTTCTGTGGATTTGTGACAGAGGTTTTGTTCCAACATAAACTATGCCAGGAATAGGTTTTGTTCCAACATAACCTATGCCAGGAATAGGTTTTGTTCCAACATAACCTATGCCAGGAAAAGGTTTTGCTCCAACATAACCTATGCCAGGAACAGGTTTTGCTCCAACATAATGACCAAAGCTTCATAATATAAAACAAGGTATTTTCCGAGTAAAAAAAAAATAATTTCTGTAAATAGATAAAAGGCTGTTTTAGGCATTCCTATAGTGCAAACCCTGATCAGAAAGCTCCCGAGACGCAGTCTGATCCACTTCTACAGAGTTTGCTTAGACAATTCAGGTAAATATTAATATGAGAAGCGCCAAAAATGAAAAGTTGAATTTGCAAACAGTGTAGATCCAGATGAGGTGGCTCATAATGAGCCACCTCATCTGGAGGAACACTGCCAGCCCTCTAGTCTTTGAATTTTCAATATGATACTGTGCCGAAGAAGTTTTTAAAAAATTTTCAGACGTAAATTTTGTCATCTGCTTTTTAGGCACTTTAAGCATTAGCATGAATATATATCTCAAATGTTAACTATTTAAGTCCCAGTGACAAAATTAGCAAAATTTGCAATCAGCATAGATCCTGATGAGGCGGCTAATAATGAGCTGCCTCATCTAGATCTTCACTGTTTGCCCTGTAGTCTTTGAATTCTCAATATGAAATGCATTTTTTTAATTTTTGCAGACATGAATTTTGTCGTCTGCTTTTTGGTGCTTAAAGAGTTAAGAAGCCAGAAACTGAACCAATAAAGTTTCCTAGAAAATTGTTAAAGATAATTAGAGATAGGCAAATCTAGACAATTAAAGGTCGATAAACAATTAGAGGTATCACATTCATCAAGCACCTTTCCTTGAATTCTGTCAATATAGAAGTCATTTACTAACAATAAAAAGATTCCAGGACTTGATTATAGGCATATCAGACACTTAATGGGAGGTTTGCACTTCCATTTTTAGAAGTGACTGCAGTTACCTTAAATATCATGACAGGGGTGCCTCATAGATCCCTTTCATTTCTAGAAATAACCATACCACAGTGGGACAGAGGTTGGTCTGAGCAAACCGTGAAACTCCTGATCACTGCTTCTGAAGGAGACATTTTTGACCAGCCAGTACTCTTTAAATTTAAGGATGATAGATTTGCAGTAACTGTTATATGGTAAAGGGCAATATCAACCGTATAATCATTGTCCTAATCTGGAATGGCTGGTTTAAGAAAATCAGTTTTCTTTACAATTTACTTCTGTGTATACCATTATTGAGACACAACACATATAAAGGATGCTTAAACCATTATGCAAACAGTGTGAGTTGAAACCGCCCTGCATATCTGCATCATCTGATCAGACACTTTGCTGTTTGCACACATTAAGTAGGGACTCGTAAGGAATCTACAGACACAAAAGAGGACAGCAGCTAGACTACACAGGTTCACAGACTGATTTGAGTCTTGACTCTTTGCAAATATATTAAGCCCAGCCATCTTGAAAGGTTCAGTTTTGTATAAATCTGAAAGAACTTCATGCAAGGAATCATCCTGACACAAATTTGGTCAAAATCCATATAGATAGAAAATCACAATCCAGAGCTCCAGATAAACAGGGGTGACAGGGATAATTCTGAGATAATTTTTCTTATCTCTCAAAAAAACATATGTTGTGACCCCTAATTACAACCGACTTGATCTTATGTTCTAGCATTTTCTCATATCTGACCATGCTCTAAAAAAGGTTAAGGTCAAGCCAAGGTCATCATTGAACAATCATGGTAGTACTCAAGTACCTGATGCTACATACCAAGTTTCAAGGCTATCGGTCAAGTCCTTTTGGAGAAGAAGACTTTTAAAGATTTTTACCGTTATGGGCATGGCGGTCGATCATGCTGGTGAGACTCTATATGAAGTCTGCTTACAATTTGCCTTGTGGCTTTTGAGGAGATGTTTGAAACTGTCAAAATATGAAAGTCATGGGTCAAAGAATGACCTTGACCTTTCATACTCAGAAATCTTTATGTACTCATTGAGGTGACTGTCTGTATATACTCATTTTTAGACAAAAATCTTCAAAACTTTCCATGAAATCTTATGTTCTAAGCTTCTAGCATTTTCCCATATTCTGTCTTGCCGTAAAAAAGGTCAAGGTCAACCCAAGATCATCATTTGAACAAACCTGGTAGTACTTGAGTACCTGATGCTACATACTAAGTTTCACGGCCATCAGTTAAACTGGTGTCAGTCCATTAAACAAGAGGGCCAAGAGGCCCTGAATCTCTCACCTGAGCAAAAAGGTTAAAGGTCAAACTAGGGTCATAATTTGAACAAACCAGATAGTTTGCAACCATTTCCAAATGGTTCTGAAGAAGAAGATTTTTGAATGTTTTTCTATGTATTGCTATGGTTCAAACCCTGGACCCCCTGGGGCAGGGCCATTTGGACCATGGGGCCATTATTTGAATAATCTTGGTAAAGGACCACTAGGCAATGCTAAAAGCTAAATTTCAAGTCTCTGAGCCAAGTGGTTCTGAAGAAGAAGATTTCTGAATATTTTTTAATGTATTTCTATGGTTCAAACCCAGGACCCCCTGGGGCAGGGCCATTTTTTGACACTAGCACCATCATTTGAACAAACTTGGTAAGGGACCACTAGGCAATGTATCATACAAAATTTCAAGCATCTGCACTAAGGGGTTCCGGAGTAGAAGGTTTTTAAGTACATTTTAATTTTGACCCCAAAACTCCCTGCCCCAGGGCCATTTTGGATCCCAGGGCAACCATTTACACAAACTTTGTAGGAGTCCACCAGGCAACGCATCATATCAAATTTCAAGCATCTGAGCCAGGTGGTTCTGAAGAAGAAGATTTTTTAATAGTTTCCTATGTATTTCTATGGCTCAAACTCAGGACTCCTTGCCGCAGGGCCATTTTGAACCCTGGGGTCATCATTTGAACAAACTTGATAAAGAACAACGAGGTAATGCATCAAACCAATTTTCAAGCATCTGAGCCAAGTGGTTCTGAAGAAGATTTTTTAATATTTTTCTGTGTAGTTCTATGGTTAAAACCCAGGACCCCTTGGGGCGGGGCCATTTATAGACCCTGGGGTCATCATTTGAAAAAACTTCGTAAAAGACTACTAGGCAAAGGTACAAACCAAATTTCAAGCATCTGAGCCAAGTGGTACTGAAGAAGAAGATTTTTAAAATATTTTTCTATATATTTCTATGGTTCAAACCTAGAACTCCCTGTCCCAGGGCCATTTTGGACCCTGGGGCCACCATTTGAACAAACTTGGTAAAGTTCTATTTTTTAAGGCAATACTACATACCAAATTTCAAGCATCTGAGCCTTGCAGTTCTGAAGTAGAAGATTTTTTAATATTTTTCTATGTATTTCTATGGTTCAAACCTGGGACTCCCTGCCCCGGAGCCATTTTAGCCCTGGAGCCACCATTTGAACAAACTTGGTAGAGGACCACTAGGCAATGTTACATACCAAATTTCAAGCATCTAAGGCAGGCAGTTCTAATGAAGAAGATTTTTAAGTATTTATTAGTTTCGAACCCAAGACCCCCTGCCCCAGGGCCATTTTAGACCCTGGGGCCACCATTTGAACAAACTTAGTAGAGGACCACTAGGCAATGCCACATACCAAATTTCAAGCATCTGAGCCAAGTAATTCTGGTGAAGAAGATTTTTACGTATTTTTAGCTTCGAACCTAAGACCCCCTGCCCCAGGGCCATTTTGGACCCTGGGGCCACCATTTGAACAAACTTGGTAGAGGACCACTAGGCAATGCTACATACCAAATTTCAAGCATCTGAGCCAAGCAGTTCTGGAGAAGAAGATTTTTAAGTATTTTTTAGTTTCGAACCTAAGACCCCCTGCCCCGGGGCCATTTTGGACCCTGGGGCCACCATTTCAATAAACTTGGTAGAGGACCACTAGGCAATGCTACATACCAAATTTCAAGCATCTGAGCCAAGCAGTTCTGGAGAAGAAGATTTTTAAGTATTTTTTAGTTTCAAACCCAAGACCCCCTGCCCCGGGACCATTTTGGACCCTGGGGCCACCATTTGAAGAAACTTGGTAGAGGACCTATAGGAAATGCTACATACCAAATTTCAAGCATCTGAGTCAAGCAATTCTGGAGAAGAAGATTTTTAAGTATTTTTTAGTTTCAAACCCAAGACCCCCTGCCCCAGGGCCATTTTGGATCCTGGGGCCACCACTTGAACAAACTTGGTAGAGGACCACTAGGCAATGCTTCCTACCAAATATCTAAGGCTTAGGCCTAGCAGTTTCAGAGAAGATGTCATTTAAAGCAAATTGTTGACGACGGACGACGGACATTGGGTGATCACAATAGCTCACCCTGAGCCTATGGCTCAGGTGAGCTAATAAAAACAAGATCATAAATGAATACATGAAAATGAATATACATATCATACTCTATCACTACATTTCGAAAGATGTTGGATTTAATGGGCCCATGTATTTCAGGAATGGGCAAGTAATAAAACATCTTGGTGAAAGTAATGTACCGGTTATGTACCTTGCCATACACAAAGCCAGAACCTAAATACATGGCCGAATGTCAGGCTAGGCCATCAGTCTATTGGTGCTGGAGAAGAAGATTTTTAAAGGTTTTACCATATATGGGCATGGCAGCCATGTTGGTCATGTAACTTAGACCATTTGAACAATTATTCACTCCCTCAACCTCTGGAGGCTCAATATGAAATTTGGTTACACTTGGCACAGTGGTTTTTGTGGAGATGTTTGAAATTGTTGAAATATGAGATCTGGATCAAAAGTCAAACAATGACCTTGACCTCTTGTACTCATAAATATTGTTGTACTTATTAAGACAACTGTATATACCAATTTTTAGACCAAAAGTTTAAGCAATTTATATGAAATCTTATGTTCTAACATTTTCCCATATAAAAACCGCAGAAAGCAAATTTGACCTTGCCGTAAAAAGGTCAAGGTCAACTCAAGGCCATAATTTGAACAATCTTGGTGGAACTTGTACACCTGATGCTACAAGTTTCAAGGCCATTGGCCTAATGGTTCTGGAGAAAATGATCTTTTTTTTGTTCCCATGACCCCTGAAGGCTACAAATGAAATTTGGTTACAATTGGCCCAGTGGTTTCGGAGAAGTTGTTTGAAATTGTGGACAGACGACGGACGGACAGACAACGACGGATGATGGAGCATGCCTATCCTATAAGCTCCCCGGAGCCTTCGGCTCAGGTGAGCTAAATATTTAATGGGATTGAAAAATCCAGTCTGCTAATATATCAATTGAACTGCAACACACAAAAAGGTTATTTAACTGTCTGCCAAAAACAGGGACTCAAACCAGTTTGTGAATCCATGCAATCTAAGGCAATTTAAGTGCCTATTTTATGCTTGTGTGCAAACAGTAAAGGCTCTGTCCAGACTGCACAGATGTGCTGGCTGGTCCTAGCTGTTGATATTTGCAAATGTGTTAAGTACCCTTTTTCCATGCTGCAGCTCAATTAAAGGAACTGATTGTCATTCTAAGTGTGTAGAAATAAATTATTAAATGTAAATGATATGGAGTTATAAAATAATATATCATTCTGATTAATTTGTGAACTAATGCAGATACTTTTAAACTTTTTTTTCTCATATAAAAGTATCCAACTTCTATCCATCACCTTTTAAGCTGGAAAAAATAGGGTAATCTTATCCTGCCACCAATGTGGCTCATGACCAGGTAAGAAAAAGGTCCCATTCAAACTGTACAACACATCATTTTGAATCATAATCATAAAAATGGCTGTTAGAAGTCTCAAAGATATTAAAAAAAAAAATGGTTTGTTGCAGTGAAAAGATATTTCTGATAATTTCATTGCAAATTTAGCAGAAACTGCTGTTTACATAAGATATCAGTTTGTCAAGGACTCTTAAAAACCCTAGATGATCAGAAATTTAGCACTCTACCATGTCACTAAAAAGCTGGCTTGTACCTGAAGGCAGCACAAGTATATGATACACCTATACCCTGTGACATTCTGCCTCTTCATACAAAAATTGTCCTCCAATTCTCAGAATTGCAAAAGTCACTTTAATATTGTAGGGACGTTATTGCACAATTACAATTGAGTTAACTCTTTAAGCACCTCTTGAAGGCGCCCTGATACCTCAGTCGGTAGCGAGGTTTACCTATAAACCGTAGACTGGCTACACACCTCTGCAGCGTAGGTTCAACCTGGCACTGGCAAGTATGAATGGTTGGCTGTTCCCTTCAGGGTTGCGGTGGTTTCACAGACTATTTCCCAGCCCCTATACACCTTTCTATAAATCGATTAAGTCGCGCACGAGTTATCTACCAAAGTAGACTGTGACGTCATCTATAGGATATCCCATATAATTCAGTACAACTGCAAGCACACATAACATGCATAAAGCAGACGTTTTGTAAATGTAAACTGCAAAAAAATCATTGAAAGACCAAATCAAAGTATAATTGCCCCGTTTTCATGTAACATTTTTGATTTATATATATTTTTATGGATTTATTTTAATATCATATTGAGAATCCCGACAGGTCGCTCTTGATTTTCATGACCCCTTTCATCGACGCCGTGTTTTAACACCCCGGCAATATACATTCACGTTTGTTCAATATAAAAAAGTTACATTTCGTAAAAATAAGTTTCCTAAATCTGAAAAGTTATTTCCATTTTTCCGACATTCAGATAGTAACTACGTATTATTACCGGACAGATTATAGCGCTGGTATTTATGGTTTCTTGTACGATACACCAATCTAAAAACATCAGCATCCAGACAGTTTTCCGTAAGTTTGAACCCGAGGTTGAATTTATATTATTTTTTCCATCTCTTACTATTTATTTGATCGTTTCCATTTCACGGTAGGTGTTCTTAAAGCTGCCTTCCGAACACACACTAGGTAATACACAATCATTTGTGTTTGTTTATTGCGGCAATGCGCGCAATTCGGTGATTACACAAACGAATTCCGTGTCACAGCACACTTTGTTGTCATTTTTAGCGTGTGTCTGCTTTATAATCAGCTAATCGTTCGTTTTGTATCTTTTGTAATAAGGGTCTGAACATCTTCCGCGATTTTCTTTCTTTTGCTTATGTTTTGGAAGCTGTACTGGTGACGCATACTCTTTTGATTGCGGTAATTTTGGCCCGAAATTTTAGTCAGAAATCATCTAGTTTTATGTCAAATACCCAAATGCTATAAGTTATAAAGCTTATTTTCCGACTAAGAAAGAGCTAAATATAGTTGGAACAAAATAGTTGTCTGTCTTAATCTTAACCGTTGAATGTTAGTTTTGAATATACGGAAAACCGGCATTTCTTTGGTTACACAATGAAAAACAATAGCCTATCCTATAGATGACGTCATAGGCTTGGCAAGGGACAAAACTCGAACAGACTCTGAATTATAGGAAAGGTGTATACAGCTGAGAACTACTTCTGGCTTTGTTCCAGCAAAGAAGAGTTCCTCTGATATAATGATCAGGTATGATCACATCGGAGTATGAGGGAAAACAAACCAGATTTGAAAATAACTCAATTTGCAAACAGCGTAGATCCTGATGAGGCAGCTCATAATGAGCCGCCTCATCTAGATCTTCACTGTTTGCTCTGTAGTCTTTGAATTTTCAATATGAAATATATTGGACAAGGCATTTTTTAAACTTTGCAGACGTAAATTTTGTTGTCTGCTTTTTGTTGCTAAAGGAGTTAAAATGTCATAAATTCTGTTGCCAATTTTCTTTTAAGCTGGCAGTTGCTCTGTGTATTTCTTTAAGTTCTGCAAAATAAGGCTTTTATACTTTATATCAACTGGTAATAAGGCTCTTCAGGCAATATATCTTCTGAAAACCAAATATAAATCCATATCCATAATAATGATAGTTCTAATCAATCCTATATATTTTTTACCCTATAATTTACTGTTTTGCATCTATAGCAACAAAGCCATTACATCATTAAGATAAAACAAAGGCTGGTATAACTGAGGGTAGTTACGTATCAAGTGCTGCATTAGATGAGGCAAAGCTACAATGAACTCATTTTCCCCGAATTAGAATACCACTCAGCCAGCTTTTGATCATTTTGTCCTCATGATCTTGGCCCAGCCCATCAGCGTCCACTAAGTAGATGAGTTGCGGGTGTCTCTGTGACTAATAGCTATAGGAGGACCTTAGTTTTTTTATCTCAAGTTGGATAAGTGTCCTACAAATTTGTAGGCAACATATAGACAAGACTGAAATATTGCTTACTGGGACTTTAAACCACATATATATTGCCCAAAACCACAACTCTAATGCGCTTACAAATATAACGCGATGTCTAATTGGATAATGTCAAAAATCTGGGACAGTATATTCTGTGATATACTGTCGGAAACCCAACGTCATTAAGACACGTCGCTTCTCATTGGCTAATGTATGGTTTTACGCTATAAAAGCACTCACTGTGGGTGTAAAGTAATATAATTTGAAAGGCGAAATATGATAAAGTTCATTTAAGAATGGGGATAACTACGGAAAATTGTTATTTGGGGAGGTAAATCGTCTGTTTTATGGTCACAAATTGTGTTTTACAGCTCTGCTTATGCTTGGCCATAAAACAAAACTTCCGAACAGTTATCCCCTAAACTCAACAACTACAAAATCCTCATGATCTCATCCATTTCTTCCAACTGGCCAAAGTAACTGAAATACATCTGAAAGGACCATAAAATGCATTTATGCAAGCCTAACAAAAAATGCAAGGGACCAACAAAGCCCACCTTATTGGCATCAGATCCTGACAGGCAACAATCAATGGCCTTTAAGTGTGCGAAAATAGTTGAATTTGAAAACAGCTTAGATTCAGATGATATGGCGCATGATGAACCACCTCATCTGAGTCTACACTTCTTGCCATCTAGTCTTTGAATTCTCAATACGATATATCCTGACGAAACATATTTTGAAATTTTGCAGATGTAAATTATGTCCTCTGCTCTTTTGGCACTTTAAGGTAAGTCTGATTCATCATTTTTGAAGAGCTGCTATTTCCAGTTTCATCCCCTTTTTATTGGGGATTATTTTTATTAAATCTCCTGTACACCTAAAAACAAACTCTTTTCTTACCTTGGATCTTTCACTAGCTCTGGTCGCTTTCTTGATCTGTACTCTTTTCAACCAAATTTGTCAAGACCTGTCAATAGAAAATGATCAATCTATGTATTGATAGGCTTTGCCCCGTTATTATCGTAAAAATTCCAAAAATTGGGACATCTAAAAAATTTACCATAATTGTCCATGTAGTAATGCATCCAAATGATGCAGATGGAATGAAAACCAGTGCTCCAGATAAGAGGGGGTTACAGAGATAATTTAGGGATAATTATCATTATTGCCCCACAAAAACATATTTTGTGACCCATCATTAGAACCGTCTCGTCGAGATGGTTCTAATGAGGGGTCACAACATATGTTTTCATTGAGAAATAAGAAAAATTATCTTTGAATTATCCTCAATACCCCCTCTTATCTGGAGCTCTGGGAAACAGTGTATGCTTTGATAAGACTGTGTCTGCGCTGTTTGTGCAGACCTCTCTCAATACTTACAATTTTTATGGTAATTCCTATATTAAGGTGAACACCTCCATATTTTTCTATCATTTAATAAAGGGAAACAACTTCTGTGGTTTGAGTTTCTGTTTGCTCCTCTGAACAATGAAGCTGCCCTTCCAAAATGGGAGCTAGCCTTAAAAGGAAGAATTTACTCCTGGAGGGAGCAAATCTTTTTTCCTTTTAGGAGAAGCCTTCATGATTTGCTCTTTGAGACATGATTTGTCCATGGAGGGAGCAAAATTTTGCCTTCAAGAGAACCCAAAGCCCCAAATGATATGGGAGAATTTCTTCTTTCCCTACATGTGTGTCTATTACTTTATTTGCACTTTTGATTTTTGAAGTTTGACAAATTCTCTTACTCAAGAAGAAACTGTTGGCTGAATGGCAGTCAGTGCAGACACTGACCAAACTGGTTCCAAAAGCAGTCTATCAGGGTCTGCACTGTTCAATAAGGAACCTACTCCAGTGTATAATTGAGGGCACAGTTCCAGATACAAAGAAAACTGTAATGGTGCCACACCATAAAGAGCCACTGCACATTATGATATGTGCAAACAGAAAAAGACACAATTCAACCTGCACATCATGCTGTCTATCAGAGTCTTCATATTTACAAGGTGGATAATCACGTGATTTGTCAGAGTCTTCATATTTACAAGGTGGATAATCACGTGATTTGTCAGAGTCTTCATATTTACAAGGTGGACAATCACGTGATTTGTCAGAGTCTTCATATTTACAAGGTGGATAATCACGTGATTTGTCAGAGTCTTCATATTTACAAGGTGGATAATCACGTGATTTGTCAGAGTCTTCATATTTACAAGGTGGATAATCACGTGATTTGTCAGAGTCTTCATATTTACAAGGTGGATAATCACGTGATTTGTCAGAGTCTTCATATTTACAAGGTGGACAATCACGTGATTTGTCAGAGTCTTCATATTCACAAGGTGGATAATCACTTGATTTGAACGACAGGGTTCAGTAATTTGGTGCTGGTATTCCGACAAACTGATCTTACTTTTCTTTATACCCCGTCAATTTTTACACAATAAAGTGCATTCACCTCTTCATTAAGCAGGCAACCTCTCATCTAAGAGTTTTTCCACAACATGTAGCAGATTCCCACAATGTGAGCAAAGTCGAAAAAATGAACAAGAATTCTGCCTAACGCTATAATGTCGCACCTGCTATGTGCCTTCACATGAAAAACTATATGCTAGGGTTCACATTAATATGCTAGGGTCAACGTAAGGTCACTGTGACCGTATTCAGATTTTCAGCTACTTTTGACAATTCTAAATTCCAAGATCCCATTAATGCTTCACACAAAATTTCAGCCAAATATACCAAGAGGTTCTGGAGAAAAAGTTGATTTTATTGGTTTCGCTATTTTTAGTAACGACGGCCATCTCTGATTCTTGACCTAACTGAATTTTACCGTTCTGAAGCCCTGCAGTCTGATCATGCTGCATGTGAAATTTGAGAACCATGGATGCAGTGGTTTCAGAGAATAAGCGTTTTGAATGGACTTAAATGCTAGGGTCAACATAAATTATGCTAGAGTCGACGTAAGGTCACTGCCACCTAATGCTGCTACAGGTTTTTTTCATTTTAATAATTCTAAATACCAAGGTCCCATAATGTTTCACACAAAATTTCAGCCAAATATACCCAGCGGTTCTGGAGAAAAATTTGATTTTATTGGTTTTGCTATTTTTAGTAATGGCGACAAGCTTTGATTCTCAACTGAATTTTACCATTCTGAAGCCCTGCAGTCTGATCATGCTGCATGTGAAATTTAAGAACCATGGATGCAGTGGTTTCAGAGAATAAGCCGTTTGAATGGACTTATATGCTAGGGTTGACTTAAATTATGGTAGGGTCGACATAAGGTCACTGCGACCTAATTCCTCCACAGATTTGTTTCATTTGGATATTTCTCAATACTAAGGTTCCACTTATGATTCATACAAAATTTCAGCCAAAAATACCAAGCGGTTCTGGAGAAAAATTGATTTTATTGGTTTTGCTATTTTTAGTAATGGCGGCCATCTTGGATTCTCGACCCGGCTGAATTTTACCATTCTGAAGCCCTGCAGTCTGATTATGCTGCATTTGAAATTTGAGAACCATCGATCCAGTGGTTTCAGAGAATAAGTTTTTTGAATGGACATCAACACTAGGGTATGACGTAAATTGTGAATGAGCAGATGGACAGACAGATGGAAAACCGGTAGCCTACATCGCACTTGCTAAAGCAGGTGCGACAATAAAGCAGGTGCGACAAAAATATACTTTGCTTGGACTTTTGTGTAAAACTACCAATTGTAAGGATCCTTGTAATCCTTGCATATTATATACTGAGCAAAAGTGAAAACGCTACATTATAGAAGGCAGTTTGTAGCTAACCCAATGATACTTTTTGCCTGGATATCTACGTTTTAGTTACGCGAGACATTCAGCGAGAGAATGTCTATAAAATTCAGAATCAGATACTCTTCATAACAGCGTTACCTTACTTTATTCCATTTTAGCAATTTTTTGTAAAACACCAAATATGCGCATGCGCAGATGCACATTTCTTTGCAAGTCTGAAACGTTACATCCAGCTTGAAAGAAAAAGCAATAAATGACTCACAAATGTTATTTGGAAATCTAGGAAATTGAAGCTTTTTTTTCAAAATTAAAAATTATCTCCCTATAAACTATATTCGGTTATTCCTTGGTATATCAACTTTCTTGGCAAACTTTTTCTCGTTCTTGTAGTGCAATAAATCATACACTTTACTCACTGTTAATTTCAAGCAAAATTGTGACAATATCTTAGGAAACCAAAAATTCATTTCTAATGGGAATTTCCTTTGTTCACGGACTCTAATTGTGTTTTTGAAGAAATAGCGATATTTCAAAACTATTTTTCTAAGACATGAAAACGCATATTGATGTGTAAGTTTTCTTGCGATATGTCTGGTACACTAATTGGTTATCCAATGCAGAATAAGGACAATTGTATCATGAGGTCCTTTTTTAACCCTTAGACTGCTAAGCGCGACTATAGTCGTTCTCGAAGGGTAGGTCACTTTGAGAGCATGTAAGGCACACTAGACATCAAGTACTCCCAATCATTTGCGGTTGTCCTATGCAGGAGGGAATCTGCTTTCTACTAGAGCAAGGTTTTACCCACCTAATTGATTGTTGACCTTTAAAACTCGAAGAAAACGTCAAAAATTTATGATATTTTCAACATCAGCTTTTCAGGTGGCTACCCCTACTTACTTGATCCCGATTTTCTGACAACTAGACTTCATCCTTCCAAACTTTCTCTCTTGATAAATATTCAGCAATAACTCCGGCCCTCAGACAAGCAATTACTTTTGTCATACAAAGCATATCACTGGCGCTAATATCTTGTACAATTTTTTTTTTTTTTTTTTTTTAAGTGTCTACATCGGTTCCCGCTGGTATCATGTGACACCCAAATATGGCAGGTCACGTGACCTTGGTAACTTTCGGAAAATGGCAGCTCACACATCGGCCATATTGAGTGAAAATTTCAAGCAAATCGACCAGAGTGTGTGCAAGTTATGGCCTCTGAGATACCCCTTCCACCATATTAGGGTCAGGTGAATTATTTTTTCAGCAGTCTAAGGGTTAACAGAAGGTAGTGCAAAAAATCAGACATGTCAACTTCACCTGAATTTCACTTTTTAAGGTCTATTGGGGCCAGAAATGGGCAAATTTGAAAATTTATTTTTTCCTCTGTTAACCCTTAGACTGCTAAGCGCGACTATAGTCGTTCTCCAGGGGTAGGTCACTTTGAGAGCATGTAAGGCACACTAGACATCAAGTACTCCCAATCATTTGCGGTTGTCCTATGCAGGAGGGAATCTGCTTTCTACTAGAGCAAGGTTTTACCCACCTAATTGATTGTTGACCTTTAAAACTCGAAGAAAACGTCAAAAATTTATGATATTTTCAACATCAGCTTTTCAGGTGGCTACCCCTACTTACTTGATCCCGATTTTCTGACAACTAGACTTCATCCTTCCAAACTTTCTCTCTTGATAAATATTCAGCAATAACTCCGGCCCTCAGACAAGCAATTACTTTTGTCATACAAAGCATATCACTGGCGCTAATATCTTGTACTATTTTTTTTTTTTGTCATACAAAGCATATCACTGGCGCTAATATCTTGTACTATTTTTTTTTTTTTTTTTTTTTTTTAAGTGTCTACATCGGTTCCCGCTGGTATCATGTGACACCCAAATATGGCAGGTCACGTGAGCTTGGTAACTTCCGGAAAATGGCAGCTCACACATCGGCCATATTGAGTGAAAATTTCAAGCAAATCGACCAGAGTGTGACTGTGCAAGTTATGGCCTCTGAGATACCCCTTCCCCCATTTTAGGGTCAGGTGAATTATTTTTTCAGCAGTCTAAGGGTTAAATCAAGTTTAAAGTACCTGATCGACAGTTCCGTATTTGCACAGCAGTAAATCGGACCCCTGTTCACTTCGAAATGTATTTGTTTAATCTGAAACGGCTTTTACAGCTACCCACTGGTATCATGGCTTTACACATGCATATAACTTTAAAATGCGTCCTTATTTATGAACCGTTTCTGGTTGCACAAAAAAGAAAATTTGAAGACAAATCACTTGTAGCGTTTTCACTTTTGTTCAGTATATAAACAAATTAAATCATTCAAAAAAAAGCAAACAATAAACAAAGTATTAAAATGATCAATGTTAAGCTGAATTTCAGGATCAAGGATAAAAGTGTAAATTCCTGTGCTGCTCAATTACATGTAAAATGCAGTCGCAGTCAGTAAGAAATGCCTGTAAATATAATAATAATAATAATAATAATAATGACTTTATTTATAGAGGAGGCTCAGTTGGACAAAATCCAATCTTCCCTGAGGTCCTCTTTTCAAAACAAGATGTACATTTATACAAACAAACAGCAAAACATTATATTCAAAATTCATATCACAATAAATAAATCAGAACCTATACCATGGGGATAACACCAACTTTCCCACTTGTGCTGTCCACCATTCCTGTACCATGCAAAGCAGCTGTGAAAAAGAATGGGGACAGCCAACTTTGCATGGTAACTGATTAGCTCAGTGGACAGTAGAGGTTGGGAATTTGGTATACCCCTGTGCATGCATTGGCATGTCAAACAACTATACATCGGAATCTGTAGATTGAATCAGCTCAAATTAAATTTGCACTTGCGCTGTAAGCCATGCTATATAATGGTGCTTAAACTGTTGGACTGAATCTGATTGCTTAATGTTTTCTGGAATGGAATTCCAGATTTTGGATCCAGAGTATGAAAGAGAATTCCTAAAATGTTCAATGTTAGGCTTGGGAACATATAAGAGGTTTTCAGTGGTTGATCTCAAAGTCCTTACATGTATCTCTGATGTATGCTGAAATAGCCCTTGTAGGTATGCTGGACTCAAATTGTGAAAAATTTTGTACATCATTAGAGCTTTCTGATATTGAACTCTATCCGGAAATTTCATCCATTTTAATTCAGCGAACATTTCTGCTGAGGATGTATCAATATCTTTATCTAGAATGCACCTTGCTGCTCTTTTCTGAAATTTTATGACAGAGCCTAACAGGTCAGAACTTGCATTACCCCATATTGTACAGCAGTAGTCAAGATGTGGCAGAATGTAAGCGTTATAAAACAGTTTCCTGATTGGTACAGACAGGTAACATTTGATTCTGTTGAGAAGATGCAGTAAAGAGTTACATTTTTTAATGGTATTTTCAACCTGAGAGGTCCAGGACAGGGTGTTATCAATGTGGACACCTAGAAGTTTTTCATTTGTTGATAATGCCAAAGTCTCATTGTCTGTTTTCAAAATAGGAGGATCTGACATGATCTGGTTGGCTTTGTATCTGGAAGAAATGTACATTGCTTTGGTCTTTGATACATTTACTACCATATTGTTATTGCTGCACCAGTCTTTGAAATTTATCAAATCCTCATTTAAACTGTGAGTTAAAATGCGAATGGAAGAATCTGCTGATGACAAGGTAGCGTCATCTGCAAATAGGTCTAGGGTACAGAATTGTAATGACATTGGTAAATCATTTACATAAATAAGGAAAAGGAGGGGCTCTAGTACAGATCCTTGTGGGATGCCAACCTTTAACTCTTTTGGCTGAGATGTGGACTTGCTGGAACCTGTTGGATAAGTAAGATTTAAACCAGGAAATAGTGGGTTCATTGAATTTATAGGCAGTTAGTTTTTTAATTAAAATATCATGGTTCACCAAGTCAAATGCTTTTGACAGGTCCAAGAAGACAGTTCCTACAATTTGGTTGTTGTTTAAAGCTGTTAGCCAGTTGTCAACAACTTTGGTTAAAGCCGTTTGACATGAATGAAGTCAGGACATCTTCACAAACTACCATAATAGAATTTTAAAGATAAGATTTTACCATCTGACATTGTGTCTATAACTAAAGTGGCATGTGCACACAGTGAAGACTCACACAGCCTGGGCATCTGTCCAGTCTGATCAGAGTCTTTGCTGTGCGCTTCAAGGGTAGCTAAAGGTCTAAGCTAGCTCCTTGTGGACAGCAAAGGTTCTGATCATACTGTGCAGATGCCCAGGCTGATCTGGGTCTTCGCTGGGCACAATGCCACTTTGTTGGTTTTGTCATGTTTGCCATGTTGAGGCTCATTTAAGGTTGTTGTGGTGCATAACAATATCACTTAAATGTTTAACTTTTTGCATTTTTAGGTAATTTCCAGAAATGCAAGGTAAGTGTAGTTGTTTTTCTGCATTTTTTTTTATGGTAACATAATATATTTATGGATATCTTATAGTAGGTACTATGTACGCATTGTTTGGAAAACCTGTTTTCTACACTGTAATTCATCTTCATAATACAAACAAATATCACTTTCAGCACTTGCATGTGACTAGCAAACCACTGGGTCCATTTAAACTTAATTTAATTTTCTTGGTATTAATGTTCTGTTCAACACTTGTTCAGTTAAATGTGACCCATTCCCCTACCACCATTCTAAACACTATCATACAAACATAATTCATTCCTGCCATTTGGTGCTAAACAATCTGAGAACTTGCAATCACCTCACAACTCACTTATCCTTGTCACTCAGACATTCTCGACTATACCCCTGTTTACTTCTATTTTCAGCCTCACTTTCACAACCAATCAAGTTCAACTTCCTTTCTTTTCACTGGCTACAGATATTAACTGATATTTGATATTTCTCCAGGACAGAATCTACGACAGGAGGCTGAAATATAAGATTCATCCATAGGTTTGGAAGTCGAAGTTAACAACAAACTATATACCACATTCTAAGCATACAAATGCCATTGACTAAAATCAAAGGTAAAATAAATGTTTGATAGAAATTGGAAAAACTTTAAAATATATAAATACTGTTTCAGAATTTTTAAATGAACATTAACCCTTAAACCGCCAAAAATTAAAACTGTTGAATTGGCAAACAGTGTAGATCAAGATGAGGTGGCTCATAATGAGCCACCTCATCTGAATCTACACTGTTTGCCCTCCAGTGTTCGAATTCTCTATATGACATCGCTTGGACAAGACATTTTTTGAAATTCTGCAGACGTAATGTTGTCGTCTGCATTTTGGCGCATTAAGGGTTAAGACATACAATTATGAAAGATCAAAGATTATTTACTTCTTCAAAGTTCCCTCCTCCAGTTATTAACCATGTCTATTGATTCCTGATGCCAGTTTTGGCCCCAACAAATATCTGTTCATATTGTCACGGCAAACTACTCAAACAACTTGAAGCAAACTGTTATCGGAACAATTGATTCAGGCTAGAAGATTTAAAGACACAATTGATTATACAGTCTCCTTATTTTCAAGCCTCAAGAAATGATTGAGAATGCCGCAAAAATTCACTTTATCAGGCAAAAATTCCATCACTAACTGACAGATGAGGTGACATAGTAAATCCAGACAAATCAATGTTTATCCAGCACAACAGATAAAGTAGGGGGTTTTGATGGAAATTCTGAGATAATTTCTGCTCATTCTATGGAAACTACAGATTCAGTCACATGTATTTGGGGGCACCCCTGGTTTGGAAAAAAAAAAACTGTCTTAAGAAGCCAATTTACCAAAAAGTAGTTCTTTCTAAGCACTGATCTGTATTGAGCGAGCATCTGAGATCTTCTAGTGCTTCCTTCAGTCATATTTGAATATAGCTGTAACATGCACTTGCCTATCATGAAGATGAAGTTGTAAATATGTGACATTGAACTTCAAGGTCAACAAAGGGGGTGATGCTGGTAACAGAACAGTAGCTTTCATCAACCAGCATATAAACTATTTCCACCCAGGCAATGTGTTATACTAAAATCCCGGTGAATTTACACAAGGTCTGCAAAATCCTTATAAGTAAATACTTTAAGTCTGTAACCTTGACCTAAAGGTCACTGAGGGGGGTGGGAGTGTTACTGCATAAAACCACTGAACTAGCATCTAAATGGGTGTTAAGTATAAACTGAATCCATTCACACACTGTGAATACACCATGCTAAATAAAAAACTCTAATCAAAAGGTCACAAAAAATTATACATCCAAAACCCATATATTGCCCAAAACCTTAACATCGAGGTCACTGATGGGGATGGGGGTGGTACTTTGTAAAACTGAAGACTATTATTTAATATTAGTGCAAGTATATGTATTAAGTAAATTCACCCATGAATCAAGGTAGACGGATACTGAATAGAAATATTGGCGGGGCATTCAAACCATTATACCCTCTAAATAACCCAAAGTGGATAAGAAAAAAAGATCACCGTTTTGTTTTCCTAAAAAACAATATTTTGTATTTCTACGTACTTTTTTGTACACATTTTCCATTAAAATTCATATCTCTAGCACATGGACCCACTTTCATTTCAGCAAACTATATAATCTGTAATACAGGATATATGAAACAAACTGGTAACAAAAATTGCAGTAATCTTGTTAATTAGTATATTTTTAAATTCTTTAAAAAAATGCAAGAAAATTGAATTTCATGAAAAACGTCATGAAAAATATATTCAGTCAATGGGGCATGCTTATGCGTATTATTTTAGTAAAACTTACATTGTATGTTAAAGAATAAAACAAAAAAACGAACATTTCACCGTTTCATTTCCTAGAAAAACAATGTTTAAGTTCAAAAATATCCACAAAACAGAATGCCCAAATTCTGCACCTGCTGCAAGCACAGCCGGTCCTTGTCCTACTATTTATTTTCCTGTTATTTGATTCTACCATAGAGTAATGTTGACAAAAATGTGCAGATGGAATGGCAACTGTGAAGATCTTGATCATTCTGGTTCCTAAGGAACAGTCTGATCTCTGTTTCCACTGTTTGTACAGACCTATGTGCCCGAAAACTTAGGATCTTTACGGTAGACATTGTTAGTGTGTGTTATAATTGTATATACTCCATAGTTGATCAATTTCATCATGAACACTAACTCGGTTTTGTTTTTTAAAAAAGTAAGAACAGAGTTGTTCCGTATACGTCCACCTTAAGGAGATATGAGTCTTTAAATCTTTAACCAATAGCCCGACATTTAACATAAAATTTCTAAGTCCATGACCTTGACCTCAAGGCAACTGATGGGGACAGGAGTGATAATATCAGTGTTAGCATAAAAAAAATCGTTTCATAATCTTAGAGATACAAGTCTTTAAAATTTTTAACCAAGAATATTCCAAATCTTAACATACAATAAGTCCATGACGTCAACCAGGGAAGTGGAAGGGACACTATGTAAAACTTAAGACCACTATCTAACAAAATCCATGCATGGGTTAAGGGGTCTTCATAAAGCTGTAACCAAAATATCCCATTACCCAACATAAAATTTCCAAGTCTATGACCTTGACTGACGGACCTCAAGGTCACAGAGAAAATGGGAGTTGTACTGAGCAAAAACATCAGTGAAAGTATCAGTATCCATCCATAGGTTTAGGAGAGATGTATCTTTGAAAAACTATAACCAGAACAGCCATCACATGGATGATGCCAATGCCAGGGTGATAGCAATAGCTCTTCTGTGCTTTGTACAGGTGAGCTAAAAAGTCCTTGTTTTGATGCCCCTATTCCACACAGACCACGAATCACACGAATCGCCACAAACTGATAAATTTAAGGATTCGTGGAATCGTTAATTTTCTGGTCCAATTCGTGACGCTCTACGATTCAGTTACGATACAGGTAGGATAGTGTTAGGAATATTCTTGGGATTCACCTGGATTTGGCTGGAATTGCACGAATATTGTCAAGAATTTGATACGGTTTACAAGAATCTATTGGAAAATACTGTACGATGGATGGATGGATGAATGACTTGCGATTTTACGTCCTTTTCAACAGTATTTCAGTCATATCAGGACGATGGGCTTGTGATAATGAAAGGCTGTGTGCAATGGAACCCCGTTTACGATGGACAGAACTCCGCCTCTGGTGGAGCTCGAACCCGCGACAGCTAGATCAGTAGGCCAGCGCTTAACCCACTGAGCTACCGGGGCTCCTAATACTGTACGAACATTAGGAATCAGTTACGAATCAGTTAAGAATCTGCGGAATGCATATACAAATCCGGTACGAATAAAAATGAATTTGCGACTCTTCTTGACAATCCATGGGATTTTCTCTCAAGATAGGTATAAAAAGGCCCCAAGCCTGATCAGAACCTTTGCTGTACGCACTTATTAAATATGAACCATAGGAAATCTATGGTCACAAACTAGGCACATGACGTCGTAATGACATCGTATTAAGGTCTATGCGATGTAGTGACGTCTCAGTGACGTCATATGCCCGCTGGGTACATAAACTGCATGCGTCCTACAACTGATTGGAATCTTCACTGTGCGCAAATGCATCAAGCCACAAATTCACGAATCCTCGAATGAGTTAACAATACCTACGATTTAATGCCTCAGAATCAATTAGGATTCAGTTACAATGCCTAAGAATGCACTACGAATTTGTTATGAATTATCTACGATTTTTTGGAATCGGGAGTTCATGGCCAAAATTTTGAACAGCTCAAAACTTTTGCCGAGACTTCCCGATTGCTCAAGAATTGCAAGAACTGACTACGAATATATATGATATGATTCCGTTAAGAACTTCACGAACTGATTACGATTCAGCTACGAATCCTAAAATTTACCAGTTCGCGGCGAATCATGGGATTTGTGGTCTGTGTGGAATAGGGGCATTAAGGATAAGATCTAAAGTGTGTTTGCACACATTTTCAGACTAGAAAATTGTGTCTGTAAGACACTAATGATGCCCCCGTGCAGCGCCTGTCACATGATGTGTATATCCATAAAGCACCTACAAAGAATCCATTTAAAACATATCCTACCATGTAAAAAATTGCCCTAAATGACTAAGTTAAAAAGGCTGTGATTCTGTCAAAATTAATTCTAGACCTATCAAAATGCCTCATGCATATCTTCAAATATGTCCACAATATTTAGACAAGGTTTGAAAAAGATCCATTGAAAACTGTGGAGCAAGTTGATAACACAAACTCCATACCCTACAATGCAAAATTTCCCTAGAATGACTAAGTTCAAAAGGTCATAATTCTGTCAAAATTAATTCTAGGTCCAACAAAAACCCACATGCACATGTTCAATACATTCACAGCATGTATGCAAGGTTTGAAAAAGATCCATTGAAAACTGTGAGAGGAGTTGATTACACAAACTCTATAGATACCCTCCAATGCAAAAATTTGCCTAAAATGCCTAAGTTCAAAAGGCTGTAATTCTGTCAAAATTAATTCTAGCTCCACCGAAAACCCACATGCACATCTTCAATATGTCCCCAACTTGTATGCAAAGTTTGAAAAAGATCCATTGAAAACTGTGAGAGAAGTTGATTACACAAACTCTATACCCTACAATGCAAAAATTTGCCTAAAATGACTAAGTTCAAAAGGCCGTAATTCTGTCAAAATTAATTCTAGGTCCAACAAAAATCCACATGCATATCTTCAATATGTCCCCAACATGTATGCAAAGTTTGAAAAAGATCCATTGAAAACTGTGGGAGGAGTTGATTACACAAACTCTATACCCAACAATGCAAAAATTTGCCTAAAATGACTAAGTTCAAAAGGCCGTAATTCTGTCAAAATTAATTCTAGGTCAAACAAAAATCCACATGCACATCTTCAATATGTCCCCAACAGTTATGCAAAGTTTGAAAAAGATCTATTGAGAACTGTGGGAGGAGTTGATTACACAAACTCTATACTATAAAGCGTGACGAACAGACAGACAGACAGACAGACAGAAACAAAAATCCACATGCACATCTTCAATATGTCCCCAACAGTTATGCAAAGTTTGAAAAAGATCTATTGAGAACTGTGGGAGGAGTTGATTACACAAACTCTATACTATAAAGCGTGACGAACAGACAGACAGACAGACAGACAGACAGACAGGGGCAAATCTTAATGCCCCCTGACTATCGTCACGGGGGCATAAAAAAAAAATATATATATATGCTACTGATGCACAGAAAGCTGATCAACTTGTAGACTAACTCACAGTGGACTAACTCTAACTTTTTGCACTTTTTCATCTTTTATTAGTGCAAAAAAGAGAAGAACCATTAAAATGCACTGTTGGCATGCTCTGGTTAACTTTGCATCATATGGTACAACAACCAAAGTGATTGCTAATAATCTCTACACCTGAGTTAATAAGTTTTTACTTCATATATACAACAAATTCTGATTTTATCATTTCATAACATAAGCCATAATTTCTTTAAAAGCACTTTTTCCCACTATCATACTGTATACTATACTGGGATTTTTTTCTTTGCTATTTCATGTAATACACTGCTCAAAATATTTAAAGGCACACTGTATATGATTTCCATAAGTCTCTATATAAATCTCATCATCATCAAAACTAATATACACTTGAAGCCAGTAAAAACGCACCTTTCTGGTTTTGGCCCGCATAGAAATTTATGACAGTAACACTTCTTTGTCAAAGAAATCAGGGTGTTTATCACACTAGTTTTTAACAGCAGTATTGTCAGAATGCTGACAATGGTCCAATTAATGAGAATTGCATTTGCATATAAAGGGACGTAACTCCGACTTTTATGGAGGCTAAAGCAAAATTGACATTTAATGAATGTTTTCATTTAACATTTACACTGGCTTGTTTTGGCTAAATTTTTCTCAATAACGGTCCAAAGTCTCAGCATGCATGTTGTTTTCTTTAAATTCAATGACTACCGCCAGCGTAAATGCCAATGAAAGTTTGTGCCTTCAAACCAGAAGTGCCTGTAAAGGGTGCGATTTTTTTGACAAATACTGATACCAATGTAAAGTGTTTGGCAAGATTTCATGTCTTTTTATCAAAAGCCTATTATTCAGACCTCAGATGGAATTTTCAAAGATTCTCTAAATGTGTGGAAATTTTACGAAAAATTGGTGTAATGTTTAAATCTTTAAAACCACACCCGCAGTATAATTTTAGTTTTTACATTGCTTTTCAATTTTAGGCATCATACTGAAGATCTTTTCAATAAAGTTAGACTAAATCTTAATTTTCTGAATACTTGAAATTGAAATTTGTTGATTTTAACATTTTTTCCCCCAGACAAATCAACCTAAGCTTAACTGTTGCTAAAACCTTGCTGGATGAAAGGCAAGTTGCATGAAGCATATTACAGCCTTGTGGCATTACTTTTCGTATGAATATATGACTAGTAAATAGTTGCATTTTTAATGGTTTCAAGTATTGTTTAGGCAGCAATTTTGCAATTTATTTATATTCTA
Organism: Ctena decussata; assembly: GCA_963989385.1. NCBI lineage: Eukaryota > Metazoa > Mollusca > Bivalvia > Lucinida > Lucinidae > Ctena > Ctena decussata. The sequence goes on from OZ022500.1 coordinate 3,825,945, forward strand.
AGAAGCAGTCTGATCTGAGTCTACACTGTCTGCACTCTCCAGTGGTCCTTCTTCCTGATTTCAAGATTGCAGTTTAACTTAACTGGGTTCACCACCAGGTTTTTCTACCATGTTTTCAAAGGGAGACAACTTTTGTGATTTCCTGTCTATTTCTTTTGTGATTTCGTTCATGTTTCTCTGCACAAAAAGAGCCTTTTCAAATAGGGTCAACTCTTCAAGGAAAGAATAATGTTCCCAATTAAGGCAGCACTATTCTTTCCATTTATTGGGGAGACAAAAATGAAAAGGGCAGAGTTGGTTCCCCTGACAGAGTGGATCTTTTCACTTTAGTATCTATGATGTTAGCACATTTATATTTCATCTGCAGGTTTTTGTAATGTCTTTTCCAAGTTCTACATTGGGGAACAAAAATATTCCAAAGTTCCCAAAAAAGGCAATTTGTGGAGTAATTGCTCCAGATTTTAGATCAATACCGCAGCATTGAAGCCAAGCAATCTTGACAAACCTTATTTCTTCTCATAATAAACTGAAACTGTATTAGCCACGACTCAATACATCTTGTTATATTCTCATCCGACCATTTATCTTATGTCTAGGAATGAATTAGTATTTGCCGGGAACACTTAAGGAAGTTGTGTGTTAAGCACGCACCACTCAGCTTGATTAGGCAGATATTTTGACGAGTTTTAACTGTTTCTTCTGCACTTATTCATCAATGCTTCAACTTATCACAGTTAATATCCTGATTGGACCAGCTGAAATATGGGCATTTTGCTGTAAAGGGATTGACGGTTTCTTGAATGTTTAGTATTGTTATTGTTGTTGTGTTATTGTTTAACGTCCACGGTAAACAGCTATGGTCCTGTTGGGACGGTCATTTAACCTAACCACACTATTCCTGGGCAGGCTAAGACCTTCTAAGCTGTTAACCAGTACTTAGTGCACTTAGTTTCACCAGTAACTGACAACTGCCCTTCTTGAATCAGGGAAAGAGGAAATGAAAGTAAGTGGCTGGACCAGGTACCGAACCCAGGACCTCTGGCTTACAAGTCAGGCACCCTACCGACTGTGCTACGCGGCCCAGCGAATGTCGCCATAGCAAGAGGCAATAGAATTTATTGAACCCTCTATCATGTTCTGCTGGATCTGAACAAAATAGAAATTTCTGCCTTTAAGGTACATGATTCACCTCTGTTTTCCACCATTTTGACTAAGGGGAATAATTTCTGTAACTTCCATCTGTGACGAAATCCTTCCAAAAAGGGTGCCCTTTTACAGGGATGGGTTTTCTCAGAAAGGATCAAATTATTTCTTACCTCCACTGAGATGTGAGGCAAAAATGACAGAGTTGCTTCCCCTGAAAGTGTACCCATTCACCTGAATATTTGTACTAAACTGGTAAAAGTGAGTCCACAACAAACAGCTGCCTCCGCCTAGTGCCTTGAAGAAAAACAGTATGGCTTGCCAAGAAACATTATTGGTACTTTTCAAATTTTTCAAAACAAAGTCTAAAGCAGCTCAAGCACATATGCAACAAGAATTCTCAGAAAGTGGTGTTTTGCGTGACTGTGCATTGCCGCTAAACAGAGCTCAATCGGGAAACTTGACGAAAATTTATGCCGCTGATGCTAGCTAAGTGATACTTATGTCTCACATCTGCTAGTCAAGACAAACAAACACACATGCTTGAGCACTGTAATATTATGCCTACAGCATCATTCTGTTGATGGGGCACAGAAAGGCAAACACAGCAGACCCTGATCAGTCTGATCTGGGTTTGCATTGTTTGCAACAACTGCATCTATCATTTTCTGCTTCTGAAACATTCAGATATCAGCAAAAAAACTGCTGTTTTTCCGCTAAATGATCAATCACACACATTAGTCTGTTGAAGTGTTCCCGTAATAACCAGTTTCATAAAGAGTCTTGTCTTTAATTGCAGTTTCAGGAGAATTTTCCATGAAAATGATGGCAAAATTACAAGCATCGAGGTAAAACTAATGCAGAATCAATTTTTGTGTTCTCTTTTCCTATTGTTAATGAGGCTGTGGGTGAAATTTTATACAGAAATTCAGCTTCTCCCTTAAGGGATGGTGAAAGTGCCAAGCTATACCATATCTACCCTAAATAATTAGGACATCTTGTCTACATGTGCAATGAAATAATCCATTTTTATGGCTTTAGCAAGGTGTGATATATGTCCATTTTTCTGTTTGTTTATCCACCAGTCAGTCATTCCAGTCATATATGCACCCACTACTGTGTTGATCCTAGCATTTAACTCTAAGCACCAAAAAGCAGACGACAAAAGTTACGTCTGCAAAAATTAAAAAAAAATGCCTTGTCCAAGACATTTCATATTGAGAATTCAAAGACTAGAGGGCAAATGGTGTAGATCTAGATGAGCATAATGAGCCGCCTCATCAGGATATCTATGCTGTTTGCAAATTCTGCTAATTTCGTCACTGGTGCTTACAGAGTTAATTCCATTTCTCCCAAACTATAACACATACCTTCATGAAACATGGCATTCTTTTCAGGATAGTCTCCAGGACTGTTGCACTTCTACAGACCTCATGCTCAGCTGAATTTGTAAGCTTTTATGCCCAAAACTACTTCAACTCCAAGCATTCATTTCTTCTTACAGTCAGTACAAAACCTACTATCACCGTCAAACCTGGCAAAATTTAATTTCATTTTAGGATGGCTTTCTGGGATATATGCTTTTATAATGTATACCTTAGACCTTCATCACCTGTGGTCTTTTAGGCCTTTCAACAATATTTCAGTCAAAGCAAGCCAGTGGAAGGTTGATTATGAAAGGAATTCTGCCTCAAGTCCAACCCAAACCAGTAGCTTAGCAGGTCAATGCTTAACCCACTGAGCTAACAGTGCTCATTTTGTCATAGGTACTTCAATATAATTCATTTTACAAGTCCATTTATTCTACAGTAGAATTTGTCTTACAATAGTCTGCTGACAGTGCTGACTCTGGTGACACTGCAAAAGCTATCTGATCAGGGTCTACTCTGTTTGGTTAGGGATTTCTGTCCAAATATTCTAGGCATATACCATGTTTATTCATATATATAAGGCAGGGTTTTTCGCTTCCAAAACAATCCCAAAGATCTAGAGCCATCATGTAAGATGAATCTAGATCCTTGGGATTGTTTTGGAAGAGAAAACTTCTTGCAGCTGAATTACAGACTTACTTACATATTCAGGGTTGTTTTGGAAAAGGGAATCCCTGTCTTATAGCCAGACAAATATGGCACTGTTCAACTTGAAGACCAGGTCCCAGTTGTTCAAAGCACTGTTAGCCTTACAAGCTCGTTAAGAGGTCAACTGGTTAAGTGTTTTACGACTTTATAATCAAATACACTGATCTTTTTTGTTGAAAAAATGTGAGAAGCTTTTGCAATAGCTTCTCCCATTTTTTCAACAAAACTAGATGGCCGTGGCCTGCATGTCGAGCCCGTTGGCACTTTGACAGTAGTGAAAATGCTTTTTCGTGAAGTAGGTCACAGCGACCTAGTTTTGGTGGGGGTGACCTGGAGTGGTAAGGTGCAAGCACTGATGGAGTTTCAATGTTCTGGGACCAATGAAAAGAAAGGTATGGGGCTGACCTCGAAAACAAAATATGTGGTACTTTTTCGTGAAAGTAGGTCACAGCAACCTAGATTTGTTGGAGGTGACCTGGAGTGGTAAAGTGCATGCACTGATGAAGTTTCAATGTTCTGGGGCCTATGAAAAGGAAGATATGAGGCTGCAGAAAAACAAGGGCTTCGCAAGCGGCGCATAATACGCCCGTTTCAATGTCCTAAAGGAGTTACAGAATGAACAAAAATGTTTACAAAAGGATAGACAGGCAGACAAACAGAGGCAACCACTCTATAATTAAGTAGAACTGTTGGCGAATCTGACTATACCCCTGCTTAACTGCTTAAATCAAATGGTGTTATTTTCGTAACAAAATGCATAGAGAGAGAGAAATCATTGTTACCATGTATACCAAATATGAATGGTTGCTGTGAAATCTGTTACAAAAAATCACATCATTCAAAGTAAAGAGAGAAAGAAAATCGGACAAATACAGGGAAGAAAAAGAGGAGAAGGCTGGTTCTCAATGCCACGATACAGTAAGTAATCATTAACCTGCATACCAAATATGACTACTCTAGCTTGCAAGGTTGTGGAGAAATCTTAGACAAAAAAATTCATTATTCAAAGTATGGAAAGAAAGAATATTGGACAAATACAGGGAAGAATAAGCAGGAGAAGGCTGGTTCTCAATCCCACGATACAACATGTCGTCATCAACCTTTATGCCAAATGTGACCAGTCTAGCTTGTATGGTTGTGAAGAAATCTTTGATGAAAAGTTTTATTAAAAGGGGACGGAAGGACAGACGGAAGGACGGACGAGCATAATGTAAACCTGTAAACCCCCACTTTTTCAAAGCGGGGGTATAATGACTGCAACATTATTTAAAAATTTAAAACACATCAAATACTGTTGTATAAGTTGCTTGTCAAAGTGGACAAGGGAGATAACCTAAATATACTAGAGATACCATTTTTTGTTCTACTATTCTCCCCTGAAAATATATTGTACCAGATAAATATACACAAAATAGTCTATAAGAACTTATGAAAGGGATTAACTCTAAAATGAAGAAAGGTAGAGCAGCCATTTTTGAACGCGATACATCGTTGGGTCTTCATACACATTGATATGAAGTTTCATGAAGATATCCCGAATGGTTGTCTAGTTATGGCGCGCACAAGACTTGCAGGGAAAAAATTAATCAAAGGGGCATAACATGGAAACTAAGGAAGGGGGAGCAACCATTCTTGTATGCGACATGTTCCCCCAACCCAATACATATGCCTACCAAATTTCATGAAGATATCCCAAATGGTTACTGAGTTATGGCGCGCACAAGAATGTTTACGGATGGACGGACAGACAGACGGACGGACGGACGGACAGACGGACAAAGCCCACAACATAATACGTCCGTTTAAAAACTAAATATGTGGTACTTTTTTGTGAAAGTAGGTCACAGTGACCTAGTTTTGTTGGAGGTGACCTGGAGTGGTAAGGTGCATGCACTGATGAGGTATCAATGTTCTGGGGCCTATGAAAAATGAGATATGGGGCTGCAGACAAAAACTAAATATGTGGTACTTTTTTTGTGAAAGTAGGTCACAGTGTCCGAGTTTTGTTGGAGGTGACCTGAAGTGGTAAGGTGCATGCACTGATGGAGTTTCAATGTTCTGGGACCAATGAAAAGAAAGATATGGGGCTGACCTCGAAAACTAAATATGTGGTACTTTTTCGTGAAAGTAGGTCACAGTGACCTAGTTTTGTTGGAGGTGACCTGGAGTGGTAAGGTGCATGCACTGATGAAGTTTGAAAATTCTGGGGCCTATGATAAGGGTGATATAGGGCTACAGACGAAAACTAAATATGTGGTACTTTTTCTAGAAAGTAGGTCACAGTGACCTAGTTTTGTGAGAGCCAATTAGCATTTTGATGGGGCATATTGTGATGAAGTTTCAAGGTTCTAGGGTCAACCAAACTCAAGATATGGCTGTAAACGGATGGACTGATGGACAGACGGATGGACTGACGGACGCACCAACACCAAACGGGCGACTATGTCTCGCTGACCACAAGCGGGCTCAACAAAAATATTGGCATATTTGAGATATTAACGTTTGAATTTTAACTAATGATGTCATTAGTTTTGAACAACTGGGCCTGAGCTTCACAAGCTAAGTCATATCTGGAGGCTTTTACACATAATGCATGTATAAGCATTTTTTGAACCATACCAATTTTTTCCATAACACAAATCTTGCACATGACATAGATTTTCATTTTGCTTTACTATTCTGCGACATTCAAATGCAACTCAGAATTTCAGAATTCCGGAAAGGCAACTTCAAATTCAACCTTTGACTGTGACCTTAACATTGGGTGTGCGAACCTATGTCTTGTGCCTGGCATAATTTCTCATTACACTTTATCTGTCTGTGAAGTTTAATGAAGTTGGCTTTGGTACTTTTCTGAGTAATTGCCAAGACATATTTTGACCTCTAACCCCAGATTGTGACCTTAACCTTCAAATTTGGAACTCTAATATTTTGTGTGACACAGCTTCTCACTATTGTTTACCTTACTTAGAAGTTCGATGGAATCCCTTCAGTAGGTTTTTAAGTAATTGCAGAGACAGGATTTGCCTCTGACCCTTGACTGTGGCCTTGGCCTTGGATGTAGGAACCTGATTCTTGTGCGTGACACACCTTCTCACTATGCTTTATCTTTCTGTGAAGTTTCATTAAATTTACTTCAGTAGTTTATGTTATTCCTGAGACAAGATCTTGAGACACAATCTGACCTCTGACCAGATTGTTACTTTGACCTTGGGCGTAGGGACCTAAGTCTTGTGCACAACACATTTTCTCATTATGCTTTATCCTTCTGTAAAGTTTCATTAAGTTCGCTTCGGTAGTTTTTTAAGTTATTGCTGAGACACGATTTGTAACGGATGGACGGACAGATGGACAGGGTGATTTTAATATGCCACTCGAAGTTCCTTAGGGGGCATAATAAATATCACTGGGGCTGGAGGTGCTTAAATGCTAGCATTGTACTTGTTCTGGCCTACACTATAAGATGTTTTCATAGAAAACTAGAGCAAGTGAGCAGTGGCTCACATATACCCCCGACCAGCGCCACCGCCTAATGAAACCACCGCCTTATGAAACTACTGCCTATTGAAACCAATCTTATACATGGTTTGAACCTAGAAGTAAACTTAGTCACCTATCAAATGGTTCCATCAAAGTATATTACAAATATCAGCAAAGAGTACCAACTTAACACAAAACTTTAATGTAAACATATAAGTCTGTGCCCATGACCTTGGTCAGCAGCAGCATCCAGATGATATCAACTAATCTGCATGAACATAGAACTAAACTTAGTCATATATCAAATAGGTTTCATCAAAGGGTGTTGGAAATATAAACAAAGAATATAAACTTAATGCAAAACTTTAATGCAAATATACAAGTCTGTTGCCTTGACTTTTGATAAGCAGCTATGAACCTAAAAGTACACCTAATCAAATATCAACAGGTTCCATAAAAGGATATTGGAAATACAAAAGAAGAATATAAACTAAACACAAAACTTAAACACATATGTTTAAGTCTGTGACCATGACCATAGTTCAGCAGCAGCATCCAAATGATGTCAAGTATTCTGCATGAACATTTCATTAAACCTAGTCAGATAGAAAACGGTTTCATTGAAGGATGTTGGAAATATAAGCAAAGAATATAAACTTAACACAAAACTTTAACACAAATACACAAGTCTGTGACCTTGACCTTTAGTGAGCAGCAGCATCCAGATGATGTAAACTACTCTGTATGAACCTAAAAGTAACCCTAGCCAAATATCAAAAGGTTCCATCAAAGGATATAAGAAATATTAAAGAAGACTATAAACTTAACGCAAAACTTTAACGCAAATGTTTAAGTCTGTGACCTTGACCTTAGGTCAGCAGCAGCATCCAGATGATGGTAAGTATTCTGCTTGAACCTGTAAGTAAACCTAGGCACATACCAACAGGCTTCATCAAAGGATATTGGAAACATAAGCAAAATTAAAAACTTAACACAAAACTTTAACACAAATGTTTAAGTCTGTGGCCTTGACCTTAGGTCAGCAGTAGCATCCAGATGATGATAAGTATTCTGCTTGAACCTGTAAGTAAATCTAGGCACATACCAACAGGCTTCATCAAAGGATATTGGAAACATAAGCAAAATTAAAAACTTAACGCAAAACTTTAACGCAAATGTTAACGGACGGATGCACGCAGACGAACAGACGGATGGATGGACAAATGGCAAAGGCAAAAACTATATACCCCTCGACATACTTATAAGCCAGAGGTCCTGGATTCAATACCCAGTATGGCCACTTACTTTCATTTCTCCTTCCCCTGATTTAAGAAGGGCAACTGTTGTCATTTACTGGTGAAAGTACAGGAATAGTGTGGCTAGGTTAACTGACATGACCATAGTTGTTTACTGTGGATGGTAAACAATAACACAGCAACAACAACAAATCAGATCTCATTTAAGATAGCCTTGAATTTAGTCCATAAAAACTGTATAGCTAACCTTGGTGTTAACTTTAAATTGGATCTGGACAATGGGTACTGCAGTCAATTTTAACTGAAGTTCAAAAGTCGTACCTGTGGATGTTTACATGATCCCCTCTTACAGCTGGCTGAACTCTGGTGTCTAAAAATCTGTGAAATTAATGGGACAAATTTCAATGGTGTATGAAGACAAATTGTACAATACAGAGTTTGTTACCTTAGGGCCTATAATTATACCGTATACTGAATATCATGATTGTATCTCAAATGGTTCTTCCGAAATCTTAATTGTCTTTTATAAGGGCCGTAACTCTGCTTTAACTGATTTTATCCATTTCTTCAATGTTTTAAGAAGTGTCTGCATGGCTGAGTGGTTAGCATTCCTGACTTCAGATCACCGAGGCACGGGTTTGAGTCCAGCTAGCGGCAAGATTTAATACGTCCAAACCTAAACAGCACTACATTGCACAGAGCCCTTCATACCCTCCCCCCCCAGTTAATACGTCCAAACCTAAACAGCACTACATAGCACAGAGCCCTTCATACTCTCCCCCCCCCCAACCCCAGTCATTTTTGCTGGCAATGAATAGTCATCACAGAAGCCCCCAAGTCATTTTTGCTGGCAATAGTCACCACAGTACGTCCAAACCTAAACAGCACTTCATTGCACAGAGCCCTTCATACTCTCCCATCATCATGATATGACTAATATACTGCTGATAGGTCATACAACTGACAAGTCATCCATCGAACAATGTTTAAACATTAATGATATTATTGGAAGGACTCACCTTTCCCAAATAAGTACATGTACCTTGATGGGAAAGGCAAAGGTTTCTCATAGCCTTTATCATTGTAGCTGAAGCGATAGTGGAGATTACAGGCCCAACGTATCTTGGGCACCGCATATAAGACAACTACATTTCAGCCTTTTCAACAGTTCCAATTGGATAGATTGCCAGATACAGGTTCTGCACACTTTACCATTTGGTCTTGAATTTATTAAACATTCATAGGTATTTGTTTTTACCTTTGCATCACCAAAGAAAAGAATATTACAACCTTTTTCACCTTTGTATATATCACAATTCACTGCATTAGCATAATGTGGACCACCTTTAACAAAACTTTACTGCTATCCCGCTAAGTACTTTTACCTTTCGAAGGATAGTAAATAAACAGGATACTTGTTCAACCCACCATGACATTTTTAATGCATCTTAGATTGTCAATATCCTAAATATCAGGACAAAAATTCCACAGCAAACAGTGAAGACACTGATCAGACTGCTCCTAAAAGGAGCAGTCTGATCAGTGTCTACACTGTTTGCCATTCTGCCAGTAATATTTTGGCACATTGCCTGAGGGGATAATTACAGTAATTGTTCATGGTGTCTTGATATTTACAATAATTACCTGTAGTGTACAGATGCAGATGAATGAATTCAGAGTGACTCTTCTGACACCAATCAACCTCTTCATCTCTTCTGACCTGTGACAAATACACAATACACCTACAATAATTATGACCAGCCACACGTTTAACTGTATTTACCTGAAGTTTTATAACCAGAGGACCAATGGTCCTGTAGCTCACCTGACACTTGGTCCTGGTATACATTTTAATGCTTTTATACATGTATATAGCACCAGGGCAGGGGCAGATAACCCCCCTCCCTTGGGGAATAATGTTGAGTCCCAATTCTATATACCAAGCCACAAGGTCACTGGGCCTTTGTTTCTGGACAAAGATTTCCGAAGGGTTTTTATCATATATGGGCGTGGTGGCCAACATGTTCATGTGACCATGACCATCTGAACAAACTTTGATTCCTTTGACCCAGTATAAAAGCTCCATATGAAATACAGTAATCATTTGTATAAACTATGATGGGCCTGAGTGCCCAATGCTACATACCGGTACCAAGTTTCAAGGTTATAGGCCTTTCGGTTCTCCAGAAAAAGACGTTTGAAGAGTTTTTACCATATATGGGCATGGTGGCCATCTTGGTCAAGTGACCAAGACCATCTGAACAAACTATGGTTCCTTTAAGCCGATGAAGCTCCATGTGAAATATGGCTTCAATTGACCCCAGTGGCCTCTGAGAAGATGTTTGAAAATGTTGACAGGTGACAGAATCTCAATGACCTTGTACAAAAGTCAAAGAATGACCTTGTACAAAAGTCAAAGAATGACCTTTACCTGTAACGACAAAATATCTTCATCTGGTCATTTTGTCAACCATATACACCAAATATTGTACCTTACACTTAAATAGTTTCTGAAAAATCCACTGTTTAAGCATTTTCCTATATAAAAACCTACATAATGTACCAAAGTTGACAGTGTCATAAATTAGGTCAAGGTCAAAGCACGATCATTTGTATAAACTATGATGGGCTTGAGTGCCCAAAGCTACATACCAAGTTTCAAGGTCATATGCCTTTTGGTTCTAGAGAAGAAGATTTTGAAGGGTTTTTACCATCTTTGGGCATGGCGGCCATCTTGGTCAAGATCCGGAGAACAAACTTTTATTCCCCGATCACACTTAAGACTCCATATGAAATTTTCCTTCAATCAGACCAGTGGTTTCAGAGGAGCAGATGTTTTGAAAATCTTGATGACGGACAGACCGACAAATTGACCTTGACCTTTAGTGACATAATATCTTCATCTAGTCATTTAGTTGACCATATATACCATGTATTGTACCTTAGACTTAAATAGTTTCTGAGAAATCCACTGTATAAGCGTTTTCCCATATAAAAGCCTAACCTACCATAGTTGACCATGTCGTAAATTAGGTCAAGGTCACCGCAAGCTCATCATTTGTATAAACTATGATGGGCTTGCATGCTCAATGCTACATACCAAGTTTCAAGATCATAGGCCTTTTGGTTCTGGAGCAGAAGATTTTCGAAGGGTTTTTACCATATATGGGCATGGCGGCCATCTTGGTCATGTGACCCAGACCCCGGGTATAAACTTTAGTTCCCCTATCCCACTGAGACACCATATGAAATTTGGCTTCAATCTCCCCAGTAGTTTCAGAGGAGAAGATGTTTGAAAATCTTGATGACTGACAGACTGACAAAACGACCTTGACCTTCAGTGACATAATATCTTCATCTGGTCATTTAGTTGGCCATGTATACCACATATTGTACCTTAGACTTAAATAGTTTCTGAGAAATCCACTATATAAGCATTTTACCATGTAAAAGCCTAACAGACCAAAGTTGACCATGTCGTAAATTAGGTCAAGGTCAACGCAAGGTCATCATTTGTATATACTATGATGGGCCCACATGCCAAAAGCTACAAACCAAGTTTCCAGGTCATAGGCCTTTTGGTTCTGGAGAAGAAGATTTTTGAAATTTTTTTACCATAGATGGGCATGGCAGCCATCTTGGTCATGTGACCCAGATACCGCGAACAAACTTTCGTTCCCTCAACCCATGGAGGCTGCATATGAAATTTGGCTTCAATCGGCCCAGTGGTTTCGGAGGAGAAGATGTTTGAAAATCTTGACGACGGATGGTCCGACGGAATGACCTTGACCTTTACTGACATAATATCTTCATCTGGTCATTTAGTCCACCATGTATACCAAGTATTAAACCTTAGACTTAAATAGTTTCTGAGAAATCCACTGTTTAAGCGTTTTCCCGTATAAAAGCCTAACGTACCAAAGTTGACCATGCCGTAAATTAGGTCAAGGTCAACGCAAGGTCATGATTTGTACAAACTATGATAGACCCGCATGCTTAATGCTACATACCAAGTTTCAAGGTCATAGGCCTTTTGGTTCTGGAGAAGAAGATTTTTGATGGGTTTTTACCATATATGGCCGTGGCGGCCATCTTTGTCATGTGACCCAGATACCGCGAACAAACTTTCGTTCCACCAACCCATGGAGCCTGCATATGAAATTTGGCTTCAATCGGCCCAGTGGTTTCAGAGGAGAAGATGTTTGAAAATCTTGACGACGGATGGTCTGAAGGAATGACCTTGACCTTTACTGACATAATATCTTCATTTGGTCATTTAGTCGACCATGTTTACCAAGTACTAAACCTTAGACTTAAATAGTTTCTGAGAAATCCACTGTTTAAGCGTTTTCCCATATGAAAGCCTAACGTACCAAAGTTGACCATGCCGTAAATTAGGTCAAGGTCAACGCAAGGTCATGATTTGTATAAACTATGATGGGCCTGCATGCTTGATGCTACATACCAAGTTTCAAGGTCATAGGCCTTTTGGTTCTGGAGAAGAAGATTTTTGAAGGGTTTTTACCATATATGGCCGTGGCGGCCATCTTGGTCATGTGACCCAGATACCGCGAACAAACTTTCGTTCCACCAACCCATGGAGGCTGCATATGAAATTTGGCTTCAATCGGCCCAGTGGTTTCAGAGGAGAAGATGTTTGAAAATCTTGACGACGGATGGTCTGACGGAATGACCTTGACCTTTACTGACATAATATCTTCATCTGGTCATTTAGTCGACCATGTTTACCAAGTACTAAACCTTAGACTTAAATAGTTTCTGAGAAATCCACTGTTTAAGCGTTTTCCCATATAAAAGCCTAACGTACCAAAGTTGACCATGCCGTAAATTAGGTCAAGGTCAACGCAAGGTCATGATTTGTATAAACTATGATGGGCCTGCATGCTTGATGCTACATACCAAGTTTCAAGGTCATAGGCCTTTTGGTTCTGGAGAAGAAGATTTTTGAAGGGTTTTTACCATATATGGGCGTGGCGGCCATCTTGGTCATGTGACCCAGATATCGCGAACAAACTTTCGTTCCCCCGACCTAGGTAGGCTCCATATGAAATATGGCTTCAATCGGCCCAGTTGTTTCAGAGAAGAAGATGTTTGAAAATGTTGACGACGGACGGATGGATGGACGGACGGACGACGGATGCCTGGCTTTACTATAAGCTCACCTATGAGTCTAAAGGCTCAGGTGAGCTAACAAGGATGAATGCTTGACAGGTTTTAAAGTTTTTAGGCTAAGGCCATTGTAAAAGAATACTTCGTTTGCTGTGTTATGAAACTTGCACTTTTTTTACTTTATTTTTTCTAATTTTGAATATAAACAAGAAATGTTTCAGTATGTAACAAATGCCCGCAAAGGCCCCTTTAACTAGCCTTTGAGCCCTGGTTGTGACCTTGACCATAGGCATGCAACCCGAGTCTTGCACACAACACAGGCTCTAATTTTGCTTTACTTTTCTGTGAAATTCAAATGCAATTCGGAAGTTTAAGAGTATATGAGGACATAATTCAACTACCACCAAATCTATGTTGTGTCTTTGACACTGGGTGTGGGAAAATAAATCTTGCAACTGACATAACATATGACTATGCGTTTACTTTTAATTTAATGAAGTTTGATCATTTCAGTTGTTTTTTCGTAATTCAGGAGAAGCGACTTGACCTTTGACTGTGACCTTGACCTAGGGTGTGACAACCAATGTCTTGCACCTGGCATACCTTCTCATTATGCTTTATCTGTATGTGAAGTTGAAGAAATTTGCTTTGGTACTCTTCTGAGTAATTGCCAAGACCTATTTTGACCTCTGACCCCAGATTGTGACCTTGACCTTGAACTGTGGAACCTCCGATATTGTGTGTGACATCCCTTCTCATTTTGTTTGTTAGAAGTTTGATGAAATTCCCTTTGGCAGATTTTTAGTAATTGCAGAGACAGGATTTGACCTCTGACCCCAGACTGTGTCCTTTACCTTGGATGTGGAAACCTTATTCTTGTGTGCAATACATTGTCTCAATATGCTTTATCTTTCTGTGAAGTTTCATTAAATTTGCTTCAGTAGTTTATAAGTTATCACTGAGACATGATTTTGAGACACAATTTGACCTTTGACCCAATTGTGACATTGACCTTGGAGGTAGGGGCCTCATATAAGTCTTGTGCGCAACACACCTTCTCAATATGCTTTATTTTTCTGGTAAGTTTTATTAAATTTGCTTCTGTAGTTTTTAAGTTATCACTAGGACACAATTTGTAACAGACTGACGGAAGAACAGTGCAATTTTAATATGCCACCCGAAGTTCCTTCGGGGGGCATAAAAAACAATGACCATTATCATGAAAAACTTTTGAACCAATGAAATGTACATATGAGCCGCGACGTGACAAAACCAACGTGGTCGTGCGTCCAGCGCAGACTCAGATCAGCCTGGGCATCCGCCCAGTCTGATCAGAGTCTTCGCTTTCCGCATGAAGGTAGCTTAGTCCCTCAGCTACCCTTTAAGCGCTTAGCAAAGAGTCTGATCAGACTGGGTGAATGCCCAGGCTGATCTGAGTCTGCGCTGGGCGGATGACCACATTGTTGGTTTTCTCGCGTCGCGGCTCATATATGCCGCAACAAGATAAAACCAACAAAGTGGCAGGCATGTGCACCAAGCAGCCTGGACATCCGCCCAATCTGGTCAGAGTCTTCCCTGTGTGCTTAAAAGGTAGCTTAGGGTCTAAGCTAGCTCCATGTGGACAGCGAAGACTGGTAAGACTTGACGGCTGCCCAGGCTAATTTGAGTCTTTGCTGGGTGCACATGCCACTTTGTTAGTTTTGTCATGTTGCGGCTCATGTGAGCCATGGCAAATGAAAAGGCACCTGAAAGAAAGTGAATGAGAACATTTCCATAGGAGGTTGAAAGAAAAGATTCAACATGATAAATGAGAAAAACAATTTCTTATAACAGTTACCATGTTCCAGAGAGTCCACAGATTCACTTCACTTCCATCGGTCCATGCCAGGTAAAGCCAGGCACACGGTTTGTCCTCTTCTTGAAGTCACAAGTTTTGCATCTTTCAACCCAGCACCAGCAACTATGCTCTAGATAAGAAGGAGTATTTGGTGGTAATTATGAATAATTTCTTTTAAATCTACATGAAAACACCATGTTATCCCTCATGAGAACAACCTCACTAAGATGGTTTTACTGAGGGGTCATACCATAAGTTTATATAAAAAATTAAGAAAAAGATATCTCACAATTGTAATCAAAATAAACATTGCCAGCAATGGGGTCCTTCATGTACTAGGTATCTGTGACAGAAAATATCTATTTCTGGCCTTACTTACTTTATAGCTGATATTGCCCAGTTTGATATTGTAAGACCTTAATGTGGTGGAAAATACAAAATCTGAATAAAATCATAAAAAATTAATGTATTTCCCTGAAAGTAAGCATATTTCTTATTTTTGTTGTTCTCTATAATTTAGAATACAAAAAAGAGCAACATGCTGTTTTAAAAAGGTGTTTAATAACGAGGAAAGATCAATGTGAAATTTTGTGTGCAAAAACCTAAAAGATCAACATCATAATTGAAAATGTACTTAGGTCTGAAGGAACTTTAAAGCATTAAGAAGCCTGGCATCCTAGCAATTGTTTGCTCCAACTCTTTCACAAATTGTAAGGTAGACCGGATGAAAACAGTAGCTTATTCTCAAATCTGCGACCATACATACATATCACAGGGTATAGGTTAGGTATATCATACACAGGGGTCAGCCTACAGCTTTCTGAGGGAGAAGTTTTGCGACATTTTCAGGACTATGGGGAGAAGTTTTGGCCCAAATTTTGGATTTCCCTATATGTTCTATACATTTTCACTTCTCCCTTGGCTCAAAATAGGGAGAAGTCAGCCAGATTAGGGAGATTATCTCTCCAAAATTGCCCTCTAGGCTGAGCCCTGAATATGATACACTAACTGCTTTGCGGTACAAGCTAGCTTTTATAGCAACATAGTAAAGAGTTCGCTGCAGGGGTTTTATTAACCATTAGTCCGTTGGTCTAGCAGAAACACAGAGAGGACCAGCTAAATCACGTCCATGCTGGTCCTTTGGACCAGTTGGGTTTTGGACCGTAACATAAACCCTGCGCTGGCCCCCCGTTTCAATCCTTGGCCGGGGTGTGTGATTTCTGAAAAGTCTGTGACAAACAGCGCCCAACATGAATGACTCAAATGTGCATTGGAACTCCTTAAGAATCATTTCAAGTGATTCTTGTAACTCCTGAGAAT
Source organism: Ctena decussata (assembly GCA_963989385.1). Taxonomy (NCBI): domain Eukaryota; kingdom Metazoa; phylum Mollusca; class Bivalvia; order Lucinida; family Lucinidae; genus Ctena; species Ctena decussata. Next base: position 3,842,189 of record OZ022500.1, read on the forward strand.
TCGAGGTTGAATTCAATATGGAAAGGGAGAATGTCAGAAATGTGAGTCAATACACGTATTTATCATGCATATGCTGCAAAGTCCACCAGATAAAATGGGTATGATAACATAATGTGATACCAGGTCACTTAAGGAACTGTGCTTGCACTAATGTCATCAGGCGATGCCTTTAGATTGATTGATTGGTTTGGTGCTTAACGTCCACGGTAAACAGCTATGGTCATGTCGGGACGGTCAGTTAACCTAACCACACTATTCCTGGGCAGGCTTAGACCTTCTAAGCGGTTAACCAGTGCTAAGTGCACATACTTTGGCCAGTAACTGACAACTGCCCTTCTTGAATCAGCAGAAGGAGAAACAAAAGTATGTGGCCAGACCGGGTTTCGAACCCAGGACCTCTGACTTATGAGTCAGGTGCCCTACTGATTGCGCTATGGGGCCTGGCTTGGCGATGCCTTTAGAAGTGATCCCTGAAGATGACTGGCTCATACTAACGTTGGCCGTGATAACTTTCGATTGGCTAAATGATGTAACCCGACTTACGTCATAACATATTCGCGACCTCAGCAAGCTCTAACAAAACTGTGTTTGCTTTCCATTAATTTTGTTTGACGCTCTTTAAGCCTTAAAATCTTTTTCTTATGCATGATAAATAGAAAACCATGTGAGTGTCTTTTGATTTAAAGTTTATCAGGCTCAACCAGAAATACGTCAGACTGGCTCAGCAAGCCTCGCCATTCCTACGCTATTTCTGATCTCGCCTGATAAACTTGACATCCAAAGAGACTAACATGTTATTCTCTATAGCAAGGAGATCTGAGACAGCAACTGACATTGTTAGTTTTGATATTTTCATCAGCCATTTTAGATTCTCAACTGGGACTATTTTTTATAACAGGGTTTTTTTTAAGCGCGGGTCCGTTGGCCCGGGCCCGTTGATTTTGGCCTCGGGCCAGTTAAATCCCACTGTAGCAGGTCCGTCAGGCCAGTTGAATTTCGGGAAGTCATTTCGGGACATTCAGTTTGCTTCAAACTTGAAGCGAAAACCATCTGAAAACCAGTCTACTTTCGTTTTGCTATGGATGATTTCATTGGACGATCAGAAATGTTTAATCCAATGAAATTTCTCCTCGCATTGAAAATAGACAATATGGCCGACCGATGAAGTTTGGGAATGAATCGCAGAAGTCACATGTAAAAAAATGGACCCCAAAGGACTTCTGCGCTTATTTCAACCCCCGCCATCTAAAAAACAAAAACAGCTGCTTAAGTCCGATGAAGAAAAAAAAGCCACCCGAGACAAATACGAACAGTCTGGATGGCCAGTAGATTTTCTGGCCAGGTGGCCCTGCAGGCCAATGGCATTTTGGTCCCTAGGAAAACCCCTGTTATAATTCTGACATCACCACCATTTCTGCTAAACAAGTAGCCCAAGGGCAACAATTGCTCACCTGAGAGACATTGTAAACCTATAGGGATATTTAAGATGCTCAAGGGCAGCTAACTCCACAGTCAGTGGTCCAATCAGGCTGAAAATTAAACTCATCCAAAACATTATGTATGCCCTCATTTAATATATGCAAGTTTAAAAAGTATCCGATCAAGAGCACAATAGACAGAGCTGTCAAGGGCAGCTAACTTCGTAGTGGTTGGCCTGATCTGGCCAAAATTTGAACTTGTTTAAGATATTATGCATTTCCTCATAACCTGCAAGTTTTAAAAGGATCAGATCAGCAGAAACCAAGAAAAAGTGGCGACATTGATTTTTTGGATGCTCAGGGCAGGTATTCCATAGTCAGTGGTGGGATCTAGCCGAAATGCTAACTAATCCAAGCTTTTATGCATATCCTCATTACCTGCAAGTATGAAGAGGATCCGATGAAAAATGAAAATGTGATGACGTTGTTTTTTCCGTTATAAGACTATGGGATTTTTTCCAAACGCTCAAGGGCAGCTAACTCCGTAGTCTGTGCTCGAATCCGGCCAAATTTCGAACTCATCCAAGCTCTTATGTATGCCATCATTACCTGCAAGTATGATAAGGATCTAATCAAAAACCTTGATTGCAGCACCCTGAAAGTCAAACTTGCTCAAGATATTGTCATGCCCTACATTTGTGTGAATTTATTTTAAAATCCGTTGAGAAATGTAGGTGCTAGAGCGATGAAAAAGTTTTTCTAAAAATAGCCACAGTGACCTTGACCTTGGGAACAGCATCCAGAAAGACAAACTTGCTTGAGATATTGTCATACCCTACATTTGTGTCAAGTTATTTCAAAATGCATGGAGAAATGAAGGTGCTAGGGTGCTGACAAAGTTTTTCTAAAAATAGCCACAGTGACCTTGACCTTGGGCACAGCATCCTGAAAGTCAAACTTGCTTGAGATATTGTCATGCCCTACATTTGTGTGAATTTATTTTAAAATCCATTGAGAAATGTAGGTGCTAGAGCGCTGACAATGTTTTTCTAAAAATAGCCACAGTGACCTTGACCTTGGGCACAGCATCCTGAAAGTCGAACTTGCTCGAGATATTGTCATGCCCTACATTTGTGTGAATTTATTTTAAAATCCATTGAGAAATGTAGGTGCTAGAGCGCTTACAATGTTTTTCTAAAAATAGCCACAGTGACCTTGACCTTGGGCGCAGCACCCTGGAAGTCAAACTCGTTTGAGATATTGTCATGCCCTACATTTGTGTGAAGTTGATTTAAAATCCATTGAGAAATGTAGGCGCTAGAGCGATGACCAAGTTTTTCTAAAAATAGCCACAGTGACCTTGACCTTGGGTGCGGCACCCTGAAAGTCAAACTAGCTTGAGATATTGTCATGCCCTACATTTGTGTGAAGTTATTTCAAAATCCATTGAGAAATGTAGGTGCTAGAGCGCTGACAAAGTTTTTCTAAAAATAGCCACAGTGACCTTGACCTTGGGCGCAGCACCCTGGAAGTCAAACTCGTTTGAGATATTGTCATGCCCTACATTTGTGTGAAGTTGATTTAAAATCCATTGAGAAATGTAGGCGCTAGAGCGATGACCAAGTTTTTCTAAAAATAGCCACAGTGACCTTGACCTTGGGTGCGGCACCCTGAAAGTCAAACTAGCTTGAGATATTGTCATGCCCTACATTTGTGTGAAGTTATTTCAAAATCCATTGAGAAATGTAGGTGCTAGAGCGCTGACAAAGTTTTTCTAAAAATAGCCACAGTGACCTTGACCTTGGGCGCAGCATCCTGAAAGGCAAAATTGCTCGAGCTATTGTCATGCCCTACATTTGTGTTAAGTTATTTTAAAATCTGCTGAGAAAAAGTTTTTCTAAAAATAGCCACAGTGACCTTGACCTTGGGCGCAGCATCCTGAAAGGCGAACTTGCTCGAGATCTTGTCATGCCCTACATATGTGTGAAGTTATTTTAAAATCCGTTGAGAAATGTAGGCAATAGAGTGATGACAATGTTTTTCTAAAAATATGTGATGACGTTGTTTTCTCCATTATAACACTATGGGATTTTTTTCAAACGCTCAAGGGCAGCTAACTCCGAAGTCTGTGCTCGAATCCGGCCAAATTTCGAACTCATCCAAGCTCTTATGTATGTCATCATTACCTGCAAGTATGATAAGGATCTAAGCAAAAACAATTGAGAAAACGTGATGACGCCATTTTCCCCATTATAACCCTATGGGATTTTTTTCAAACGCTCAAGGGCAGCTAACTCCGTAGTCTGTGCTCGAATCCGGCCAAATTTCGAACTCATCCAAGCTCTTGTGTATGTCATCATTACCTGCAAGTATGATAAGGATCTAATCCAAAACAGTCGAGAAAACGTGATGACGCCGTTTTCCCCATTATAACCCTATGGGGGCTATCTGTTAACATGGAAACCAGAGTTCTGAGCTGATTGGCACCAAAACCTAATGCAGCCTTTCCCTCACCCCAATGATGCTTCAGATAAAATTTGATTGCGATCGGCCCACTGGCTTCTGAGATATTTATGTTTGAAAGTGTTGACGCACGCACGGACGGACGACGGCTCGACTCCCATCCTATAAGCTCACCTCTGAGCCTTCGGCTCAGGTGAGCTAAAAAAGCTTGATCCTCATATCTTTTTCAGCAAAAATATTAGCTAACTCGAGTTTTATGTACTAAAGTCTTAACCAAAATTTGTTAAGCTGACGACATGTTGAACATGTGACATGCTAAAAATAGCCTTGAAAGCACTTGTTAACACTAGTGTCTAGAGGAATTTTAAAACACCAACAGGCTTACCACGGCAGATTTTCAAAACAAACACTGAGTATTTTGGGCTGCTGCATTCTAATGACGAGGCTCTGGGACTTCTAGCAGGTACTGTTAAATGGCTAAATATATACTTGAACAGTGGCATTCTGATGTTTAGTTGTAGGCTTTGAATTTTCAACGAAATATGAACTTACCTATCTATCTATTTTTCATTATGTCTTAAAGGTAGGTTCCTGGACTAGCGATAACAATTATGTTCACAAAATAATTTTGCCTTTTTCTGGGAAGTATTGAATTCTCTTATTTTTCTGAATCTGTTGCTACTAAGAAAATCGTCAGATGTTGAAGAAAATAGTCGTTTTCCCTTTCGGTTTATTTTCCTTCGTTGGAATTCCAGTTCTAAAAATAGATGTGTTATATGTCTATAAGTGTGCGATATCTGATGCCATTCTCCAAAGGTAAATTTTCTCTTGCCATGAGCTCTCCTAGAGGTCCTGGCATGGCAGATGGGTTAAAACTATCCCAAAATGCAATGCAGCATGACGTCAGCTAACGTTATCTATTTTGGGCGCAACTAAAAATAACACTAACTGGTGTGCGAAGCAGAGTTAGGAAATCCCTTGCAAAACAACTTTTCTAATAATATTTTGATTTACTCTTTTAAGTGAAGCTTATTCATTCCCTTTTTATAAGTGCTTTCCAACAACTTGGATGAAAGATGATCAAAATTATGATGCATTCCAAAGTACAGGAACCTACCTTTAACCCCCGAGAGAGAACACAGACGATGTACTTGTGCACACTCCAGTGTTGCAGGATGAAAGCCTACATATAGCCTGTAGCTATAGTAGGGAACTTTAACCTGCTAAGGCGAGGACTCTCCCTGCACAGGGGGCCTCCAGTTAACGTCCCAATCCGAAGTCTGGTCAGTCTTTGCATGTGCAAGGTATTCTTTGCTTGTGCTAAAAGGTATGGTCAATCACCAAGTTATCGGTGGTTATCAGTTATCGGTGCAATCAGAAATAATTTGAATTTCTCGAGTGCAGTTTGGTTTTCTTCCTCTATAATATATATAAACATGAACAAGGAATTCCTGCTCTATCTCAAACTGAAAACTCATTGAAAGTAAGGTTCGTAATGGTGATCGATGTTTCAGACGCCCATTGACAAAACACGGACCAGTCACGGACTCACGGACCAATAGAAAATTAATATGGAATTTGGTCCGTGACAAGTTAGTTAACCTTAAATTAGTCCGTAAATTGGTCAGCTATCTCAATGAACAAATTATGAGGCTGAAAGGTGGGGTGGGTGTAGTCCATGATCCGTAAATTGGTACGTTGATATCTATGGGGACGTCTCGACGCAACGTTATTCACGGTTCAGGTCCGTGACTGTCCGGGTCCGTAAATGGTCCGTGAGGTAAGCTGAGAAAGAGTCCGTGCCATAAGTCAGTATCTGGTCCGTAATGAACTCCATATGAGAAATGGTCCGTGAATGAAGTTTGTGTATGGTCCGTAAAGTTGACGGGTTAGCGGTCCATGACGTTGGTCCGTAAATGTCCTCGAAGTTGACAGGTTATCTGTCCATGACTTTGGTCTGTAAAGGTGGTCCGTGAAAAACTCTTACATATATGAAAAGTCAGAGAAAAAGACAACAATGCATTAGTTTAATTCGTTTAAAACCTGCAGTCCAAACATTTTATTACTTTCGAAGATCGAATTTGCCTTTGAGTTTGGGTAATATTCTGACAACCGGGATGAAACCAATTTTACAGACTGGACATGTTAACATAAAACCGTGTTCCGGCATCCGACCGTGAAGTATACTGACCATATTTGTAGTCCGCCGTCATTAGGATGGGTGTTGATCAGCTGAACAAATCTTCCAGATACTGGCTGGAACTCGGGTTTTGCTGCGTAAAGCACAGATTGCATACCCTGCTCGTGGGGAAACTGCTGCCTTAATACAGCCTGGCTTGCATCCATGATAGTGTCATTCAGCCACCCATTGTCAAAACTTCCATCTATTCGTCTTTTATCCTCCTGTGATAGGTTAAGGCTAACTCCGTCAACACTGAGCAACCAAATAGCTTCACTGATCAGTTGTTCAGATCCTTGATCGGTACATCAACTATCCCCGTGCATCAACTATCCTCGGTCTCCCCTACGTTGGTATCTATGGCAACGTCTCGACGTAACGTTCGGCGTATAACGCTATTGTTCTCAAAACGTTTTTGGACCGTAAATGTTTCAATCTGGACAACATTTTAAGTTACATTATTTCTTATCTAAGTCCGTAACTGGTCTGTCCGTCCGTAAGTAATATGGTCCGTTGGTCCGTGTTTTGTCTATGAGTCCGTGTTTTGTTAATCAGTCCGTGAATATTGGTCCGCTGGTCCGTGTTTTGTCTACGAGTCCATGTTTTGTCAATTAGTCCGTAACCAGTCCGTAAGTCCGTGACGGTCCGTGTTTTGTCAACCACCGTTTCAGACCAAGAACATAAATATTTACCATTCTAAACAAACCCAAGCAAACATAAATTTCATGTATCTACAAACAAACATGAAATTAGCATTGTGATGCTTAAATTCGTCTGCTGCAAACCCAGTTTCCCTAAACTAGAGGTCATGTTACGTCATAATATGGCAATAAACGGTGCTACCATAAAGTTTTAGCATGGATAATTAGTCTGTATTTACTATTGCACCGATAACTGGTACATGAGTCATCCGGAGGCCGATGTACCCCAGAACATAATGTCTGCTCTGTTTGTGTATTAAAAGTCATCTGCGGCTATAATTTAGTTGATAATTTTAAAGACAACACCCAACTGATTTCTGTGAAGCTTTCATTTTCCTACTTTGCGATCATTCAAAAGTTAGATTGCAAGTGAAGTGTAAGACCACCGATAACTGGTAAAACGTGCATACAGTATGTAGCCACGGCTCGCTACCCACTAGGGCGCCTTGAATTATCGGGCGCCTAACCTGTATACATCACTGTGACTTAGTTTTGGTCTCGCCTTGATTGAATGTCCTCTCAACCAAGTTTTTGTAGCAGTGATAAACAGTGGGCTGCTACTCTTGTAACTACTGCTTTAAAGGATTAGCCATTTCCTCACTGAACACCAACTGACCAACATTCAAAACGAAAAGTTTTTCCCGCGATATGTCAGTATCCAGTTCCGGTTCGGTAACACTGTCCCGTATGAACTAAAATAGACCGAATGTATGTTAAATATGCAGCAATCAAATTGAAAACGCGCTGGAAACGAAGCAATAAACAAGAAAAAAGAAACTTTTTGTCTTGTCTACCTAGTGAAAATAACAATTAAACATTTTCTTTTGCCTTGTGGCCGTAGTACAGTGGGTTTTAGAGCTGGTCACACTAAATTCCGCAAGGTAGCACAAGAGCTGCGCCCAACAAGACGGGCGCCCAAACTTGTGCGCAATTTGTGTACTAGTACATTGAGCAACAGGGAGCGCATTAGAGAATGCTTACATTATTGAACAGACTTAAGGTATCACAAAATCGCACAAGATAGACACCGACATGGTAGCACTAGGTTGCACAGAGGAGGCACAAGGTGGAGGGAAAGGTATGCTACTGTCATTAGTTTGACTAACTATGCACAAGAATTAGAATCAGAATCAGAATTGTTTACTGGTGATACGTCCAAGGACAATCATTCACAAGAAAGATTAGCAAGAATGTAATATATCTAAAGAAAAATCGAAATTCATGTTCATGCAGTCGTGATATACACATCTCCAAGACTAATAAAAAGACATCCATGTTGACACATTTCTTTGCATCATTTCAGTTCAGCGAGTCTCCAGATAAGGTAGGTTTCTGATCATTGCCTTCTCATCAACTCTTGATTTTAAGTCCTCGAGGGAAAGAGGCAAACTATGTCTTCGGAACAGCATCACAATAGATCTGTGTAGTATATAGATCTGTGTAGTATATAGGTTGTTTAGAGGTAAACATAAACGTCTTTAAATTTCCAAAGCTGAAACAAAATGACACGCCCACATCCAAAATCTTGTATAAAGGAAATGCAAATGAATGTGTAGCGTCAACGTCCGTTACATGTGCATCACAGGCTGCTCGCGCTAAGTGTAATCAGTATGTAATGGATCTGATGTGTTAAATTTGCTATAAAGAACAAGATAACATAGAACATTTCACTTTGACTTGTGCTAGTCTAGATGATAAGCATAAGCCCTTCCTGAACTCTCACTGATGAGTTAGGAAGCATTGAGGTAGACAGAATACCTACAAGTTGTTGGTGCTGTCACAGATGGGAGTACGAGGCCATGCACAAAAACTAGTTTAACACTCGCCAGTTGCTTAAGTTATCGTCCGTTCCAAGACAGAAACTTCTAATGTAATGCTACAGTCTGCATGTTTAGTGGTTAACCAAATTATGGTTAAACACTTTGCTTCCCTCTTTAATTGCACGCCGGTTGGTCAGGCATCAGACTCAATGCTAGGCCCGACATAAAGCTACTTGATTTAGTTGGTTGGGGCCGGAGTTTGCCTTGTCTGTTGCTTGGTTATTCGGGCTTTAACTGATAGTTTTCTTTTGCTCCGGTATTTCAGTGGTGTTGTCTGACTTCCCAGGGGTCTCCTGGTGTCGCAATTAGATATGGTCGCAATACGTTCTTTCCGTTGAGTCTTCATCTCTGATTAATCATAGGCCTTATCCGTGATTAGTTTGTTTCCGGTGATGATTCATTGATGAGTTCGGAAACCTTCATGCGGACCAAACAGCTAACTTAATGTTTCAAACCACTGCAGAAGCAGAGGGCGAGGTTTGGGCCCAGCAAAACATGTTTAAGCCCCCAAGTAATCTTTTGCTGACCGTTCAAAAGGCGGTACTTCTTTTGCGGTTCCTTGATGTTATATTGTGCTATGTCCGCTTGTCTATGGTCTCTGGCGGTTGGGTCACCCATATTGCTGCACAATCTGCCTTCTGTTTTGTTTTGTAACTAAAACCAGAGGACCATTGGTCCTGTAGCTCACCTGAGCACTGAGGTTATGCTGAAAAAATTTAATGTGCCACAGCAACAAAACAGCATGTACAACAGCAATGAAACACCCATTTATGTAGAGGATAATATCAAAAACATTTATGCAAAAAAGATTCAGCATTATCCCCCTTTAGGGCTTCTGAGAATATTTTTGGCAAAAAATATCGAACATTTGGCCTTTCGATTGCGATGGCAACCAACCAAAATCAGGGATTTGGGCAAAATTCATATGGCTGGTAGAGGAGTACTCCAGGAACATTTCTGTAAAGCTTATGTCAAAATATCTGCAGTATCACATAAATAAATGCCAAATTTCCACTTTCCCCATCGCAAGGCTATGGAAAATTTAAGTTTCCATAGCTCTGAATTCACATGGACAACGATAATATAAAACATAAGTTAGGTACAGGCTAATGTCATTAACATGTAAAATATCAGCTTCATCCCTATTATGGTTTCTGAGGAGAAGATTTTTGAATATTTTTTCAAAAAATTACCCTTTATTTTGCCATGGCAACCAATCAAATTTAGCGATTTGGACAAAATTCATATGAATCTTAAAAGACTACTCAAGAAACATTTCTATAAAAACAAATTCTGAATAACTGCAGTGAGACAGAAAAAATTGCCAATTTCCACTTTTCCCATTATAAGTCAATGGAAACTATAAGTTGTCATAGCAACCAGAGTTCTAATGGGATTGGAAGAGAAATATAATTTATGTAGAGGCTAATGTCTTTAACATAAATAAAAAGTATCAGCTTCATTCCTCTTATGGCTTCTGAGGAAAAGTTTTTTTTTTATATTTTCCGAAAATTTACCCTTTTTTGGCCATGGCAACCAATTAAATTCAGCGATTTGAACAAAATTCATATGAATCATAAAGGACTTCTCAAGAAACATTTCTATAAAAACAAATTCTAAATAACTGCAGTGAGACAGCAAAAATTGCCAATTTCCACTTTTCCTATTATAAGTCAATGGAAACAATAAGTTGCCATAGCAACCAGAGTTCTTATGGGATTGGAAGAAAAATACAATTAAATAGAGAGGCTAATGTCTTTAACATATATGCACAGTATCAGCATCATCCCTCTTATGGCTTCTGAGAAGAAGATTTTTTTTTATTTTTTTCGAAAATTTACCCTTTATTTTGCCATGGCAACCAATCAAATTCAGCGATTTGAACAATTCAAATGAATCATAGAGGACTTCTCAAGAAACATTTCTGTACAATTTTTTTTTCTAAATAACTGCAGTGAGACAGCAAAAATTGCCAATTTCCACTTTTCCCATTATAAGTCAGCGGAAACTATAAGTTGCCATAGCAACCAGAGTTCTTATGCCAATGGAACAAAAACACAATTATTCATTCCCCACATCTATAGATGCTATATGTGAAATATGGAAAGAATCTGCCTCATGGCTTCAGAGGAGAAGTCGTTTTAAAATGTTGACGACGGCCGACGGACGACGGATGCCTGCCTATACTATGAGCTTACCTATGAGCCTTCGGCATTGTGGACTTATGAAAAAAATAAGTAAAAATAGATGTTGATGCTGTTATTGGGGTAGCTGAATGACCAGCTGAATGACCTTGGGAAAGAGCTGCCCATTCGGTTTACTGTGCGTGTCTTTCGTAAACTTGTGTCACTTTCTGTGTATATGTGCTTCTTTCCCTATTGGTTTTGAGAGCGAAATGTGTATTTTGATTGTGTTAATTCCTGACCATTGCCCATCTTTTTACTTTACTTATTCTGATGCAGATCCTGTTTGTTGAGTTTCTGACATAACAGTCACCTGTATAGCTCTCCACTTTGCTCCCTGTTTTGTTTGAGGTTTAGAATTAAAAAAAAATAAAATAGGTAAAATATATCTATTAAATGTTTACTGCATTTTTGTATGGCTTGATGTTTGTAGTATTGATGTTCTTAGTTAGACACGGTTTGTCAGCTGTCGAAGATGTACTATTTCCTTTATTATTGATTTATATTTTGTTTGTGTTTCTCCCTTCTTCTTCTTTTGGTGTCTTCGGTGAATTGTGTTTTGTGATAGCGGCCCTTCCTAGGTAAATTTGTTTATATTTTTGGCTATGGCTGACGGTACAACAGAACTAGCTCAAGCCGGCTGGTAGAGCATGTTGATGTTTTAAAGTGACTGTAAATTGATTTGGAGAACAGGAGAATAGATTATTCAGTCGACTTAGTTGTTGATCAATATTATATAACACTCCCTAAAAAGGAAGCTTTCAGATTTGCAAGAACTACAGAACCACCAGCCTCGTCAGCAATTCAAATAGTCTCATGCTGAAAGTTATCATAGCTAGGCTTAAGGATAGCCCGGTAACCACTTACATGGGAAATGGCTGTTCACATGGCTGCCGCTGGTGATGTCTTTGGTGGTGACTTATTTTGTGTTGTCTCTCTTTGTTAGGATCTAGGACTGAATTGTGTCAGTTCCTGAGAATTTTCCTACTTATGTTTTTAAACCCCAACATAAAGAGGTCATCGCCGAAAAACAAACGCAGATCCAGAAGGAGCACCACAGAGCAATATTCAGTCATAGGATCCCTTCGAAAAGAACCTTCAATACTAGCAAAATATGAAGCATTTCTTCATAGATTAAATAAAGTCTTCGGCAAGGTGTGGCATGCAATCTCATAGCCCACTTGCGGAGGCACAAAATCAATGCTTATTTAGTTCGTGTCACCGAGCGCCTAGAGCTACTGCATGGTTTCTAGTGCAGTTCAGATGAATGGCAGCACGGGGGAATTATTCAGAACAAGTTACGGTTTGGTAGGGATATCTCCTCCTCCCACTCTCCCACTTCAAATTTTTAGCTCACCTGAGCCGAAGGCTCAGAGGTGAGCTTATAGGATGGAAGTCGAGCCGTCGTCCGTCCGTGCGTGCGTGCGTGGGTGGGTGCGTCAACACTTTCAAACATAAATATCTCAGAGACCAGTGGGCCGATCGCAATCAAATTTTATCTAAAGCAATATTTGGGCAGGGAAAAGGCTGCATTAGGTTTTGGTGCAGATCAGCTCAGAACTCTGGTTTCCATGGCAACAGATATCCCCAATAGGGTTATAATGGGGAAAATGGCGTCATAACGTTTTCTCGACTGTTTTTGATTAGATCCTCATCATACTTGCAGGTAATGATGACATACATAAGAGCTTGGATGAGTTCGAAATTTGGCCGGATTCGAGCACAGACTACGGAGTTAGCTGCCCTTGAGCGTTTGAAAAAAATCCCATAGTGTTATAATGGAGAAAACAACGTCATCACATTTTCTCCGCTATTTTTCATCGGATCCTTTTCATACTTGCAGGTAATGAGGATATGCATAAAAGCTTGGATTTGTTAGATCCCACCACTGACTATGGAGTCACCTGCCTTTGAGCACCCAAAAAATCAATGTCACCACTTTTTCTTGGTTTCTACTGATCCGATCCTTTTCAATCTTGCAGGTAATGAGGAAATGCATAATATCTTAAACAAGTTTAAATTTTGGCCAGTTCAGGCCAACCACTACGAAGTTAGCTGCCCTTGAGCATCGGAAAATATTCCCCATTGACTTATAATGGTGAAAACAACTTCATAAATATCTCAGAGACCAGTGGGCCGATCGCAATCAAATTTTATCTGAAGCATCAGTGGGGTAGGGGAAAGGCTGCTTTAGGTTTTAGTGCAGATCAGCTCAGAACTCTGGTTTCCATGGCAACAAATAGCCCCCATAGGGTTATAATGGGGAAAATGGCGTCATCACGTTTTCTCGACTGTTTTTGATTAGATCCTTATCATACTTGCAGGTAATGATGACATACATAAGAGCTTGGGTGAGTTCGAAATTTGGCTGCTGGTGAAAGGTTAGGGTACAAGCTGACAGCTGTGTCTACGGTCTATTGTGCTCTTGATCGGATACTTTTTAAACTTGCATATATTAAATGAGGGCATACATAATGTTTTAGATGAGTTTAATTTTCAGCCTGATTGGACCACTGACTGTGGAGTTAGCTGCCCTTGAGCATCTTAAATATCCCTATAGGTTTACAATGTCGCTCAGGTGAGCAATTGTTGCCCTTTGGGCTACTTGTTTCTCGAAAGGATCATGTCTGATGCTCTGGAATAACCTAGGAGCAGATGATGGAGTTGGAGAGGTAAATTCAAATATATGGTACAGTACCAATGTTATAGAGGAGCATTGGTCGATTGGTTAGAGCGGATTCAAATCTCAAATGGCAAACGACTGAAAAACTCTTGCTGTCAACCCAGCAGTAAGTGGGTATCTGCTATTGGGGTAGCTGAAGGACCATCTGTTTGGGAAAGAGCTGCTCATTCGGTTTACTGTGCGTGTCTTTTGTAAACTTGTGTCAATTTCTGTGTATATGTGCTTCTTTCCCTATGGTTTTGAGAGCGGAATGTGGGATTTTATTGTATTAATTCCTGATCATTGCCTATTTTTTTACTTTGGAATTACGGAGGGTTAAAGGCAGCAATAGAAGAATGATTAGCTTTGTCTTTCATATAATGTGCCCAAGATATGGGCTCAAACAACTACTGTCCCTACGGTTATATATGGCTAAGGGAAACCTTTATCTTTTTACCAATGCCGGTCTGAACAGCCACTTTTCAGTTTTATCAGTTATGTAATTGGGCCCCATACTTGAAAAAGTATATGACCGACAAACTGGGACTGATCCCATTTTTTTTCTTGATCAGTGTACGCATGACTCTTTTTTCTGGTACCCGGATATGTATATATTTTACGTATCTTCAGCAAGATTCTAAATGACTGGAAAACCCTACTTCATCATCATATATGTTGCAAGTAAATGAGTGTATTTATGAACTACTGTTGTTATGAATTTCTTCTATGTAAAACTAAAAAATATTGAGAGTACATGAGAGTTCTAAGGCAATATACAAATAGGTCGGCATTTTATGATGTCACGGTTAGTGTATGAATGGGTTCAGATTATCTGAGCCCAAGTCTATGGAAGGATGGGTTTTGAAATACCAGGCCGCACATTCATACCAATGTGCATATTTATGCATTCAGCTCTGCATTTCATGCCTTCCACTTTTATTTTCATCTGATTGGCCTAGGAGATCAAAGGTATTCTAATGGCGAATTGAATTCTCCAGGGCCATAAACCATTATCTGTCTTTATCATGCATATTCTGCAAAATTCACCTGATAACAGGGGTATGATAACATGATGTGATATCATGTCACTTTAGAACTGCGCTTGCACGAATGTTACCAGGCGATGCCTACAGAGGCGATCTCAGAAGACGATTGGCTACAGAAGACGATTGGCTACATACTGACGTTAGCCGTGATAACAACGTTCGATTGGTTAAATGACGTCACCGACTTACGTCATAACGCATTCGCGACGTCAATAAGTTCAAACAAAACTGCGTTTACTTTTCTTTTGTTTGACGCTCTTTACACCTGAAAATCTTCTAATGATGCATAATAAATAGAAAACCATGCAAGTGTCTTTGGATATCAAGTTTATCAGGCTCGACCAGAAACACGTCGGACTGGCTGGGCAAGCCTCGCCATTCCTACGTTGTTTCTGGTCTCGCCTGATAAACTTGATATCAAAAGACACTAACATGGTATTCTCTATATAGCAGATATTGACTTTCCTGAATGGTTTGTGCGCCTGAAGATGTTTACCAATCTGCTGACAGTATCTGTAAATTTAAGAGTAACTACACTTCAGGAACTGACTGAATCAGATCCCAAACCCTATCCCCAACCCTATCCGTAAGAAGCTGTATTTTTTCTTTCTTGCCATATGTATAAATATCATATGTCACTTGTGTGTGATCTGACATGTTTACCTACATGAATAATGTTTTGTTCTGCTCTGTTCTGTTCCGTGCCTCCCCGTGAGGGAAAATATGATAGAAAGTGGGAAAGGTAACCATAAGCGATAGAACAATTCACATTTTTTTTTGGTTTGCTGATGACATTGACAAAGAAAAGCAGGAACTTACAGCCCTAGCTGAAAGTCTCAATAAAACCTGTACAAGGTATGAAATAGTGATAATTGCTGAGAAGACCAAACTAATTACAAATATTACCAATGCCATTTAAAGGGAGGACCTAGGTTGAAGGACAGAAATAGGGAGCAGTGACAAGTGAAAGGATTAGCAATGATCAAGAACTAACAAAATCAGATCCCATATCTTGCCCTCAGAACCAAAAAGGAAAGAAAATGTACTTAAACTGACAGTAGCTCACAAAATGCCCTCAAAGTAAACCAAATGATCAGCTCTTTCTTAAACATGTTGTCATTCGGCTACCTTAGTTAAAAGTACCACTCACGTAAAAGTTGTACGAAAATACTGAAACGGAAAACCGGCAAGAACAAGTAACAGTGAGCAGGGGCGTAACTAGGGGCAATTTCATGATACGCACAACCATGTTTTATGGTCTACTTTTGAAAGGAAAGCTCGTATTTCAGCCACTTTGGTAATTGGTATTGCAATCTTGTCTAATTTATAAAATTTCAGCATGCAAATATGCAGGTGCTTTTTTAAATTTTGTCAATTTTGACAAAATTTCAATACGCACTTGCGTATTTGCCGTATACGTAGCTACGCCCTTGTTGAGGAACCACAATATTATTACCGTCTTGGAACAGCTATTAAAAAATTATTGGGGGCTGAAACCGGTTTTACAGGATCAAACCCATAGCTCTTAGCTCCTGCAATGGTTCAACTTAAAGGCCCCATTGCTCTATCAGCATGAAATATGTTATCGTGAGGTATCGCTGCAAACTTCCCACTACAGTTTCGTCTTTGATTATTATCGTAATTTGCCGGCTTTGAAAATCAAAACGTCCTTGAGTTGGCCATAAAATAGATTTGAAAAAATAACTAGGTCATTTTAGTTGCCAACCAAAATGACCTACTTTCGATTTCACAAGCTTTATTTCATGATAAAAATACAACGTCTAGGCGGTAAAAATATAAGGTACAGGCGTTTTACAGGTGATAAAAATACAATGTACAAAGAAATTAAGGAAAGGATCCCATTGATTGTGCCGCTGTTGTATTATTGCATTGCTTGACGGGTAACCAGAGACGAAACCCGTATTTTTGTGGAGAGACTTATCATTTTTTAAAAATACCTTGTTCCCTCTTTTTTGCCCGTTATATGCCACAAAAAAGCACTTCAACCGACATATTTTCATCAATTCTGCAGGTTGTACAGGTTTCATAATGATTTGTATTTTGACGGTTTTTACCTTTGATAGGACTATGGAGACTTTAAGTAACGAGATTGTTACTCACATAGAAGATGAAAGAAAATATTAATATGGACAAGTAATGCGAAACATGTAAAACATTAGCTTACAGCCTGACTCCAGTTAAATCTGTGTAGTACTTTTTGCTGATCAGATGCACTCCTATCAGTTAAATCTGTGTATTACTGTTTGCTGATCAGATGCACTCCTAAGTTCCTTTAGCGGCATTTGGATATATTGAACAAAACGTCAGCATTTGAATGTCCTCTGGTCTATCCTGACACAGTAAAAGGAAGAAGAGACAGACTAAAAAAGCAATGAGAAGAAAACATTAAAGAAAGGACAGCCAAGGAAGCTACGACAGTTGAAAACTTTCGTATGGTTCACCAAATTTTTTCCGACCCTCCCCCACAGTCTCACAAGAAATAATTTTCCGACCCCCCCCCCCCCCCTCCACACCCCCAAGAGGTGACAAAAAATTATGACCCCCATATCCCCCAATCACAGCTCCCAGCTAACCTTCACACACACCATATTATATTTTTATGTCAGTCTGACCTCAATCAAAACCTGTATGAATGTATGAAACACAAAGAATATTTTCTTTTTCTAACAGCTTAATTAATCATGGTCTGTTTAAACTTTGTCTGCATTTCTATGCACTTTCTTTCTGCGATGGCCATCCAGAAATCTGTTGTCGAATGTTTAATAATTATAACTGTTAATAATATTAATTGGGTGGGGTCTGGAGGCTGTGTCCCTAGAAGCCACAGTAGTTTTGCTGATGAAAAGGCACCTGGAGAGCTGATAACACAAATGCAGGCATTAAATTTAAAAGAGAACAAAATGATCTACTTGACATGATTTTATAGACACTTTCATACTGTTCTTTTGTAGCAATTCAATGAAAAGATCTGGTTTTGGATATCAGAATCAGAATCAGAATTGTTTACTGGTGATACGTCCAAAGACAATCATTCATCAGGCCCTGTGAATCAGGGAAGCTAGTCCCTAGCCCTTATAAGAGAAGTAAACTTAGTAACCGAATCCTTTGCACACTCAGCAGCAGAAATAAGGGGATCTTCCGGGGAATTCCAATCTCTGATAGTGTGTGTGTGTGTGTGGGGGGGGGGGGGGGGGGGGGGGGGGGGGGGGGGGGGGGGGGGGGGGGAAACTGGACTTCGCTATGGTGTCTAGTCATTTGGCTGATTTCAATGCTCGTAATAAAAGTTTGGCTGCCAAGCTTTTACAGCAGGGGTATCGGGGTATCGGTATCATAAACTTCGGAAAGCTTTTTCTAAATTTTATCGTAGACACTTTGAATTGGTTTCTAAATATAATACAGGGTTAAGGTCACTTTTGCAACAAGGCCTATCGGAACCTGAATTTTATGGTGACTTAGTATATAAATTACGCAAAATCGTAGGGAAAACAGAATTTCCTGGTCAATTTAAGAAAATTATCATACGATTTAAACGCATTGGCTATAACATAGATGTAATGCGACAGTCCGCATGCTTAGTGGTTAACCCAATCACGGTTGACATTTTTGCTGTCCTCTTTAATTGCACGCTGGTGGGTCGGGGTTCAGTCTCTATGATAGCCCCTACATAAAGCTATATATTAGTTGGTTGGGGCCGGATGTTTGTCTGTTTCTTGGTCCACCGGGGTTCAACTGGTGGTCTTCTCTTGCTCCAGTGCTCCAGTGGTGTTGCTGACGCCCCAGGGATCTCCAGGTGTCTCAACACGTTTTGGCTGTCGAGTCCTCATCCTTGCTTCATCACGGTCTTTTTTATTTGATTTTAATTGTTGACCGTGATGACCCTCTGATGAGTTAGGGGACCTCCATACGAACCGACCTACCAACTAATTGTGTGCACCGCGGTGGAGGGTGAGGGTGAAGGTTTGGGCCCAGTAAAACCGGTTTAAACCCCCCAGTAGTTATTACTTACCGTCCTAAGGCGGTACTTTCGTTGCGGTTGAATTTGTTTTATGTTCGGTGCTTTTTAATTTATTGTGTTCTCATTTTAACCCTTCTATAATAAAAATAGAAAATAGGTAAAATAATTGTTAAATGTTTTAAGTATAATTTGCTTAGTCTGTTGTAACCCTTCTGTTGGTCTAAATTATTTAGTTCAATAAAGATAGCTGAGTTGCCACCTATTTGGGAAAGAGCTGCTGACTCGGCTTATCACTTGTAATTTATTGTTTGTTGGGATGTCTTTGTCAATCTTTCCCTTTGATGTTGGGGATAGGGTTTGAGATCTGATGAAGTCAGTTCCTGAAGTGTAGTTACTCTTTAAATTTGTAAATGTCAGTCCCAGCCAATGGGGTTTGAAATGCCAGTGAATGATGATTGCTGGTACGCCTACTTGGGGGAACAAGGTCATTAATACTGGGTATACTGGCTGCATCCTTCAGACCTTTGTAAAGCATTATGAGTCTACTATCTTTCCTTCTCTTTTTCAGGGATTCCCACTTAAGTTTCTCCAGAATGCCAGTCATACTCCCAGTTTCATATGTGTAATTTCCCGTTACAAATCTAGCTGCCCTTTTCTGCACCTTTTCAAGTTCATCTTGAAGAAGTATACTTTGAGAGCCCCAAACTGAACTACCATACTCCAGGCTGGACGCACAAGTCCCTTGTATGCTGGCTCTTTAACGGCCTGTGGACATGCTGCCAAGTTACGTCTGAGGAAGCCAAGGGTCCTTGCCTTTGTGCAAATATTGCTGACATGTGTGTTCCATTTCAAATCATTGGTAATGGTTATGCCGAGATACTTGATAGTTTCTACGTTATTGAGGACCGTTCCCTCTAAGGTATAGGAAGCATCGATCTTCTTGATCCGTTTCTTTGTAATTTGCATTATATTGCATTTGACAGGTTAAAATCGCATGCTCCAACTCCTTGCCCAACACCCTAAACGATCTATATCCTCCTGAAGTTTCACCGTGTCATCAATATCTCTGATTTCACGATATCAAACACAGTCGTCAGCAAAAAGTCTTAATTCCGAGTCAACGTTTTCTGTTATATCGTTAATGTACAACGAGAACAACAGTGGTCCAAGAACTGTGCCCTGTGGGACACCTGACAACACTGGGGCCCAATCTGATTTAATTCTGTTTACTACTACACGCTGCTGCCTGTAACAGAGAAAAGAATCTATCCATTTCAGGGTCTTCCCACCAATACCATAGCCGTATAGCTTAAATTTAAGTAATTCATGAGGGGGAGTGTCAAAAACTTTCTCGAAGTCCAAGATAAAAGTGTCAACCTGACCGCCCTTATCCAAGATTTTAGCCCAGTCGTTTATAACCATGATCAACTGACTTTCACAATTATGTTTCTTCCGGAACGCATGTTGTTTGTCTGACAAAAGTTTATGTTCATCCAAATGTGCCATAATATTAGAGCAGACAATGTGTTCAAGTAACTTGCATGGTATACAAGTTAGAAAAACCGGTCGGTAATCGCAAGCCAAAGATCTCCTTTTTTGAAGAGCGGGCATATATTTGCAAGAGACCGTTCCTTGGGGTCTAATAAAATGCAGCTTTTTATGCAGCTATATAAAATATATAGGAAAAACGCAGCCACTATAGAAATGGCAGGGAACGCAGCCAATATGGACATAGTAGGAAAAGGTGATAATAGGCCTTTTGTGGTTGTTAATCAAGTGTGAAATGACTGCAGATATAGTCAAAAAGTATAGTTTCTTGAGGGGAAAAATAGAGTAGATATTGTTTTAAGCATTTAATACATTCTGTTTTTTTTTTTTTGTCACATAATATATACACCTCGCCGAAAGTTTAGCATACTTCAACTCTGTAGGTCCTTTGTTACAAATTCTGCAGAAAATTTGCAAACTAATAAATGATGATTTAATTTATAGATTTGGAAAGATGAAATACTTAAGCATATGCCTTTTGACATTTATCCCAATTTATCAGGTTGAAGAATTTTGGCGGGCTGATTTTTTTTGTAAAATACTATTTTTATTTTCTACATATAAAAAAAGTCGGGTCTGAATTATTGAGAGGATAAACTAGGCATTTTTATGTTAAGTTTAAAACAACACTTATTCAGCCTGAAATCAGAGTTTGTAAAGAATATATTAAACTGCTTTCCTCTGGTAATAGCTAATATCATATCTTTGATAATTGTTTAATTCATTTTTCTGTTATTATTATTATTATTATTATTATTATTAACTATAATTTTATAATTACTTTTGCTTAAAATATTAAGATTAACTACCATAATCAATAGTCATATGTAAATGTTGCTTACCAAGGTATGTCAGTGGAACAGTGTGTATTAATGAAAAATGATCAGTTCACCAAAGATAATCAACAAAATAAATAAAATAATTATGATCTAACTCTCTGGATGACAAGTGGCCAGATAAGGTTCCGAAAGAGCTAGTCGACCTGTGTATACTCCGCCCGAATTAATCATTTTGTTGGAAATATACAAATGTGATAAACAGATGGTTAATAATCTTTAAAATAAGAAATGGCAAAAATATATATGCCGTAATGAACTTAAGCACAGTTGGCAGTTATTAAATATTTTGTTATCATTTTTGTTTCTTCGCAATATAAAAAATGTATTTCTCTTAGGATTTGTTGGCAGTAATTCTAAATTTTACTGATAATTCTTCTTCAGAACAGAGAAGCTTTCATTTTTATGCAAAATAAATACATGTGGGAGCTCAATAATGATTCTTAATGTATCTGTGTACATAAAGTACATGTTGTTCTTGAAACAATACTTTAAGTAGTTTGTTTATACAGGTAATTATCTAACGTGTACCAGAGATTCAATGGGGATCTGTCAATCAAAATGGAAACAGTAGCCAACCAGATTAATTGTTGCTACTATATTTGTTTTTTACTAGTATGATGAAGTTGATGGACTCTTATACATTTAATTATTTAATACTGTTATCAAATCAATTATTAATGCTGTAATAATGCAAAATGCTAGTGTATCAACATGACCAAAGGCTGGTATATATTACAAAATTTACTAAATAAATATGGTAACATACTAAATTAATTTAGTAGGAAACTTTTAAAAAACATTACAGCCTTTAGTCGGATATTTTATTTGAAAATTTCTGAACCCATCAATATTAAACCATCCATCCGGCCACCCAAAGGTCAAGGTTACATACTCTGAAATTTCGTGAGTGAAAGTGGCATTAAAGTTCTATGTGCTGTTAGTATAATTCCTTATATTTCTGAAATCGAAAAACCAAACCTTTTGACTAGCTCTGCTGTGGAGTTTGATAAAGATTGTCTGTCTGTCTGTCTAGCCATTAAGCGATGACACTGGCCGGGAGCATATGTAAGGCCCTTGCTCTATATATCCACTTTTGTATATATACTTAACACCATTTATTCTGCATGTTGACGGCTATATAGAGGATCTTACATGAGTGCTCATGCATTATTGTAGTATTAAACGAGTTGGGGAAAAGATTAGATGCGAGGCTATGCCAAGCATCTTATCGGTCTTCCGATGTAGTTTAATATATTCAATAATACAGGAGCACGATTGCAAGATTCTATTTATCATTTAAGAAATAAATTTCATTTTGCCGATGTTCATGGAAGTATGAACACAATGGGTAATGTGCAAAATAAGTGACGCCCGAAGAGCGTTCACGTTAATTTTGCACATGACCCATTGTGTTCATTCTTCCATGAACTTCGGAAAATGAAACTTGTCTCTTATAATAACATTTGATTTTAAAATTATTTTGAGCATCATTTTCGATTTTTAAGAGCACCATTTGTATATCATACAACGAAAAGCTGTCACTAACCAACAGGTAACCCGCTAACGTTAAACGGCCGTCACCATGACGTGACGTCAAATGGAACTTACAGCTTGCATTCCACCATTAATTTTCCATAGACGACAATGGTAACAATTGGTAATTTTATTACAAAACTGTACATATAAAGTTTTCCAAACCTGTCTTGCTTTAAAGTGTCATCCTAGCCTATCAATTTCAGATGAAAACATCCACTGCCTTCCCAACTCATTGAGCCGCTAAGCTAGGCTGAGTATCACGGGTGGTAAAGTTTCAAATTGACCTCCGCGGAGGTCTATTGAAAAACAATTTGACTATTTTCCGGTAGGCAATTTGAATATATCCTGTCATGAATTTTCGCGGTTCACTGACAGGGTTCAGACAAGATTTTTCTCGCTAGAAAAGGTATTCCAAAAATCGGAGAATGTCATGCTATATATATTTTACAGTTGTATATTGAGACCAAACGACATGGAGCAGTTTGAAGCGGTATTTTTTAAATTACTTTTGTCCTTCAGGTTCAGTACCGAAAACGAAACTAGGAAGGAGTCCTGCACAGTTAAATCGGCTTTTTAAGCGCATTTGCAGGCTTTCTGTGAAATCTTACCGATGCAGTAAGACACGTAGCTTGTATAGCTTCGTTCTAAACATACTTTCAAGAATACGCATGCTTTTATTACTACATGCTTACCCAATTTGCGTCGGCGGTCAATTTGAAAACGATGAGAACAATTTGACTAATGTAGATTAACATGGAAAAAATTAATCAGCTTAAAAGAAGAAAACATTTAATTTACTTTTCAGAAGCTAGGTAGCAACGGATTGAAAGCATGGTTTCGTGCTTCTGAAGAATATCAGATAATATTGCTCATGTAACATTGTCTTTTTTTATCGTGAAATAGTAGCACAATAGTGCTTTATATTTTTTCTTTTGTTTAAATTGTTAAATTCTGGTGTTTCATGCAAGTTTGTTAAATATTTACAAGCAATGTATAAATCAGTTAAAACTTGCATAAATGTAAATGGGTCTTTAACACAATATTTCGATAGCTACATGGGGGTCAAACAGGGGGAATCGCTGTCTCCATTACTTTTTATTTTGTTTATTAATGATATGTCCACTTCACTTAGTGACGACACCGCTGAGGTTATAAGCATTAATGAACTGCAAATTTTTCTGCTGTTGTTTGCTGATGACACCGTTTTATTTTCATATACACCTCTGGGTTTACAAATGTTGTTGAATAAATTACATGCTTATTGTCTTAGTTGGAACGTAAAAGTAAATATTGATAAAACGGTTGTTTTGACATTTAAAAAGGGCTGTCGTGTGGAAAATGTTGATATATATTATAATAATGAGCGACTAAAAAATGTCGCAAAGTTTACTTATTTAGTGGTTACATTGTCTGCAAATGGTAAAGTTTATCAAGCACAAAAAACTTTATCTGATCAAGCAATGAAAGCTTTGTTCTCAATAAATTCTTTGTTTGATTCAGTGTCACTTAATGTTTCTGAGAAAGTTAAGATTTTCGATACAATGGTTTTGCCTATTTTGTGCTACGGATGTGAGATTTGGGGGTTTCATGCCGCGCTTGATGTTGAACGAGTACACTTAAAATTTTTAAAGCAACTTCTTGGTGTAAGAACACAGACTTGTAATAATGCAGTATACGGGGAGGTCGGAAGGGTACCGCTGTCTGTTATACGCAAATAAGAATATTAAAGTTTTGGTTCAAGATTATGAAAAACCCGAATTCGCTTTTACATAAAATTTTTCAAGACCAAATTGCTAATAGTTATTCGGATAGTTGGGCATCAAAGGTAAAGCAACTTTTAAATGAACTAGGATTCAGTTTTCTGTGGAATAATGATAATATTACATATTTACAGCTGACACGCATTATTGAAAGGGTTTATGACCAATATTACCAAAGTTGGTATGAAGCTTTAAGAAAATCAAGTAAATTATGCACATACAGTATAATCAAAACGAAATTCGCTGCAGAAAAGTACCTTAACTGTGTTACAGACGGTAGGCACAGATCTGAATTAGCTAAGTTAAGGTGTTCTGCACATAAGCTAGCTGTGGAAGAGGGTAGATACCGAAATATTGAAAAGCAACAAAGGTTGTGTGTTTTTTGTCAGATGTCAGTGGTAGAAGATGAATATCATTTCTTACTCACATGTCCTTTTTACCGTGAAATACGTATAAAATATATACCCAGGTACTATCATTCATGGCCAAATATAAACAAGTTTAAATTGTTGCTTACCACTGAAAAAACAATCGTTCTGAAAAAATTAGCTAATTTTTTATATCTTGCAAAACAGAAACGCGAAGAAGCCTTGGGCGATCTTGTAACTGATTAATGTACGTAGAAATTGTATGACTTATAACTTATCTGAATGGTACGATTGTGCTGGGGCGGATGGGATTGGCGTTGTCTCGGCGTTTGATAAACGTTGAGACAGCACCGATCCAGTGCTGAATAATATAATTGTGTTATTTTAATAAAACTCATTAGGATAGTTACCAGTGCGGGCGCCTAGTGGTAACTGTATCGTTTCAAGGTCACGGGAGCGTTTGACGCTGTGTGGGCTCGAGGCGGTGCAGCTGCTGCGCTCTGGTATCTCGTAAAATACCGACAATTATACAATTTGCTTAACTAAGAAATAGTAGTTCAGAGGATTCCCGGCGTTCAAGCAGCGCTGAATCAGCGTTTATTCAGCGCCATGGCGTTGAATCAACGCTGATTCTGTGTTGTTTCACTGCGGTGGGCCCAGTGGGTTAATTACTATAAAATATTACTATAAGATTGTAAAATGAGTGAACCAACTTGCTATTATTAACGAAAGGGTTGTACTGAGACGGTGTTGACTCGGCGTTTTACTTAGACGTTACTCAACGTATAATTAAAACGTTGACAGCAAAATTCTGTTTGAAACACACGAGAGCAGCTGACCGTTGTCTTCATCGTTTCGACGTCGACGCAGCGTTTCGACGTCAACGAAACGTTTCGACGTTGCGTTGACGCAGAAACGGTGACATATTTTGCGTCGTTTGTAATTAGGGGCTGCGCTCGCGTTAAAGTGAAAAATTTGTTTCTTACCTGCGAGTCCGTTTAATAATCTACTGACAATGTATATTACACAGAAACCACGTGGTTCATGTAGTGTATTGTGACATAGTTCATTGACTAGTGCATAGGAATTTCTTTGGATTATAATAATTGGTCAACTGCCTTCAGGCTACAATTTTACGTTTACTATTACTACTACGAATAATGAATGAATTATTTTACGTTTGTGTTTACCTTGCTGCAATGCGTGGGAGTACATGTATTTGGTTTTAATGTGTTTGCATATATGTCATGGTAAAATATCGAGTATCATACATTTCTCTTATATGTATCGCCTCATAATGATGAGGGCAATGGACATTTATATGTTTGTGCCTAAATAAATTTCTTTTGACTTGACTTGACTTGACTTGTTGTAAAACCAGACCTGTGACACTGATTTGTTTGTAAACATAGCACGAACCGATTTGTTTTCATCACATCCTTCACAGGTCATTCTAAAGCGGCCGTAATGGCGTTGTTATTGTTTCATGTTGATTACCCGTGTTTGTATGTAACGGCCACTTCAGGAGTGTAATTACCTCGCAGCGAGGAGGGGGGGGGGGGGGGGGGGCATGCGGGTATGTTTGCTTGATATCTTCTTATGGGTTCACTCTAAAAGTAAAAAGTATGCAAAGACCAGGAACTGAAACAATCAAAATCCAAATCCAGCCCTCAAACCATAGTTGGAAACAACTAAGATTACAAATAATCAAGATACAGAGAACATATGGCCAACCGAGTGAGCAGCTTGTTCCCAAAAGGTGGCCACTCAGCAACCCAAACCGAACCAAAAATAATAAGAACATACATAAGGTAAAACATCACAGAAACTCTGACACCAAAAACAGGCAACAGAGAACCACAACAGAACTACCGCCTTGGAACGGTCAGTAATGAATTAAATTGTTTGAATATCGGTTCTCTTCTCTGCAAATATTAGTCTGGATGGGTTCGTTTTATTTTACAAACAAGTGAGAGCCACAGGTCTGCTTTTACAACAAAGAAATGATAAAACACTATTGTACCACTATTTCACGATAAAAAAAGAGAATGTTGCGTGAGCAATATTATCTGGTGTACTTAAGACGTATAAAACCATGCATTCAAATCATATGATATCTGGCTCCTGAAAATTCAGCACGCATTTTCTCCTTTATAGCTGATTAAATTTTTCCATGTTAATCTACATTAGTCAAATTGTTCTCATGATGTTCAAATTGACCGCCGAGAAAAATTAGGTAAGCATGTAGTAACAAAAGCATGCATATTCTTGAAAGTATGTTTAGAACGAAGCTATACAAGCTACGTGTCTTACTGCATCGGTAAGATTTCACAGAAAGCCTGCAAATGCGCTTAAAAAGCCGATTTAACTGTGCAGGACTCCTTCCTAGTTTCGTTTTCGGTACTGAACCTGAAGGACAAAAGTAATTTAAAAAATACCGCTTCAAACTGCTCCATGTCGTTTGGTCTCAATATACAACTGTAAAATATATATAGCATGACATTCTCCGATTTTTGGAATACCTTTTCTAGCGAGAAAAATCTTGTCTGGACCCGGTCAGTGAACCGCGAAAATTCATGACAGGATATATTCAAATTGCCTACCGGAAAATAGTCAAATTGTTTTTCAACAGACCTCCGCGGAGGTCAATTTGAAACTTTACCACCCGTGAGTATGGTAACCACCGATTCGTACCCCCAAAAATAGCATATTTTTTTACTAGGGGGTCAGTTACCAAAATCAACCCCATCTCCTTCTGGTAAAATTAAATATGCCTTTTTGTAACTATCATTTGTTGGTCTTTTTTATACTGCAAGAAATCTAACATGCATGATTGACAGATGACGTCATCTCTCTTACAATGTAAACCTAATGCTCTCCCCGAAATAGGCGGGGCAAGTCCTCATGAATATTTAGTGGACTGTACCCTACAACAGCCGATGGTGTCGTTTGTTTACATGTGGCGTTGCGTACCAGTGACGTCGCATGACCGACTGTTGTTAATGGAAGTATGAACACTGTTTCTCCGAAATAGGTTCATCTAAGGAAAATCATAGGGAATGTAATTATGTAAAACTAAAATGACATTTTATTAGCAAGTTTTGCACTAAAACGTCACAAGTACGCCATTAGAAAACACGACGTTTTATGGACGTCAGCGCATAACGTTACAACGTAATTTACATATTTAATCCACTAGTTGATGTTTGTTTATAATGCATGGCCTTACTACACTCTCAGGTGCGATGTCATATGATAAACAGTATTACAGAATTTTAACAGAACTTATATAATTTTGTATGTTATTATGTGACAAATATGCTAACCAATGTTTTTAGATATATTTGAACATATTATATGCCACTTGTTCACTCTAAGTACAAGAAATTATCAAATAATTGATTTGTAAAACTTGTATTTCTAATGCTAAGCATAAAATACATTGCCATCAACATAGTTTATAATTACGGTTTATAGGTCTAGTGTAATATATATGGAATATGACCAAACAGCTTTATCTTAAGTGAAGATTTTGATTTGGGGAAGAAGGCTTAATGATAATAGGAAAAAAATAATGTGGTAGTTTATTTATTTTGCATTATTCACATTGTTTCTCCGACAAACGGCAAACTGTTTTATGATCAAATTACGTCCAGTAGTCAAACTTTTAATTTCATTTATATCTGAATTCAAATGTAAAATATTGATGATATTTTCTGAAAAAAAAATAAAAGTCCTTTCAATTTATGCATAAATACTATTTCATATTTGAAAAAAAAAAAGAAGAAAAAAAAAATAAATAAAATAATAATAATAAAAAAAATAAAAACAGCCACTGTCCTATTATGATAATTTCCCTTTTTATATTACATCTTAGAAACATTTCTTTCTATTTCTTTATCAGCTGTGTTCAAAATAAAATCAGTTTCATTTTTTTCCATTACATGTAAAAGGAGATTGCAAATTTTCAAACCATATCTATGTCTGAAGTCAGTTCACACTATTTGACAATCAACAAAAGGCCGGTTAACACCTTTTCCTACTATGTCTATATTGGCTGCATTCCTCACCATTTCTATATTGGCTGCGTTTTTCCTATATTTTTTATAAGGCTGCAAAAAAGCTGCATTATATACCAGCCCCATTCCTTGGGGATTTCACCCATGTAAATAGATTGACACGGGTGAAATCTCCAAGGAAAGGATATGAAGCCGCCCAAGTTTTTGTGTGTCCTCCCCATAAATGTCTTTTAAGTTTTGAGTTTGAAAGAAAAGAGTTTGAAAATTTAGGAGTAATGGGGGTGGGGGCGGGGTCGGGGGACATCTATCTATCTATCTTTTTATACTGCAGCACCCTCTTTGAGTATAATGTGCAGTTGCGCTGTCAGTGCAAGGATAAAAGTAAGATTTTAGAAGACTTAAAAGTGCAAAAGTGAGACGTGATAAAAAATATAGTGTTAGTGCAGAAGAGGTGAAGTTAAAAACAGGTTAAAAACAGTGTTTGGAACTTAAAGGAGACGGTGATTGATCTTACAGACCCCTTCCCTGAAGGTGTCAAGATCTTTAAAAATGAAGACTGATGGAAGAAGTCTGGCCCCCAATATGCCTAAATAAATATATGACTCCCCCTGCTCCGAGGCTTATTGATTTCCGACCCCCTCCCCCCCCCCCCAGGTACATCACCAAAAAAAATCCAAGCCCCCCCCCCCCCGCCCCCTTAAATGTACCCGGCCTGATAATAAATGACTTGTCCCTTACGAAATAGACAAGACTAGACTAGATACTTCGGGCAGACATCAATGTTGACCTGTGGACACACACACACGCACGCACGCACGTCTACGAAAACCTACTAGTACAAATGGGTTGTCCTATGAAGGCCGTGTAGCTTCGAACGCGAATTTCGTTTCAATTCTTGGCGATTCGGTTAGTCCATAAAATGTGCTCTTCAGTCGGAGGCGAATTTACTTCCTCTACGGAAAAGAAAGTAGAACTTTATGTGAATTTTACTTCTTGTAGCTCTGCAGATGAATTCCCTGCATGATGGGTAACACACATAGTGGGAGTGATACAGAGGATGACTCTCATATTCGAAATGTATGCATACATGGATTTACTAGACTTTACATGCATTTTTTATTATGTGTAATGATGTCACAAAAATTCCCCTCAGGTTTTGCAAAAATGTGTGTGACAGAAATATCCATGACATTGAGATATAGAATGTAGCTTAGTCCTGGTTACTGGCTCTTTGTTATGACATTATTCACAAGAACATGTAATGCACCAGTCATTTGCAACTAGGCCCCCTCCCCCTGGGGCCGGGAAATTGCATGGATATTCTTTTCACTCTGCAAAGCCCTGGTATGCCCTGCATTGTGGGGACATTTTTTATGTCAAATCCCTGGTATAGGTCTCCGTCCCCCCCAGGGGATCATATAAATATAAAATTGGTATTCTGACAATGTGTCGTGGTAACTTTCGTTAAAAGACTCCACTATTTTCCCCGCTGTTTTAGCGGGAATCAAAAGCTTAGCGTATCCACGGCACTATCGGGACACCTCTTAGGTAAAATCATGGTACTTAAGCTCCGCTATGCCCCCGCTATTCCCGGTCCCATGGGGGCCGTGGTTGCAACTATTGGTGCATAGTATCTCTCTCGATAGATACTGAGATGATCATTTTCTCTTCTTCTTCCTTAATTCATACTCCAATTCAGTCATGTCTGTAATGTCTGGCGAAAGGGCCTAAGCCCTCCCGCTTAGAGGTATAACAAAACAACTATCTCAGTATAAAATATGTATAATGATCTCCAAAGATGGCTAACATGAAGTAAGTAACTAAGGTAACGACGTCATTAGACATAACGTCGGATACATCACAATAGAACGGTATGCAGTCTACTTATAGCTACGTCTAAAGGATATTACATATCTCCTTTTCTTTCAAAAAGAGTTTCTGTCATAATTCACTTTTCTGTTGGTTTCTTTTCCCAGTCAGGCTTTTCTTTGTTTTTCAGTCTCTTTAATCCTGTTTCTGCATGTCGATACTTTGCGAATCTAAATTCCAAACCCCGCCACTTCCCATTTCTGGGCGCCGCAGCTCTGCTTCTCTCTTTATCTGACAGATCCAGAACCAGCCACTTCCCCTCTCAGGGCTCCGCAGCTTCGCATTTCTGGTTAATTCCATTTTCTGTCATCCAGAATCAGCCACTTCCCATCTCTGGGCTCCGCAGCTTCTCTTTTCTGGTATGAAGTCTCTTCTGGTTATGATATTCAAGTAAATCTAGTCAACTTATCTTGGAATTCGCTCCCGTCTTCTTTCTTATCTCATGAATAATGTTTATCTCTTCTCTGTCTCTTCATCAGGATCAACTTCTTCTAATTGTCTTTATTTTTCTTCTGCTCTGCTACAGTTTTGCTTTAATTTCTATTATCCCGTCTCCCTTTTCATCCTCGTCGCCAATGTAATGTCTGGCGAAAGGGCCTAAGCCCTCCCGCTTAGAGGTATAACAAAACAACTATCTCAGTATAAAATATGTATAATGATCTCCAAAGATGGCTAACATGAAGTAAGTAACTAAGGTAACGACGTCATTAGACATAACGTCGGATACATCACAATAGAACGGTATGCAGTCTACTTATAGCTACGTCTAAAGGATATTACAATGTCTGATCATTATATTAGAGGGCCAGACCTGTTTACAACTTTGCTTTTGGCGTATTTTCTACGCTTTTCTGTTTAAAAATATGCTCTACGTTTTAACCATCTGAAACTACTTAAGATTGCAAATCCAGTGTTTTTCAGTCCTTTTCCTGTGATTTTGGACCATCCCAGTGTTCTCCCCAGAAAGTTCAGAAGGCGTAATCGGGACGTTTCGCGCCAGGGACGTTTCATCCCAAACAGGCCAAAAACCCGGGACGATTCGACCCAGGACGTTTCGTCCCATATTCATTTAGTGATGTGAAGAATAAGTCCAGATCAAAACATGAGAATATCCAAAAACTCAATATGTTTATACTATTAATTACATGGATTCATGGAACATATAATTATAAGCCTAATTATAATATCAATGAACTACCAGAGCACGTAAAATCAAGAGCAAGGCAAGGCCCTGGAATTGCAGACGATACGACAATGCACCTCTGTAATAACCTCCATACCAATGCAATGGAGGAAACCTCTACCCCATCACTTAAAATTGAAAATATTTTTGAAAAAAATATAGATATATCTAAATAAAAATAAATAAATAAAAATAAGATCGGAATACAAATTTTTGTCAATTTTTAAATAGAACTAAGACAGTGTAGGTCCATTAACCCATAACACAATAAGGCTTATCGCTTGAAGTAAACATTGAAAGGTAGTATAAATAAAGGATTTACCATATACATGAATAGGAATACTTTATTGCCGACAGCCAATATACATTTATAGGGTGGGTATTAACTATCTCGACTGCACATAAGTACCATTTGAAAAGTCAAGATACATCCCTCGCCTGCCCCTCCCCCTTCCTTTGGCACTCCATAAGTAAGGGACGAAACGTCCCGGAATTATGGGACGAAATGTCCCAAGAAGGAAAATGGGACGAAACGTCTGGGACGAAATGTCCTGGGTCAAAATGTCTCTGGCGCGAAACGTCCCGCAGCCCAGAAGGCATGTCTCTTTTACCACAAAAATCAGATTTTGACTTGTTGATCAATTTTTAAAATCCTTAATTTACCAATGTTTTGTCAAAATTAGCCTAAATTTACATCATAGATAATTCATTGGTAATCCTTAATGCATTAAAACAACTTTACTGGCTAAGAAATGAAAATAATAGCACTTTAAAAAAAATTCATTGGAAATTATGGCATGTTGCAAAGTAAATGTTAATGACAGGTAAGCAGTCTCATTATATTTGAAGATTTTGGCCTAAAAATGGTGTATATGGTTGTCTTAATGAGTACATGAAGATTTATGAGTACAAGTGGTCATGGTCATTCTTTGACTTTTGACCCAAAACTCATATTTTGACAATTTCAGACATGATAAGTAAAAGCCACCTTGCCAATTGTTCAGGTGAGCAATTCAGGGCCTCATGGCCCTCTTGTTGAATATGGTATTTTTGTCTCATTTTACAGTTTGATGAAAACGGATCAGAAAATGAAGATTCAGGTAAGTTTGTGGTTAAAGGAAACTACTACAGACATTTATCTTTATGTACAGCTGAACTACTAGTGTAAACATTCAAAGTGTTTAGACAAAATACTAGAACAAAAGCTGTAGACAAAGATCAGACTGCTGGGGAGCAGTCTGATTAGAGTCTGCAACATTTGCCCTTCAGCAAACCGTTATATGAAACTTTGCCAAATGGCACAGTCTTCTACTAATTTGAAGTTGGTAAGTCAGTGCTCCAGACAAGAAAGGGTAACAGGGATAATTTAGGGATACTTTTCCAGCTGACTTTTCCTTATTTTTCCATAAAAACATATGTTGTGACCCTTCATTAGAATCGTCTCGGTGAGACGGTTCTAATGAAGGGTCACAACATATGTTTTTGTTGAGAAATAAGAAAAAAAATATCTCTGAATTATCGCTGTTACCCCTTCTTATCTTGAGCTCTGGTAAGTGTATTGCACGTAGGAAGCCTACTAAATGGCATTAATCAAGTGAGGTGAATTCATCCCTTGCATGATGAAACAAACAGCATGATCTGCATCTACATTGTTATACTCCAACATACACAATAATACATGTGACTGCCAACAATGTGGCAATTTTGTCATGTGATAATCAGATGTTCTGTCTTATTTATACAGGGCAGTCAAAGACCTCACTGTTGGCTCTATGGGTTGGACCTCTTCCATAGATGGCTGATGTGACAAGCCAAGGCTCTGATCAGACTGCACTTGTGTGCAGTCTGATCAGAGCCTTTGCTTGTCACCAATGCCACATTTTGGAAATCACATGATGTGACACAAATTTTATGTTTAGGGAATCAGAGAGATGTATAGCCTTAGGGAATCAGAGAGATGTATAGCCTTTGTCATTTCATCTGTCCAGTTTACTGTTCATATGTCTGTTGATATTGCATTAAAGTTTTGCATAAAGTTTGCTTGTGGAACTGACTTGGGGTTCATGTAAGGCCCTGCCCCCTTGCTTTATTGTGAAAAAACAGTGGTTAGGATAAATAGGGTAGCAAGGATAATTTAGGGATAAATTTCCATATTTCTGCATACATGTGAAAAAATACGTTGTACATCTCATTAGAACTGTTTCACCAAGATGGTTCTAATGAGGTGTCACATACGGATCTTGTGATGGGTAACATGTTTTTGTTCAGAAATAGGAAAAATTATCTCAAAATTATCCTCAAAACCCCACCTTAATCTGGAGCTCAGGAAAAGCCGCAGATTATTTCACACAGAATTACTGGAATCTAGGCATTTTGGTTTAAACAATATTTTATTAATCAATTCACATTGTATAATTTACAATTTAAAGTATCAGGATCTGACAGTAAGCTAAAAGCTTATAGTGGTCATCTCCTGATTTTTTATGCCCCCAACTTCGGAGAAGTTGAGGGGGCATATTGGTTTGGGCCTGTCCGTCCGTCTGTCCGTCTGTCCGTCCGTAACACTTTTAAGCAGCTTGGAAACTCAAGAACCCCTAATGCTAGGATCTTGAAATTTTATATGTGGCATCTACATGAAAAATAAGCAGATACATATTTTTTCTTTTTTCCACTGGTCATGTATTTCAAGAGTTATGCCTCTTTTTTGACTAAGTGCATTGTAAGCCTATGGAACCTTGTTAGCAAAATATTTCAAGAACCCCTGATGCTAGGATCATGATTTTCTGCAGGAAAGCATTGCCTATGAACTAGATGAACTGATTAACTTTTCAAAAAATATCGTGAAGTTTTTACCGAGTTATGCCCCTTTTTCAACTTAGTGCATTGTAAGCCTATGGAACCTTGTTAGCAAAATATTTCAAGAACCCCTGATGCTAGGATCATAATTTTTTGCAGGAAAGCATTGCCTATGAACTAGATGAACTGATTAACTTTTGAAAAAATATCGTGAATTTTTTACCGAGTTATGCCCCTTTTTCAACTTACCGCATTGTAAGCCTATGCAACCTTGTTAGCAAAATATCTCAAGAACTCATGATGCTAGGATCATGATATTTTGCAGGAAGACATTGCCTATGAAGTAGATGAACTGATTAACTTTTGAAAAAATGTCGTGAATTTTTTACCGAGTTATGCCCCTTTTTCAACTTACCGCATTGTAAGCCTATGGAACCTTGTTAGCAAAATATCTCGAGAACTCCTGATGCTAGGATCATGATATTTTGCAGGAAGACATTGCCTATGAAGTAGATGAACTGATTAACTTTTGAAAAAATATCGTGAATTTTTGACCGAGTTATGCCCCTTTTTGGACTTAGTGTATTGTAAGCCTATGGAACCTTGTTAGCAAAATATATCAAGAACACCTGATGCTAGGATCACGATATTTTGCAGGAAGACATTGCCCAAGGTGTAGATGACTTGATTAACTCTTGAAAAAAAAATGTGAATTTTTTACCGAGTTATGCCCCTTTTTCAACTTAGTGCATTGTAAGCCTATGGAACCTTGTTAGCAATATATCTTGAGAGCCCCTGATGCTAGGATCATGATTTTTTGCAGGAAGACATTGTCCAAGGTGTAGATGACCTGATCAGCTGTTGAAAAAAAAGAGTTAATTTTTGACCGAGTTAAGCCCCTTCTTCGACTTAGTGCATTGAAGCCTATGGTATAAAAGTACCTGTTCATACGGTCAAGAACTGTTAGAGATAGGGACTTGAAATTTTATGTGTGGCATGTACATGAAAAATACTCGAGTTTGTGAACAAAACATCCAAAGAACTGCTCAAGCTTTGTTCCTTGTATTTGGCATACAGTTACAGACTAAGATGTAGATGAACCGGTTAATACACCTTTCTGACTTATAAATTATGGGATGAACCCTCTTTAGAGGCAAGTATAAGGTTGGGGGCATAGTGTTTCATAAACACATTTTCTAGTTTTGCACTTGGTTTAAACAATATAAGGCATTTTGATTACTGGTGTACATGTAAGATTTGAACACAGCTTCATCTGGACATAAATGATAGTCACTGATATAGGGTAGCCAATATGGGCAAATAAACCCAAAGGTTGGCATACCTTGAGTTCTGATTTTATATTTTCAGAAAAAGAGGGTCAAACTATAACAGATTTAGAGTCTTTGTTTAGCCATACAGAACTGAGAGTTATAGCAGCAAAAATAAAGTAAGATGTGTGCATGCATATATATGACCTTAATGTCAGCATACATTTTGTAGCTGGCCACACTTTACTGCTTACAGTGCTACAGATAAGAAGGGATAATAGGACTCATTAAAGAATAATTATCCATAGTTCTCCATCAAAACATATTTGGTGACCCATCATTAGAACTGTCTCAGCGAGACAGTTCTAATGAGGGTCACAACATATGTTTTTGATGAGAAAAAAGAAAAATTTTCCCAAATTATCCTCAAAACCTCACCATATCTGGAGCTCTGGCTTACAATATAAGAAGCTGTAATATACTGCATGCAATTAATTATTATGGTATTTTACTACAAGCTTGTAGGAATGTGTTTAGCAGTGTTCATAAAAGTTTATTTACCAAAGTATTTGGGCAGAAATGAGTCATCAAACAGTGTGGACATAGATCATTTGAGTATCTTGATCATGGTCTGCTCTGTTTTATTTAAATCTATTTTGATATACTTGTCCTAATTCCAAGATAGAAGAGTTGATTACATAAGATGGATGACTTACACTATTACTTCCTTTTCAACAGTATTTCAGCCCTACTAGGATGACAGGAGGATGATTATGAAAGGTTCTGTGCTATGAAACACCGCTTGCATTGAACAGAATCTCACCTCCAGGGGACTCGAACCCACAACCCAGTGGTCCCAAGTTGGGAGCACTAACCACTTGGCTACTTTATTAGAATGGTAAAATCTGTTAGAGGTGAAAAGTTAATTTTCTCAAGAGAAGAAAGAAAAAATGGGGGTTAGCAAAAATGGTTTTAGTTCTTTAGTCAAAACAGGATGACTACAAAGCAGATGAACAGGCATCTCATTAAAATTGCCTTTTCAAAATGATGCTGGTAACATCATACAGCATTCCTTATTTCTGTAAAATAACAACATTATTCACTGTCTCTAAATGTTTGCAGAATTTGCTTTTGTTTTTTGTGTGATATGTGTTTTATGGCCCTGTCAAGAATATTTCACCTATATTGATCCAATTGCTAAGCAAAGGAGGGTGAAATGTAGCTCCTGGCGTTAACCATCTGAAGCAAGCAGAACAGTGATTTCTCTAGTGTGTGCTGGACAAGGCTTAAACCCACAGTTGCCAGAGGCCAAATGTGTTTAAAGTTAGTACTCCTAACCGCTTGGCCACTGAATCTGGTTTACTTGCAACCAAAGTTTATTTCTCCTCATCTCTTTATAGGGAGGAAATACCTGAGAATGTTATCCAACAGCATCGCTACCAGATTGTGCGCTGGCTGGATGATCGTGAGGCGAAGAGCGAGGAAACTGTCACACTGGCCCAGTTCTGTGACATGCTGATGAACAAACCTGGTGTGTCTAGGGAGGATGCTATCAGAGTAAGAACACAGAAATTGATTTCATCTCACTGTGGTGTTATAAAGTAGTTTACAAGTAGTTTTTAAGCTTAAGTGAAATTGAAGTGTAACATAGTTTTAATGATAAATTTTATGAAGTAAACAATCTAGTAGACTCTATCCCATATGCTTAAAAGATCATTGGAGCACTGTAGGTGACTTCACAACAATTTCTTTTCACCTGGTCCTGTTTTAAACTGCAGGGCCCATCCTTGTCCATTCTTTAGCAAAAAATACTCACTAAATAATCAGAGATCTTGTGTATGTGTGTAGGGGGACAGTACTAAACAGATTTTGGAGATCCACATTACAAATGTCTTGGTGGTACATGCTGACTGATCTGAATCTTCACTGTTTATGAAATAATTGAGCTGCAACACAACAAAGTCAACGTCAACAAAGTGGCATGTGCATCCAGCAAAGAGTCAAATCAGACTGGGTAGCTGTCCATTCTGATCAGAGTCTTTGCTATGCACTTAAAGGGTAGCTAAAGGTCTAAGCTAGCTCTACATGCAAAGTGAAAACTCTAACCAGGTTGGACAACTGCTCAGTCTGATTTGAGCCGTCACTGGGTGCACATGCCACTTCGTTGGTTTTGTCGTGTTGCAGCTCATATGTAATCTACATTTTTTTATGTCATGGCTTGTTTTGCATTTGCAGGCATTTCAGCAGTTTGACACAGATGGCAGTGGAGTTGTGGAGGTCAGCACGATATTGTCAGCACTGAAATGTATGAATGGGCCCAACATGATGGGAGAATTAGGAAAGAGTATAAGAATGCTACAGGCTTGTTCACTCACCCCAGGTAATATGCTGTATATTTATCTGTCTAAGCCAAATTATTATGACTTTAGGGTGAAAGATAACAGACTCACCCCTATTTGTGCTGAATGTTGTAACCCTCATTAAATCTTTACTGAATATTTATACTTACCTACCCAAGTCACAATGTTTTGATTTAAGTAATTTTTTATTTAATACAAATTACATGGTTACTAAACAGCACAATATTCAATATGGTACAGGATCTGACGGGAAGGGGAACATTTATATGAAAGTCACCTCACGCTATTTTGCTATGTTTGGTCTGCCCTACCTTCAGAGGGTCACCATCTAAAGGTTTGCCAATAGTTAATAGGTATGTTGCAGTCTGTTGTGCAGTGTGTCAGGTATCTTATTAACAAGATGACAAGATTATGATAGAAACCCGACAATCAGTGTTCATTCTAGAAATTTTTGACTGGGGCCCTAGGGCCCTGGCCACAGAAAAAAATGGGACCATGACAGAAGAACATGCGCCATAGAAGATCAAGATGACATAACTCACCATGGCGTCTGACTGGATGACGACCACATTTTTCCGGCTTTCACAGGACTATCATTCTTGGGGGTGGGGTTGATGTCATTCGCAGCCGTTTCTGTAGTGTTTTCGGGCGTGTCATGCACTGAATCGGTCTAAGTAGAAGGCTCAGATACTTTCTGATGCAAGTTTGACTTGAATTTTGAAAAACGCCTAACATTGTCCAACCCCGATGTTTTTTCTCCTTTTCAAGCAACTTTCGTTTCGGCATAATGTTTATGGAGAAGAAATATAATTTAAGTAACGAGAAATTTGATTGGTCTCTAAGGACCAACAGTCTGAGCATGATGTTCAAGCAGCCAGTGAAAAAGAGCATCTTACGTTTGTGGGTATACTTGTTGGTAAAAATGGAACAGGTATGCTCAAGCCATTTTAAAGCATGGCTTACACTGTACCAGGGCTAACAGACGGGATGTGGTCAGCGAACGGGGATTTTTTTCACGCCATTGCGGCACATGTGCGGGAAGTTTTATGCGCTGGTAACGGGGAAAATGCGTCATAGGCGCAATGACGGGGTCTAGAATGAACACTGCAACAATAATCACAAGAACTTCTCCAAGTTGGTCCAGTGATCAAGGAAGTGGGTTGGTGGTAATTCCAAGGAAATATTAGGCCAACACACAAAAAGGGTGCTTAATACATATGTGAAAAGTAGAGGCTGAGATCAGGCTATGTATCTGTGCAGTTGAGTCAAACTCTTTGCTGTTGGCACACACAATGTATGAACCCTGAGGAATTCACATACAGAAAATAAGACTCTAGCTAAACCTTGGAGATTCGCTAATCTCCAATGTTCGCAGCGAGAGAAAAATAATGTTTAAATAACATGTACTTATTTTTCCCCGTCTTGTTGCAGGATTTGTTGATGTTTACTCTGAACACAAAAATGCAGTGAACCAGCATGCTGAAAGAATACTTAAGGTATACTTCCTACTACATCTTTACTGACTAGTCATGTATCATAGATTTATGGTCATATGCATCATTTGTGATTTCTGTGATGTAAAATTCCACATATAAAGATCTAAATAAAGTTATTTACACAAAGGCGTTGCCTCTAATAGCCACATCTAAATAAAATAATGGATAAGTGCTTTAATCATGTTTTTAGTCTAAAGGGTCATCCCAGAGCTTTCAGACAGGGAGGAGTTTTGGGACATTTTCTGGATTTTAGGGAGAAGTTTTGGTATAAAATTTGAATTTCCTATACATGTATATACTATATCTTTCTTAGCTCAAGATAGGGAGAAGTCAGCCAGCAAAGGGATACCTATACTCCCAAATTGCCCTCTAAGCTGAGCCCTGAATAGTATGCTTTTTTCTGTTGACTAAATTACATGTGCAGGTGGATGTGCTTATTTATATCACCTATACAGTATGACTGTTTTTACTTTCAGTACTTGTTAAGAAACAGAGCCCCAAGCAACAGTTTACCATTCCCCTACCTGTATGGTTTCAACAACACCTCTAGTATGAGACTATCAGTGTTAAAGAATACCTTTAACAGCCTGAAGGATGCCAGTAAGTAATTTACAGTGTTTGCTGATATGAGCCGCACCACGACAAAACCAACATAGTGGCATGTGGGCCCAGCAAAAATTTAGGTCAGCCTGTGCATCTGTCCAGTCTTATTGGAGTCTTCTCTGTGTGCTTAAAGGGTAGCTAAGGATCTAAGCTACCTCCATGCGGACAGCAAGATCAGACTGGGCGGATGCCCAGGCTGATTTGAGTCTTCGTTGGGCGCTCATTTCTATCATGTAGCAGCTCAATTATAATGTCTACTCTCATACAAGGCAGTGCGTAGGACAAGTTTCTAAATGGACATTTTTAACCCTTATAACAATTTTCAAAGGGTCCTTTTATATCTTAAAGTCACAACATATGAGAAATCTGAAATCAAAATCTCTGTGTCCTTCTTCAGTTTTCTCAGATTGGCAGTAGTGTTGAACAGGGTGAAAATTAATATCCTTTGTTGAAGCAGCATTATTTAGATCACTGTCAGTTACCATTAACTTTTCAATGCCACTTTGTCAGTCACAGCTATATATCTTTCCTTTTCAGCAAAGGGTCAGATTACTGAAGCATCCTTATCTGACGGAGAAGAAGTGAGACTCTTAAATCCCTGTTACAGTTCTCTAGAGGTCTCTACAAATCCTGCCGATGCATACAGGTGAGTCACCACAACAACAAATGTGCCATATCAATCCTATTAAATGCCTCGGTTCTAATAGAAGCCACCCCCTCTTTTTCCAAATATTGTTATATTGACTTGCCAAAGTTGGAAAACTCCAGGCATAAAATCCTTGGATGGTGTAGTTTACATACTGTAATATGTTCACTTCATCATTGTCCATGAGATATTTATTCAGTTGGCAGCTGCTTTAGTGATGACAGAGTACACCTGTGATTCTTAGATGTTTAGAATCACAATTTATTGGAAGCATTTGGTGAGTGGTTGATCATTACTGTTCAGGTCCTAAATACCCCCCGCCCCCCTTTTTGGCAAAAATGCAATGCAACCACTGGGGTAAACTTAAGCCACTTCTGTAATAGATTTACTGCAGCCCTTATGCAAATGGGAATGAGACAATATGAAAATGTTTTGTGATAATTGTTACAGCATCACCTTTTTCTGCCATTTTTACAAAGGGGAGCAACTTTTGTGACTCCTGTTTGCTTTCCTTGAAAAAGCAGCCTGTCCAAAATGAGTCTACTGTTAAAGAAAAGAATTTAGGAGCAAATTCTTTCTTTCAGAAGTTGACTCCATTGAGATGGGATGCAAACATGAAAGTGGCAGAGTTGCTTCCCATGTCAGTGTACTCATTCTCAGTTGATTTACAGAGTATGTGTGAAAAAGTTTGAAAGACTCTATAATAAAATTTGCCCTTTATATTCCAGGCTGACCAATGGATTACCCAACACATTTTGGCAGTCTGATGGAGCAGCAAGATCACACTGGATCAGGTCAGTACGTCATCAGTAATGACTACCCCACTGCAATGCCTTCAAAGGAAAAAAGAGAATACCATGTTAGTGTCTTTTGATATCAAGTTTATCAGGTGAGACCAGAAACAGCGTAGAAATGGCAAGGCTTGCAGAGCCAGTCTGACATGTTTCTGGTAGAGCCTGATAAACTTAATATCAAAAGACACTTGTTTTTTTTATTTTTCATGCATCATTAGAAGGTATTAAGGCGACACAGAGCAGCAAGCAAATGAAAAACAACCGTGTTATGACGTAAGTTGGTGACTTCATTTAACCAATCGAACATTGTTGTCACAGCCAACATCAGTATGTAGGTAAGCGTCTTTATAGATTGCTTCACTAGGCACTGCCTGATATCGTTCAAGCAAGCGCAGTTCTACAGTGACATGATATCACATTATGTTATCATACCCCTGTTATCAGGTAGAATTTGCAGCAGACCTGATAAAAGAAAAAAATGCCTGATGTCTTGAGAATTCTTGAACCCAAATCAAATTTTAGCAGAGCATCATGTTATAGAGATGCAATGTTATTTGAGGGGAGTCTAAATTAGCATTTGAGCTATACAGATATTTAATTTCATGCTTTTATGTGACCTGTTTTCATGGACTTGTTAGTGCAGATGTTCCGTACATGAAATTCTGGAAGAAAATACACAAGGAACCTTTATTAAAAATTATCCATCTGAATTTAGATAAGTATAAATAGGTGACTTATTAGAAACTAGATTTTCTAGTGCTCAGTCACGGACAGTTCCTCTGTAGTACAAGATCAGCCTTTAGTTGAACCTCTGCTGCTACCGCTGCAAAAATAAAAAGGATAGTAGAGCACACACAAAGAGAAT
Source organism: Ctena decussata (assembly GCA_963989385.1). Taxonomy (NCBI): domain Eukaryota; kingdom Metazoa; phylum Mollusca; class Bivalvia; order Lucinida; family Lucinidae; genus Ctena; species Ctena decussata. The sequence goes on from OZ022500.1 coordinate 3,884,587, forward strand.
AAAATATTATTTCAACCTGTATATTGCTATTCTTTTGGCTTTGGCTATAAAGATACCTTAGGATGGATGTTCTGTTGATAGGATATCATGGAAATTCTGATGATCATACTAGGAAATTCACCAGCTGATCAGGAGGGGCTGTATTGTAGTGGATAACACTCCAGACTACCAATCCAGGGGTCGCAAGATCAATCCCCAATTTTTTTTACTGTATGCACATACATGCCCCTGCACATTACACTCAACTCTTGATATCTCAGTCAAAGTTTACCTTAAGCTACTGGTCCCAGAAAATTTACTTTTGAGATACCAGCAGTTTGAGATTAGGGAAGTTGAAATGTAAAGGTAATTAGGAAATGTGTCCAAACTACATTCTTTGATATGAGAGGCTACTTGAGAAGTATCAATGTTTGAGATAACAAGAGTCAACTGTATTACTCTTCATGTGCTATTTTCTAGGCTACACATGCGGTCCAATGTGGTGATCAAGAACCTAAGTATATCTGTAGCATCCTCAGACTCGAGCTACATGCCTGAACAGATCTCTGTTACAGCAGGTAGAAACACTAGAAATCTCAGAGAAATCAAAGATGTCAGGATTCCTAGGTAAATATCGTTGTATCTCTGAGGGGAGTTAATCCTGGAAAAAAATAGATATATGAAGACACATAATAGAGCTCTTGCCAAAGGGAATATTAGATAGTAGTTGGAATATCCACAGTTTAGTTCATGAGTTCAGTGTTTTGATGTATTAGCCCTTTTTCAAGACGAAATTTTCACTTATAACTCACATTGTCCTTCTCGTGCAGCCTCACATACTGAAGATGAAAGAGAATCAGTCAGCATGGGCTTCAGCAGCACAGATATATGCTACCTTGTGTAGGATGTTAGATAAGTGTAGGGATAGAAAATGATATCCTGTGTACATTATTTGTCGATACAGTGTAGACTACACAAAAATGATGATGTAAATTGAAAATGAACGGTCCATCTTGAAAAAGGCCTAATAAGCCAAAAGGTGACTGTGAGAAGAACTTTTTGACTGAGGCTTTCCATAACAATAATTCTGGAATGAATTTTCTTAGTGTCTGCATAAAGACATATCTATTGATCCTTACGTCGTATTATTTTATGGAGCTTGATTTGAAATTGTGTTATATTATTGGAGGGTGGAGGAGTTTCTTTAGTAATAGTAGTATCTTAAGTGAAGTCACTTGGTATTAGCCCATGCTTATTATGCTTGATCGGTTTTGATCTTTTATCATTTCAGTCATGTTAATGGTGAAGTAGAATTGTTAAAAAATGCCAAGACACATTATCCAAGTAGGTATCTGTTCCATTGTCGTGATTGCCTGCATTGTCATGTTGTTTTTTTTCCACCATTTTTGGGGAGGGGAAACCATTTTGCTTCCCTCAGTGGAGAAGCTCAGCTGTCATGGGATCTACTCTAAAAAGAAAGAATGTGCTTCTATGGGAGCAAATTATTTTTTTTTGAAAGTTGGATCCCATTAAGAAGGGAGGCAACTGAAAATGACAGTTGCTTCCCCTGAAAGTATACCCATTTACCTTAACAAGTTCCAGTCAACCCTCATTACAACAGCGAAATTCTTCATAACGTCATTTTGATGTGCACAAAATGGTTTTATTGTTCAAACTATATCTTTTTTTTATCACAGCAAATTCAGTATAACATCAATATGTTTGGGAACTACTGCTGTCATAGGAAAAAGTGTACTTTAATTTTCCTACCGTGTAACAGTTGATTTTACAGTTTCAGGATGGGGATCACAGTTTTTGTTATAATGATATGCTGCACAGTAAAATGGTTTCCCTTTGAGTTTATATCAAGGTTAATGGCTTACTTTTTAGCTCACCTGAGCCTCATAGGTGAGCTTATAGTATAGCCAGGCATCAGTCGTCCACATTTTCAAACATCTTCTCCTCTGAAACCACTGGGCCGATTGAAGCCATATTTCATATGGAGCCTACCTAGGTCTGGGGAACGAAAGCTTGTTCTGGGTATCTGGGTCACATGACCAAGATGGCCGCCACACCCATATATGGTAAAAACCCTTCAAAAATCTTGTTCTCCAGAACCAAAAGGCTTGGAACTTGGTATGTAGCATCGAGCATGCAGGCCCATCATAGTTTATACAAATGATAACCTTGCAATGACCTTGACCTAATTTATGACATGGTCAACTTTGGTACGTTAGGTTTTTTTCTGGTAAAACGCTTAAACAGTGGATTTCTCAGAAACTATTTAAGTCTAAGGTACAATACTTGGTATACATGGTCAACTAAATGAACAAATGAAGATATTAAGTCACTAAAGGTCAAGGTCATTCGGTCCGTCCATCCGTCGTCAAGATTTTCAGACATCTTCTCCTCTGAAACCACTGGGCCGATTAAAGCCAAATTTCATATGGAGTCTCAATGGGATGGGGGAACGAAAGTTTATACGCGGGGTCTGGGTCACATAACCAAGATGGCCGCCATGCCCATATATAGTAAAAACTCTTCAAAAATCTTCTTCTCCAGAACAAAAAGGCCTATGACCTTGAAACTTGGTATGTAGCATTGGGCATGCGGGCCCATCATAGTTTATACAAATGATGACCTTGCAATGACCTTGACCTAATTTATGACATGGTCAACTTTTGTATGTTAGGCTTTTATATGGGAAAACGCTTAAACAATGGATTTCTCAGAAACTATTTAAGTCTAAGGTACAATACTTGGTATACAAGGTCAACTAAATGAACAAATGAAGAGATTATGTCACTAAAGGTCAAGGTCATTAGGTCAGTCCATCTGTTGTCAAGATTTTCTAACATCTTCTCCTCTGAAACCACTGGGCCGATTAAAGCCAAATTTCATATGGAGTCTCAATGGGATGGGGGAACGAAAGTTTATACGCGGGGTCTGGGTCACATGACCATATATAGTAAAAACTCTTCAAAAATCTTCTTCTCCAGAACAAAAAGGTCTATGACCTTGAAACTTGGTATGTAGCATTGGGCATGCGGGCCCATCATAGTTCATACAAATGATGACCTTGCAATGACCTTGACCTAATTTATGACATGGTCAACTTTTGTATGTTTGGCTTTTATATGGGAAAACGCTTAAACAGTGGATTTCTCAGAAACTATTTAAGTCTAAGGTACAATACTTGGTATACATGGTCAACTAAATGAACAAATGAAGATATTATGTCACTAAACGTCAAGGTCATTCGGTCAGTCCATCCGTCGTCAAGTTTTTCAGACATCTTCTCCTCTGAAACCACTGGGCCGCTTGAAGCCAAATCTCATATGGAGTCCCAGTGGGATGGCGGGGATGAAAGTTCATACGCCGGGTATGGGTCACAAGACCAAGGTGGCCGCCATGCCCATATATTGTAAAAAACCCTTCAAAAATCTTCTTCTCCAGAACCAAAAGGCCTATGACCTTGAAACTTGGTATGTAGCCACGGGCATGCAGGCCCATCATAGTTTGTACAAATGATGACCTTGCAATGACCTTGACCTAATATATGACATGGTTAACTTTGGTATGTTAGGCTTTTATATGGGAAAACTCTTAAACAGTGGATTTCTCAGAAACTATTTAAGTCTAAGGTACAATACTTGGTATACATGGTCAACTAAATGAACAAATGAAGATATTATGTCACTAAAGGTCAAGGTCATGCTCTCTGTCCATCTGTTGTCAAGATTTTCTAACAGCTTCTCCTCTGAAACCACTGGGCCGATTGAAGCCAAATTTCATATGGAGTCTTAGTGGGATGATGGAACGAAAGTTTGTTCCCGGGATCTGGGTCACATAACTAAGATGGCCGCCATGTCCATATATGGTAAAACCCGTTCAAAAATCTTCTTCTCCAGAACCAAAAGGCCTATGACCTTGAAACTTGGTATGTAGCATTTGGAACATGGGCCCATCATAATTCATACAAATCAGGACTGTGCATTGAGTGTGACCTAATTTATGGCAAGGTCAATTTTGATGCATTGGGAAATGCTTAAACAGTGGATTTCTCAGAAACCATTCAAGTCTAAGATATGATATTTGGTATTTATGGTTAACTAAGTGAGCCTATTAAGATATTATTTTGTTATAGGTCAAGGTCATTCTTTGACCTTTGTTTAAGGTCACTGTGATTCTGTTGCCTGTCAACATTTTCAAACATCCTCTCTGAAGCCACTGGGCTATTTGAAGCTATATTTCATACGGAGCTTCACTGGGTTAAAAGAAGCAAAGTTTGTTGAGCTGGTCATGGTCACGTGACCAAGATGGACACCATGCCCATATATGGCAAAACTCCTTCAAAAATCTTCTTCTCCAGAACCAAAGGCACAATGACCACGTGGCATGGTATGTAGCATTGAGGAGTTGGGCCCATCATAGTTTGTACAATAATGACAGTGCATTGGCCTGTATGTGCACTTAGTACTGGTTAACCACTTAGGAGGTCTAAGCCTGCCCAGGAATAGTGTGGTTAGGTTAACTGACCGTCCCGACATGACCAGAGTTGTTTACCGTGGACGTTTAGCAACAATATCAATCAATCAAACATTGACCTAATTTATGGCAAGGTCAACTTTGGTATGTTATGCTTTTATATGGGAAAATGCTTAAACAGTTGATTTCATGGAATTTTTTTAAGCGTAGATATAATAATTGGAAAATATGGTTAACTAAATGAATACATGAAGACAAGGTCATCAAAGGTCAAGGTCATTTTTTGTACTTTGCTCAAGGTCACTGAGATTTTAAAATTAAAATACGCACACCTTTTAAGCCACTGGTTTCAAATTTGTAACAAATGAGCGAAATGACAAATTGTGTCTGTTGACAGAAGGTGTCAGGTGAGCTGCAGGACCATTGGTCCTCTGGTTTATTTTTCTTTCAAATAATTTACACTGATTGAGATATGTACCATTTTCCAGCCCATATCTTTCCGATTCTAGTAACTTTTTGAAGGAACCACAAAAATTTCAGTTGACATCCATGCAGGTTTTACTGACCATTTTTAGCTCACCTGAGCCAGAGGCTCCGGGGGAGCTTATAGGATGGTAAGGCTCCGGCGTCCGTCGTCCGTCCGTCGTCCGTCCGCCCACAATTTCAAACGACTTCTCCTCTGGAACCCCTGGGCCGATTGTAACCAAATTTCATATAGAGCCTCCTGGGACCTTAGGAACGAAAAGTTGTTCAAACGGTCCTGGTCACATGACCAACATGGCCGCCATGCCCATATATGGTAAAAACCTGAAAAAATCTTCTTCTCCAGAACCAATAGGTCGATGGTCTTGAAACTTGGTATGTAGCATCGGATACACGAGTACTACCAAGATTGTTCAAATTATGACCTTGGGTTGACCTTGACCTTTTTTACGGTAAGGTCAAATTTGCTTACTCATGCTTTTATATGGCAAAATGCTGCAACATAAGATATCTTGGAAACTGTTGAAGATTTTGGTCTAAAAATTGGTACATACAGTCATCTTAATGACTACATGAAGATTTATGAGTACAAGAGGTCAAGGTCATTCTTTGACCTTTGACCCAGAACTCTCATATTTTGACAATACAAACAATCTCCTCAAAAACCACTAGGCCAATTGTAACCAAATTTCATATAGATCCTCCAGGGGTTGAGGGAATGAAAATTTGTGCATACGGTCGAGGTCACATGACCAACATGGCCACCACGCCCATATATGGTAAAAACCTTTAAAAATCTTCTTCTCCAGAACCAGTAGACCGATGGCCTTGAAACTTGGTATGTAGCATTGGGTACTCAAGTACTATCAAGATTGTTCAAATTATGACCCTGGGTTGACCTTGACCTTTTTTTCGGCAAGGTCAAATATGGGAAAATGCTAGAACATGAGATTTCATGGTAAGTTTTGAAGATTTTGGCCTAAAAATTGGTACATAGAATCATCTTAATTAGTACATGAAGGTTTTTGAGTACAAGAGGTCAAGGTCATTCTTTGACCTTTGACCCAGAAATCTCAAATTTTGACAATTTCAAACAATCTGCTCTAAAAGCACTTGGCCAATTGAAACCAAATTTAATATAGAGCCTCAAGGGGTTGATGGAATGAAAATATTATCTAACGGTCCTGGACACATGACCAACATGGCCGCCACGTCCATATATGGTAAAAACCTTTAAAAATCTTCTTCTCCAGAACCAATTGACCGATGGCCTTGAGACTTTGTAAGTAGCATTGGGTACTCAAGTACTATCTAGATTGTTCAAATTATGACACTGGGTTGACCTTGACCTTTTTTACGGCAAGGTCAAATATGGGAAAATGCTAGAACATGAGATTTCATGGTAAGTTTTGAAGATTTTGGCCTAAAAATTGGTACTTAGAATCATCTTAATGAGTACATGAAGGTTTTTGAGTACAAGAGGTCAAGGTCATTCTTTGACCTTTGACCCAGAAATCTCAAATTTTGACAATTTCAAACAATCTGCTCTAAAACCAATGGGCCAATTGAAACCAAATTTAATATAGAGCCTCGAGGTGTTGATGGAATGAAAATATTATCTAACGGTCCTGGACACATGACCAACATGGCCGCCACGCCCATATATGGTAAAAACCTTTAAAAATCTTCTCCAGAACCAATTGACCGATGGCCTTGAGACTTTGTAAGTAGCATTGGGTACTTGAGTACTATCAAGATTGTTCAAATTATGACCTTGTGTTGACCTTGACCTTTTGCAGCAAGGTCAAATATGGGAAAATGGTAGAACATAAGATTTCATGGAAAGTTATGAAGATTTTGACCTAAAAAATTGGTATATACAGTTGTCTTAATGAGTTCATGAAGAATTATGAGTACAAGAGGTCAAGGTCATTCTTTTTACCTTTGATCCAGATTGCTCATATTTTGACATTTTCAACCATTTCCTCAAAAGCCAAAGGGCCAATTGTGAACACATTTCATATAGAGCCTCCAGGGGTTGATTGAATGAAAATTTGTTCAAACGGTCCAGGTCACATGACCAACTTGGCCGCCATTACCACTTACGGGATAAATCTTTAATATTTTTCTTCCCCAGAACCAATACACCTATGGCCCTGAAACTTGGTAAATAGCATGGAGTACTAGAGTACCACCAAGACTGTTCAAATGGTGACTTTGGGTTTACCTTGACCTTTTTTGCGGCATGGTCAAATATGGGAAAATGCTAGAACATAAGAAATTATGGAAAGTTTTGGAGATTTTGGCCTAAAAATGGTATATATGGTTGTCTAATGAGTACATGAAGATTTATGGGTACAAGTGGTCATGGTCATTCTTTGACTTTTGGCCCAAAACTCATATTTTGACAATTTCGGACATGATAAGTATAAGCCACCTTGCCAATTGTTCAGGTGAGCGATTCAGGGCCTCATGGCCCTCTTGTTATGTTTGCTTTCCTGGACAACATAACCCTTCCAAAATCAGGTCTACTCATAAAGGAAAAGATTTGCTCCGAGAGGAGCAAATCCTGTCCTTTGAGAGTTGACTCATATTGAGAAGGGAAGCAAAAATGAAAATGTCAAAGTTGCTTCCCCTACAAGTATACCCATTCACCTTAAGATCAAAATGAAATAACTCATCATGAGCTATGGCATGTGTTAGCAAAGATAATTAATGCATATTTCAGTTGTTCAGCTGAATATAAAGAGATGTAGAAATGATGGCTGTGATACCAGGGTCCATGGACTAAAAGCTGTTGGTTACAAGTAAGTGAACAAATTTTAATCAGTTTCATAGGCTGTTGTATTAATGCAGGCTACACGAAATTTTAAGAAAGAATTTTGGCAATAGGAGATTATTTGAAACAGTTATTTTAGGAGTGGGGGAGAGGCAGAATAGCTGTGTTTGCCTCTAGGAATTTAGAAACGGAGTTGTGGAAAACTGTACTGAAAATGAGAGCTCCATGTGTGTACAAAAAAACGCAAAAATGTTTGGGAAAACATTTGAATAATTTAATGTTTCTTCACAAGTCATAAGATCTTGTAGAGAATTGCCTTTCTGTGGGAGTCTTGATGAATTCTCACAAAATACATGTTTGAAAAAGGAAAGTGTCTGATTTCAAGCCCGAAAATTCAGTTTATCATGAGCTCTATGAGTGTATCTGATTGAGAATCAGAAAAGCTGGCAGTTATGTTTGGTTTAAGTTTTTGTCTCATCAGTGACTAGCATAAGGAGACATAGATATTGCTTTCTGGCATCGGTATTGGTGTCAGAGTAAACTTATGTTGAGATTTTCTAGTTTAGCTCTTAAAGTAGTACACCCTAATGTGCTCTAAATAAATATTGGGACACCTAAAAAACATTAATTTTCCATTTGGGACAAATGGAAAAGTAATGGTTTTTAGGTGTTCCAATTAAATATTGGGAGCCCTATAAACCCTTAATTTTCCATTTGGGACAAATGGAAAATTAATGGCTTTTAGGTGTCCCAATACTTAAGCACTTTTGGGTGGGTATGTCTTTGTGACGATGTGTGGCAGGCAAGACAGAGCTTTCAGCAGAATTCTTGTTTGGTGAAGATTGACAATATCAAATGCTTTTTCAGAGTAATTAAAGAGGAAGGTATAAGTGTGGCTGACTCGGCAGCTGCCTGGTTTCTACAAGTGCTAGCATCCACAGTGACAGCCTCAATACCAGTGGCCCCCAGGCTACAAAAGAATATCTTGGATCACTCCAAGTAAGTTTTATTGTGCAATGATCAGAGCTACAGATATGGTAGAGTTTTGATGCTGTCCTTGTATTTTTTTCTTGTTGTGCAGAAATTATATGTATATTGTTGCCACACATTTAAACTGCCTCACCAGATATGTCTCAATGAGGCTGTTCTAATTAGGGCCAAAACCTATGTTTTATGGAAGTAAACAAGCAGCCAGCAATAGTTTGTTCACTTCAGTCATAGGCTAGAAAGGCTTCACTTCAGTCATAGGCTAGAAAGGCTTCACTTCAGTCATAGGCTAGAAAGGCTTCACCTCAGTCATAGGCTAGAGAGGCTTCACTTCAGTCATAGGCTAGAAAGGCTCCACTTCAGTCATAGGCTAGAAAGGCTCAGATATATCCTACTTCATCAGTTGGTACCATACGGGATTAGACATGGTTTTTGATGAATTAACATTTGCCAGGTCTTGAGGATCCTGGCAATTGTTAATGCAATAAAAACCATGTTGATTGTATTACTGCATAAATTCACCGACAAAGCTGCAAAAATAATGAAAATGTTTGGGCACTGTTTTTCGGCCTTATTGCCATTACAATGCTGGTTCCTACATGCACTTTGTGATCTATAAAAATCCTTGTTTCAGGCCATGGTCAGCTATCGTGAATTTTTAGCTCCCCTGTACGAAAGCACAGAGAGCTATTGTTGTCACTTAGGCATCGGCGTGGGCGTAGGGGTGGGCCTCACACTTCAAAGTTTTACGTTAAAGTGTTTTTATGTGATGGGCAATGCACTGCAGGCAAGCTATCCTGTATGGGGACAGGTCTTGTTGTTCAACCTGTAGCAGCAGTTCACAAATCTGAATTATATTCACTAAGTTTTTCACTTCGATGTCACCTGCTTTTTATTTTTTATACCCCGCCACACTTTAGTGGCAGGGTATTATGATATACCTTTTGATGTCTGTCTGTCTGTCCATGCTCACTATTTCCAATCGATAACTTGAGTATTTATTCACAGAGTTTTTTCAAATTTTGCATACACATTGTTATCGGCGATTACTGGTATTGGATTGTTAATGGGCAAAATCTGTCCATTTTTAAAAGAGTTACTGCCCTTGTTAGTATTGGAAATAAGGTTTCTGTTCTGTAATTCCTTTACTGTTTATGATATCTGAATGAAAGTTCATAGATATGTTGAACATCAAAGGTTGCATATTGTGACTAAGGACCGTCACTCTGACCTTTCCAGTTCATGAGTTATCTGCCCTTGATTGGTCTGAAAAATGGTTTTTGACCTGTAGTTCCTGTACTATATGGAATATCTGAATGAAACTTCACAGATATGTTGAACATCAAAGGCTACATATTGTGACTAAGAACCTTCACTCTGACCCTTCCGGTTTGTGAGTTATCTGCCCTTGACAGGTCTGAAAAAAGGTTTTTGACCTTTACTATAAGGAATATTTGAATGAAACTTCACAGATATGTTGAACATCAAAGGTTACATATTGTGACTAAGGACAGTCACTCTTACCTTTCCAGCTCATTAGTTATCTGCCCCTGATTGATCTGAAAAATAGTTTTTGACCTGTTGTTCCTTTACTATATGGAATATCTGAATGAAACTTCACTGATATGCTGAACATCAAAGGTTACATATTGTGACTAAGAACCGCCACTCTTACCTTTCCAGTTCATTGATTATCCACCCTTGATAGGTCTGAAAAATGGTTTTTGACCTGTAGTTCCTCTACTATATGGAACATCTGAATGCAACTTCACAGATATGTTGAACATCAAAGGTTACATATTGTGACTAAAAACAGTCACTCTGATCCTTCCAGATCATGAGTTATCCACCCTTGACAGGTCTGCAAAATGTAAAATGCTTTTTGACCTGTAGTGCCTTTACTATTTACTATAAGGAATATTTGAATGAAAGTAAAAAGTATGCAAAGACCAGGAACTGAAACAATCAAAATCCAAATCCAGCCCTCAAACCATAGTTGGAAACAACTAAGATTACAAATAATCAAGAAACAGAGAACATATGGCCAACCGAGTGAGCAGCTTGTTCCCAAAAGGTGGCCACTCAGCAACCCAAACCGAACCAAAAATAATAAGAACATACATAAGGTAAAACATCACAGAAACTCTGACACCAAAAACAGGCAACAGAGAACCACAACAGAACTACCGCCTTGGAACGGTCAGTAATGAATTACTGGGGGGCTTAAATCGATTTTACAGGCCCAACCTCACCCTCAGTTTCTGAAGTGGTACAAAACATTTCGTCGGTTGTTCGGTTCGCATGATAACCCTCTAACTGGTCAATGGATCATCACGGTAAACACATAAATCAAATTTCAACACCATGAAGAAGCAAAGACGAGGACTCAACAGATACAACGGGCCGTCTGACAGGTGGAGATCCCTGTCCTGCCAAACGACCCCACTGGAAATCTGAAGCAAAAGAAGGTCACCAGTTGAGCCCCGGTGGACCAAGCAACAGACAAAAAGGCTCCGGTCCCAACCAACTAAAATATATAGCTTTAGGTCGGGGCCATCATAGAGTCTGACGACTGATCCCCCGGTGTGCAATTAAAGAGTGCAGCAAAGTTATCAACCGTGATTGGGTTAATCACTAAGCATGCAGACTGTCGCATAACATTTAAATTATAGCCAATACGTTTGTGACGTATTATTATTTTTCGGAATTGATCAGAAAAATCAGTCCTACCCTTAATCTTTTTGAATTTGTATACTAAGTCACCATAAAATTCTGGTTCCGATAGGCCTTGGTGTAAAAGAAATTTTAATCCGACATCAAATTTTGAAACCAATTCATGGTGTCTGCGATAGAATTTAGAAAAAGCCTTTCTAAGCTTATGATACCGATAGCCCTGTTGAAGAAGTTTAGCAGTTAAACATTTATTACGAGCATTAAAGTCATCTACATGACTACACACTCTAGCAAATCTTATAAGTTGAGAAATATACACTCCATAAGAGGGACAACGTGGAACGTCACCATCCAAAAATGGAAAATTAACTATATCAAAGTCAAAGTCATCACGTTTATCATAAATTTTAGAAGATACAAAACCGTTAGAAATAGATAGATGTAAATCCAAAAAGGGGGCCTCGGTATCTGAAGTATTAGCTTTATTCAATTTAAGTTCAGGTGGGTAAATTTGGTTAACCATGCTTTCAAAATAAGGATTATCAATATTCAGAAGATCGTCTAAATATCTAGAGGTAGAGTTAAATGCCTCAATGATATCAGCTATGTTGAACATCAAAGGTTACATATTGTGACTAAGAACCATCACTCTTACTTTTTCAGTTCGTGAGTTTTCTGCCCTTGATTGATCTGAAAATGGTTTTTGACCTGTTGTTCTTTTACTATATGGAATACCTGAATGAAACGTCACAGATATGTTGAACATCAAAGGTTACATATTGTGACTAAGGACAGTCACTCTTACCTTTCCAGCTCATTAGTTATTTGCCCTTGATAGATCTGAAAAATGGTTTATGACTGTTGTTCCTTTTCTATATGGAATATCTAAATAATACTTCACAGATACGGTTAACATCAAAGCTTACATATTGTGAATAAGGAAGGCCACTCTGACCTTTCCAGTTCATGAGTTATTTACCTTTAATAGTTCCTCTACTATATGGAATATCTGAATGAAACTTCACAGATATGTTTAACACCATAGAATAAGAAACAGAGGTTCTCAGCTCAAAGAAATGCTTTACTGCCTGATCTAAATCTACTCTGGTCTGAATGCCCCACATTGTTAGAAATCTCACAAGACTGCTATATATGAATGGTTTTCTTAATATCTATTTACAGTAAGCAGTGTTCTCCCTAGAAATTTCAGAAGGCATGTCGCTTTTAGCACAAATATCAGATTTTGACTTGTTGATCAATTTTTAAAATCCATAATATATACTGAGCAAAAATAAAAACTTGACAGTCGCTATTTTTCCTCCTACGGTAGTCTGGAAAAGATGAGACATGAAAATTATTTTAATTTAAGAAAAAGTAATCATTTTGTAATATCATAGTCACACAAAATTCAAGATTCTTTACATACAACAATATTGAAGCTATTGTAAACGTCACGAGGGTACTTTTCTGTTTTCTATGCTCAAAACAAAACAATTACCGAATTTAAACTTGTTAAAGTCTGCTTAAATGATAAACATTTTGTTGGCAATGCCTTACCATTATTAAATCCAATATGTATGGAGTCACTAGCTAAAATTATGCCGATGCACGGTCGACTAGGAGGCCGCGAGGACCGGACGAAAAACCTCAGTCCCTGCCATTATGAAGTCAGAAATTCAGTTTCAATGGAATTCCCATTACACATGAAAGCCTTTATGACAGTTTAAAAAATGACTTTCAAATAAGTTTAGTAATTAAGACATTGAGTTTGCAAGACAATCAAACAAATATCGAAGAAAATAATAAAAAAAAACGCATTGGCATAGAAAATATGGCATCTCAAAAATCTCTATATGTTTAATTCAAAGGGAGATAATCCGAAAGTTTTGAATCTTTATACGTTACATTCAGGGCGTTATTACAATAAACATAGGTGTTTAAAGTGTTTTCTGTTCGAACTGGAAATACTGTTTATTGCATACAAGAAAACTTTCTTCTGCGCATGCGCAGCTTAAAGTTCTGGTCTGAATTATTAAGATAGGAATAAGTTAGATAACTGCAGACAGGATAAAAAATTATTGATAATTTTTCATGATTGAAATTATCAGACGTCTGTCCAACCCGAAACCGGCCATATATACATTGCATATTTGCTACGTTGGCCGGAATTATGAAATAAAAACTGTCAAGTTTTTATTTTTGTTCAGTATAGCAATATTTTGTCAAAATTAGCCTAAATTTACATTACAAATAATTTATTGATGATCCTTAATGCATTTAAAACAGTTTTACTGGTTAAGAAATGAAAACAATAGCACTTAAATGAATTTTCATTGGAAATTAAGGCATGTTGCAAAGGTAATTTGAAGAGGAAGGCATGTTGCAAGCGACATGCCTTAATGGTCTGGGGAGATCCCTGAGTAAGAAAAATTCATATCTCTGTCTATTCCAGTTCTGTGGGTATTTAGCTATTATATATTTACAAAAATAAGTTACAGTGTCCAGCGGTGGCGGGGTATCATCCAGTGCCTGCAGTGCTTTTATTCCAGTATTGGAATCTGCATAAAAGTATTTTATCGAAAACTGCAACCACAAGCTACCCACTTGCTTGTCTACTGACATAGTATTGCCCTGCAACTTGCATACAAAATGTTGCAAAGGTGGTTATTATAGTACATGAATCGCCTTGTTAATACATGGTTTTGTGTTAGTTAAAACATACCTGTAAAAAGTGTGTGACTCTGATATTTATGCAATAATATTGGATATATTTAGCAGAAGAGAATGATATCCTGTGTTAGTAATCTTTTGATATGGTAGAAGCTGCACAAGAATGATGATGTTAGCACCTACTTTGCTTGCCACAGATCATTCGTAAGCTTGAAGCATTGCTGATTAATGAAAGCTTGCTTTCTGAATTATTCTGGATTACACATTGTAAGTCAAAGTTGTTCATGCAATTCTATTGGCAGATTGAATGATATATATATCATGTCTATTCAGGTTTTGCATAAAGAAAAGAAAAACAAATTCAGACAATTCTTTTGGCAGATTGAATGATATATATATCACCGTCTATTTAGGTTTTGCATAAAGAAAAGAAAAACAAATTCAGACAATTCTTGATAGCAGTGTATTCATTCTGTAATGTTTTGATATTTCAGAAAAGCAATGGACAATATTCCCCCGCTGTCCTTGTGCCCTGCCAGTGGGGATAAACCACGATTTCTCAGCAAACTTGTTCTTACAGAGGTGGAGAAATTTCTCACAGACATAGCAGTGTAAGTTGCATTGGTTGATTAGTCTGCAACAAATTGATGTTACCATGTACAAAGCAGATGTTGATTCAAGTTAAAGTTAGACGAATAAAAGCATTGGCATCAAGTAGGATTAGTTATGGTTTTATATTTTTGTGTTTCCGAGCTTATCAGGAAACTGATTTTGGTGTAATCTACTGGTATGGAATATAGTAGGAGTGAGACTCAAAATCTGATAAATTAGAATTTTAACACTTCATTTTTCATAACAAACTGCAGTAGATGGCAAAGTTAAGACATTTGAATATTCATATGAACAGCAGCTGGTCTAAAAATAAAATATGTAATAACCATAAATTTATCCTAACTTTAGATTCTGTCATTAGTTGCTCATAGATATTTTTTTCTCACCCATCAGACAACAATATCCCTTTCTACAGCTGTGTGAGATTTTTCTATCCCGGCCTGCTGTCTCAGCCTAGGCTCTGAAAGCTGTCTCAAAATGTCAGTCATTGCCTAATATAGCCCATTCTTGTTAATTTCAACAACTCCACTTGTTACATGTCATGTAAATTGCATGCAGATTATGAAATTGACAGCCAGTGAAGTACAGGAAATGTCACTTGTAGTTTCCTATTAAGATCTGAGTCATGAAAAATACATGCACAAGGTGGAATTAACACACATATCAGAACTAATAACAGAAAATATTAGCTTTATAGTAATGGTCTCAACAAGAAGTTAAGAATTCATTGAATATTCTGTTTTATAAGATCTAATGGGTGAGAAAGATAAACAGTGATGGGCTTGATGCCTCCACAAAGAAATCGCAGGCTTGTTTTCCGATTATTTAAGTCTTGTACTCGGCAAGCCTCGAATAAGACTAAATAATCTGAAAACTAGTCTGAGATTTCCTTGTCTTGGCCTCAACCCCATCATAGATTCTATTTATCTTAATATAATGTGTACAACTTCTTCTGCAGTCAGGAAAATCAAGTGCTACCAGAAGGTGTTCACCTCATGTTGGCTTTTAACCTTGCTAGAGGTCATGTAGGTGGACTGCTTAGAACACTGAAACTACTGCAGGGTATGTACTGACAGCTGTGAATGTCTTTGTTTTATACATATAGATAATTTTGCATTGAATTTGATCACTTTGAGATAATACGTTGAATTGTTGATTCTCCATTTTGAAGTCTCTTTTTGCATAGAGTAGATACAGAAATCAGGCAAAGTTTAATTGAGACATGCACCACAATCAGGATAGTGTTGTCATTAATATTCATATGTTCGGATGGTGGTTTGTTGCGAGAACATAACCATATTCGCATGCCCTATGTTTCTGAAATTCGTTGAAAGCTTTGCTATGCTCCATGTATCATTCCTGTATTTCAAGTATGATAAAAAGTCTCTTAATTGCAAAACAAAAGACAACTGCTTGCTGAATGACAATTTCCTTTTTGTTTATCATTAGTATAAGTTTGTTAAAGTATGGACAGGCGCTGTGGTCGAGTGGTTAGAGGGACTTGGTTATGGTGCAGAAAGTCGTCGGAAGGTCGTGAGATCGTGCCCCTGTTTCGCCATCAGAAGACTTGAAAACTCTGTCAGCCCAGCAGGAAATGGGTACCTTTTTATACGCCCGTTTTGAAAAAACGGACGTATTATGTCATGGCGCTGTCCGTCCGTCCATCCGTCCGTCCGTCTGTCCGTCCGTCCGGCCGTAAACATTCTTGTGCACGCCATAACTCAGTAACCGTATGGGATATCTTCATGAAATTTTGTAGGCATATGTATTAGGTAGGGGGAACGTGTCGCGTACAAGAATAATTGCTCCCTCTTCCTTGATTTCAAAGTTATGCCCCTTTGATTGATTTTTACCCTACAGGTCTTGTGCGCGCCAGAACTAGATAACTGTTTGGGATATCTTCATGAAACTTTATAGCAATGTGTATGAAGTCCCAACGATGTGTCGCGTACAACAATGGTTGCTCTCCCTTTCTTCGTTCCTGAGTTACATCCCTTTTATTAGTTCTTTTGGGCTGTTTTTGTGTATACTTATGTTGTGCATAAATTAACTCAGTAACTGTTTGGAATACCATGATGAAACTTTATAGCAATGTGCATGATCACAAGATAATATGTTGCATATAAGAATGGTTGCTCCCCCTTTCTTAATTTTGGAGTAAACTCCCTTTCCTCTGTCCATAAAATTCTTGTGTGTGCCATAATTCAGTAACCATTTGGGATATCTTCATGAAATTTTGTAGGCATATGTAGTAGGTAGGGGGAATGTATCGCATACAAGAATGATTGTACTCCCTTCCTTAGTGCCCAAGTTATGCCCCTTTGATTGTTTTTTTCCCCTGCAGGTCTTGTGCGCGCCATAACTAGATAACTGTTTTGGATATCTTCATGAAACTTCATAGAAATGTGTATGAAGTCCCAACGATGTGTCGCATACAAAAATGGTTGCTTTCCCTTTCTTCGTTACTGAGTTACATCCCTTTTATTAGTTCTTTTCGGCCATTTTTGTGTATACTTATGTTGTACATACATTAACTCAGTAAGTGTTTGGAATATCATGATGAAACTTTATAGCAATGTGCATGATCACAAGATGATGTGTCATATATAAGAGTGGTTGCTCCCCCTTACTTAATTTTGGAGTAACCTCCCTTTGATCATTATTTTTAGGCATTTCCATTCACTCCATATCTCCTTAAGTCTTTGAAATATTAGAATGAAACTTTGTAGGAATGTGTGTAATAATTAGGCAATGAATCCTGAGCAAGAACCATTACTCTGGCTTGCTTACTGGATTATCTGCCCATGCATAAATTTCCTGTTTACTCTGTAACTCCTTTACCGTTTAGAATATTTTAACACAACTTTATCGAGATGTATATATTGTCAAGGGAATGTATTAGAACCAAGAATGGTATATCTAGTATATTTAGTATATGAATTATCTCCCTTGTTTGACTTTGGCATACTCAACTTAGGAGCCACTTCACCTTGGAAGCTGATTTTTGGTATACTAATAGTATTTGATGTGTTAAATCATTTTAACTTAAATGTTTAAATAATGTTGCTGTCATTAATTAAAGTGTGGTTTCCCCTGTTTTTCTGCCTGTCTGTCCTTTTGTAAACAATCTTGTTCATATGACATTAAAACGGGCGTATTATGCGCCGCTTGCGAAGCCCTTGTTTGAATCAGGGTGTCAACCCAGCAGTAAATGGGTACCTTTTTCGAATCAGGGAAGGATATTGCAGCAAAGGGAGAGGGATGGGCTTTGCCTTTCATCTACTGTGCCCAAGATACAGTGGGTCTCTAACCGCCACTCCCCCCTATGACTATTAGGCTATGGGAAACCTTTTTAGTATAAGTTTTTTGCTGACTGACGTATATATTTTTCAGAACATGCAGACTTGATGTTACCTTGTACAAAACTGATGGCTAAAATGTACAAAGCCAGGGATACTTGCTGGGAAAGATCAGGTAAAAAGGAGATAATTATAGCTTATGATGATGATCATAACTAAAAGAGCTGAGACATGACAAAACCAACATAATAGCATGTGGGTTTAAGCTACCTCCATGTTGACAGCAATGACTCTGATTGGACTGGGCGGTCATTTGACAAATGAAAAATTTAGATTTTGTGATACGGTCGTATCCCCATTGTAACTCATAAACCCTGTCAGATATTTTCATGAAACTTTACACAAACGTAAAGCATCATGTGACAACGTGCAGAGTGCAATACCTGTCTCTCTGGATTACATATTTTTGGAGTTATCCTTTGACAGTTGAAAGTAGTAGACTTTGCAATAAAGGTCTTGAAATTAATACATGTACATAGCATTAGTATTGATAGAATTCAGGGTAAGAATAATACACCTTTCTTTTGAGAGATCATTTTTGACAGAGTTATGGCATTGGACTGAGTGCAGTGGTGGCACATGGTGCACTTCCTGCTGTGCTTTCATTTGCCTTCATAGGACAGTGTCACTGGCTTGTGATATACCTTTTTGCTCTTGTTAGCAGATTAAAATGACTTTGCTTGGTTGATATGAGAAAAAGGGACTCCTCCACGTCGGATGATCGTTTTGGATTTTTTTTCCGTTTCCTTATGAATTATACATGAGAAAGCTGGTAATCTTTTGGAGTAAATAAGTTGGTGTGCATATTATACAATTATTGACCTTTACTGAGGAGCTCTGGAAGCTCAGTAGGTTAAGTGCTGGCCTGTTGATTTTATGGTCCCAGGTTTGAGCCCTGCTGTAGGCAAGAATTTTTTTAATCACAAACGGGGTCCCATTGCACTCTTCCTTTCATTATCACCCACCTATCATCCTGATATGACTGATACACTGTTAAAAAGGTCGTAAAACAGCATGTTAATCATCTGTTAACCATACCTTTGCTGAGGCGAATGTGGAATTTTATTGATATGCAAACTACATACTGACAGATATGAAGAGGAGGTCAATATGTAAAGTTTTCTGGTCAATAAATTTGCATTTTTCATGAAAATAAAGGTCAGTAAATGTTTTATTATATGACAGTTCTACTCAAGCCAAACTGAAGTTTCAGTTTCTGTTTATACATATGACAGTATGAAATAGTTTTATCTTGTGACATAAAATGGCATTAAAATAAATGTTGATGCGACCTTACATCATGAAATATAAATGACATCAGGATGAAAGTAATATTATTTGACGAGTGAATATTGCAAAATATTGACTGGCATGTGATGTTAGATCAGCCAATGAAATTGTGTGTTACATCATAGTAATATAATATTATTATATATTTAGGTCATCAGCTACAGGTGACGCTGGTGGAAACTGATGGGGGATTCAGTGATGAGCAGTCTAAGCCAGAAAATGTACTGAATGCCTCTTGGACAGACTCTTCACCAGGTAAGAGACACTCATTACCATTTGCATTAAAATTTTGCACCAACCCTCAAAGTGTCAAAAATAGCAGACAAAATTTATGTCTGCAAAGTTTGAAAAAAAATGTATCGTCTAAGATGTATCAAATTCAGAATTCAGATGTGGCGGCTGATGATGAGCAATCTCATCAGGATGTATGCTGTTTAAGGTATGAACAGAGCTCTAGATAAGAGGGAGTATTGGTTATAATTAGAGATAATTTTTGTTAATTCTCCATAGAAATATATGTTGTGACCCCTAATCTGAACCATCTCAAAACATATGTTGTGACCCCTCATCTGAATCGTCTTGATGAGACGGTTCAGATGAGGGGTCACAACATATGGTTTGAATGAGAGATAAGGAAAATTATCCCTAATTATCATCAAATACTCCCTCTTATCTAGAGCTTTGTATGGAAACTGAAAACACTATTTTGACAGTTAGATTTAGACAGTTTGCTCAGGGAAGCCACTAGGCTTCAAGTCACTGGACTGCCATAGTGAGGCAGTGTTCTTTTATAGAGAATTACTTGATTGTTTTTGAAAACATCATGCTGTAGCTCTTCCTTAGAAGTTCCTTGCTGAGGCAGTAATAATTAGGAGCACAACATATGTTCTTTTTGGTAGTAACAAAATTTTTGTGGGATCGTCAACATCTAATCTCGGTATCTAAAACTTTGTAGAATATAAGTTTGAATTTTTAGCTCACCTGGTCCAAAGGGCCATAGTAATCTTTTGTCATACACTGTATGGCATTCTGTGTGTCATGAATTGTGCGTCAAATTTTAACATGGAGCATGATCTGACCTCAGGGTTTCCTTGTAACTTGACAGAGCTAGGACACCTGTAGGGATTTATGACTCATGTTTGTGTATCTTTCATTGCAATAGTGAGTTTGGGATGTGTCTTTGCCTCGGAGAAAAATATGAAAAAGACACATTGCATTATGAACTACAGTCAGTACAAATTTTGACTAAAGATATATGAAAATGAGCCTACCATTAAGTTCTAAGCTTTATGATCCAAGGTGGCCATCAAATATGACTAAATGTCACAAGACTACTTTCAAGAACCCCTGGAGTTTTCATGGACATATGCAATTTTATGCAATTGACCTTCTATTAGAAGACCTCGATACATTGTGGCAAAATACGCAAGTGAGCGATATCAGGCCCGTTGTAGCCTCTTGTTTATATTTTCAGCCTACATAACAGAGGAAGGGAAAACAAAAGTTAACATATATTTCAAGTCTTCAGAGTTTATCCAAGTGACCAAAATAAGAATAAAGGTAAGCCTTATAAACCGCTACACAGGTTTAATGATGAAAAACTTTTTTTTTCCTTTTATATTCACAATGTTTCTGTTTCAGAATTATATTTCTTGCAAAATGTTTTTAACAAAATTAAAGCTTTGCAAACATACTTACTTTCCTTGTGTTTTTGGCTCATTGAAACAAATACAATTTTTATGTGTATACATGTACATCTATTTTTCTTAGCCAATTTTTAGTTCGCATGTACGAAAGTATAGGGAGCTATCATTGTCACCCTGACGTAGGTGTCGACGTGGGTATGGGCATCACACTTTTAAGTTTTAAAGTTTTTTTAAAAAACTTTCAAATCTCAACTAACACTGGCCAGAACCTTTTATATTTGGAATAAAATAATATCATAGCATATCCTTCTATTCTGTAACATCATAGCCCTGGATGAGGCCTTCGGTGGATCAGAAGGAGTCAAAAATTTGGTCACACTCACTTTAAAGTTTTACGTCAAAGTTATATGAGCCGCGACAGGACAATACCAACAATGTGGTTGTGCGCCCAGCGCAGACTCAGATCAGCCTGGGCATCCGCCCAGTCTGATCAGAGTCTTCGCTGTCCGCATGGAGGTAGCTTAGACCCTTAGCTACCCTTTAAGCGCTTAGCAAAGAGTCTGATCGGACTGAGTGGATGCACAGGCTGGTCTGAGTCTGCACTGGGCGCACAACCACTTTGTTGGTTTTCTCATGTCGCGGCTCATATAGGAAAGTTTCTAATCAACTGCAATATATGCTCCATTTTAGGTGTCATCTGGAGTGAAAGGTGCCAAAAGAGGATTTGTGTTTGTCTACAGAGAAAAGTAAATAACTCATTTTCCAAATTATTCTGGGAAAACATAATACAAAATTTCTTAATGCAAACAGTAGAAAATAAATTATTAAATAGCCAATCAACAAAAATTTTTCTAGTTTCAAAAAAATAATATTAAAATATAGTATATTTTTCTTCAATGCACAAGCTTACGAAATGTGTGAAACTATATGAGCCGTGACACAACAAAACCAATAAAGTGGCACATGGGCTGAGCAAAGACTCAGATCAGCCTGGGCATCCATCCTGTGTGATCAGAGTCTTCGCTATCGGCATGGAGCTAGCTTAGACCTTTAGCTACCCTTTAAGTACACAGCAAAGATTCTGTTCAGACCAGATGGCTTCCTAGGCTGATATGACTCTTTGCTGGGTGAACATGCCACTTTTTTGGTTTTGCCATGTATCTACCACATGGTATATGGGTACACCTGCTTGTTTTCCTGCCGTAACTTTTGTGACTTTCTTGTTGCTTCTATTTCACAACAAACCCCTTCTAAAATGGCTTCTGCTCTTGTAGGCAAGAAGTAAATTCTTTCCTTTTAGTGTAATTGATATTTTATTAACTATAAATTATATATATATACTTCAGTACAATTTTATAAGTAACAGGATATGACAGTAAGCAAAAAATTCTTTCCTTTTAGAGTTGACCCCTATTTGGATGGGTGGCAAAAATGAAAACAGAGTTTCTTTCCCTGAACTTGTACTCAAATAGCTTAATTTTGCAGGGACAAAAGTGATTATAATACTAATCTGGGTCATCACTGTTCGCTCGGCATGTCTATTTGAGTACATGACGACATTTTGGTGATTTGAAGATGCCAAGTAACTTTTTGCATTATTGCCTCTGATCTTGACAGAGCAAAGGCATATGAGTGACTTTATGACAACACCAACAAAGGGGCATGCTAGACGAGGAAAGACTCAGCTCAGCCTTTGTATCTGACCAGTCTGATCAGAGTCTTCGCTGTCAACATGGAGCTAGCTTAGACTCCCTGCTACTCATTAAGCACACAACAAAGAATCTGAACAGACTGGGCAAACAGACTAGGCAGGTCGGGCGGCGTTGCCCAATCTGTAGGGCACCTGACTCATAAATCAGATGTCCTGGGTTCGAAACCCATTCTGGCCTCATACTTTCGTTTCTCCTTCCGCTGATTCAAGAAGGGCAGTTGTCAGTTACTGGCGAAAGTATGTGCACTTAGAACTGGTTAACTGCTTAGGAGGTCTAAGCCTGCCCATAAATAGTGTGGTTAGGTTAACTGACTGTCCCGACATGACCATAGCTGTTTACCGTGGACGTTAAGCATCAAACCAATCAATCAGTCAGGCTTATGTGAGTGTTTGCTAGGTGCTCATGCCACTTTGTTGGTTTTGTCATGTCGTGGCTCATATAGTATGAAATGAAATGTTGACAGAAAAGGCTGGTAAAGCCTAGACACCCAGTCAACCATGTCTAAATACTTTGATTTTAGAACTTATGGAGTTGAAAATTTCATTCCAGTGAAGAAAAAGACTGTGAAAGATTTATAGGTTATGATCCCTGGGGCAAGATGGAGTTTGACTTCAATGTACAAGTTAGGTAAGAATTTGTGGTAGTTTTCACTTTCACACTGTTAAAACTCCTAAGTACAACTGACAGACTGGATATATTTAAAATGGCTTCTCTGAGTGTATACAGTTAGCATGTCTCAAAGATATCTTATATCAAGCAGATTAAAGGTTTTAAATTGCATGTTTCAATAAACTGTATATTGCATTCGTATGTCTTTCATTTAAAGAAAATTCCCATCTGTTTTACATTTTCAAGGGTCTTTTCGAGAACCAGTACACAAGAGAGCGAAAGAATACATGGAAATTGAATTGTTTTGTATGTCATTTTATTTTTACGGTTTGTAGTAATAAGAGCAATTTACTGGCCTATGGAGCTTGCATCACATCTTTATAATCATTGTCTGTACGGCTACTAGTACGAATGATCCAAGGCTCAAAGAAAGTCTGTTACATGTATGAGCTGAATGAAAGGTTTCTTATTGTACATTGCGGAGCATGTGTGATAAAAGGCAATGCAATCTCACATAAAACTGACCAATTCGTAAAATCTTTCAGTTCCGCATGCCAGAAATACACACTGAAGTTTGTTATAGGTTTGACATTTTGTGAATTCAAAGTCTGATGTTTTCTCAAAATCATAAGAGGCAGCTCATTCTTTGTTAAGGATGTGTTTATAGTTGCAACTGCAGTGGAAAGATAAAGCTTTGGAAAGTAATTCTAAAGTGGTAAATTAATAACCAATATCTGAATGTACATGTAATGGAAGGTAACAATCTACAGAGATTTCTTTCCCTAGAGGAAATAAATCCACACAGAGAACTGGGAAATAGCATATTTATATTGACAAGAAGTCCTTGTACTTCTTCACTGAGAATGTAATATAGTTGGTTATTTACATTCAATCCTACAAACAGGTCAGGATTTTATGATAATTCTGATCTAATTTTTGTTTATTTTTTAAAAATCATACATTGTGGTTCCTGAGTGCGGTGGTTACTGAAGACCTCAAAATAATTGAGGCGCAGCACAACAAAACCAACAAAGTGGCATGTGTGCCACATGAATACTCAGATCAGCCTGGACATCCGCCCAGTCTAATCAGAGTCTTCCCTGTCATCATGGAGGTAACTGAGACTTTAACTACCCTTTAAGGGCACAGCAAAGACTCTGATCAGACTGGGTGGATGCCCAGGCTGATCCGAGTCTTCACTGAGTGCACACTCCACTTTCTTGGTTTTGTCGTGACGCAGCTCATATATTTGAGTGAAGAAATTAGAACAAGAATCCCAGAATTATCATAAAAATCAAAATCAAAGCCTTAACAGTAGGTGTGTAATATATTTCAGAAATGCTGGCATAGCGGGCAAGCCTGACAATCCTGTGGCATACTTTGTCTTTGATGATGACTGGTGAGTTACTGAAAAATTATAATTTGTAGTTGATTCTTATATTATAGTACATACATGTATGAGTCTTTTGCAACTTATATATCAAAATCCAGAGGTTCTTTTATATAATCTATAGGGATTTGTTTTCTGAACCGTTTTAATATGTATGGGTATACCTTCATGTTTTTCAACCAGTTTTAAAAGGGAGACTTATGTGACCTCCTGTTAGCCTCCTGGAATAACAAAACCCTTCCGCAAAAAGGATAATCTCTTAAAGGAAAGAATTGGCTCCTCCAGGAGCAAATTCTTTCATTTAAGAGTTGATATGAATTGGCAAAGGAAACAAAAATGAAAATGACAGAAAGGCTTCCTCTGACAGTGTATTTATTCACCTTTAACCCATTTTTGTCATAAAGCATCTGTCTCTCTCTCTGAGCTGTAGATAGAGCTAAAGTACAGGGTTGCCACGATCGGGGAAAAAGATCAGGGCCCAGTTGTTCAAAGCATCGTTAGCCTAACATGCTCGCTAAGAGGTCAACTCATCAAGTGTTTTATGACTTTATAACCAAAAACACTGAAATTTTTTGTTGAAAAAATGTGAGATCTCACATTTTTTCAACAAAAAAATATTGGCATATTTAAGATATAAACGTGTGAAATTTGAACGTCTTGTTAACTAACAACATTGTTAGTTTTGAACAACTGGGCCCTGGAAAAATGATTTTTTTCCAGGTCAGGGAAAAGTCAAGGAATCTTGTGGTTGTTCAGGAAAGCACTTTAAAAGTCAGAGAAAAGTTGGGGGAATTGAAAATTAATAGTTACAGCAGACTTTGCAAAAAATACTTATTCTGTTCAAGAGGAAAAGAAACTCTTGAACTTGAAGACAAATATTCTCTACTACATGGACTGCCCCACCCCACCCTCCCCCCCTCCCCAGTTGTTAGCTGATTTATAACCGTGTTATGTCATTACCTGTGTAAGATGAGGTATTTCCTTTGATGAAATTGCAGTTTCACTGAACTGTTGCATAACATGACTATGACCTCCAATAAACAAAAATATTTGTTAGGTGCCCGTATAACATGCATCTAAAAGATAATATGGTCATAAATATTCTTTAATTAATCTAGATTACAACATACGGGTAATCATTCTTGTTTCCTTGTTTGTTGCTGGCACATTCTTTGCATTGCAGATTAGTTTATGAAAAATTCTTCTATCGGTTTGTCGATAAGGTTTACATGTTCATTCAGTTTATATTCTGATTGCATTTCAGTGATGAGATAGAGATTCCATGTCAATGGCATCCCATAGGAAAGGTGAGTGGCTCTATATGCCCACGTTATCCAGTGGTTCCTTATCAATTTCCATATGAGCCACAACACAACAGAACCAACAAAGTGGCATGTGCCCCCCAGCAAACTCAGATCAGCCTAGGCATCCACCAGTCTGATCAGAGTCTTCCCTGTCTGCATGGAGGTAGCTTAGACCCTTATTTACCCTCTAAGTGCACAGCAAAGACTCTGATAAGACTGGACTGATGCCCAGGCTGATCTGAGTCTTTGCGTGGCACACCTGCACTTGGTTGGTTTTGTTGTATCCCAGCTCATATATATTTGGGATTTGAAATAGCAGGTGGCTGGTCCCATCAGGCAACATGCACCTTGATCCAATATTAGTGCAGTCAACTCTTGATATCTCAAAGTCAAAGTTCATCCCAAACTACTGATATCTCAAAGTAAATTTTCTAGCCTCAGAAAATTTACTTTGAGATATCAGTAGTTTGAAAAAACATGAACTGAAGTGTAAATAAAGATAGGAAATAAGTCAAAACTATTTTTGTTATAGAATAGGGTAAGTTTTGATATCAGTATTTGAGATATCGAAAGTTGACTGTATATAAAATATCGAAAGTTGACTGTATATAGCAAATGTGATTGAGAGGGTTCCAAACAAACGTTCCTATTACCACTTGTTCAAGTTTGACTGTATAGTGCTGTTTTGTAGATTTCTTCTGCATTTGTAAAGATAGGACATAGAGGCCATAATAAATTTTGATGGAAGATCCTCTCAAAGCAGGGAAGTTTTTAAAGAGTCAAAAGTAGCAGACTTGGTTTAATTGAGCTTGTTAATGTTACAACACTGTCCATGCCCCCTACCACCAACTTCAGTGGAATGCTACTTGAATGTTCTCGAGATATGTTGCACTTTTTTCTACCCTTGACCTATATTTCACGCTCTGCTGACTTTGTAAAATTGCATGTCCAAAATTACCTCACCCCTAGTGTTTAAGTCCATTTCTGTCAAACTATGATACCTACAATCGTCAAACCTGGTATCAAGTTTCCTCTCAGAATGTTCTCAAGGCATGTTGCACTTTTTTCTATCCTTGACTTATATTTCATGCTCTGCTGACTTCGTAAAATGTGATGTCCAAAATTACCTCGACTTAAGTGTTTAAGTTGATTTCTTTCAAACTATGATACCTGCAGTCATTAAACTTGGTACTAAGTTTCTTCTTAGAATGTTCCTGAGGCATGTTGCTCTTTTTTCTACCCTTGACCTGTATTTAATCCTCTGCTGAATTCGTAAATAAAAAATTACATCGACCCTTGCCTGTAAAATCCTTTCCCTTAAAGTATGATACCTAGAATCATCAAACCTGGCAAAAAGTTTCTTCGTAAAAAGATCTCAAAGGATGTTGCACTTCCTGCTGCCCTTGACCTTTATTTCAAGGGCTGCTGACTTTGTAAAATTTTACATCTAACATTGCAATGACCCTAGCATTTAAGTCCATTTCTCTTTAAAGACAGTGGTATAAGCATCAAACCTTATGCTTGATGTATATTTCATGCTTTGTTGGATCTGGAAATTTGTAGGTCAACCTGGCATCCAAAATTGTATGTACTCTAGCATTAAAGTACATTTCTCAGAAACTAACCCACTTACAATCATCAGACATGGCATAAAATGTTTTCTTAAGCTGGTCTCTTGGATTGTTTAACTACTTTATACTTTTAATGATTATTTCATACTCTGTTGACTGTGGAATTTTATGCCCAGAACTGATCCTTCTTAGCTATTGCAAGTCCAGTTCGCTCAAATTTATCTACATGAATTCATCAAACCTAATCTAACCATGATCTCTGCTACTGTGGAAGAGCAAGGCAGGTGCGACATAGCATGCTGCGGAATTCTTGTATAAATACGGCCCCTGGTTCAAAAGAATTCTCAAGCAGGATCCTCTGGACCCAAGGGACACATAAAAGAATCGAAAATAGCAGACTAGGTATAGTAGTCAGACACTTTCGGTTTCGACTTGAACATCCTTGTTTAATTTATTGCAGAAAATTTTGGTGAAATTTCTGGAGCCCAGACATGAGAGTGCTGGCAAGATTGGTATCATAGGAATCAAGTTCTATGGATTTGTTAGAAAGCCGGTTCTTGTTGATGATACAGTCATTGTAAGTTGTGTTGTTGTAGCTTACATTCATAGAAAAATATTACCGTAATGACCCTAAATTTTCAGACAGACAGGTCTGAGCAAACATTGTAGACCAAGATCAAACTGTTCCTTAAGGGGCAGTTTGATTAGGGTCTATAATGTTTGCCATTCACTAAGCATCATTTGGAAACATTTTTAGGGCCCCGCCAGACGAAGTCTGCGGAGGCCCTATAGTAATCACCTTGTCCGTCCGTCTGTCCGTCCGTCCGTCTGTCCGTCCGTCATCATTTCGTGTCCACTCAATAACTCTAAAACCGTTAGAGATATTTTCACGAGACTTGATACAAATGTAAAGCATCATCAGATGATGTGCAGAGAACAAGAACCATAACTCTGCCTACAGTTTTTACTGAATTATGCCCCTTTGAAATTTTGAGTACAGAAATCGTGTCCGCTCCATAACTATGAAACCGTTAAAGATATTTTCACGAGACTTGGTACAAATATAAAGCATCATCAGACGATGTGCAGAGAACAAGAACCATAACTCTGCCTACACTATTCACTGAATTATGCCCCTTTGTAATTTTGAGTACAGAAATCGTGTCCGCTCCATAACTCTGAAACCGTTAAAGATATTTTCACGAGACTTGGTACAAATGTAAAGCATCATCAGACGATGTGCAGAGAACAAGAACCATAACTCTGACTACAATTTTTACTGAATTATGCCCCTTTGTAATTTTGAGTACAGAAATCATGTCCGCTCAATAACTCTGAAATCATTAAAGATATTTTCACAAGACTTGGTTCAAATGTAAAGCATCATCAGACGATGTGTAGAGAACAAGAAGCATACCTCTGCTTACATTATTTACTGAATTATGCCCCTTTGAAATTTTGAGTTCAGAAATTGTGTCGGCTCTATAACTCTGAAACAGTTAGAGATATTTTCACGAGTTTTGGCACAAATGTAAAGCATCATCAGACGATGTGCAGAGAACAAGAACCATAACTCTGCCTACAGTTTTTACTGAATTATGCCCCTTTGAAATTTTGAGTACAGAAATCGTGTCCGCTCCATAACTATGAAACCGTTAAAGATATTTTCACGAGACTTGGTACAAATGTAAAGCATCATCAGACGATGTGCAGAGAACAAGAACCATAACTCTGCCTACACTATTCACTGAATTATGCCCCTTTGTAATTTTGAGTACAGAAATCGTGTCCGCTCCATAACTCTGAAACAGTTAAAGATATTTTCACGAGACTTGGTACAAATGTAAAGCATCATCAGACGATGTGCAGAGAACAAGAACCCTAACTCTGTCTACATTTTTTTACTGAATTATGCCCCTTTGTAATTTTGAGTACAGAAATCGTGTCCGCTCCATAACTCTGAAACCGTTAAAGATATTTTCACGAGACTTGGTACAAATGTAAAGCATCATCAGACGATGTGCAGAGAACAGGAACCATAACT
This sequence comes from Ctena decussata, assembly GCA_963989385.1. Lineage (NCBI taxonomy): Eukaryota > Metazoa > Mollusca > Bivalvia > Lucinida > Lucinidae > Ctena > Ctena decussata. The sequence continues at coordinate 3,914,183 of OZ022500.1, forward strand.
CTGCCTACAATTTTTACTGAATTATGCCCCTTTGTAATTTTGAGTACAGAAATCATGTCCGCTCAATAACTCTGAAATCATTAAAGATATTTTCACAAGACTTGGTACAAATGTAAAGCATCATCAGACGATGTGTAGAGAACAAGAAGCATACCTCTGCTTACATTATTTACTGAATTATGCCCCTTTGAAATTTTGAGTTCAGAAATTGTGTCGGCTCTATAACTCTGAAACAGTTAGAGATTTTTTCACGAGTTTTGGCACAAATGTAAAGCATCATCAGACGATGTGCAGAGAACAAGAACCATAACTCTGCCTACAGTTTTTACTGAATTATGCCCCTTTGAAATTTTGAGTACAGAAATCGTGTCCACTCCATAACTATGAAACCGTTAAAGATATTTTCACGAGACTTGGTACAAATGTAAAGCATCATCAGACGATGTGCAGAGAACAAGAACCATAACTCTGCCTACACTATTCACTGAATTATGCCCCTTTGTAATTTTGAGTACAGAAATCGTGTCCGCTCCATAACTCTGAAACAGTTAAAGATATTTTCACGAGACTTGGTACAAATGTAAAGCATCATCAGACGATGTGCAGAGAACAAGAACCCTAACTCTGTCTACATTTTTTTACTGAATTATGCCCCTTTGTAATTTTAAATATAGAAATCAGGTCCGCTCTATAGCTTTAAAACCACCAATGATATTTTCATAAAACTTGTACATAATATAAAGCATCAAAATATCATCAGACAATGTGCAGAGAACAAGAACTGTAACTCCATATACATTTTTTACAGAATTTTTCCCTTCCTAGTTTACAGTCTAGAAAACTTGTTTGCTCTCTAACTTTAAAACTGTTTTAAGATATTTTCACAAAACTTGGTACAAATATAAACATCATCAGACAATGTGCAGAGAACAAGAACTGTAACTCCATATACATTTTTACAGAATTTTTTCCCTTCCTAGTTTACAGCCTAGAAAACTTGTTTGCTCTCTAACTTTAAAACTGTTTTTAGATATTTTCACAAAACTTGGTACAAATATAAACATCATCAGACAATGTGCAGAGAAAAAGAACCATAACTACTCCTTCCCTTTGTTATTTTAGGTATGGAAATTTTGTCTTCTGTATGACTTTAAAGCCTTTGAAGATATTTTTATAAAACTTGGTACAAATATAAAGCATCAATAGATGATCTGAAGGTGTGCAGAATGCAAGAATGGTAACATCAGTTTCCTGTCTCACAGAGTTGTTGCCCATGCTTTAATCAATCATAATTGGGTATTTTGCCCACATCTTAATGACACTGCCAGAGGCTTAATTTCAAACAACATATTTAATATGAAGGAACAACATGATAATGGAACGCTGGTATTGTTATTTCTGGTCGGGCAAATACGACTTAAATGTCATCAATAGTTTCATAAAGGCGGGGCCCTTTTAGTTACCATGTTTCTAGTCATGTATGTAAAATCCACATTCTAAGAATTATCATACAATGATTGTCCGACTCTTGGGTGTCCATAATCTTCGGGTCATTACGGTATGATATGAGCTGCTTCACTCTGAAAGAGAGCTCTACATAAAGAACCTAACTCGTTCTAGACTCCATGAAGTCTAACTAGAGCTGTTATTTCTGGGGTGTAAAGTGACAGTGAAGTGCTTTTTAGGTTTGGACAAAGTCTAGGCACAGTCTTGCCGCAGCGGGACTTCTTGATCTGATGTTAGAGCCACTAGCCACTCAGCCGCGCGGATGCTTTGTAAATTTTCTGAAGACCATATATGCTTGTCCAACAACCTGGTCTGGACATTTGCAGATCACATTGTGTCCTAAGACAGGTTTTATGATGCTGCTTTTTTCTTCAGACTTTGTGGCTATATGATTTCATTGTAATTGTAGGTAAGACACCCACCCAATGCTGAGAAGAAGCCCTCATGTAGCAGCCTAGAGATCATAAAATATGTTAGTACTTTCCTGGTGGATATTGCTCAGGATCAGGTATGTTTAAAAAATTCTATATGAGCTGCAACTCGAGAAAACCAACAAAGTGATTGTGCGGCAAGCGAGGACTCAGATCAGCCTGGGCAGCCGCCCAGTCTGATCAGCATCTTCGCTGTCAGCATGGAGCTAGCTGAGGCCCTTAGCTACCCTTTAAGTGCACAGCGAAGACTCTGGACAGATTGGGCAGGTGCCCAGGCTGATCTGAGTCTGCGCTGGGCGCACAACCACTTTGTTGGTTTTCTCGTGTCGCGGCTCATATCATTGATTATATGATAGACAGAAATGAAAGTACATTCATGTGCTAGAAATATGAATTTGAATGGAAAATGTATAAAAAAGTATGTAGAAATACAAAATTTTGTTTTTAGGGAAAACAAAACTGTGATTTTTTTCTTATCCAAATGTGTTATAGCCCTATCAAACATCAGGTTCAGTGGCGGATCCAGAGGGGTTTGGGGGGGGGTTCAAATTAACCCCCTTCTCAGCCCTAACTATCTTATTTTCATGGGGAATTTCAGGAAAAAATTGGTCAAACTGCATAAATCAAACCCCACTTAGCTAATTTGAACCCCACATCCAAAATTCCTGGATCTGCCTCTGAGGTTGGACAAAAAAGTGTTGATGATGATCAGACTGCTCCAAGAGCAGTTGATCTGTATCTACATTATTTGTAATTTCACCAAGTGTTTTCAGGATTAATATATCTGAAAAAAAAAAAAAAAACAAAAAAAAAAAACTTTTTTTTTTCATAATTTCTGAGGGATGAGGTTTACGAAAGTTGAGAAAATTACTATAACAGCAAAATTCTGTATAACGTCATTGACTGGCACCAAATTACTTTTTTGTTCTGAAATTTGGTTCTTAAGAACATTTTTTGTTCTGAAATAGATTTCTAAGCAGTAAATTCAGTTTAACAGCAAAATTTTTGTAAATGAATATTGTTGTCTACCCTGTGACTAGCAGAAGCGAGACAAAGATATTACTTTTCTGGTGTGGTTGTCAGGAGTGGTGTAAACTTTGCATCGAGTTTTCTGATGTAGATCTGGCCCGGAGGTTATGAAACTTGAGTACAATCTCAAACTCAAAATAAAGCACACTGATTGGCTGCTTCGGAGCACATTCTCAAACTCGAAATAAAGCACACTGATTGGCTGCTTCCGAGCACATTCTCAAACTCAAAATAAAGCACACTGATTGGCTGCTTCCCAGCTCATGCTCGGAAGCAGCCAATCAGTGTGCTTTATTTTGAGTTTGAGATTATTCTCAAGTTTTATAACCTCGAACCCTGTTTTGTGACAATGTGCAGACAGGCAAGACACTGTGTTAAGCAGAATTCTTGTGTATATAAAGAGGGCTCACCATATTTTGAAAAGTTCACTTATTTTGACAGGCCCACAGAAAAGGACTGTCCTCCAGACCAGAATATCTAGACTTTTCTGATGTTCCACTGGATTTGTTGTGTGAGCTCTATCATGCTTTTAAAGCAAGGTAAGTTAATCAGATTCATGCATGTATGAGAGCAAAGTGGACCTGTTTCTAGAAATATCAGTGTTTACTTAAATAAATAGTAAACCATCTTCCTTTTATTTTGGTTTAATTTGAGAGGAAAAATCCAGAAGTTATTGAAATTTAATACGTTTAGCAGAGAACAACATACAGTGCTCACGGAATTTAAAAAATTTTCCACCCAGGACTTGGGTAATTTGGCAAATTACCAAACTCTGAGTGAAGGAATTTTAATGCACAATGAATGTTGGATGTTATTCTATGGTTGTATACCTTTTTCATTGAAATTGAAAGTATATTCTGTTTATAAAAGAGAACATTTGTCATCATGGCAGTTCTCTTGAGGGGCCACTACTCTTGTTTTGTGGGAAATGAGCTGAAGTTATCTTAGAACTACCCATTACAAAGGCTGCAGCCTTTAAGGAGAACTGGTACATTTACATATTACTGACCACTTTTACAAAGGGAAACAACTAACTTTTCAGGCTTCTTAATTGCTTTCCTGGGCGACAAAATCTTCCCCAAAGTGGGTCAACTCCTAAAGAAAAGAATCTGCTCCAAGAGGAGCAAATTCTTTTCTTTAAGAATTAACCCCTGTTGAGAAGAGAAGCAAAAAAAGCATAGTTGCTTCCCCTGAAAGTGTACCCATTCCCTATAAAATGCTGAGAATTAATTTTTCAGGGAGGAAGAGAAGTGGCAGGACTGTTCATTGTTGGTGTTACAGATGGTCTATTCTCTCCTACCAGTGTTCTCAACCCTCTCTGGGGAGAGCAAGGTAAATATACTTTGATGGTGGGGTATTAACTGAAAGTTACAGTGATTATTAGCTCACCTGGCCCGAAGGGCCATAGTGAGCTATTGTCATACCAATGCGTCCGGCGTGCGTTGTGCGTCGTCACGGAATTTGTCCGTCAACACCTAAAAACAAATATTCAAACATCTTCTTCTGTAAAACTACTGGTCCCATTGTTCTCAAATTTCACATGGAGCATGACCTGACTCCAGGGTCTCAGAATTGTAAAATTGGGTCAGGTTGAAAATCCAAGATGGCCGCCGTTACTAAAAATAGCAAAAACAACAAAATAAACTTCTTCTCCAGAACCACTGGGTATATTTGTCTGAATTTTGGCATGGAACATCAGTGAAACCTTGATATACAAAATTGTAAAAATGAATAAAATCTGTAGCGGAGTTTTGTCACAGTGACCTACTTTCTGTTTAGGTGTGTAATTTTGCTCAAATGCCAATGTAAAAAAATGACCTATTTAAACAACTTCAAACAACTTCTTCTCTAAAACCACTAAGCCCATGGATCTCAAATTTCTCATGTAGCATGACCAGACTGCAGGGTTTCAAAATTGTAAAATTGGGTCAGGTCAAGAATCCAAGATGGCTGCTGTTACTAAAAATAGCAAAAACAACAAAATCAACTTCTTCTCCTGAACCATTTGGTATATTTGGTTGAAAGTTTGCATGGAACTTAAGTGGGACCTTGGTATTAAAAATTGTAAAAATAAAAAAAATCTATAGCGGAATTAGGTCACAGTGACCTACTTAGCATTTACAAGGCCGATTTTGCTCAAATGTCAATATCTAAAGAAAATGCAACCAATTATGACCAGATTTGGTCAGAAATGGTTCTTGAATGGAATTATTTCAATTTTGTGCCAGTTGACTATCCAAGATGGGCACCATGGGGGCCGTTACTAAAAATAGCACAAACATAAAAATGACAATTTCTCAAGAACCCTTGAATGGAATTGGACCAATTTTGTGTCAAAATGTTCCTTGCATGAAGCGGTTTCGATTAATTGCAATTTGGCATTCCAAGATGGCCGCCATCTGGTGTTACTAAAAATAGCACAAAACATGAAAATGACAATTACTCAAGAACCCTTGAATGGAATTGGACCAATTTTGTGTCAGAATGTTCCTTGCATGAAGTCGTTTCGATTAATTGCAATTTGGCATTCCAAGATGGCCGCCATCTGCCGTTACTAAAAATAGCACAAAACATGAAAATGACAATATCTCAGTAACCGCTGAATGGATTTTGACGAAATTTGTGTCAAAATGATTCTTGCATTGAGATGTTTCAAAAATATCTAACTGTAGACCAGTCATATTGGCTTCTGTTACTAAAAATAGAAAAATGTGAAAATTAGAAAATCTCAATGGAATTGAATTAATTTTGTGTCAGAATGGTCTGTTCATTAAGCTTTTTCTATTTTTTGCATTTTGGCATTCCAAGATGGCCGCCATCTGCCGTTACTAAAAATACCACAAAACATGGAAATGACAATATCTCAGTAACCGCTGAATGGATTTTGACGAAATTTGTGTCAAAATGATTCTTGCATTGAGATGTTTCAAAAATATCTAACTGTAGACCAGTCATATTGGCTTCTATTACTAAAAATAGAAAAATGTGAAAATTGGAAAATCTCAATGGAATTGGACCAAATTTGTGTCAAAAATGGTCCTTGCATGAAGGCTTTTCGATTTTTTGCATTTTAGCAATCCAAGATGGCCGCCATCTGCCGTTACTAAAAATAGCACAAAACATGAAACTGGCAATATCTCAGTAACCCCTGAATGGATTTTGACGAAATTTGTGGCAAAATGATTCTTGCATTGAGGTGTTTCAAAAGTAAATATATAAAGACCAGGCAAGTTGGCCTCTGTAACTAAAAGTAGCAAAATGTGAAAATGAGAAATTCTCAGTGGAATTGGACCAATTTTGTATCAGTATGGTCCCTTTGCACAATAGCCAGGTCAGCGATATCAGGCCCATTTGGGCCTCTTGTTCCATATATGCAGTGCTTAAAGTTTGATGTTTGTTTACATATACATGGTCTTGGTATGAATAATTTTGGATACCTATAAGATTTCTGTGAATACCTAAAGAAGTGCTAAAATTTGTTACTTTTGCAATATTTTTGGAAAGACCTTTATGGAGTATAAGTAACATGATGATAAAATACCTTTAACAAAGAAGCATAGAAATTAATATAAAACAAAATAAAAGATCTTTGTTTTTCACAGTGAACAGACCCTAATAAGAAGGATGTTTCTGTGCACAACACAAAGAGTAGATTCCTACAGCCTTTTGTAGAGATAGTTACAAGTTGCTCAAACATTTGAAAGTAGAATTTTACATATTACATATAGCTTTCCACATTTTATAAGCTTGCACAGTGAAGAAATATATACTACTTCAGAAAATTTAAAAAACTGAGACACCTAAAATAATTACCATAAATGTCCTTAAAATTGATTTTTTCAATACAGTAATGTATCTGAAAGATGCAAATGGAATGGCAAACAGTGTATACCTTGATTAGACTGCTCCTGAAGGAGCAGTCTGATCTGGGTCTGCACTGTTTGCTCAGATCTGTCTGTCCCAATATTCAGAATTTTTATGTTATATTTTGTCAGCTGTCAGCAGAGGCATTGTTTCAACATCTGTGTAAAGTGGTAGACAGTCCAGAGATTGATCAGACCAGCAGGTTATACAGACTCAGTAAACAACTTATCATAGATGGTAAGAAACGGGGGGTCGTATTTATAAAACCTCTTAAGTCGTTGCTATGCTGCTGCTAGGGCTAAATTTCTATAAAGGAGATTCCCTACAACTATGAAATTTGCTCTGGAGAAACAGTCTTTTTCAGACTGTTCCTCCAGAGCAAATTTCATTGTTGTAGGAATCTCTTTCATGGAAATTTAGCCATAGCAACAGCATAGCAACCACTTAAGTGGTTTTATAAATACACCCCTGGATTTTTTCTGGTCTCAAAGAAGGTGGAGTTTTAATATTTTTGATCAATGATGTCTTTTAGATGTATAAGTACATTTTCAGGGCCGGCAACTGTGCAATTTATTTTTTTGCCTCCATTTTTAATAGATGTCAACTCTCAAAGGAAAGAATTTGCTCTTGGAGTAAATTCTTTTCATTAAGAGAAATTCTTTCCTTTAAGGATAGAAACAATTTGAAAAGCTTTGTTTTCCTGAAAGCAAAAAGGAAGTCACAAAGGTTATTTCCCTTTGTAAAAATTGTGGGAAAATATTGAATTGTGCCCATACACCAAAAGTTAAAGAGAATGTTTACAGCTTTTTATAACCTGTGTTTATATAAGTTAAATGTATGAAGAGAATCATGCCTCTGAAATTTTTGTGAAAACTGTTACAATTAATGTGTAATTTGATGATAATCACTTGCCCCAGGAGTCTGCCATTTATCAGTTAAAGGGAAATCACCTCAATGTTCTTGCGCATAAGTTTTGACGCAGCGTCATTCTTTCCCGCCACGGTTATCATGACGTCATTTTGCCGTTACACTAAAACTTTTACGTCACTTTCGAAGACAACATGGCGTCGCGCCTGAAAGGGCGCTTCATAAATCCGATAGAATTATCGCGACGAAAAGCTTGTTTAAATATTTCGAATTGGACCAAAATGGAAGAAAAAGGGACTGAACACTTTGATGCAGAAAACAAAGATGCCAATATTGTTGGAAACCGACTTTTAAATATTGCCGAGGTTATTAACCAACCTAGCAGAGGTTGTGAAGATTGCAAGTGCCCGCTAAACCTCAAGTCGTAAGGTAGACTAGGTGAAAACAGTAGATTATTCTCAAATCTTCCACCATGTAAATGCTGCATGCATAATGGTATGGGATGACCTACAGCTTACACACAGCATGAATACTACATTAATGTGACGAAGACAGGTATGTAAGTGAAATTGTCACCTATTAAGTTTTGGTATGATCTGTTCAGTTCAGTTCAGTTCAGTTCAATTCTCTTATCGACGTTACCCAAGTGGTTCAACGGTACGTAACCATAGTTGCACACACTTGGCGCCGTGTTGGTATGATCTGTTGAATTTTCAGCATTATATGTAGATTTTTTTGTACATGTATTTATCGCTAATTAGTGATTACCACCACCTAAACTGTTCAGCATTTTCATCGGGTTGCCATGTCAGTTATCTCTGTCACACATTGTTTGTCATTGGATGTACATAGCTGGCTGTTTCACGTTGGTAATACCAATTAAAATGCCTGTGCATTCAACCGAGCCATTTTGTCACCATCTTTACAAGCAAAAGTGGTTATTGACCGAGAAAATTGACAGCAGTATAAGCTCAGTCGACTATTATAATCAATGGTATCATTTACTGCTCAGTAAACAGTTGCAGTCTGTGTCGATAGCAACCTTGCACAATACCGATTCAGTCGACAGCACAAGGAGGCAAATTGGTATTACTGGCCCAAAATATTTTTGTGTATAAAGTAAATTTAATTGTTGTTAAATATGTGTCAGTTCATTTATCCTCAGAACAAAAAGAGTTATGCAACTTTTGATACTCAACTAGAAATAAAGGAATTAGGCATAATTCCTTTATGCCTAATTCCTTTATTATGCCTAATTCCTTTATTTCTAGTTGAGTATCATCAGTTGCATAAGTAGGCATAATTTAAAGGATTCAAACAATTTTGTTGATGAGCCTGGGCGCCGGTCTGCCGATCTAGCGGTTCTGGGTTCTATTTCCGCACAAGGCAGAAATCCTTTTAACCGTAAACAGGGTTTCATTGCACACAGCCTTTCATTACCACCCTCCAATCCTCCTGGTATGAAATTGCAAATCATCCATCCATCTGCTTCCAAGATTTAACGCAGGTGATACAAACAAGAAGTTCAGCTAAGATTTATACATAATTTTACAACGGCCAAGCAGAACTTTCCACAGGACTCAGAGATTGTTAATGGGAGCAGGGAAAACTGATCAGGCTGCTCATCTTCAGAAATTGGTCTTAGCACTAATGTTAAAATGAAATCATGCACCACGGACCAAGCTTTGATGATGTTTCTGTGAAAATACATGTAGGGCAGTGGCCGGATCCAATATACAATGTTCATGTATGAGCTTGTTCATCAGATATAAATGGAATATATTCCTGTTCCTGAAAAAAGTTCGAATATTCTATGAGAAATAACAATGGCCATGCTGCCTAGTTTCAGTCCTTGGAATTTCTCTCATTACTGCGTTGTCTGCATACGAGAAAATTTTGGAGGCGACAGTTTAATACAGACTATATTTTTTCAAGACGTAAGGGCTTTGCTGAAAATGAAAAGAGAATTACATTGCTATGAACAAGCCTCGAACGGTAAGAGCGTTATCCATATGGCCTTTAATGGCGCGATATAGAAAGCGACGTCAACGCAAAAAACATTGACGTCAAGGCGCTTTTGTAAAAACCGCGCCAAATAAAAGTGGTTTTCCTTCCATAACTCGAATATTTGGCCGATGACCTATATTTTTTATTAGCTTATTTGCACAGGGTTGATCAACCCTGTACCATATCAAAAATATATAAAAATTTCAATGGTGGAACTTTTTTTATGGAAGGAATTCCACTTTTTTACCAATACCGGAAAACGGCGGGAAATAAAAAAATGTAAATAACGTATATAATGAGGCAAACGACGATGGAAATTTTGATGTTCAAACAAAGAGACAAGAAAGAAGAGTTCATTAATCTTTATTTCGAAACGATCGGTCATCTATTATCTCGTACAAAGTCTTCGAAATAGACATAGCCATGTTTCACACAGGTACATAGATGGCGCTACATTATCTCAAAAAGTAGTACGGTGACCCCATTTTTTTATTTCCATTTTTCACTCAGTATATACTATTCTACCACTATGTGAAGTTTCAACAAAATCTCAATGGCAGATTTTATAGGGTGATTTCCCTTTAAATGACCTCAGAAATTTTTCCCTGGAATCACTTAGCCAGTCGCAGCAAGGTTAAACTCTGGAGAAATAAGCTTAGCGTAAGTGCCTCAATGCAAACCCAGATTTTGGTCAGTGAAATGCAGACTGTTAAACATGGACAGGGAACAGGTGCTTCAGCAATACCTGGTTCAGCACAGTGTAGGCCATGATCAGACTGCTTCTTCTGTAGGAGCAGTCTGATCTGGGATAGCACTGTTTGGTAAACCCTGTCTGTCCCAATACTTAAAATTTTCTGGTAATTCTGGAAACATAATCTAGTTCTACCAGCTTATGACACAGTAAAATAATAAAAATGAATGCATTTAATACTGCATAAAGATGTGAATAATAGTAACAGCTGTTGGTTATACATACTTTGGAGGAAGAGAACCCCAGGAGCTCTTGGCGTAAAAAAGTGCCATAATGTGTCTCTAGAACAAATGGGTCTAAATACATCAAATCAAAATCTGTATGTCATGTTATGCATGATGCAGTATCTACTGGATAATCCCCAACATAATGCTCAGATTCTGAGCAGCACATACTTTTCCGAAGTCTGCACATAGGCATACAAAAAATTGCACTTGCCCCATAGAAAAATGGCGCTTCAAGTATGACTGGCATTGCTATCATCCGCATTTAAAAGTCTGTCTGTCAAGTCTCTGAGTACCAGCTTTATCCTTTTAATCCAGCTTGTTCAGTGTTTTCCTTCTCAATCGCATCGGAAGACATTAAACTCAGAAATAACTGAAATCTTTCTATATGGAATCACAGTCCACTCCTATAATAGTGACTCCTGTGTGTAACAGCTTAGGTAAAACAAATACTTGCAATCCAGCTGTTTCAAGCTGTTAGACTGACATGATGGAAAACATGGCTGCTGTCTGATGTTTAAGATAAGAGCTATAAACATGACTTTAATTACTTTAGCAGATGAAGGAATGAGCTGTAGAAATTAAATTAGTACATACTGACATATTTATTTTTGATATAGAGAATCAGTTATGAGCTGTAAACATCCACTTTAAATGATGTCTCGTATAGAATTTCTGTATCCTAGAATGTTACATAACTCATAACAATTTCATTAAGATTGTACATTATACCAAATGATTTCAAAGTTTGTTGAGGTAAATTAGCTATGAAGTGATATTGGTCTTAATTAAATTGCCAGTTCAGATGTTACTGATGTCATTACAAAGCTCAGTCGCCTCAGTATCTTTCACATATGGATTGAAAATCATGCCAGATCAATTAATATCAATTTTAATTCTTATGTAAAAGATATCACTTTTATTTCCACAGCTATTTCACAATGTATCACTCATAGACATAAAAAAGTTCAGGGCCCAGTTGTTCAAAAGAAATGCATTGTAAGTTAACGAGACACTAAAATTTCAAATGTTAATATCTCAAATACGTCAATATTTTTTGTTGAAAAAAGGTGAGAAGCTTTTGCACTGCAAAAGCTTCTCACATATTTTCAACAAAAAGTTTCAGTGTATTTGGCTATAAATTTGTAACACTTAATGAGTTGGCCTCTTAATGAGCTTGTTAGGCTAACGATTCTTTGAACAACTGGGGCCTGGTTTTATTGTCTTACCTGTGAATATCAGACAAGAGACATAGGTATTACTTTGTTGTCATCAGTGACTTAAAATTTTGATGAATTTTCTGGTTTAGCTCTGTTTCTGGCAAAGTCAGTGCAGTGATGCATGATATTCTTGTATTTCAGGAGCCGCAGTATTTTTCTCTGACAAAGAGGCCAGGAAGAAGCAGCTGTTCTCTATGATGCAGAAAGTTGAGGTAGGGACAGTTGACTCTTAAAATGCCAAAAATTAAAATTGCAAGCAGTGTAGATCCAGATAAGATGGCTCATAATCTACGATGTTTGCTCTTGAATCTTTGAATCCTTAAGATGATATAACTTGGAAAAAACATTTTTTTAATTTTGCAGCCATAAATTTTGTTGTCTGCTGTTTGGCGCTGTACAGATTCAGGCTAAAAGCTTTAAGGAAAACATTAATTTAACAGCCATATGTTTTGTTGCCTGCTGTATTGGCTCTCTAAGGGTTCAGGTTAAAAGCATTAAGGAAAAACATTAATTTAACAAAAAAAATTGTGAAATACCATAATGGTAAAAGTGTTTGAAATGCACTAGTATATATATATATACAGTTAACGTGTCTTGAAAGTTTGTTTGAACATTTAAGTTCCCAAAGTAAACAGGTTTTACAACAAATAATTAAGGAATAGCAACAGATAAATTGAAAATTTTGTAAGTTTTGTGACAATAAATATGAACAACAACATTGTCAAAAGATTTCTGTTTGTTTCAGACGTTGTCAGAGAAGCCATCAGTAATGCTAGTGTTCCAGTCCTTATGTCAGTTCTTCAGTTCTGTGGATCCAAGAGGACTACTAGACCTCCCAAAATCTCCCTCAGAGGTATGTATTTCGGGATACAGATTCATATGTCTAATGACTTTTTTCTTAATCCCTTTTTAGCTCACCTGAGCCGAAGGCTCAGAGGTGAGCTTATAGGATGGGAGTCGAGCCGTCGTCCGTCCGTGGGTGCGTGCGTCAACACTTTCAAACATAAATATCTCAGAGACCAGTGGGTCGATCGCAATCAAATTTTATCTGAAGCATCATTTGGGTGGGGGAAAGGCTGCATTAGGTTTTGGTGCCCATCAGCTTAGAACTCTGGTTTCCATGGCAACAGATAGCCCCCATAGGGTTATAATGGGGAAAATGGCGTCATCACGTTTTCTCGACTGTTTTTGATTAGATCCTTATCATACTGCAGGTAATGATGACATACACAAGAGCTTGGATGAGTTCAAAATTTGGCCGGATTCGAGCACAGACTACGGAGTTAGCTGCCCTTGAGCGTTTGAAAAAAATCCCATAGGGTTATAATGGGGAAAATGGCGTCATCACGTTTTCTCAACTGTTTTTGCTTAGATCCTTATCATACTTGCAGGTAATGATGACATACATAAGAGCTTGGATGAATTCGAAATTTGGCCGGATTCGAGCACAGACTACGGAGTTAGCTGCCCTTGAGCGTTTGAAAAAAATTGCATAGTGTTTTAATGGAGAAAACAACGTCATCACATATTTTTAGAAAAACTTTGTCATCGCTCTATTGCCTACATTTCTCAACGGATTTTAAAATAACTTCACACAAATGTAGGGCATGAAAATATCTGGAGCAAGTTTGACTTTCAGGGTGCTGCAATCAAGGTTTTTGATTAGATCCTTATCATACTTGCAGGTAATGATGACATACATAAGAGCTTGGATGAGTTCGAAATTTGGCCGGATTTGAGCACAGACTAAGGAGTTAGCTGCCCTTGAGCGTTTGAAAAAAATCCCATAGTCTTATAATGGAGAAAACAATGTCATCACATTTTCATTTTTCACTGGATCCTCTTCATACTTGCAGGTAATGAGGATATGCATAAAAGCTTGGATTAGTTAGCATTTCGGCTAGATCCCACCACTGACTATGGAGTACCTGCCCTGAGCATCCAAAAAATCAATGTCGCCACTTTTTCTTGGTTTCTACTGATCCGATCCTTTTCAAACTTGCAGGTAATGAGGAAATGCATAATATCTTAATTGGCCAGATCAGGCCAACCACTACGAAGTTAGCTGCCCTTGACAGCTCTGTCTATTGTGCTCTTGATCGGATACTTTTTAAAGTTGCATATATTAAATGAGGGCATACATAATGTTTTGGATGAGTTTAATTTTCAGCCTGATTGGACCACTGACTGTGGAGTTAGCTGCCCTTGAGCATCTTAAATATCCCTATAGGTTTACAATGTCTCTCAGGTGAGCAATTGTTGCCCTTTGGGCTACTTGTTTATAAGATTGTATGATATTTATGACTTTGATGTTTGTGTTTTTATATGTATTCTTATACAAATGAAATAAAGTTTAAACCAGAGTTACGTACAATTTAGTTGAGTGAAAATCAGTAGAGCTTCAGATGAGGTTAACATGCTATAGTAATAATAAATTTTAGCCATGACACAACAAAAACCATCAAAGTGGCATGTGCACCCAGCGAAGACTCAGGTCAGCCTTGGCATCAGCCCAGTGTTGTTAGCTTACAGGGTAGCTAAGGGTTTAAGCTACCTATATGCCGACAGCAGAGACTTTGATCAGACTGGGTAGATGCCCAGGCTGATCAGAGTTGTCACTGGCTGCACATTATGCCACTTTGTTGGTTTTGTTCTGTCATGACTCAGTTATTTGTTGTCATGTATCACCATCAATGAGTTGTAGAATGAGTGCAGTATCACTTAATACTTGCCCAGCTTGGAGCTCTGATGTTTTTCTTTTACAAATCTACAACCTAACAGTACTATATCATTAAAACTATTTTCTCAGTTACTATAGTAACATTTTTCTTCCCCAGACCTTTGACCCCACATCAGTGTTGGATGTTATGGAGACAATGGTAATGGTAACGTTTCATGAGTTCACTCTGGTGGTGCAGACAGGACAGATGAATGAACAGTTGATACCATTACTACAACTTGTCAGCTCGCTGCAGACATCTCTCTTGTCCTGGGCCTGGGGACAAATAACAGAAAATGGTGATGCTATGAAGCAGAAAGGTGGACAAATGGCTTGTAGTTGTAAGTGGTTACTGTCCATTCAGAAATACAATGTATATTGAAAGTTTCATTTACGCCAAGCTTCGCCGTCACTCGGTGTTGCGAAAATTCACAATAGCAGATTAGTTATCACCTTTATCAGCACAAAACATTTGTCATAAAATCAGAAACACGAACTGTTGCATTGGGAATATCATCTTTAACTCTAGATCATGAAAATAAGGCTTTGCTAAATGGCTGAATATTAGGATAGATTCACCTGTGTAATGGTGTAGTCACTATAAAAATTGACCGAGTTGATTTACTACTATGCAGTGATATGAGCCGCGACACGACAAAACCAACAATGTGGTTGTGCGCCCAGCGCAGACTCAGATCAGCCTGGGTGGATGCCCAGGCTGATCTGAGTCTGCGCTGAGCGCACAACCACATTGTTGGTTTTCTCGTGTCGCGGCTTATATGTCAGATTGAAAAGCATTGGGTCTGTTTGCTTAGACTTCTCTGTCCTTGTCAGAGCTTCAGATAAGAATGGGTAGCAGGAATAATTCAAAGATAATTTTTCATATTTCTCAATGAAAACATATTTTAAGACCTCTCATTAGAGCCGTCTTCCCAAGATGGTTCTAATAAGGAGTCACAACATATGAGCCGCGACACGACAAAACCAACAATGTGGTTGTGCGCCCAGTGCAGACTCAGATCAGCCTTGGCATCAGCCCATTTTGACCAGACTCTTCGTTAAGTCCTCAAAGGGTAGCTAAGGGTCTGAGCTACCTCCATGCGGATAGCGAAGACTCTGATCAGACTGGGCGGATGCCCAGGCTGATCTGAGTCTGCGCTGGGCGCACAACCACATTGTTGGTTTTGTCGTGTTATGGCTCATATGTTTCTGTGGAAAAATAGGAACTTAATGAGACTGGGCAGATGGCCAGGCTTATCTTAATTGTGGGATAGTGCACATGCCACTTTGTTAGTTTTGTCATGGCGCTGCTTAAATAATTTTATCTAACCATAAGCTTTGAGTTGCTCACAGATTAGTGGAATGTTTGTGTTAAACTTAACGATGCTGTGATATTCTGTTATTTGTAGATGCTATTCTGGTTGCTCAAAAGGCCTCAGATGCCATTGGACTCCTACTGAGTAAAGATGCTGACACATTGGTAAGCTGGTTCTTGTAAATTTGATACAGTAAATGTTTTGACAAAACACCTTCACTGGGTGGTTGCTTAGTCCCAGTATGCGGTGATTTTTTCTGACAATCGTCAATGATTTTTTCTGACAACGGTCCAGGATTTTTTCAAATTGTCAATGATTTTTTCTCTATGACGTCATAATAGCAAACTGATGCGACAAAATGGTAAATTTGTCAATTAAACCATTAGTTTTACAAATCTTAAGCGTATTCCTGGTAGATCTTCAGCAGATTAGATACAATACAAAGTTTAACGTTGTCAACAGACAAATTAAACCCGGAAATTTCCTTTTAGAGTACAGCTCGATGAACTGTCCAATATGTCTATGTCTTCGAAGTTTACCATAGGGAAAAGCTATTTTTAATCATAAATTGGTGTTAGGAAACATATTATATTACTTTTTGACACTTTACAATAATATAAATGGGTCTGTCAGCTGATCTTAATTTTTCATAAGTCCCGGATTTTTTCCTACAAGTCCCGGATTCGCTCCTACAATAGATTTTAAGAGCCTGATTTTTCCTGACAACGCAAACTACAAAGTGAGTAGTCAGTATGATACTTTATTGCTTACAGATGGAGTAGCAAGATTTAAGCATGTCCCAAACTTTCGTTGTGGTGCGTAAATGGAAGACGAAATACTTGTTGGTCATTAAAAGACCAGCCTTTTCATTATACACAGACCATTCTATTGCTCCATATATAAAAATGAACAATGGAATATCATGTAGTAAAGACCTGAGTAACCTGAGTGAGATTAAAAAGTATTTAGTGGCCTTCCCAATGCAGGCAAGACTGCTGTACTAACTCTACCAACTGAACGACGTGGCCACATGGTCGTCCAATGCCAGGATAGCTCAGTTGGCAGAGCTGTCCTGATCATTGCCTAACTTTTTACTCAGTAGTACCGAGAAGGTTGAAGATTCGAGTTCCGCCGCGGCCAGGGTGTTTTTCTCGCATAGGCGGCATTGAAGATTTACATGTTTTATTCAAAATTGTGCGTGCGTGCGTGCCTGTGTGTGTGTGTGTGTGTGTGTGTGTGCATGTGTGTGTGTGATTCCATTTTAGCATCAATCTTTCCATTTGTACTACCCTTGGTGTACAACAGCTACCTGTTCCTCACTATAGCGTAGTTTATGTTAGATTTGATATTCTGAAAGCAGTTCACATTTCCAGCCGGTGCTGGAACAGCGGTGCTCAGTAGGTTTAACGCTGGCTTGCTGAACTAGCGGTCCCGGGTTCGATCCCCGCCTGAGGTGAGAATCCTTTCAAATGTAAACAGGGTTCCATTGCACACTGCCTTTCATTATCACCCTCCTATCGTCCTGATATGACTGAAATACTGTTGAAACAGACGTAAAATCGCAAGTCACCCGTCCATCCAGCCAGTACTTCTCTTGAGAGCCAGTACAGTTTTGTCTAGGGCACTGCGAAACCTGAATAGTAAAAGTTCTGAAAAGTCAGATCCTATGAAAGCAAGGAAAACACCAAAGAAATGAAAATAGCAGAATCGGTTAACTGCAGCTGTTCATGACCAGTCATGAAATGTGCAACACTGGCCATGCCCCTAGCAGTGGCTACTGTATTATTAAAATGAGTCGATATGAAATAAGTGATTCCAAAGGACCAGAACTTATACAGTCCACACTATGACTGAATACCTAGGCACGATTAAGGGCCGCCACCAGGGCCACAAAAAGGGCCGTACCAAGCACCAGTTTCAGTGAAGTTTCAATAAAATGTGCAAACCCAGCCATGCCCCTAGCAGCAGCTGGGCTACTCTATTTTCAGAATGACTCGAAATGAAATCATTGATTCGAAAGGACTAGAAATTATATAATCTGCACTATGATGGAGTACGTGGAGACTTAACGGCTGCCGCACAGCACCTCCAGCATCCTGTGAAGTTGAATAAGATTTGAAATGTTAAGTTTTTGGAAGCAAGAAATGGTCCGAAAGAATGAAAAAAGCAGACTCTGTTTATTGAGTCTGCCCTTGAAAAGAGGACTCAAGTAAAAAAAGGCTTCTGATTTTATGTCTTTTACGTATTCCTTGCTTCTAAAGGGTCCATATTTTCGATTTCATCATTATAAGGCATACATGACAGAAATGCTTTTGATGTTCATTTGGTGAAGTAAAATTAGTTCCCACACTGAAAAAAGATCTAATTGCTGTTACTATACTGCTAGTTTCAGACTCTGAAATGCAGTATAGGTGGTAGGAAAAAATCCGGGACACTGGTGGAAAAAATCCGGGACACTAAAGCCGTTGTAGGAAAAAATCATTGACATTTGCAGTAATTTTCGTCCTTGATTTGCCGAGGCTATTTCACAAAGAAAAATATGACAAAATGCTCAGACAAACAGCCTGATTGCAAAAGATCCCAAGAAAGTATTGAAAATAAGTTTGTTTACTTACCTTATTGCTCTGTCACTCTTATGAGACATGAATTGTCAGAAAAAATTGTTGACGATTGTCAGAAAAAATCACCGCCTAACGGGACTAAGCAACACCCAGTGACCTTGGCAATCAGTATAGACCCAGATCATAGTGTTCCTAAAAAAGCAGTTTGATCAGAGTCCACACTGTTGAAGCAGCCATTGGAGAATATGACAAACTCCTGACCTTGGCAAAGAAATGGAAACTGAGGTGGTATGGTTTTCTGGCTTAGCAAAGTATTTAGCAAGGCACAGTGAAAAGAAAAAGAAGAAGAGGTGGAAGACAATATTAAGGAGTGGACAGGGATGGACTTTGCTAGCTCAGCAAGGGCAGCTGAAGACAGGACTAGGTTGTAAAGTCACCTGTGGTGGTCCAACAACCTCGCAAGGTTATGGGATAGATTAGATTAGACTATACACTGTTTAACGGTTCCACAAAAAGTTATTTGGAAAAATTAAAAACACAAAAAAACCAACAACAGTTTTCTGAAAAATAAACATACGGTATTAATCCTATTAAATACCTGAAGGGCATAATATTTTACGAAAGAGGGGCGTCAATATAAGCCTTAAGAGCTCTAAATTAGCCACTGCCCAAATACTTCCAATTAACAGTTTTAAGGGGAACAGTATACATGTACTTTCAAAGGAAGTAATTCTACAACTTTCACTTTTTTTTTTGCATTCCCAATAGGGGTCAATTCTTAAAGAAAAGAATATGCTCCTCTAGGAGTAAATTCTTTTCTTGAAGAGTGGACCCCATTTGGAAGAGCTCTGTCCTCCAGAGAAGTAAACATGAATTCATGTTGTTCCCCTTTTGTAAAATGGATGGAAAATATGGAGGTTGGCAAGTCAATATGACATGTTTTTCTTCAAAAAAAAAAAGAAGCATTGGGCCTTTATTGGAGCATGGGCATTTATGAGGATTAATACTGTGACTGATCTCAGAATTAAGGTGTATGGATACACCTCCAGCTTTCTCAGCCATTTTTACAAAAGGGAAGAACTTTTATGACTTAGTGTTTCTTCCTGTAAGACATAGCCTTTCTATCGTGGGGTCTACTCTGAAAGGAAAGAATTTGCTCCTGTGTGTTCTTTTGGATGAGTTGACCCCCATTTAGAAGGGAGGCAAAAAAGAAAATGGCAAAGTTACTTCCCCTGAAAGTGTCCCCATTGTCCTTGACTCACGGGTAAAAACAGATACTGTGGTTCTTATCAGAGCTGTCTCATTGAGGCAGCTTTAATGAGAACCACAGCATATGCTTTTTTGATTTCTGAAACCTGAATATAATATATCTGAGAATTATAATCCAAAGTCCCTCTTTGTGTATATTTTGTTTATTTTGCAGGAGACTCTAGTTCCAAAGATCGAGAGGTCATTTTTGGGATCAGTTGTCAGACCAATGGTTTGTATCACCTTCTTTTTTAGATTTTTTTGACTGAGCATCAGATTTAGTTAGTTGAGGTAGGGTCAGGCATTGGGGAGGGGGTAGGGAAAGGGGATGGGGGTGGGAGCAGGGCTGGGTTGGGGGTGATCAGAATATGTTTAGATGCCACCTTCAAATTTCCAAAGAGCTGCCTGGGGATCATGTCAGTGATGGTAGCCTGTAATATTTTGCAATAAAATCTATGAAAGTTGTCAGAATTTTAGGTTATGCATGTTATTTGCATTATTTAATTAATTTATGTTAGCAAAAGAGAGATTCAGTCCACTTTTCAGTACCACTTTTCGTGACCATGTGAGATGACATTTGAGCCGCGACACATGAAAACCAACAATGTGGTCGTGTGCCCAGCGCAGACTCAGATCAGCCTGGGCATCCGCCCAGTCTGACCAGAGTCTTCCCTGTCCGCATGGAGGTAGCTTAGACCCTTAGCTACCATTTAGGCGCTTAGCGAAGAGTCTGGTCATACTGGGCGGATGCCCAGGCTGATCTGAGTCTGCGCAGGGCGCACAACCACATTGTTGGTTTTGTCGTGTCGCGGCTCATTTGATTCATGGGGAAACAACTCTCATGAGTTAAAAATGAATGGACTTTCAGGGAAGGCAACTCTGCCATTTTCATATTTGCATCCCCTTTCTGAAAGGAAAGAGTTTGCTGTCCTAGGAGCAAATCCTTTCTTTTCAGAGTAGGCCCCACTTTGGAAGGGGTATGTTGCCCAAGGAAGCATAAAGGAAGTCATAGAAATCGTCCTTATTTGAAACAATGGTTGGTTTGCAAACCATGGGGGTATACCAATACACCTTAATACACCAGTTAATTGTAATGACCATTCTGCCAGTAATTACTTAAACATATCCAGATAGTAAAAGTCAAGTGGCATGTACACCCAGCGAAAACTCGGATCAGCCTTGGCATCTGCCAAGTCTGATTAGAGTCTTCGATGTGTGCATGGAGCTACCATAGACCCTTAACTATCCTTAATGCAAAGACTGATCAGACTGGGCTGCCACCCAGGCTGAGCTGCTTCTTTGCTGGGTACACATGCCACTTTGTTGGTTTTTCATGTCAGGGCTCTTTGTTAAGATTTTAGCATAATTGCTGTATTTATTTGGCTTTTAACCAAGTTGTTTCCCTTCCAAACAATCTAAAAATCTAGATCTGTCATACAAGATGGTTAGATCCATCTTACACGAAAGATCCATCTTACAAGGTGGATCTAGATTTTTGGGATTGTTTTGCAAAAGAAAACTCGTCTATTAAGAGAATTACGTAAGAATGATTTACACATATGGGGTAGTTTTGAAGGGGAAATGCCTTGTGTTAGAGCTGAAAATATATACCGTATTAATCCCATTAAAGGCCCTGGGGGCATTGCATTTTGCAAAAGGGAGACATTATTTAGAGTCAAAAGTGTACTAAATTAGACAATACCAATATACCAACGATAAGCAATATAAAGGTGATGGGTATACTTTCAAAAGAAGCAACTCTACTATTTTTGCCTCCATGCTCAGTAAGAGTAGACTCCATTTCAAAGAGCTACCTCATCTAGAGAAGCAAATAGGAATTCATGCAAGTTAATTGTAACATAATTTTTGGAAAAGAGGCAGCGGCGTTTATTAGAGCAGGGGCATTTATTGGGATTAAAAAGGTAATACATAGAGATTATCATAAAGCAATTTTCATATCATACCCCGTATCAACCCGAGACTCCCATATCAGCCCGAGACTCCCATACCAGCCCGAGGGC
Source organism: Ctena decussata (assembly GCA_963989385.1). Lineage (NCBI taxonomy): Eukaryota > Metazoa > Mollusca > Bivalvia > Lucinida > Lucinidae > Ctena > Ctena decussata. The sequence continues at coordinate 3,935,947 of OZ022500.1, forward strand.
CTTCACCCCGTATCAACCCGAGACTTCCATATCAGCCAGAGGGCCTTCTTTGGCCCTCAGGTTGGTATGGGAGTCTTGGGCTGATATGGGAGTCTTAGGTTGATACGGGGTATGATATGAAAATTGCTATATCATGATCTGTTTATCAGATATTTTTATTGTGACCATATTAAATGCAAATCATGATTCTAAAGAATAGATCAGAATAAATGCCGAGCGCTCTGAATGTGGTGTTACGGCGTTTTCGCCCTAGGGATGATAGGGGTCACGTGGGGTGTGATACGGATGATATGGGTTTCTCCCTAGGGAGTGATATGGGGTTTGGCCACATGGGGTATGATGTAGATGATATGGATTTTTCTATCTAGAGAGTGATATGGGTTTTGGCTATTTTTGGAGTGATACAGCCGACGAGATGTGCAGTCTCGATACGTGCATGGAAGTTTTCCTGTATTGCATTGGTAAAAAGAACATATTTTGTAGTAAATATATGACAAAGTAATTTATCAGTGGGATCCCAATATTTGAGCCGCGACACGAAAAAACCAACAATGTGGTTGTGCGCCCAGTGCAGACTCAGATCAGCCTGGGCATCCGCCCAGTCTGATCAGAGTCTTCGCTGTCCGTATGGAGGTAGCCTAGACCCTAAGCTACGCTTTGAGCTCTTAACTAAGAGTCTGAGTAAACGGCGCGGATGTCCAGGCTGATCTAAGTCTGCGCTGGGCGCACAACCACATTGTTGGTTTTGTCATGTCGCGGCTCATTTTATTTCAGCTCCTGATGATGTCCTACATATGCACCAACTTGAATTCACCATCCAGAGTTAATTTGCTGCAGAATCTACGGCCTTTAGCCCGACATCTTGTCAAACTAGCAGATGCCATACCATCGTTTTTCCCAAATGTAAGCTGGAGTTAAATTCATATTTGATATAGATATTTTAAATGGCATACATATTATAAGATCTGAACTTCAGTCTGTGACATATCATAAAGTTTAAGTGACACTATACACAATTAAGTAAGACTGTCACAAAACTGTTGTTGTTTCAATTCTCATAACGATGTTCCCCAGGTGGCATAGCAGAAGGTATCCATAGTAGCACACTCCTGGCACCGTGCATCTGGTGATTTATGGCTATTTTAAGGTTTTGTTTATGTTGATGAAATGTCTTCACAGGGTATAATCGATTCCGCTAATTTTCGCTTCCACTGAGAATGTCCGCGAACTCTTGCTTCCTGCAGAGACTACTGTCCTCGAAAAATGGCTTCCTGCCGAGACAGTCCGCGTGATTCTGCTTCCTGCCGAGAGCCTCGACAGAAAGCAGAATCACGCAGACAGTCTCTGCAGGAAGCCATTTATCATGTACAGAAGTCTCGGCAGGAAGCAAGAGTTCACGGACAGTCTCGGCTGAAGCCAAATATGATGTACAGTCTCTGCAGGAAGTGAAAATTAGCGGTTTTCGATTATACCCTGTGGTCTTTATCTTATGGGATGTATGGGATGTTTGTTTTAGATAACCAGTGACCACTGGCAGAGTGTACAGACAGATGACATAGTTCTGAGAACTTGGGAGGTAGAGTCAGCTCATAACTATGAGAACAGTATGCACTTCACACAGGTATGTGAACTTGTGTCCTCACCCAGCGAGCACATGACGTCAAAATGACGTCGTACTGACGTTGATGCGACGTCATTACGTCACATCGACGTCAGTACGACGTCATTTCAACGTTATGTGCCTGCTGGGCAGAGATTTAGATAAGTAACAAAAACTGGAGATGAAATTAAAAACAATAAAGTCTTATTTATATATAGAAAATAATTGGTGTAGTCATATTTAGGGATTCATTGTGGCTAGTCTTGAACTCTGACAGTGTGAATAAGTTTCACTTTCCAGCAGGCACATGACATTGAAATGATGTAATGAAGTTGCATTGATGTCAGTACGACATTTCAACATCATGTGCATGCTGGGTTCATCCTATTTGCTGGTGTTAGGATTTAGAGACTGGCGGAGATGTTAAAAAGAGCACTTTATTGTTATGCCTTTCATTCAGCATAAATAAGCAGCAACACAACAAAACCGACAAAGTGGGATGTGCATGCAGCGAAGACTCAGATCAGCCTGGGCATCCATCCAGGATGATCTGTCTTAGCTGTTTGCTTTAAGGGTAGCTGAGGGTCTAAGCTAGCTCTGTGCGTACAGCAAAGACTCTGATCAGCCTGGGTTGATGTCCAGGCTGATGTGAGTCTTCACTGGGCACACATGCCTTTTTGTTGGTTTCGTTGTGTCATAGCTCAATACTGTTGACTTAAAACATGGATTCTCTGCAGAGGCCTGTGGTTCACAGCATATAGGCTGTACAACCTGAAAGATAAAGGTGTGAGAATTTTTTTAATCCAGTCGATGGACCAGAATTACCAAGCATGATAATTTTATTGGCTTACTAGAGATAATGACACCACGTGATCAAAAGACAGAATGTCTCTGGAGAAATTAATCGTTCTTTTATATACCACCCTTATCTTAAACTATGATATTTTTTGTCTTTTATAGAAACAGCAAAGCATGGAGACTTATGTTTGCATGAAAATTAAATCTAATTATAATTACATCACTGCCTTCCTTGGATGTAAGATAATTTCATAGTACTTCACACAGGGTTGAAAACTAGTATCCTGAGATCAAGATAATCAACAGAAAAATGGAGATGAAATTGATAAAACAAGACATTAAGTTTCAAAATTATTTCACAGGTATACAGCTGTCCAGGTGCAAACAAGTTTATGGTGGAATTTGATCTCAGATGTGAAACTGAGAGGAGGTATGTTCATGATCAGATTAATCTTTAGGATATCACAGTGGCTCTCTTTACAACAACAGCATTTGAGCCGTGACACGACAAAACCAACAATGTGGTTGTGTGCCCAGCGCAGACTCAGATCAGCCTGGGCATCTGCCCAGTCTGACCAGATTTTTCGCTAAGGGCTTAAATCAAGGGTCTAAGCTACCTCCATGCGGACAGTGAAGACTCTGATCAGACTGGGCGGATGCCCAGGCTGATCTGAGTCTGCACTGGGCGCACAACCACATTGTTGGTTTTCTCGTGTCATGGCTCATTTATTCTCAAACATTTTGGTGTTAAACTGAATTTGCTGTTGTAAAGAATACATATTTAAAACAACTAAACCATTCTGTGAATATCAAAATAACGTTACTGAGAATTTTGCTTTTGTAATGAGTGCCCTTATAAAGAGAGTTGACTGTACTAGAGCCTTTACATAGGATTTTAAATGATGACATTGTAGTTTACATCAATCCATTTCCTTTTTAAGCACTAAAATTATTGTGTATAATATATGGAAGACATTTCAGCAAAGTGTATCCTTTAACAGTAGCCCCTAAGTGAAAGGAGACAAAGTTAATCCATCAGAGTGATCTCCCATGAAGGTAAATTTCTTACCATTTAATACTGACAGTTTCAAAACTATGAAAATCACAGGGTATAATCGATTCCACCAATTTTCGCTTCCTGCAGAGACTGTCCATCATATTTGGCTTCCGCCAAGACTGTCTGCGAACTCTTGCTTCCTGCAGAGACTACTGTCCTCGAGAAATGGCTTCCTGCCAAGACTGTCCGCGTGATTCTGCTTCCTGCCGAGGCTCTCGGCAGGAAGCAGAATCACACGGACAGTCTCTGCAGGAAGCCATTTATCATGTACAGAAGTCTCGGCAGGAAGCAAGAGTTTGCAGACAGTCTTGGCAGAAGCCAAATATGATGGACAGTCTCTGCAGGAAGCGAAAATTAGCGGAATCGATTATACCCTGTGAAAATAGCACTACTGTAAATGGAGCTTTGTTTCAGGTATGACTACTTGGTATTTACTGATGCTAAAGGACAGCAGATGAAGTTTGATCAGAAAGTGGGAACTCCAAAGTGGCCCAAACAAGTGCAGTTCATAGGACCACATCTTCATTTCCTGTTCCACTCTGACACCAGCAACACAGAATGGGGATACAAGTTTAAGGTAGGAGCCTTGTTAACACTTAATGTTGAGGCAGATGCATGGGAACTCAACGGAGCCTCAGAGCTGCCTGACAGCTATCCTTGTGGCTCATGGAAGATTTCTGATGATTGCATTGAGCCTGATAGCTCATATATGTTATTCTGTATAAAATCATATTACTGTAATGTGCCTAAATTTTGGACACCTAAATTAATTAATTTTCCATTTGGAACAAATGGAAAATTAATTATTTTAGGTGTCCCAATAGTTACGCACATTAGGGTAAATGCCCCAGGGACCTGGGACGTTACTATTTATGAAAGGGGAGCGTTATTTAGAGCATAAAGAGTAGTAAATCAGCCACAGCCAAACTTCTAACTAACAGTAATAAAGATAATGGCCATACTTTCAGATGAAGCAATTCTACGAATTTCACTTTCCGTGCCTCCCCTCCGAAAATTGGTCAACTCTTGAAGAAAAACATTGGCTTCCTGAAGAGTGGACTCAATTTGAAGTGCTGTGTTCTACATACCGTATTCTACCTAATTAGCGCACATGCCTCTATCAGCGCACGCAGTGGCAATTTGTGAGGCATAGGACTATTAATGCACATATTTTTACTGGTTTATTCCTTTGCTTTCTCGTTTACAAGAGCTGAAAATGCAATAGAATATTTAAGTTTTTACTTCTAAATGTTCTCTATCCTTCTACATGTATATCCATACGAATTTAAAGGTTAAGCATCAGAGAAAAGCTGCTTATAAGCAGCTTTTCTCTGATGCTTTACCTTTAAATTCGTTCCCTTCAATATATAATAACCTATTAAAATGTGCGCTTATATGAAAGAAAGTTTACTACAAGTATTTGCCGCCATTTTGAAAAAGTTAAGCACACAGGGCGCTAATAAGGTCGATTACGGTAAGCAGACAGGAATTCATGGTGTTCTCTTTTTAAAACTGCTGGAAAAAGAGGCAGCAGACATTTATTAGAGCAGGGGCATTTATTAAGTTTAACAGGGTCCTTTACAGATAATCCAATTATGATATACTGTGATTGTTTTACATGATGAATCGCCTTCTTTGATTAAGGTCAAATGCATGCTGCATTGGCCTCATACAATTTTTGCTTTGTAGGTAACAGCCAGAGGAAGCCCTGATATGCCCCTGTCTTGGCCCTTTGATCTACAGCTAGGACTGACCAGACTGATGGGTATGCTCTGTGGAGCTACACTAAATGCTAATCCAGGTATGAATTTCACCTTGACTTTGGGATGGGAAATGCTCATGCTGCCGGTCATACAGTATTTACTTATAGTATTTTCAGACAGCTCAGCCAGGTCTATATTGTGCTCTTCCATTTTAGAAAGTTCTTTAAGATGTACATGGTTTTCCATCAATTTTACAAAGGGAAACATTTTATTTTGTGACATCCTGTTACCTAGTAGCTTCCCTGGGCTAGGAAAATCTTCCAGAGGGGATCTGCTTTGTAGGAAAGAATTTGCTTCTTGATCCCCAATGAAAAGGTAAACAAAAATGAATATATGAGCTGCGACACGAGAAAGCCAACAAAGTGGTTGTGCGCCCGGAGCAGACTCAGATCAGCCTGGGCATCCGCTCAGTCTAATCAGACTCTTCACTAAGTGCTTAAAGGGTAGCTAAGGGTCTAAGCTACCTCCATGCGGACAGCGAAGACTCTGATCAGACTGGGCGGATGCCCAGGCTGATCTGAGTCTGCACTGGGCGCATAACCACTCTTCACTAAGTGCTTAAAGGGTAGCTAAGGGTCTAAGCTACCTCCATGTGGACAGCGAAGACTCTGATCAGACTGGGCGGATGCCCAGGCTGATCTGAGTCTGCGCTGGGCGCACAACCACATTGTTTAGTGGAGCAAATTTGATTGCATAAGTGGCCTAGAAAAGGAAGATAATGGTCTACGGAGTGTAACATTTGTTTTTATATATCAAAATAACCGTCTGGGTCTCTAGCTTTCAAATTCAGCGTTTGCCACCTTGGCAAACCTTGCATAACTCTGTAGTGGCCAGTTATTTACGTTACCCCTTTAAATTTTGAATATCAAAAATATTTATTGAAGTCAATAAGAAATGTGTTTAAACTATATAAATGTATCAAATCTAAATATTTTCTGTAAGAACAGTTAATATGCTATAAATAAGGCTGCTCAGAAAACAGTTCAGAACTTTGGTGTTGTTACTTTCGTTACAATATATCATGTACCCCTTGGAAATTTAAAATTGGAACTTAAGTTGTTGCATTTCACAAAGACTCCTATACAAAAAGGCCCAAAATGATCATTTTTACTTACTGTTCAATTGGCCCTTTTCAGTGCATTTCTAGCAAAACAAATATGAGACCTCTAGCTTTTATACTTTGTCAACCACGTCCTGTTGAACAGTTACACCTATTCCCTGTTTTTGGCTGAAAAGTCATTTTTCGTATAATTGTTCGTACAAAAAATGGCTAATAACCAATTCAAACTTGAGAAATTGGGGCCTTTTGCAAAAAGATCATGTTAACCATTGTATAACACAATAGCCTAAAATTATTTTTGACCTTACAACACATTTTAGCCAGAGTAACGTACTTAACAGATTAAAATGTTTGCGTAAAGCGTCTATCATTCCCGCCAGAAAAAAAAAACTTTTCAAATTCTGACTTTTAAACAACGCAGTTGTAATATATATGCATATTATCTATTGTAAAATGAAAAATCTTTGCATTGTTTAATAAACTAATCGGAAAGGAAACAGTGTTATTTACGTGACATGCAAAGATGAGATTGTCCTAAAACTAGAAAAGAAAACCTTCGTGAATTAATCTATCAACAGAACACTTTTATTTTTTTTCCATTAATATCCAAATGACATTAAAAATATCACATCATAAGAATTTACTAATCAGAACTTTTTGTTTTGTACTCAGAAAGGTAACGTTTGTAACCATTATTTGAAAACGATCACCAAGATTATGTGTTGTTACTGAAAAAATATGCCTAAAACTCATTAGTTTTGTTAAAAATATTTTAAAAAAGGCACTTTAGACTGGTTAAAACCCACCCTATGTAATTTATCAGTGAAATTTCCACGGCGATGCATCCGTTGTTGTGTAACGATGTTATAGTTTGTGTTGGCCACTTATCTGTAGTGTTCGAAAAATTGATTTGTTTTGTCTGTTTATTGGCCATCATTCTGATGTATATAAAAACAGAAAGAAAGAAGGTGAAAATATACATTTTGTGTGCCTGGGTGTGCTTGATGAAAGCTAACTCTGCATGGAATGGGCGCACGTATATTCTGGTTCCCACTAGTATCGTTTGAGTACTTGTTGTATGCTTTATGTTACTATTTTAGTTTGGTGTTTTGGGAGGGTTGTGGCACTAGTTGGATCAGTTTCTGATCGTTGCCCTTTTACACTTCTTTACCTGTAATGACCTTTTCCTATAAAAGCAATATATGAAACCATAGTTTAATTACTTTTAGCCGTTTAGAATATATTTAAAACGAAGTAACGAATATCACAGTTTAAAAAGAAAGAGTTATTTTACCCCACTGCTGCTAGTGTCAAGTGGCATGTGGCTAAGGTAAAATGCTCCCTTGTACTTCATGTTCTGGTCATTTGGAATCATCTGGGCTCTTTCTGAGTCAGTTTGAAAAAGGAAATAGCTGGTGCTAGGTGGCATTGGCAGTGTCGCAACATTACATTCCTTAGTTAAACAGAGGTTGCAGTTATTTTTTGTGATTCGTCACTTGCTTCCAGAGACTCATCCTTCAGAATTTAACTTTTGTATCAGTTTTTATCAGTCTTAGAATTTAAGGTGATGGGATACAATTTCACGTAGGTTATTCTGCCAATTTTACTTTGGCCTCCTTTCTTAATGGGAAAAAAACTTTTAAAAAGAATTTGCTGCTGTAAAAAAAAGTTTCCTTTAAGAGCAGGCCATGTTTGGAAAGGTTATAGCTTTCTCAGAAGCGAATAGGAAACATCTACGGAAATGAATATTGTTTCTTTCTAACAAATTGCATTAAAACACTGAGGTGTGTCCTTTCACATTAATACAGTATTATTACAAAGACTTGCCAGAAGATCATGTTGAAGTGAGGAACACACACGAGAAAGAACATAGAAGACTCAGTTTAACTGATTTCTTTCAAAATCGTATGATATTGCCTAGAGGCATGTATAAGATGATTATGACATACATGTATTGTTATTACTTTAAAATCATTATCAAATTGCCTTTTAAACTGAGTCAATGATAATTCACTTACTTTGACTTCTTGGTTTGGTATTTACAAAGGTACCGTATACAACATTCAAATGAAAACGATTTGTCAGATTAGATTTATGATTCTTAATGATTTTTTTTATTTTTAATTTTATTTTCTGTTTGATATGATGCAATAAGGTGTCCCTAGCACCTGCTTCAGCTTAACTGGCTCAAATTGAGCCCAGATGATTCCAAACATAATTTTCAATATGACGAAGTACGGGGAAGCTTTCTGCAGTAGCTCAACGGTACTTTACTGTAGCTGCAGCAGGAAAAAAACTACACACACTTTTTAACCTTTTATGTACGTTACTTTGGTGAAAATATATGCTACAAGGCAACTTTGGGTTTATACATTGTTTTTATAGAAAAGGTAAATTAGAGTAAAGGGGCAATGAGCAGGAATTAATGTTATCTTTGCAACAACCCTACCACGATACCAAACTGGAAATAGCTGCATAAAGATATAAGACAAGTAGTAAGACGATACTAGCAGCTAGCCAGATAAACATGCAGCCCCTTACAAGTTCATGGGTACAAAGCTAGCCTTAAGCAAACAAAATTAGGCATACAAAATTTTCATCTAGTTTCTTTCTTTTTCCATATATGCCATTTATACACCAGAATGATGGCAAATATACATATGAAACAAATTGAGTTTTCGAAGACGACAGATAAGTGGACAACACAAACTATGACATAGATACACCAGAACTGATGCTCCACCTTGGGGCTGTCAATAATGAGTTACATGAGTGGATTTAAACCGGTCGTTCTAAAAATATTTTTACTCAAAATAATAAAGGTTACGCATATTTGGCAGTAGCAATATTTAATCTCGGGGAGGTTTTTTTCAAATGTTACGAACGTTATCTTTCTGAATACAAAACTGTAAGTTACTAGAAGTTATTTGATATTTTGTGGTTTTGTTTAAACTTTCAAATTTATTTGGATATTAATGAAAAGTAATTTCACGTACAGGTTAACTCATGAAGGCTTCGTTTGAACATAAGGGCAATCTGAGCATTGCATGTCATGTAAATTACACTGTTTTCCATCTTTGTAGGCGACTACTATGCATAAATTTCATTTTACGATAAACAATAAACATATTTATCACAACTGCGTTGTTTCAAAGTCAGAATTTGAAAAGAGAGTTTTCCTGATGTGAATGACAGACGCTTTACGCAAACATTTTAATCTGTTAAGTACGTTGCCCTGGCTAAAATGTGTTGTAAGGTCAAAAATAACTTTTAAGCAATTGTGTTATATCATTGTTAACATTATCTTTTGCAAAAGGCCCCAATTTCTCAAGTTTAAATTGGTTATTAGCCATTTTTTGTACGAACAATTATACGAAAAATGACTTTTCAGCCCAAACAGGGAATAGGTGTAACTGTTCAACAGGACGTGGTTGACAAAGTATAAAAGCTAGAGGTCTCATATTTGTTTTGCTAGAAACGCACTGAAAAGGACCAATCGAATAGTAAGTAAAATGATCATTTTGGGCCTTTTGTATAGGAGTCTTTGTAAAATGCAACAACTTAAGTTCCAATTTTAAATGTCCAAGGGGTACATGATATATTGTAACGAAAGTAACAACAACAAAGTTCTGAACTGTTTTCTGAGCAGCCTAATTTATAGCATATTAACTGTTCGTACAGAAAATATTTAGATTTGATACATTTATATAGTTTAAACACATTTCATATTGACTTCAATAAGTATTTTTGATATTCAGAATTTAAAGGGGTAACGTAAATAACTGGCCACTACAGAGTTATGCAAGGTTTGCCAAGGTGGCAAACGCTGAATTTGAAAGCTAGAGACCCAGACGGTCATTTTGATATATAAAAACAAATGTTACACTCCGTAGACCACCCCCTTGAAAGATAGCCCATCAAGTTTGCTCCACTAGTTGGTTTTCTCGCGTCGCGGCTCATAGCTTTTACTTGCCATGAAAGTGTACCCCTTTAACTTATGGATATTTTTAAACTGATAGCAAACTGTTCTACTTTGTGAGCTATTTATTTCGTTAGCTGCCATAGAAAATAAAAAAAAAATTGTCCTAAAATGAAGTAGTTTTTTTCTACAATGCAGTAATGCATCCAGCTTTAAAATGCAGATGAAATGGCATACAGTGTAGGCCCTGATCAGACCACTCTGCTCCTTCAGGAGCAATCTGATATGGATATCCACTGTTTGCTCAGACCTATCTGTCCCAATACTTAGAACTTTTACAGTACACGTATTTTCATTTCTGTATTTCTATTTTCTAAAATTTAACAGTATTACCTCGAGATCAGTTAATGGAGCTTGAAGAAGTTGCAGAACAGGATATTCTACGCAGTGAGCTCTGGACGACATTATTTAGAGGAGGCTATATGATTGGCAAAGTTCAACGGTCCCTCTCGGGGAGATTTGTAAGTAAACCAGAGGAAGATGTTTATACATGTAGTTGGCCTCAGATATATAATATTTGCTTTAAAAAGTGATGAAAGTGCCTTAAGAGTATGTCCAAATACTTTTTACACCTGTGCACTATAGACTTTTTGTCTGCTTATGTAAGCAATCTCCAATTCCATTAATATTACTATGATGATGATATCTTGTTAAGTAGAGGATATTTGACTTTTTCATTGTAAGATCAATTTTTAGCTCGCCTGAACGAAAGTTCAGGAAGAGCTATTGTTGTCACCACGGCGTCGGCGTCAGTGTCCGCGTCAGCGTCCGCGTCGGCGTTCGGATTGGATGTTTTGGTTAAAGTTTTTTAAAGACCTATATCTCCTTAACCCATGGATGGATTCTTTTGATACTTGCACTGTAGTTAGATATTGGTCTAAGGTTTACCAGGGTACCACCCCCACCCCACTCCGTGACCTTGATTTCAAGGTCATGGACTTAGAAAATTGGTATTTTTTTGGACTGGATGTTTTGGTTAAAGTTTTATAAAGCCCAATATCTCCTTAACCCATGGATGGATTCCTTTGATACTTGCACTGTAGTTAGATATTGGTCTAAAGTTTTCGAAGGTACTACCCCCACCCCCCTCTGTCACCTTGATGTCAAGGTCATGGACTTAGAAAATTGTCTTTTTATTGATTGGATGTTTTGGTTAAAGTTTTTTCTCCTGAACCCATAGATGAATTCTTTTTATATTTGCACTGCAGTTAGATCTACAGAGTACTACCCCAACCCCGCTCAGTGATCTTGATGTCAAGGTCAGGGACTTAGGAAATTTTTGTCTTTTTTAAAGTTTTGTAATTGCATACTGATTCATAATGCTTTGCAGAGATTTAGTTTATACTTGAACTGATGTTAGACTCGTTTTTGAGTTTTTACAAAACACCTTATACTTACCCCACTGGATGACCTTGAAGTCAAGGTCATCAAGTTAGAATTTTGTCTTAAAGCTTTTGGTTAAAGTCTTATATTTATGAAGACATAATTTCACAGTGCCACGATGATGGACTCAGTTGATACTTAAACTTGGACTGATCTTAGATAATGGTTCGGAGTTTTGATACATCCTACTCCCCCCCCCCCCCCCCCCCCCCGTCAGTTTTATTACCTCAAGCTCATGGACTTTGAAATTTCATTTCATTTTTTTTATTTTAAATTTGTTTTAAGACTTATTTCTGAGATAGCTTTTGTTTATAAATGTGTTTTCATTATGGACATGAAGTTTTATGCATAGCAGTCCACATTACCACCCCCCCCCCCCACACACACACACACACCACCACCCCCTCCCCCTATCCGTCAGGTTCTTTTTACCTCAAGCTCATGGACTTTGAAATTTCATTTTTTTTATTTTGATTTTATTTTAAATTTTAAGACTTATTTCTGAGATAGCTTTTGTTTATAAATGTGTTTACATAATGGACATGCTTGCATGAAGTTTTATGCATAGCAGTCCACACCACCATATCGGCTGTGTGATGGGCAAGCACCTATTCAGGCGAGCTATGCTGTCCGGCGACAGCTCTTGTTATTTCACCGAATGAACACCAAAAGCAGTATTGAAAATACCAGTTTTGGTGTTCATGAGTGAAATAAAAATTCATCTTACACTGAAAAAGTCAAATTTTCTATTTCTTTTATGCTTGAAAATCGCAATAATTCAGTTTATTCAAGAGCGTCAGCCATCAAGACAGAAACATAACTTTTTTTCTAGCCGTTTTGCGTCAAATTTAGTTCAACTTTTCGTCGAGTTTGCAACTGAAAAATAGCTTCAAATATCATTTTGATAAACATATCTCAAAAAAATTGCCAAGAAAGAATGCCTATAGGAGACACAGGCAGCCTGATGTCGCATGCAGTCACAATGTTACGTTGGCGCTTTAAGTTACGTCATTAACGTCGTAATGACGTGCAAACATGCGTGACGTAATTTTTGTCAAGCCAGATAAGATTTAGCCAATTAATCAACAAAAAACGGGAGGCTATTTCACAAAAACACTATTCCTGAAACAGTGAAATCGAAAGTGATAATTTCACTGTTTGAAACAATGAGATTATCAGTTTCGATTTCACTGAGAAATCTATATAATTCATTGAAAAGTATAAAAGAAAAATGTTTGTTTTGGAATTTTTTTTTTACTAAAGTTTTACATTTATCATTCCCTCACTTGATTAATTAATATTAATGAATCTTCATTATAGCATTAAACAGCTAAAAAAACAACCAGCATCATCATAGCAGCATCAGATTTTCTTTACAGCATAATTCACTCTTGTTTCTCAAGCTTACCTTTACATCTTTACATGTCTGGATCATTACACTTCTCTGTTGTATAGTCAGAGATTTTACCTTCAGTCAGATAAATTCCTTTCAATTCTTAGAGTAGTAATGCAGACAGGGAAGACTCTGGTCAGGCTGCATATTTGTGAGGTGCCTTTTGTCATGTCTCTTTATCATTTTAGGAGTCAGAAGATACAGGTTTTGTGTTAAAACATCTCTGGGGGTTGATTGAAGGGGGTGAAGGAACACCAAACTTCTTGAGCAGGTAGGTTTGTGATATTTCATTTTAAGATGGGAGTTTTCCCTTTCAAACAATCTCAGAAATCTAGATCTGTCTTGTAAGACAGAATTAGATCTTGTTTTAGAAGAGAAAATGTCATTTTATAGCTGAATTACACAAGACTGATTAACATATTTGTGGTAAATTTGGAAGAGTAAACTCCTGTCATCACTGAATAAATAGGATAAGTAAAATTGGAATATTCAGGTATTTTTGACCATGCTAGGGAAAGAAATAGCCTGTTACCTGCAAAGTCATTGGCTTTAGTATTATTGCCTGTGTGAATGTTTTTGGTGTTCTCTTCTCTTGAATCATTACACCAAATCATGCTACATATAATGAGGCTAATATAGTGGTTAGATTTTGGTTGCCCTTGACCTCTTCTTCAAGGTCACTGCAAGACTGGGACATCCGGCACTGTATTTCTTCAGATATAAGTCAGAGATTTTTCCCTTCCAAAACAATTCCAAAAATCTAAATCCATCTCACAAGTAGGATCCAGATATTTAGAATTGTTTCTGAAGAGAAAAGCTTATCTAGCAGCTGAATTCCAATAGACAGATTTACATAGATGGGGTAATTATTGAAGGTGAAATTATTGTCTTATAATGGAATACAGTATGAAGGCAGATTCAGATTAAGCTTTTTGCCCTTCATCAATTTTTTAACTGATGCAGTGTTTTATTAGTAAGCTTATTTATTAAGTTAACTTTTTACTTTATGAACGTGACAACTTTTAGCGCATACATCATGTAATGACTTATCTTCTATGACCTCCTTGCTAATACAAATGTGTTCCAGTGTAGAGCAGACACTCAACCAAATTTGATGTCAGTTAATGGATATCACTCAGGACATGACTGTCATATAAACATCACACTGACTGTTAGATCCTATATTTGACTAATCTTTATGTGATATACCTTTAAACCAATAATATTCCTTTCATTTATTAGATTGTATATCATTTCCTTGTTAAGTTAAAAATCATAATTTTCTCTGTTCAGTGTAAAATAAAAGTTGTTTATCTTTATTTCAGGGCAAAAGAGCATAGTAAGAGTTTGCAAGTGGGTGGGGAACATGTTGACGCAGCAGTTACAGCTGTGTTTGCAGCTTTGGTATGGCACACTCAACAACTCCGAGATGATTTTGAAAAATATGGTAAGTGTTCAAGTTATTTCTTAAAGAGAATGCAAGGCAACTCTGCCATTTTCATCTCCATTCAGTGTGAGTCAACTCTTAAAGTAAAACAGCTTCTTTTTGAGCAGATTTCTTCCATTTAGAGTTGACCCCTTTTGGAAGGGTTTCAGTTCCTAGGGAAACAAACAAGAAGTTCCAAAATTTGATGAAATGATGTATTGATGTTTATTTGACAAAAGTCAACTCAGAAGATGCATGCATTAAGAATAAATTTGGTATTATTTGCAATTAGTTCCATCCCAGCACAGCTGCATGTTTAATATGAATTAAAAAAAAATTAGTGCCATGGTAAATATTTAGAATTAACTTTCAAGACATACAAAAACAGCATTTAATTTCAATAAATGGGATATCAGTTGCGTTTGATCTTTAAATGTGTCTGGAATGAGACAAAATGTAAGTTAGAAAGAAAACAAACAACAGCTCAGCAAAAATTGGAATATCGGCCATACTGTTTATGCCACATGACCAGTCTGCTCCAACCACACCAACTCAAATGGTGGAGTACTTGGAATAGCTTCCACATAGCAATTCCCACATTTTTGTTTGAAATTTTGCCAAATCAGTGTGTGAAAAGTAGAAAGGGCAGGTAAATGAAGTCCGGCAAAGACTGATCCCTATATGCAGATGCAGTAAGATCCATTTTATGGCACAGCTCACAGCTTGTAGAGAAATACAGAAACAATCAGAATTATAATCTCAAAACTTTTGGCTCCTTTATGACTATGACACTTCTTCTTTGTAGTTCTGGGGGATAGACTTGATGGCAAGGGCCCTATCTCGGAGGGACTGTTTCAGGCCTACAATGCTGCCGAGTCTGTGAGAACGTCTGTGATTGGTCAGAGGCAGAAAATAGCTGCAGAAACTGATGAAAAGCAAAAGTCAGATGTCAGTGACCCAGGTAAGCTACCATAGTGACTGTAGGTATTGGGGGAGCCCAGGGGCCGTATTCATAAAGCCACTTAAGTCGTTGCTATGCTGTTGCTAAGGCTAAATATCTATAAAGGAGATTCCCTACAACTATGAAATTTGGTCTGGAGGAACAGTCTTTGTAAGACTGTTCCTCCAGACCAAATTTCATAGTTGTAGGGAATCTCCTTCAAAGAAATTTAGCCTTAGCAACAGCATAGCAACGACTTTAGTCGTTTTATGAATACGGCCCCAGGTAGCGGTCCCGCGTCTGAGCGCCGCTGTAGGCGTGAATCTTTATAATCGTAAAGGGGGGTCCATTGCACACAGCCTTTCATTATCACCCACCAATCGTCCTGATATGACTGACATACTGTTAAAAAGGATGTAAAATTGCAAGTCATTCGTCCATCTATTTTTTAGTAGACATTGAGACAGAAGTGACAGGGTAAACAATGCACTGAGCTCCAGATAAGAAGGGGTAACAGGGATAATTTAGAGATAAATTTTTATATTTCTAGATAAAAACATATCTTGTGACCCCTCATTAGGACCGTCTCAGCGAGAGGGTACTAATGAAGGGTCACAACATATGTTTTCATTGAGATCCCAGAATTAACCTTAAAACCCCATGTTATCCGGAGCTCTGAATGTAGATCCTGATCAGACTGATCCCAAAGGAGGAGTCTGATCATGGTCTGAACAATTTATCATTTAACCAGAAGTTTTTCACACATAGTAAATCAAACTATTAAGATTTTTGCAAAGTTTCAGTTAGTTGTTACTTTTGGTTAATGCATACACTGTCAGGAAGCATCTTCCCATTTTCTTTTTTCCTTCCTTTCCAATGAAGTCAGCTTTTGAAACAAAGAGTTTTCTCCTCCAATTAAATTTTCTAGGAAGGAAATTTCATCCTAGAGGCTCCAAGGGAACCAGATTCTTTCCTTTTAGAGTGGAGGATCCCCTTTGGAAAAGGGAGGCGCCGTGGCCGAGTGGTTACAGTGACTCAGTTATGGTGCAGAAAGTCGCCCGAAGGTTTTGAGTTCGCGGCTCACCATCGCCATCCGATGACAGGAAAACTCTCTCTGTCAACCCAGCAGTAAATGGGTACCTTTTTCGAATCAAGGAAGAATAAGGCAGCAAAAGGAGAGGGATGGGCTCCGTCTTTCATCAGCTGTGCCCAAGATACAGTGTGTCTCTAACCCCCACTGCCCCTATGGCTATTAGGCTATGGGAAACCTTTACCTTTACACCCTTTGGAAGGGTTTCATTGCTTTGAGAAGCAAACTGGAAGTTGCAGAATTGTTTCCCTTCGATCATGCAACATGTACAGAAAGGAGAAATAAGTGTTTAAGAAAATAAAAATAAGAAATAAGAGAAATCAGAATTTTGTACATGATGTTACTAACTGATAAAAACTGTGTTTTTGTTTATAGCTACTGTGTGTAAAGACAAGGCACAATACTTGCTGAAGTTTGCTGGGCTGACCAAGATTCAACTGAAGCAGGAGGTAAGTGGAACTTGTAACATGGTAGAAGGGATCAGTTAGAGATAATCTCAAACAGTGTAGAGCCAGGGGCCGTATTTATAAAACCACTAAAGTCATTGCTATGCTGTTGCTAAGGCTAAATTTCTTTGAAGGAGATTCCCTACAACTATGAAATTTTCTCTGGAGGAACAGTCTGAAAAGACTGTTCCTCCAGAGCAAATATCACAGTTGTAGGGAGTCTACTTGATAAAAATTCAGCCTTAGCAACAGCATAGCAACCACTTAAGTCGTTTTATAAATACGGTCCCAGATTATTCAATACTAATGTTGTTAGTTAACCAGATGTTGGATTTTCAACTGCTTTGTGTGCAAAATATTGAGTGTCATTTTATGCTGAAAAAATTGTGAACAAATTTTCAGCAAAAGATAATACCTCACTTGATTTTATGTGTAGTTGAAGAGTTAATCCTTCCTTGAATTACAACATCATTAAGCTAACAATGCTTTGAACAACTGGGGACGTATTCATGAAACGACTTAAGTGGTTGCTATGCTGTTGCTAAGGCTAAATTTCTTTGAAGGAGATTCCCTACAACTATGAAATTTGCTCTGGAGGAACAGTCTTACAAAGACTGTTCCTCCAGACCAAATTTCATATTTGTAGGGAATCTCCTTTATATATATTTAGCCTTAGCAACCGCATAGCAACGACTTAAGTGGCTTTATGAATACGGCCCCTGGACACAGACTTTTTCTTAGGGTCTACCCTTTTTTTCCTAAATTTTTGTTTTATTTTTTCACATTAAAACCTACTCAACTCTTTGATCAGTTGAAATTCAAAGGCAGAACCATACTTTATTGAAAAATCAGCATCAAGTATAAATTCAGTTCTTACAATGAAGAATGGGTGGTGAGGGATCCTAGCATGGTTTAGTAAGGCTTTTCTAATCAATAGTAAACAGGGTTCCATTGCACATAACTCCCATTATCCTGATATGACTGGAATACTGTTAAAGAGGACATAAAATTGCAAGTTGTCCATCCAGGAGGGTTGGATTATTTGATTCATGTCATGTGAAAAGGGGCCTTAAAAAAGGCCTGTGTCTACAGTAAACATTAAAATCAGCTGCAGATCTGTGCGCTTTGAACAAGGTATTTTTCTTTCTTAGGGCTATTCCAGTTAAAAGTACCTCCCTGGGCAGAACTGAAGCTTTTTGTTAAGGTTACCACGAAGAAAATTTTAAAAGCATTTACAGTAATAAATAATAGTATTTCTGTCTCTTCTACCATGCCCACTAAAACTTTTATAGTTTCCAGTCCTTCCCCAGGATGAAATTGTTCATGAAAAGCCCTTAATATATTCCTTAGGGTCCATGGACTATTCATGGGAAAAAGCAAGACTCAGATCAAACATATTGATTGACAGGCTGATCTGAGTCTTTGCCTGTTTACTTTTGCCATAAGGTACCTTTAACATGTAGCCATGGTGAGTAAGGACGAATCAGTCGACCATTACAATGACAGCATTTGTTCCCAAACATTTTGACTCTAAACTGAATTTACTGTTATAATGAATACAAATTTTGAATAATAAAGTCATACCAAAATGACATTATAAAGATTTTTGCTGTTTGAATGAATGCTGTCAAAATGAGGGTAGACTGTATCACAGAACTGTTGTCGTATTTTCCCTTTTTCCTTAACTCTTATTCTTTTACAGCTGATGAGAAGCAGAAGTGCTAAACAGATGAAGAAGCTATCATTCAAGAAGACTGATAGGTTTGGAAATAAAGTGAGTATAATTGACTTTACTGTTTGGGACAGTCTTTTCTGGTGGAATGGCAAACCGTGTAGGAGCAGGCTGATCAGGATCTACACTGTTTGCTTAGACTGAATATTTAAGGCCTTTTGGGGTTATGTATTTTGGATGTTATGCTCCTAGTACTGTGGAACCTATCCAAGAAAGCAGTTTTCAGTTGGCTTACATAGGCAGTAGAAATTCAGCCTCAGTTGCTTTATGAGGTTTGTAAGCTTAAAATAATTTAGTGCTCAAACCTTTGACAGTCCTCTGTCCACTTCTGATGGGTTATGTGACTGTTTATGAATACTCAAGAGACAGTTTGATGAATCTGTACACCTTCATATATCTGCATATATTTATGATTGTCTGTACAAAAGTACAGGAAGAGCTCTAATGGCATTAGCATCTTTTTATGTGTTAGTATTGGTATACCACTTTGCATTCAAGTTTGGATAAATTTGTTAATGTGATGGGCAAAGGCATTGTCAGGCGATTTATCTTATATGCAGACAGGTGATTTTACAAATCGGGAAAAAATTTGGGACTTGCTGTCTGTTTCCCTTGATGATGTAGTCTTTCCAAAATGAGGTCTACTGTTAATGGAAAGAATTTGCTCCAAAGGGAGTAAATTCTGTTTTTTTTTAAATTTGACTCGATTTAGAAGGGAGTTGCTTTCCCTGACATTGTACATATTCAGCTTCAGTACGTACAGTTCATACTCTGGCCCCGGGGCTATAAAACTTTTTTTCATGCTCAACTCAGCTGAGCATGAAATTTCTCTGCTGATAAATATTAAAATGCCAACTAATGTTGGCATTTTCATATTCATAAGCAGAGAAAATTTCATACTCAGCTAAACTGAGCATGAACTTATCAGTAATTTGCTATTTATTAGCAGGTAAAATTTCATGCACAGCTGAGTTGAGCATGATAAAAGTTTTATAACCTCAAGGCCCTATTGCAATACAGACTGTAGAGGGCTGTGATTATTACAGAGGATTATGTGCCAAAATTAATTGAGACAATACTTTTTTCAGTTTGATGGCTCTGAGAAATATCCATCCTTCAGACTAGTTTTGGAATTTGTACAAGACCCTGCTTGGAATACGGAAAGGTATTTGTCCCCTATGCTTTCCTTTCAAATCTTTTATTTTATTAACATATTTACTGCTATTGGTATAAATTGGCTAAACAGTCTCATTTACCAACTTTGAGGTAACGTGTTTGGGAAACGTATATGATATTTAAATGCACTGACTAATCGGTGTTTGTAGCAGGTTGAATGAATGGCATATACAAATTACTGTTGAAATCATAGGGGTCTTGTTACAGCCATCACAGTTTACAGCTATATTATAACAAGAACTTGTAGACACCAATTGTTTATACCATAAAAATTCTGAAAATTGGGACACCTGTAGCAATTACAACTATCCTAAAAATGGGACAGATTGATTTTTCAATGCAGCAATACATCCTAAACACGCAGATGGAATGGCAAACAGTGTAGACCCTGATCAGACTGCAGGAGCAGTCTGATATGGGTCGGCACTGTTTGCTCAGACCTATCTATCCCATATTTAGAATCTTACGGTAAAATCTTGATTGTAGGGTTCAGAATATGCTGCAAGAAAGATCTCAACATGCTCAGGCTGTTGCTGATGTTTACATGATCTCAACAGAAATAGTAGGATTATTTTCAAAGGAACATCCATTCCAGGTATGTGGAACACAGCTAGCCGTGAGCAGAAGATGCTATATAGAAATGATTATAATGACATTTTTCTTATTGTACTCTGTATCAGTCTGAGACTCCCACATCAGCTTGAGAGCCGAAAGCCTGAGAGTGATCTAGGTTGATTTTTGGGAAATAATACGAAAAAAAGCCATATAATAAATTGTTTATTGTATATTTACTTTTGTAGAAAATAATTCTGATACAGATATGAGAATGAGCAATTTTCAGGGAAGTGCTATATACAGCTAAAAAATTCCTGTTACCATTTATATGTCTATCCTTTTGACTGTATGTATGATCTTTCAAGTATGACATATGCAAAACCACTGCCTAACAAGTTAATTTCAGTACCAGCAAGGTTCAACATCAGAGCTACAAAAATGTTTCCATCTGGAAAGAAACTTGCATTTATCACTGTTATTCTTCAGTAAAGACGTATGGATATTGTTTTTCTTAACTAGTGCAAATGAAGTATTTTGTAACAAAAATTGATAGGTTTTCATGACATTTTAGTAGCACCTCATAGGCCATGAATGTCTAGTTTTGCAATTTCACCTGTGCTTAACCCATTGGGAATCGTGCTACCTGTAAAAACAATGTGAGTTACGCTTTTGGATTATGTGAGTCTAAGACAATACAGAGCTCACATGATTGCTGATGTGGAATTTGAATTGAAGGCTGTATCACATAGTCAGATATAATGTATTAATGAGTAAATATATGATACACTGTATTTATAAGTAAATATATGATATACTGTATTTATGAGTAAATATATGATATACTGTATTTATGAGTAAATATATGATATACTATATTTATGAGTAAGTATATGATATACTGTATTTATGAGAATATGATATACTGTATTTATGAGTAAATATATGATATAGGATATATACCATACATTTACTTGGAAATACCTACATTCTAGATTTAAATACTTTCTTGACATTCTGGCATGTATCATGCACTAAAACTATAACATGTTAATCTATATAGCAAAGGTCATATCAGACCCCTAATTCCATATCATAGCCCCATATCACACAGCCCGAAACGCCTATTACAGCCATGTTGTCATCATTCAGTTTATGTGACCTTGAGCATTGTTTGCCATAAATGTTTTGAAAAAATATTTTTATACCTGAAAAATGTAATCCATTCATCTTTGCAGATTTCGGTTGTTCTGTTCCTCCAAGAAATGCTAGCTTTCCAAGAGGGCTTTGCCAAGCATTATGCCGAGGGTCTTGATGGCTGTGGGTTAGAACAAGAGGCCAAAGTTAGGCGATCATTTTACACCCTTATTAGAATGCTCACTGATGCCTACCACAAGTTCAACAGACATGAGCTAGATAAGTGAGTACATTAACAACATTAAATAAAGGGACATAAGTGTATGAGCAAAAAGTATAGACCCTGATCAGACTGCTTCTAAATGGAGCAGTCTGATCAGGGTCTGTACATTTTTGCCATTCAGCCATCAATTCTTCGACAAGTGTTTGGATAGCAAAATCAGCTTTTTCAAATATAAGAATAATTACAGTGCAGAGCCCATCTGATCTTCCCTATTAGTAGAGAAACTTTCTAGACAGAAGAGATATCAGTCCAGATTTAGCTTTTGTCAGTTTAGTGTTCATTTCTTTATGTTTCCAACTGGAGGAAAGCTACACCATGAGAAAATGTGCCTTAATGTGTAAGTTGTTGGCAGCATGAGTGAGTAAGTGAACTCTGGTTTAACATCCCATGAACAGAAAGGTCATACGGAGATGGGAGCTTGGTTTAAAGTCTCGTCCAAAAGACTGGAGAAGTGCTTCCCCTGGATTGATAGCCCAGCCTGTTATCCACTGCACTACCACTGCTCCTTTGGCAACATGAAAGACTTATATCAGTCTTGAGGAAACTAAATTCTAAAATGTCTGAGTCTGAAGTCTTTGAAGATCTGCAGGTTGTTCTGAGTGTTGGCTGTTTCTTGGAAACAATTTTTTTGAGACTCTTCCATTTCTCATTTATTAACATTGCAGAATTAAAAAAAAATCAAGGCATATTATTTTTTGTGAACTTTGCATCATTGCCAAAGTAGCAAAAATAAGTTGTTCACGAAATTTAAAAAAATTTCATTTTATGTATTTTCCTTTTCAGAAAAGTGCATGCAGCATATGATTACATTCAGGCCTGTATATTGCATCTCCTGGATATTCAATGGCAGGTAAGGGTAATTATTGGTACAGAAAACTTTTATGGCTGTGTTTTGTCTTAACCCTTTACTCCATAGCTAAGTAGGCTTATCTGCTATTCTGTACTAATACAGATAAGGTTAATTTACTTATCAATACCCAATATATTAGAAACAATAGGTATTACAGCATCTCCATACAGGTAACTGGCAAAATTTGATTGTTTTGATACCACTGTTATTCACACCTTATTAAGAGTAATTTCCACTGATTTTACTGCACTGATGAATTTTAGAGAATTGAATTACCTTTCCACTGGTATAATTATTGTTTTGCTAGGATAAATAGTTTTTATGTTACTTTTAGTTAAAGCAAGAAGTACTAATAATTTCGGCTCATTTCAACATGTTCAATGATTTTTGCATAAAGGGAAGACCCTGATCAGACTGCACAGGCTAGTCGGGGAAATCACAGTCGTAAGGTCCCCTTTCACTGAGATTTTGATTTGGGTATATTATTACATCTGCTGGTTTTACCACAAACACGCACAAAGTAAAAAAAAAAATCTATGAAAGACTGATGTAAACAGTATCCGTCGTAAGAGAAAACCAGCCTGAAAAATTTGTGAAATGCCCGATTCCATTCTTGATCATCGTCGTCATCAAAAACATCTGCTCACAGAACTCACGGAGTCACGGAACATTAATATCAGAATCTACATCAATATCAGACCCAACCTCGGAAAACCGCTCAAAACTTTCATCCAATTCAGCCATTTTGTAAACTTTGAACTCTAGTCTAGACGCTTCAACTTTAGACTTTGAACTGAGCATGTGACTTATGGTCCACGTGGTTTATGAAATTAGCGCTTACCATTGGATATTAATTTTGTACTTGATTGCGTCTTACCCTAAATTTAACTTTTTTACCCATAATGCACATGTTTTGTGGGTGTTTCCCAAGAAATCCTCCCATCAGTCTAATTTTAACCATAGATCACGCGCGTGATCATTGGAATATACACCAACGATTGGACGCTATTTATACCGAAACTTTAAATAGTAACCATGTGCTTTTTTTACGTAATGCGGAAGGAAAATGGTTGGAGTTTGTATTTATTGAATTCCGAGATTCCAGGTATGTTTATGAATATAATTTATTGACATTGAAATACGAGGCGTCGAGAAGCGCTTCCATTGAGATAACGCATAAGCATCGTATAGTGCTTCTATGTGGGAATAGGTAAAGGCATCCTGCGGCGCTTCCATGTGGGAATAGGTAAAGGCGTCGAGAAGCGCTTCTGTGGAGTAAAGGGTTAACATTTTACTGTGGTAACCCTGGGGGACATCATTTGAATGTTATTATATCGAGTCAGATGGCTTCGTTAGTTTGATGACAGTTTCACATTCTAGCATGTGGGGAGGAGGGCAGACAATCCTTCATCAGCAAACAGAGTTGCTACTGATAGGCTTATTTAAGGAAAAAGTCAGCAACAAGAGTAAATATTCAAGAATAAAAGCATGGTTTTGTTTAGTAGTTACCATAATTAAGGTCAATATTCAGCCATTTCTGTATTGGGCTCATAGGCGTTCAGAATTTGACAGGTCAGCTTGCCCTGGGGAAAGATGCCAGGGAGAACAGAAATACAATAACTGAATTAAGGGACAGGGCCTTGGTTGTTAATTAATGACATTAAAGCTTTTATGATGTAGTATTAGTGTAGTGCAAAAGCTACAAATATTTTTCCTCAGAAGTTCTGATGTATTGATATTATATTAGTGTTGTGGTTCTTCATGAGAATGGCCTTGTTGAAGCTCTAATGAAGTGTTGTAACATGTTTTTATAAACATTTAAGAAAAATCAGATTGATTACATCTTCATGAGGAAGCTCTTCCGATCAGGAGTCAACATCCATAGGACAAGGAGTTTTCCTGGAGCGGACATACGAAGTGATCATGACCTGGTGATGATGACCTTCCCAGATCGTCTGAAGAAGGCTAGAAAGCCAACCCAGCCAAGACTAAAGTTTGATCTTGAGAAGCTAAGGGACCCAGATGTGGCATGCACTTTCCAAGCAACAATAGCTAGGAAATTTGCACCACTCATTGGTCTGAGGGATGATGACAGGGACAAAGATACCATGATTACCACCTATAATACAGTAGTGACTGAGACAGCCAGTGAGATACTTGGGAAGGAACGTCGCAGGTAAAAGCCCTGGGTCACCAGAGATGTTCTCGACCTCTGTGATGAGAGGAGAAATTGGAAGAAGAAGAGGTATGAAGCAAGAGGAGCAGAAGAATACAGGGAAGTAAACAAGAGGATTCAGAAGGCAGTGAAGAAAGCGAAGAAGAATTGGATAGCGGGTCAGTGCAAGGAGATTGAAACTTGCCTGAACAAAAACAACAGCAAGAAAGCATACCAGCTGGTGAAGATCTAACTTCGGAGAAACTGGGTAGATCCACAACTACCCAGGACAAGTCTGGGAAATGCCTTACAGAGGAACAAGAGATTCTCAGCAGATGGACAGAATATTGCTCAGAACTATACAACCATGAGACTTACGGTGACAATGCGGTTCTGGACTGCAATCAGCCCCCAGAAGAAGATCAGCAACCAATCCTTCATGAGGAAGTTGAGATTGCAGTAGCAGCACTAAAGAAGGGGAAATATGCCGGAGTTGATAATATTCCAGCAGAACTTGTTCAAGCTGGCGGAGAGACCATGATTGATATTTTAACAGATATCTGTAACAGGATCTGGAGAACAGGAGAATGGCCTACCCCATGGACTCAGTGACTGATTATTACTCTCCGTTAAAAAGGCAACCTACAGCTCTGCCAGAACTACAGAACCATCAGCCTCATCAGTCATTCATGCAAAGTCATGCTGAAAGTCATATTGAATAGGCTTAAACCACAACCCGAAGAGATAATCACTGAGGAACAGGCTGGGTTCAGAGCTGGAAGGAGCACCACAGAACAGATCTTCAACCTTAGAATCCTGTGTGAAAAGTATCTCCAACAACAGCAGAATCTGTACCATGTCTTCATTGATTTCAAAAAAGCCTTTGACAGGGTATGGCATGCAGCCTTATGGGCCACCATGCGGAAGTACAATATCAGTGCAAATCTAGTTCGCACCATTGAGCAGCTATACGACAAGGCTACAAGTGCAGTCCTGATAAATGGCAGCACAGGAGAATGGCTCAGAACAACAGTTGAAGTAAGACAAGGATATCTTCTATCACCCACCCTCTTCAACATTTTTCTCGAACGGATCATGTCTGATGCTCTGGAAGAACATGACGCTGAAGGTTAGCATAGGCAGCAGAAACATTACCAATCTGCGGTTTGCCGATGACATAGACGCTTTAGCTGAGGAAGAGCAGGAACTAGAAGCTCCAGTTGAAAGTCTGGACCAAACCTGCACAAGGTATAAGATGGAGATCAGTGATGAGAAGACCAAACTGATGACTTACAGTGCAGATGGCATCTAGAGGGAGATCAAGGTAAAGGGTCAGAAGCTGGGTACTGTAACAAGCTTCAAATACCTTGGAGCAGTTGTCTCAGATGATGGCTGAAAACAGGAGGTTCTCTCAAGGATTGCACAAGCCACTTCAGCGCTTACCAAGCTGAAACCAGTTTGGAGAGATAACAACATATCTCTTGGATCAAAGGTGAAACTGATGCGCTCCCTTGTCATTTCCATATTTCTGTATTCCTGTGAATCATGGACCTTGACAGCAGAGTTAGAAATGAGATGCTACCAAAGGTTACTGAACATTTCGTACAAGGACCATATAACCAGTGAGGAGGTTCGCAGGAAGATCCAAGCAGCCATTGGAGAATATGATAAACTCCTGACGCTGGTCAAGAAACAGAAACTAAGGTGGTTTGGTCACGTCTCAAGGTCTTCTGGTTTAGCAAAGACAATTCTTCAGGGCACAGTGAAAGGAAAAAGAAGAGGTAGACAGAAGAAGCGGTGGGAAGACAATATCAAGGAGTGGACAGGAATGGATTTTGCCAGCTCAACTAGGGCAGCTGAAGACAGGACTAGGTGGAAAAGGATTGTTGCAGAGTCATCTGTGGTGCCCCAACGACATCGCAAGGTTATGAGATAGACTAGACAGCTGAAGACAGGACAAGGTGGAAAGGGATTGTTTCGAAGTCATCTGTGGTGCCCGAACGACCTAGTAAGGTTTTGGGATAGAATAGAATAAAACAGAAGAAAGAGAGTTATCCCTGACCTGTCATGAAAATCAACCTTTATAGGAGACTCTTGTAAATGTCAAATTGCTTTTCAGCCATATGATCTGTCCTTTGTGTCTGACGTGAAACTTCCAGACCTGTTTTCTGGGGTTGCCAAGGAGACAGTGAAAATGCGTGACTGTCGGCTGGACATGCAGGACGAAGAAGATGAACTGAACCAGTATGAGCAACACATGAAGTGGTTTGCTGACTGTAGTGGTGGGAACTTTGTTGATTGGTACAAAAACAAGGAGGACTTGTGTGAATTTGAGAAAAAGGTACATGCAGACCTATCAGTCCATAATTTGTAAAATGTTCATGGTGTATTAATGTTAGTAAGTTTCACATCCAGCAAAAAAAAAATGCCAATAATTTGACTCCAAAATTTTCAGTTTGTTGTCCTGAGCTCTTCTGGGTAAAAATAAAAAAAATGGTACACTTAAAATACAGACCAATCTTGTTATAGTTCCCATGTCTGGATGCATAAAATCATGATTGTGTTATAGACCAGCAGGGCCCAGATGTTCAAAACTAACGACGTCGTTAGTTAACGTGACGTTAAAATTTCAAACGTTAATATCACAAATATGCCAATATTTTTTGTTGCAAAAATGTGCAAAAGCTTCTCACATATTTTCAACATAAAATACAAGTGTATTTGGCTATGAAGTCACAAAACACTCAACGAGTTGACCTAGCCTAACGATGCTTTGAACAACTGGGCCCAGGTGCATAGTAGCATCTGCCATGATGGGACCAGTCCTGAGAAAGCTGCTAAAGCATTGAAACACATACCATTATCAAAATTAACTTTTATCTCCATATCTGCTTAAAAAATGATGAAATAAACCAGAGTGATTCTTTTAATCACCAATTATCCGGTTCTAAGCCTGCCCAGGAATAGTTTGGTTAGGTTAACTGACCATCCCAACATGACCATAGCTGTTTACTGTGGAAGTAAAGCAACAAAGCAACAACAATACTCTTAAAGGAAAAAAAAATGATCATAGTTTTTAAAAGTGGACCACTTTGAGGAGGCAGACATAGGAAGGTAAAGCTGCTTCCTCGGAAAGTACAATTCAGTTGAACATTTTTTCTATTGTATCTTAAGGGAGTTCAGATGTTTATAGCCAGATTCTGTGACCTACTAGAGGTTGAGGTGAACTGTGATGGCTGCAGTGTTACTCTCCCAGGTCGGAGGTACAGATGTCTACAGTGTACTGACATGGACTTGTGTACAACATGCTATTCAGGTTTGTCTTCCATATCACTTCAGTAACTGTTCATTAATGGTGGGCTAAAAAAAGACTGTTTTCCAAAAAAAACATAAATAAATAAAAAAAATATAAAACCTGCGCTCCAGCTTCTCTTGAAAGGGCCATAAAACCCAAAGAAAAATAAATGAAGATGATTTCTGTTGTACACACTTGAGCAACATGTAGTTTAGGAATCTCAATTTTCAGCCATTCATTTAGGGGATAACTATACTCAAAATTGTCATTTGGGGAGGTAAATCATCTGTTTTATGGTCAGAAATTTCGTTTTACGGGGACGCGCCAGCGGAGCCATAAAACGCAATTTGCGACCATAAAAACGACGATTTACCTCCCCAAATGACAATTTTCAATACAGTTACCCCCATTCTAATGCACTTTTCACATTTTCACCTTTAAAAGTGTGCTACTTTTCACCCATAGCAAGCGCTTTAAGCTGCGTAAAACCATACGTCAGCCAATGAGAAGCGACGTTTCTTAATGACGTCGGGTTTGCGACAGTATATCGCAGAATTTACTGTCGCAGATTTTTGACGTTATCCAATCAGACGTCGCGTTATATTTGTTAGTGCATTAGAATAGTTGTTTAGCTGCTTCTCCACAACTACCTGCTTAGACCTATCTGTCCGAGCACTTTGAATTTTCACGGTATTCTATCTTTGCAGGTGGTGTAAAACCAGAGAAACATACAGATGATCATGACATTGTACATTTAGTGTAAGTATTCTAAACAGTAGGAACCGCAACATGGCATACAAGTTGGATCATACATTGAGAGAATTTTACTCTGAAGTTTGTAAGAGAAATTCTCTCTGATGACTGAAACTTGACCTTTAATTATATGTGAAGACAAATTATTAGGAGCAAGGTTGGAATGGATGAGTGCACTGGCATTTTAAAAATGTATCCTCGAATGACCAGTTTCAGTAGCCCTAACAGTATTATACACACAGTGGCAATGTTTCACATAAAACCAGGATTTCTTTAATGGGTTATTTTAGTGAGGCATTCTAACTTTTGAATGTTATCCAGACAAAGATGGAAAAGTTGAAACACTGAATTTTGGAGGCCTTTATTTTCTAGACCTATATTTAGCTTACAGTAATAAAGTCGGACCAGTTTCAGTGACCCCTACTCATTTTCTATATAAGTTGCAATATGAAGCTGGTTGCTGTTGCTCAAGATTGAAACTCATAAACTGAATATAAAAACATACTGAAGGCAATGGCTGCACATGCTTATCAAGAAAAAGATGACAACATGGAAATTAAGAAAAAGGGGGTGGGGTTACTAAACACACCAAAACTTGCAAGCATATGCATTTTATCCAAATGTTTTTATAGTATTTTATGTTGAAAACAATAGTAAAGATATACTGAGAAAAATAAATTTAGCAAGTTTTCCAAAGGGTTGTGAAATTTTCTTTATGGATAGTATTCCCAGGTTGTTGATCGCATATAGTTAGTTTAAGTTAAGAGACTGCGATTGCATCTCACATGGACGAAATAGTGACTTAACGCACGTCTGACGTCACTTTAAATGAAATTTTTCTTTGCGCAGGCTGACATACGACTGAACAAAGAAAATTGTCAAAATGCTTTTGAAAGGTTTTAACTGGGTCCTTGAACAAGAAAACCGTAAATGGGTTTGCAAATAAACGCATAAGAAGCCGGCAATTGGGCACATTAGTTTGACGTTAACTTGCCAAAAAAATCAACTGCCATTTTAAACATTATCGACTGACGTTTCGACTCGAATCTTTTTGCGCTTTATTACTATCAACTTGGGGAACACTATCATGCAAAAAGATTACCCCGGGTAATTCATTAGTTTTAATGCAACGACCAGAACCTTTCAATATTTGAATGGAGGCGTCAAGTTTACGTTACGACTGAAATTTACAAAATCTGTGCATATGCAATGACCCTTTTGCGCACTTAGAGAAGAGAAACTTTAAGTTCAATATTGCTGTTATCAAGAGGATCTTTGAGGTTTTAAAAACTGACGTCAGAATGACGTAACTGTCGAACCTGGTGTCGTAAAATCTGCGGGAATAGCGCCACTTTACAGCAACAAATTGCTTGAAAGTGTTCTGGTCATTTAGAGGCAACGCCATTGCAGTTTAGTTCAAGATTTTGGAACGTTTCGTTAACGGTGACTTTTGCTTAGTCACAATTGCTTTGCGAATGCCAATTTTAACGGCGTCATAAGCACATTTACGTCTATCATGGTAACAGTCTTTTATCACACAACACTGTGTCCTTATTCACAAATGTCTGTATCCCCGCAAATTGGCTCTGGTGTAAGATTTGAAGATGAAACAGCGCCTGAAACAAGATGAATTGCATAAAAGATTCATGACATTTATTTGGTTAAACCCTTAGGTAAAAATGCGACGCGATGCTGCTCTGTAAATAAACTTTCGACCTTAAATTTTCGGTTTCTGGTACCCAAAATGAAACCTTACACAGCAGAAACAATACAATTTCCAACTTTTCAAATCAGTCTGAATTACATGCCGATTTGTAAAAACTTGCTAAATTTATTTTCCTCAGTATATTTTCAACTAGTATTTAGTCCCTGGTCACTTAATTTCAACAATATTTAAAAAGAAACTTTGCAGACTGGTTGAAAAAGCAGTTGTGCTGTTCTAAGGACAGCAGTTATTTCAGTGCCATAAAATCAGTGTTTAATGTATGTCATTTATATCTTCAGTTCTATAAACAGAAATATAACATGCTAATTAATATATCCAAATAGAAAATAAATCAGAAATATTCCTCTGATAATAAGTTTGATTGGAATTTTACAGTGTAGAAAAAGTAATAAGAAAAATGTATGAAAAATGGGGTTGTCATGAAAACCTGTATACTGTGAAGTTCTTCTAGGTAGAATGATGTTATTATCAAACCTACACAAAGGCAATATAACTTAGTGTATATCTCCGCAAAAAAGAATTATTTGCTGCATCACTTATTAAAAATATTGACAAAATTTAAAAGGTCACTGAAACGGGTCAGTCACTGAAACAGGTTCACCTACGATAAATAGAAAACATCCAGGAAAGACCACAGCTATAAAACAGCCCACCCTAGAGTCTGAAAGAAGAAGGGAATAAGGAAATAATGCAAACTACAAAACAGAAAATAGAACAGTACATCTTCATTAAGAGACACACCAGTCCAATGCAGCAGAACTGTACATAAATACAATAAATACAGTATTAGCAGCCATACAAAATGCTCCCCACTTCCCTCTCTATATATTTAGGGGAAGGTGTCAAAGTCACGAATATTAAAGGTTTTTTGTTAAATAATTCTCAGACATACAATCTTACAATTCGATGATGGATTTAGTTGGTACATGGACTGATGACAGGTAATGGTCCAGAGTTGTAGTAGCTCTAAGCCCTCTACCCCTCCCCCACTTCCTCAAGTACCTTAAGGTCAAGGTCATTGACTTGCAAATTTACGTGAAAGTTTTGCATCACCAAACAAGCCTCATGATGCCAAACGGTGAGTTTCGGGACATGTTTTTCTAACTACACCTCACCACCATGAGAAATACACTCTGAAACTCCCTTTTTCTGGATCTATGGAATACTGTAAGCTTTAAATTCCAGGAATATTATAACATTTACTTACAGGTACAAATGTAACAAGTGTCAGGCCTTCATTGTGGGAACCAGGATTCACTGCAATGTGTGTGAAGATTTTGACTTGTGTTATGGCTGTCATCTTAGAGAGAATCTCCCTTCAGGGTAAGCAATGGAGCAGGATACCAGCATTAGTCTTCCAGTGCTGTTATACCTCAACAGCATTTTTGATTGTTATCTGCATGTATGCATATTCTTTCTCTTGATTTTCATATATACAGTCAACTCTTGATATCTCGAAGTCGAAGTTCATCTCAAATTACTGATAACTCAAGTAAATTTTCTGGTCCCAGAAAATTTTCTTTGAGATATCAGTAGTTTGAGACAACAGGAATTGAAACCTAAAAAATATATATATTCCTTGATTTAAGAGTGTAATTTGAGAAATCAGTGTTTGAGATAACAAGAGTCAATTGTATTATAGAATTGTCACTATCAAACATCAAGAAACTTTTCTGATGTCATACATATAGGTGCCAACATCAGCATTTAGCCTGCCTGAAGTTCATCAAAGCTGAGATCTGTTTCGAAATAATTCATTATTTTGCCAATGCTTCTAATAAAAACCAGATAGGTTAAAATGTCATGTACCATATTTATTTGGTTATAAGATGAGAATTTTGATCCCTTCAAAACAATACACTAAATGGAACTTTAATGGTTTTAGGTGTCGCAGTATTTAAGGATATTAAGTGTCCCAGTATTTAAGGGTATTAAAAAGCCACTCTGCATAGCACAGTTGGTAGCACATCTGACTCAAGAGCCAGAGATCCCAAGTTTGATACCCGGTCCGGCCACTTACTTTTGTTTCCCCTTCCACTGATTCAAGAAGGGCAGTGGTCAGTTACTGGAAGTACTGAAAGTAAGTGCACTTAGTACTGGTTAACCGCTTAGGAGGTCTAAGCCTGCCCAGGAATAGTGTGGTTAGGTTAACTGATCATCCGGACATGACCATAACTGTTTACCATGGACGTTAAGCAATAACACAAAATAAGGAAATCATGGTAGATCCCTCTTGCAGTTGGTGCTAGATTTTGGAATTGTTTTGGAAAAAGAAAAGTCTTATAGCAGAATTGATATAACTGATTTACATATATGAGCCGCGACGCGAGAAAACCAACAATGTGGTTGTGTGCCCTGCACAGACTCAGATCAGCCTGAGCATTCACCCAGTCTGATCAGACTCTTTGCTAAGCCCTTAAAGGGTAGCTGAGGGACTAAGCTACCTTCATGCGGAAAGCGAAGACTCTGATCAGACTGGACGGATGCCCAGGCTGATCTGAGTCTGCGCTGGACGCACGACCACATTGTTGGTTTTCTCACGTCGCGGCTCATATTGGGTCATCATTGCCGAAATAATTTAGTACATTGTTCTTTGTTTTTCCTTTCAGACATTTGGCTTCTCATGATATAACAAAATTTCCTATGATGAAATGTAAGTAAATATGGTTTAATACTGTTTACTTGAGCATCCACAAATGTTAAAGTTTTATATATAATTTTTTATATACAGTGGAAGTTTAAGCAAGCAAGTTGTAAGTATGCTTATAGCAAGTAAAAAACTTCATGCAAGATTTACCCTTTAGTAAGTCATATACATGGACAATAAAAATTAAAAAAATGGGAACAACTAAATAATTTCTATACTGGTCCTTAAAATGGAGCAGTTCGGTTTTACCAGTAGTAATACATGCAAAAGATGCGCACAGAATGGTGGACAGTGGAAGCCATGATCAGGCTGTTCTGGGTCTATACAATTTGCTCAGATCTGTCTCAGAACTTTTATTGTATGCTTATAGCAACCTAGCCATATTTACATCTTTTGGCCAGCTACCTTACCATATAGTCATATAGAGTGCTTTTGTGCTCTTAATTTTTGAAAATGGCTCCCATCCATTGGGTCCCACAAAGTTTATCGGCTGCTCAGGCCTCTGCTTCAGAGCTACAATTAGCTGTAGCA
The DNA here is from genome assembly GCA_963989385.1 of Ctena decussata. Classification (NCBI taxonomy): domain Eukaryota; kingdom Metazoa; phylum Mollusca; class Bivalvia; order Lucinida; family Lucinidae; genus Ctena; species Ctena decussata. Next base: position 3,969,719 of record OZ022500.1, read on the forward strand.
GGACCTGAGTGTCATATATCTCAGGTAAGGTAAAAGTCCTACAAATTGGGAGGCAACATCTTGGTATGACTGAAATTCTGTTTACAGCTCACTCTCTGATTATGTCACCTTACAGTCTTGCATTTATGAGTTGTCCTTTACCATTTATTTTGTAGTGAAAACATCCCAAGAGACAGATTCATTGATTCAAGCCTACATTCACCAACATGTGTGGATGCTATTTACTTTGCTGGCAATCTCAATGGGAGACGTGATATACAGAACTGAAGGCAGCCCATCTTCATTGGGAGACCAGGAGTATACTAGCTTAGCTGCTCAAGTACAGAATGAATGTATCAGTATTTCGACACACTGTCTGCAGAAGGTGCCGGATGATGCAGAAGGTATTATTTTGTGCATAGGGTAGGAAGGTGGTGGGGTATGGGGGAAGAATGGGATTGGACAGGTTGAAGAGGTCTGTTTGTAGCTTGCATAGGGGGCGGAAAAGACTTGGATAATGACTTATTCAAACAAGGTCCAGTGCTGTTTGTTTTGATCATTTATAACGTAAGAGAATGCTATTATATGCTATTTGCACATGAAATGTCATTTTTACAAAGAGAGACAACTTTAATTTCCTGTTTGCTTCCCTGGGCACAAAACTCTTTTCAAATAGGGATCTAGGTTTAAAGGAAATAGCTGGCTCCCCTAGGTGCAAAGTTTTCCTGCAAGAGTTGATTCTATTAAGAAGGGAGGCAGAAATGAAAATGACATAGTTGCTTCTCCTGAAAGTGTACACAATTACCTGATAATATAAGTCTTAGCTTTTGAAACATTGTACTTTTGTCTTGGTTTATACATTGGTCGCAAGGCCTGTCTGAGAAATGTAGTAATAACATGTGTATGCTATAGTACTTTAAAAAACTTTTCTGTGGTATCTAAATTTCACGGTTTAATGAAAATGACATATTGACACATTTTAATTTTGACTTTCAAGATATACATTGGCTCCAGATTGTAAAGAAAACTTGATGTAAATTTATTACAACTTTTCTTAATTTTCTGTTAAACTATGCATTGTGGTATCATTTAGAATCCCCTCATTAAGGCAATTCTAATGGGATGCCACAATGTGTACTTTTATCCAATGGTATAGAAGTATCTCAAATACCCATGAGGTTCCCCTTTTTCATCTGAGCCTCGGTAAAGCTGTTTGTGTGTAAGTGTTTCTAGAATCAAATAATGGCACTTATATTTTAGCGCTCTTTGCCTTGATCACCAATACAGCCAAAATTCAGCAACCTCCAGATATAAGTGTTTTGCAGTACTCTTTTACCATCCAAATGTTTGCTACAAAAAACCAAACAACTTACATCCCCTGTTATATTGTAGACAGTAACAAGAATCTCGTTCTCGGAGTGGAGCAGTCTCTGGAATGTCGACAAGAAGAAGCCTTCTCAATTCACTCACAGGAGAGAATAATGGGGCTGCTAGGGGCCATGATCCCACATGATACTAATGTAAGTTAACATGAAAACTAAATAATGGTACTAGATTCTTTGAAATTGTATTTGCATGGCAGAAGATGATAATGGTCATGACAATTGCTTTTAAGAATTTTAGCGTAAATGCAGAGCCATAGCTATGTATATGCATATGAGCATAACAGTGTTGAAAATGAATAAACCAAAATACATATGAAAGAAAATATAGATCCCGTTGTCAGCTGTATGTTCTTTTAGTTAAGTGTTTTGAAATCAGTCGAGGGACAAAATTCTTAAACATCACTTCTAAAGCATAAAACATGACTGTTCTATCTTGAAGTTGCTCTTGGCTGTGACCCAGAGTTGTTGGCATTGTACTGATTATATAAATGGTGTTAAACCTTTGTTTCTTTCCTGAACACATTACACATGAAAATTGCCTTTGTTACTATATGTAGTTTTTGAATAATTCCAAGTGAAAAACAGGAAAGTGTTGCTGTGAGAATTTTTCCTTTTTATTTTTTTGTCGTTCAGAATGTGTCAGACAATTTTGAAGAAGGAGCAGTCAGAGTCTGCACAATTTTATTTGAAACTGGAAGAGTCCATCAAAATAGTGAGCATATCTAAATATTTGTGATGAATTAAAATTTAGTTGCTGATTAGAGTTTAACCTTTGTTATCATTTCAGGCCGCTCTCAGTGGTTCCAGTTACAATTTCATGACAGAGGAATTCTTGAAGCTGTTGTTTAAAATATCCAGGTAAACAATTTTATGTCAGTAGGAAAGTGGCTTGGTAATGAAATATGTTCAGTCAATGTCTTTTGAGCTGGAGATATAGAGGGTGATCTGCAGTTTTAGAATACCTAAGCAATAAATAGGGTATGTGAGTTTTATGGCAGGTATTGCCAAAACAATGTATATCCTTGCATATTGGCTATTGACCATTGAACACTATCATATTATCTGACTTTCCCAACCTTTCAGTATAATGATTCTGAATTAACCATTTTATAAATTATTCCAAATGGTCATTTAGGAACAGGTTGTCCATGTCCAACTCACAGGAAGTGTATTTCTGAATAGATTATACCTCCGAAAAAAAAAAAAAAGGTGTCAAATTCCCAATTTATGACCTTAAGGGGTATGGGTATACCTGCTTGTTTTTCCGCAAATTTTATAAAGGGGAAAAACGAAAACCTTTTGTGACTGCCTGTATGCTTCCCTGGAGGACCAAGTCGTTCCAAAATCAGGTTCACTCTTAAAAAAGAGAATTTGCTTCCAGAGGAGCAAATTCTTTCCTTTAAGAGTTTACCCCAACAAAGAAGGTAGGCAAAATTGAAAGTTGCTTCCACTGAAAGTATACCCATTCACCTTAAGAAGAACTTCCATGAAACTATAGCATTATGGGAAAAATAATATTATTTTATTTGAAAGATGAGTGAACTTTTCCACAGTGGAAATTTTGTGCCAGTACTTGGACATTAATGTCACATGATTCTCCACAATTTCTTCTTCAGGGGAGAGAGTGGCCATGAAGTGAATACTAGACATCTGGCAATGGGACTGCTGGGATTACTGCTTACGAAATGTCCCGTTCAGGTAAAAATTGGGTTGGGTAGAGTGAATGTTAAAAAGCATAACGTAACACTCCTAAAAACCTTAATGCCATGGCCAAAGATCAAACGTATGTCCTCGCACCCCAAAGGCAAACACTGAACCGGTTTTCTATAGAGGCTGGCATGTTCCAGAAGGTATTAGTACCAGTGTATGATATGATAGTGTGAGACAGAACAAAGTAAAAGTAAATACCATTACCGTAATGACCCTAAAATTTATGACACTCAAAAGTTGTATAATTATTGTTCACAAATTCTTAGAAAGTGTATTTTACACATATTTATGCATCCAAATGATGCTTAGTGAATGGCAAACGTTATAGACCCTGATAAAACTGCTCCTTGAGGAGCAGTTTGATCTGGGTCTACAATGTTTGCTCAGACCTGTCTGTCTGAATATTTCGGGTGATTACGGTAATATTCAGACAGAATTATGTGAGCAACATCATAGACCCAGATCAAACTGCTATAAAAAGCAGTGAGATAGGGTCTGAACTGTCTGTTATTCAGTTGTATGAAACATGTCCTGGTATGACAGATGTTGACATATTGAGCTGCCTCATCTGGGTCTGCACTGTTTTATTCTCTAGTCTTTGACTTATTAATATGATATAGCTTGGACAAAACAGTTTCTGAAACTTTGCAGACATAGGTTTTGTCTTTTTGGTGCTTTAAAGGTTAAAATGTTTTCTGTTTTCAACAGGTAGCGGACAGTTCAGTAGATGGTACAGTGGAAGAGGGCTCAATGGAGGGTTACAGAACAATCAAATATCTCTTCTCTTTTGGGGCAGCTTGTCTTGAAAAGTAAGCCTCGAATTTTAAAGTATCTGAAAATTAAATGAATGCTACAGATGGTTATGGTTTATTAAAGCAGCATGGAACAAAGTAATTCATAAAATAGGATAGAAAAATCCAGCATTAAAAGAGAAAAAGAAAAAGAAATAAAACTAATGACTATTATCCCCTCAAAAACTTTCAAACTACCCTAATAGCTGTAATGTGTCAGAAATATTCATGTAAGTCCAAAAGGTGCAAAATTTGCATGATAATAGACTGTTTTGAGAATGGTAATATGTAACAAATGTTTTCTTTCTCTTCGTAGAAAGTGTCTGGGTGGTTTCATACATAATGCATTGTTCGGCTCTTTTCTGTTTACAGGAGTGGTTTAGAGTGGGCCTGCTCAGTGGCGAGGATCTTACAACAGCTGTGTGTCTCAGCAGAATGGAAACTTGTACTCCATCACCATCTGACAAACTGTGTACAGAATATTGCACTGGTAAGTTGGTATTTGTCATTATCAGTACACAGTATGCTTTGAATTATTATCTATTGTTAAAAAGCAAAAACTACTGCTTCAGAAAACCTTTAGTCCTGAGTCAAATCTGAGTATGTTCGGTTGTATTAAAAAATCGTATTAGGTGAAACAAAAGAATTCTGACAGTCATTACCCAGCTGCTCAGAAGACTTATGGGTCTATGACTAGTGAGTAGTGAGTCTGTTCAGCTGACTTATGGGTCTATGACTAGTGAGTAGTGAGTCTGTTCAGCTGACTTATTGGTCTATGGCTAGTGAGTCTGTTCAGCTGACTTATGGGTCTATGACTAGTGAGTAGTGAGTCTGTTCAGCTGACTTATGGGTCTATGACTAGTGAGTAGTGAGTCTGTTCAGCTGACTTATTGGTCTATGGCTAGTGAGTCTGTTCAGCTGACTTATGGGTCTATGACTAGTGAGTAGTGAGTCTGTTCAGCTGACTTATTGGTCTATGGCTAGTGAGTCTGTTCAGCTGACTTATGGGTCTATGACTAGTGAGTAGTGAGTCTGTTCAGCTGACTTATGGGTCTATGACTAATGAGTAGTGAGTCTGTTTAGCTAACTTAAGGGTATATGGCTAGTGAGTAGTGAGTCTGTTCAGCTGACTTATGGGTCTATGACTAGTGAGTAGTGAGTCTGTTCAGCTGACTTATGGGTCTATGACTAGTGAGTCTGTTCAGCTGACTTATGGGTCTATGACTAGTGAGTCTGTTCAGCTGACTTATGGGTCTATGACTAGTGAGTAGTGAGTCTGTTCAGCTGACTTATGGGTCTATGACTAGTGAGTAGTGAGTCTGTTCAGCTGACTTATGGGTCTATGACTAGTGAGTAGTGAGTCTGTTCAGCTGAACAGACTCACTAGTCATAGACCCATAAGTCTTCTGATACACATCAAATTAAGTTTGTGAATATTTTTTACCTGAAAAAAAGAAAATTGAGAAACTTTAAAAATGTGCTTCTCACATTTGCAAAAGCTCCTTACATTTCGGCCCACAGACCATTGGGAGTGTATAAAATTGGCTGCCTGGTGCCCCTGTGGCAGAGCTGCTAGCAGCTGTAGCAGGACCTGGGCCCAGTTGTTCAAAGCATCGTTAGCCTAACGAGCTCGTTAAGAGGTCAACTCGTTAAGTGTTTTGCAACTTTGTAACCAAATACGCTGGTATTTTTTGTTGAAAAAATGGAAGAAGCTTTTGCATTGCAAAAGCGTCTTACATTTTTTCAACAAAAAATATTGGCGTATTTGAGATATTAACGTTTAAAATTTTAACGAAACGTTAACTAAAGACGTCGTTAGTTTTGAACAACCGGGCCCTGAATGTCATTTATCTCCGGTTAGGTAAAAGTCCTGCAAGTTTGGAGGCAACACCTCTACAGTGTACTGAAATATTGTTTACTGGGATGGTTAACCATACCTTACTCACTGCATGATTTTTTCAGCCAAAATGCATTTATTTGTTTTGAACAACCAGACCCTGTTGACTGTTTCTGTAAGATTTTCATTCCAGCAGTGGCAGAATTGAGCAAGGTGGTAATTCTGTTATCGAAACTTGTGCAACAAGTAACAGAGAGTAGGATGCTACTGTGGACAGAAAGATGCCTCAGGCATGGAAAATACCACTGTAAAATAATACCCATGCAAAGAAATTTTCATGTTTTGTTTACTTCAACTTGCTGGCCTTTTTATCTGTTTCAGAAACCAGAATTATCATCAATATTTGCAATGTTTGTTATGGCTGGCTTTCCAGAGGTAAGTAAGAAAATATATATCCATGGTGGCTAAGGGTAGTTTTTTTATAGTTATGAATACACCTTAGCCACTACCGAAGTAGTTTCTGTAGCGCCATTTCCTGCCTTGAATTTGGTAAGGCCAGGCATTTCACATAAGTCCAGTTATTTTTCTCTTTAGAAATTAAGCTTTATCAGTAAGTCATTCGACTTGATGCTATTGTAAAAGTTTTAAGTGTTGGGACAGATAGGTCTGAACAAACAGTGCAGACCCAGATCAGACTGCTCCTGAAGGAGCAGTCTGATTGAGGTCTACACTGTTTGTAAGTCCACTGTTTGTCAGTCCATCTTGCAGTTTTTAGGCATATCACTGCATTGAAAAACCAAACTTCTAAATTTTTAGGACACTTACGGTAATCCCAGTTCTAGAATTGTAATGGTACTCTCTTATTTTCAGGTTTTAACAACAGGCACACTTGTTTCCTACAATCACACAGGTGTAGAGGTTAAAACAGGGGTGGTCTTAAAACACTACCCTGACAAACACAGTACTCTTGTTGTTGATGTGAAGTCAAGGAGAAGACACACGGTATGTATACCCTTGATTTATGTAAAATGCTTTGTAAGCAAAAAAAAAAACAAACAAAAAAAAAACAAGTTTACTTGAATTGGTAAATGATTTTTTTTTCTATGTTCAGGATAAGTATTTTCAATTTCAATACAAGTATATTGATCATATCTCCATGACAACACAGATCCAGAATTGCAATCATGTTTCTGTTTTATGTTTTTGTTTAAGATAAGAAGAGTCACTGTTTTTCCTTGATGAAAGAGGCCTGGGATTCCAGTATTGTCCGTTCTTTCATCTAGATTCAAGATGAATATATTTAGTGTGTTTCCATGACAAATAACATTCTGATTGTTCTTCTAGATTCAAGGTAGATAACTAACTACCACGGCTGTTCAAAAACTATCAGGAAAGACATCATAACTTTATGAATAATGTCATTATTCGTGTAAAATTTTTACCAAAGAAACCTTGGGTGTACCTAATGTAAGAGAGTAAATTAATTCAACTGCACTGATGTGACTGCTGTCACTATGTCAACATTGGGTGCGAAGGGCACCCTACAAATACAATGGAAATAGCATCAATCAATCTATTTAACACATCAAAAAAATTACATTTTTTTCCAAAATATTTGCCCTTCCCAAAAATACACTTTTCTACAGACCCACTTGCTAAAGCACAACTTGAAATGTTCCTGTTGAATTTTCCTGATGATTTCCCTGACAGCAGTGGGCAAGTCATCAACGTCATCAAACCTGCTGCCGTGCAGCTATGACTTAAAAGCTGGGAATAACCAGAAATTGCAAGGCTTTAGGGCAATGGAATATGTAGGATGCTTGATATTTTAAATTCTTAACTCCCTTAGTATTGCTTTGGTGACCACAGATGATTGCAAAGACTTCATATTTTCACCTGGGACATTTTCACCTAGGCACAATAAGGAGGAAAGAACAGGCTATATTAGGACTGTATGCAACTTTGGGAATACATTCAGTGAGTGCATTAAAGACATGCAACGTCAGACGCAAACGTTGCCATAGTGACAGCATATTTCACATCAGTGCAGTTTGATTAATTTTCTCTCTCACATTAGGTACACAGCATATCCAGGTTCTTCTTGAAAATTTCTCACGAATAATGGCATTATTCATAAAGTTATGATGTCTTTCCTGATAGTTTTGAACATGCCTTGTACATGAGAACAGAAATCTGTGATTCCAGTAATATTCCTATCTATCTTGTAGGTTCAAGATAAATATATTGACTGTGTTTCCATGACAGCAGAGGTTTGGGATTCCAGTAATATTTCTGTCTTCCTTAATATAATCAAAGAAATAGTGGACAAGAAGAACAAAGGAGGTACTCTTTACTCTCTTTTAAGCAGACAAATTTGTTTGAAAGCCTGAATGCATCTGTCTGAGATTAAGTTGAAAAAAATTTGCAACTCCCCCCCCCCCCCCCCCCAACACACACACACTCTTCAAACCCCAACAACCTAAAAAAAAAAGGGGGTGTCAGGTGGTTGGGGTGTGATTTATTTAGATATTGTTTCCTTCATTTGTTGAGTCTCTTTTGTATGGGGTTTCCTCTTTAGGATGAATATATTTATATCTATAAGTACAACAGGAATATACAAGATTCAAGCTATGATGATCGATATATCACTTTGTTTCTAACCAGGCTGTGTAATACACAATATTTTCTATATTTACCAATCAGGGACTCTGAAACTGTAGTAAGGGTTGCAGTTTGAGTCACATTACGACGTGTGGCCTGTGGACTGTGGACTTATTTCTAGCTAATAATGATTCTTTCCAGATGAAAGTCTAGTTGTTGAGGATCTGTGGGTTCTCTCCCTTGCCCTGAAGCTGTTACATAACAGTTTGAAGTCTGTGGACAACTGTGCCATAGAAGAACTGTACACCCCAGACTTTATACAGTGCCTAGTATCAACAGCCAGTAAGGGCACTGGCTTTAGTCAACAGTGGCTGCTCAAGGATCTAGAGGTTTGTTCTTTGTCTTTGTCTTTGAAACTTGGGCAAATTAATAAACTCTTGCATTTGGTAATAGATTGATTATAGCATTATTAGCAACAAAAACAAGATGTGCCAAAATTAAAAGTACACAAATATATTATAGGCTTGTTTGTAGCAAAAAAACAAAAAGAGCAGAATAAAAGAAGAAGAAAAAAAATAAATAAACAAACAAACAAACATACTCCAGTATTCATACTCAGGTTCAGTAAGACATAATATGATAGCAACAAAATTAAATCAGTTCAGTATGCCATTTCACTAATATTTATGGCTGTGCTGGCTCAGGAGTTTTAGAATCTTGCAAGTATTTGAGAAGCTGATGACCAAAAGGAGATTGCCATTAGATAATTATGTGATCCAGATCCCAAATTCAAGAACTGTGTATGGATGCAAAACCTCAAAATCAAAAAATAAAGAACATCCAGATATAAAGCAAGTTACAATATCATTCTTTTATTTGCTACTGCAAAAGCTTCGCTCTGGCCCCGAGGTTATAAAACTTGAGCACATTCTCAAACTCAAAATAAAGCACACTGATTGGCTGCTTCCGAGTACATGCTCGGAAGCAGCCAATCAGTGTGCTTTATTTTGAGTTTGAGATTATATTCAAGTTTTATAACCTCGAACCCCGATTCTCATGTGCTCTTATTTCATCCTTTAGGTCTTATCCCTAATGCTGTACACCCACGAGGGCTGCCCCACCCATGTGAAGAAAGTTCCCAACCAGCCATCAGTAGATATTAAAGATGTCCTAAAGGCTGCGGCTAAGTCTCCCAGCCGAGATGATGATGGTTCTATAGACTCCATGTTTTCCGATTCCTCCTCTTCTACATCATCTGAGGCAGAGCCTGGTGTGCCGGAAGAATCATCAGAAGTCTTTGGCGAGGTGGACGAGAAAACCAGACTTATGTTTAAGGTATTTTATTTTTGTCACTCATGCTGAGCCAAGCTAGTGTGGCACTGTACTCTAGCTTCTGTACAACATTTGTACCTATTATAGCCTTAAAGAACCTCTGACAGTTTCAATGCAAATTTGCCCATTTTTTTGAAGAATTACTGCAGCTTCCATAGGAAGCCAATTATAAAGATTTTTGCATTTACAGGTAGACTTATGCATTATAATGAGGTTTTGATACTGATTTTGAAAAAAATATCACGTCTGCACGCTACCTCTCATTGACTTTCTCAAGAGGGGTAAGTGAAATTTTCGGTCGTCCAAAATACATCTTGTTTTCGATTTTTCATATTTACTAAATCTTATTCAGTTAAATATGCATTTAGTAAAGTAAGCCTTGTAGCTGCTCATAGAATACAATAGTTTATGAATAAAAAGTATGTTAGCCTTATTTTGAGACAAAGAGGGTCTAATTACCCCACCCACTTTTCAGTTTTTCAGCTGTAGACTATCATTCCCCCCCCGTGCCTCAGCATGCCACTCACATATAATGTGTATATTGGCAGTACACTTATGCATGCAAAGTGGCTAGCTGAGGCACGGGGAGGAAAGTACCTTTATAAAATTATTCCTATTTTCCATACATTTAATTATAAAAACTTGGATTTTACACCAAAAATCTAAGTCTGTGTGCTTGATAAGTGAAAAAGTGTTTTTGTGCTAACTACAGGGTGTTAAGAGCAACACATTTCAATAAAAATTTTGATGTATACCGAAAGTTCATTTTTAGTCACTTTTACAGGGAAATTTACATTACAACTGTCAGAGGTCCTTTAGGGACATTGCAGGCACATTATCATGGACTCTTAAAAATATCATGCCCTGGGTGAGGATTGAAATGATGTTCCTTTGATTTGAAGGCAAACATTGTACCATGACACTATAAAAGCCAACTTGTACCATAAGGCAGTACAAGTATATGATGGATCTATATTCTATGACATTTTCCCCCTCCATATTGAATTTGCCCTTAAATTCTTAGGAGTACAAGAATTACTGGAAATAGGACTTAAGGATTTATAGGGCTTATGTGGGTTATTTACATTGAGTGCCATTTGTACAGACTCCAAAACAATCTCAGATGCCTCAGTCAAGGGTGGAACAAGGGTCCCCATGAACTAAATGCAAATACTCTAACACTTTGCAATAAAAGCAGGCATGTACTGCAAGTCAGTACAAGTGTATAGTATACCTTTACCCTGTGACAGATAAATCAAAATTCTGTGGTCGATAAGTTTGATATGTTTATAATGGAGTTTTTAAATTTTGATTTTAGGATAAATTGGTACACTGTCAGGTGAATCTTTTCTGCAGTTTATATTTTTGCCACCTTTCTAAATGGGGTCAGATCATGAAAGAGTTTGCTCAGATCATGAAAGAGTTTGCTTTTTTTGAAGTGGTGGAAAAAGTTGGAGGTGTACCCATTTACTTTCAAGTGCATTTTCTGTGTCAGGATATTTTGTAAAATTAATGGCAAAGAAGGAGATTCTGATCAAATTCACTGTGTTTCAGGATCAGTCTGTTCTGCTTTCACTTTGGTTGATTAGTTTTGACATAATATTATGAATAAATATGTTTTCAGGCACTGCACAATGATCTCAATATTCCAAGAACAGTTCTGCGAGTGATGTTTGATATGAATGATCGAAACCCAGATGCTATGGTTAAAGCTATACTGGAAAAGTAAGTGTTTTTGTATCCCGTATGTCTAGTTGAAACAGAGACAGCTACTGCACCTCCAGCACTGTCAGTTGCCTGAACTATCATTGACTTTTTCTGAAGTTACTGTATTCAGAGCCCTAGATAAGAGGGGTATTTGATGATAATTGAGGGATAATTTCTTTTATTTCTCTCTGAAACCATATGTTGTTACCCCTCATCTGAACCGTCTTGTCGAGACGGTTCAGATGAGGAGTCACAACATATGTTTTTATCCAGAAGTAACAAAAATTATTCCTAATTATCACCAAATACTCCCTCTTATCTAGGACTCTGTGTATTACTGTGAAAGCATGCAAAGCTGAAAGTCTTGTTTGTGTGAGTGATGGTCAAACAGTCAAACCTTAGATTTTCTTGCGTCCCATATCTGTAATTCCATATCTGCCATTTTCAGTTTACCCTAACCTTTACACCTTGACATAGGGTTTGATAAAAAATAGAGAAATACCACAGGACAGTCATTGCATTAGTTGTATACAGGTTCAAGTGCAAATGTATGTTATCAAGAATGGAAAGTCAGTTGTTAAAGGTGTTGCATTCATATAATCAGAGGTTATACATGTAATTCAAAAGGTATGCAAGTAAAAGAATCTGTCATGGTGAGAATAGAAAAGTCTGTCACATGTTAGCGCTGTTTAGCATTGCTCGTTGTAAGAAGAGTGAATAAAATGACATCACAGAAAATAAAAATGATAGGGAATAAAAGCCACGAAGGACACTATCAGATATCAGTAGTTGAAAATGCTTTTACTATTGCTTTATCAAGACAGTTTTTATCATGATGCATCATTACACTCCTGGGCCCACTTGTTCAAAACTGACAACATTGTTAGTTGATGAGACGCTAAATTTTCAAATGTATCATAAGAAAACACACTGCCATTTTTGTCGAAAAAATGTGAGGAATTTTGCAGTTTAGTAGAAAAACACCTTGCCGTTTTTGTTGAAAAAAATGTGAGGAGCTTTTGCAGTGCAAAAAGCACTGCAAAAGCTCCTCTCATTTTTTCTGCAAAAAAATATTAGCACCTTGATTGTATGTGTACTAGAAGACTCAGCAAATCATTGACTACCGAATTTGTTAATTTTTTTTTGTTTGTAATTTTATTCTAAACTCGTACAATAACATAGTAATATATCAATTCATGTACAAGTAGCATTTAACAGTTTTGTGAAGAAAAAAAAATAGAATGAACAAATTTTAAAGAAAGATTACAATATTAGAGAAAAACGTAAATCATGGTAAACTATACATGAGCCGCGACACAAGTAAACCAACAATGTGGTTGTGCGCCCATCGCAGACTCAGATCAGCCTGGGCATCCGCCCAGTCTGATCACAGTCTTCGCTGTCCGCATGGAGGTAGCTTAGACCCTTAGCTATCCTATAAGTGCTTAGTGAAGAGTCTGATCAGACTTGGAGGGTGCCCAGGCTTGTCTGAGTCTGCACTGGGTGCACAACCACATTGTTGGTTTTCTCGTGTCGCGGCTCACATATCTTTTACTCTTATGTTTTCTTCTTATTACACCATAAGAAGAAAGAAGTTATCATTCTAATTAATATTTGTTCCTATATCATTCTGTTTAATATTTGTTCCATCGCTAGTGCAGAGTCCTTATAGCACACTTCAAAACCATATTCCCTGTGCCCATATACAATGCAATAAATCTATATTATACGTACGTGTCTCTCTCTTGCTGCCAAGTATTTCACTAAAAATTATATTTTTTTTTTTTCTTTCACATATACAGTATAGTCTTTAGTATGATTCTCTTATATAATTGAAGTAATTGAAAAGCTAGTCATATTCATACCCTAAATTTGTGCAAGCCGACTTTGTTAAGTTAATGATGCTTTGAACAACTGCAGGGGTGACCATTTGTCGCATTTTCGCATTATTTTGCGATTTGAATTCCAAAAAGTGCGAATGGTGTTGTTGCGAATTGAATGCGATTTTCTCGTAAAATCGCGAAAATTTTGCGATTTTTCCTCCTGGCCTCAAATTATTTTGCCCCGTAGTGAGCCTGTATTTATTTGTGTATACAAAGAGCGCATAGAGATTGTGCCTCGGTTACCAGTACACAATATTGAAATCTCTCAACCAGAGCGTGACAACATGGTGGAAAGTAATTATCATGCTCCTGTTTACTATCTGTTTCTTTGAAGAAATGCCGATAAGGGCATACATGTGATGTCTCCCAAATCATCCGGGAGTCTCCCGGAAATGAAGCCCATCTCCAACGATCCCGGAAAGTATTCAGAATCTCCCGGATGCTGAATTTTCCTGTCATGATTTTTTCTGTATCGCCCATTTTGCAGTAACTACTTACCCGGCGGCTAGTCAAAAGGATTAACTGTCCGTGACCTAATTACCTAACAGGGTGCAAAATTGGTACTTGGTACTTTCATGAAATCATCAGGGGTGCCAGCAATTTTTTTTTTTTTTTGTTACATGAAAGTCGGTTTGTTCACTTTAAGAATAATTGCCCGCATTTTTCTACCCAGTTCCCGCCGATTCAGACGCATCGAATGTGAAACGAAAACCAGTGAATTTATAAATAAAACATGGGAAATCCGCGAGTGACACAGAAATACACCATTTTACAAATTTAAAGAGTAACTACACTTCAGGAACTGACTGAATCAGATCCCAAATCCTATCCCCAACATCAAAGGGAAAGATTGACAAAGACATCCCAACAAACAATAAATTACAAGTGATAAGAAGAGTCAGCAGCTCTTTCCCAAATAGGTGGCAACTCAGCTGTCTTTATTGAACTTAATAATTTAGACCAACAGAAGGGTTACAACAGACTAAGCAAATTATACGAAAAACATTTAACAATTATTTTTACCTATTTTCTGTTTTTATTACAGAAGGGTTAAAATGAGAACACAATAAATTAAACAGCACCGAACATAAAACAAATGCAACCGCAACAAAAGTACCGCCTTGTTTACTGACCCAAATTATATGCAGCTATATTTGTTCTTAATCTAATATTCAACGAAAAAAGACATGTCTAATGACAGGTATGAAGGGCTGAGATATTATAATGATGCTCAATGGGGAAACTTCTAGCTGCCTGTCTTTATGTTCATGCTATACAAGATTGTTATTCAGTAAGAGTTTAATGATAAATAGATACATGTGCTTCTTGTCATTTTATCATCTCTAGTGAAACACAAAAACAAACGCTTCCAATTGAGAATCCCAAGAGCTAGCCTTTTGGAATAAGTAGTTTTATGACGGTGCCGCGCGCCAATATGGCTGACCTTAAATTGTGGTTTTCCTACAAGAAATTTTACTTTTGCTACAAGACAAAATGATTTGGACACCCCTGAACTGAGCCCAGCTGATTATAGATAAACTTTCATGGGTTGCTCCCAGTAGTGTTGGTAAATCTTAAATTACATTATGTTTTCTGATAACCATAATTACTTTAAATATTGGGACACCTGGACTTTCTTTCTATATATCCTGCATCACCCTCTCGCGAGGATTATGTGCAGCTGCGCGCATCAAAGAAAAGTTTGATAGAAGAAAGTTAAAATGATTTTAGTAAGGATAAAAAGTATGATAGTGTTAGTATGAGAAAGAAGTAAAAAGTTAAAAGCTGATAAAAACAATGATTCCTGGTTTATGGCATGATGTGGTTAAGGCTGCAGATGGCAGACCTGAAGGAGGTCAGGTCTTCTAATAGGACAGCCGAGGGGGGTAGGTTGTTCCACTGCACGATTGCCAAAGGAAAAAAGGAATACTTGTAGTAGTTTGCAGTTGTCATGATTTGAATAAAATGGTATGGGTGTGTTGTTCTTGTCATTCTGATTTGACGTTGGATATAAGTTGGCAGTGGAATCTCAACTAAACCATGTACTATTTTATAGAACATTAAGAGCCGTGCGTCAGCACGTCTCTGTTCTAATGACCTCCATCCAAGGGTGTTGATCATCTGGGTCACGCTACTGTAAGATGAGTAGTCATGTGTGACCCAGAGTGCTGCCCTACGTTGGACAGCTTCGATCATATTTACATAGGTGTCGGTATGTGGGCTCCATACAGGGGAGGCATACTCTAGCTGGGGCCTTACTAAAGTCTGATATGCTGTCTGACGTATGCCTTTGTGTTTTGTGCGTATGTTTCTACGTATGTAGCCCAGTGTCTTATTGGTTTTAGTGGTCACGCTTTGGATATGATGGTTCCATTTCAGGTTGTGGCTGATTTCAAGACCAAGGTATTTTGCTTGGTCTACTGCCTCTAAAACTTGCCCATGTAAAACATATTGGGTCTGGATGGGGTTTCGGGCCCTAGAGATATGTATGACTTGGCATTTGCTGGGATTGAAGTGCATTTCCCAAGTCTTTTCCCATTGCTCAAGTTTTTGAAGGTCCTGCTGCAAAGTGTGGGAATCCTTTTTGCTGGTGACTGTCAAATACACAGCAGTATCATCAGCGAATAGTCTGACCTGTGAGGTTATATTTTCGGGCAGGTCATTTATGTACAAAAGGAACAAGATTGGTCCAAGGACCGAACCTTGGGGGACCCCAGATGTGACCGTAATTTCGGACGATTTTTCCCCTTCAAGAGCCACACACTGTGAACGCCCGAGTAAGAATGCCTTAATCCAACTGAGATTGTTCTGAGTTATCCCATGCTGGTGGAGCTTGAAGAGTAGTTTTGTGTGGCTAACCTTATCAAAAGCCTTACTAAAGTCAAGGAGGATAAGGTCAGTTTGGTGACCTTGAGAAAGACCTCTAGCGAGTTCGTCAACGAGCTGTATAAGTTGAGTTTCACAGGACCTTTTTTCCCTGAAGCCATGCTGTAGGTCATATAGTACATTACTGTTATTTTCCTAAAATTGAATGAGTTAATGTTACTGTCTGATAATATCTTAAAGATTGCTGGTGGAATGACAAATAGTGTAGATCCTGATCAGACTGCATCTAGGAAGCAGCTCAATATGGTTTATGCTATTTCTGCACTTCTTTCCCAATATTTAGGTCTCTAATTTGAGATTATGTTTAAGGTAAATGGGTACACTTTAGGGGAAGCAACTCTGCCAGTTTCTTTTTTGCTTCTCTGTAATCTATGGGTCAACTCTTAAAGGAATATCATTTGCTCTTAAAAGAAAGAATATGCTCCTGTAGCTCCTGTAGGAGCATATTCTTTCTTTTAAGAGCAAATGACATTTTGGAAGGGCTCTTTTTGTTCAAAGAAGCAAACAGGAAGTCACAGATGTTGTTTCTCTGGGTAAAAATGGCAGAAAAACATAGGGGTGTACCAAATGAATACCCTTTAATTGGGGTCTTTGACATTGCAGCATTGAAGGTGTTGCTTCTACTCCAAAAGAAATGGTTAAAAAGTTGACTGAGAAATGGTAAGATAATTATTTTTTATCCTTATCTTGACATGATTTAAAATTTGCAGTTTAAGAAACACAGTTGCCTTTAAGGTAACAGCAGCTGAAGTTTTGATATAGCTAGGGAAGATTCTGCAACAACACAGGTGGACATACTGAAAACCTGGATATGAAGAACATTGATGATTGATGTTGCTCAGTGCACAAGGCATGCTAAAGAACGTGATTGGTTTTGATAGCATACAGCTGTTTTATGCCTTTGTGGGCAATAGTCAAATCTTATTGCCCCAAGGTGTAGTGATCTATTTTATGAGGCTGCCAAGCAGAGGATGATAATGCTTTGAGTCCTCCACAGCAGTTAATTAGATTTGACTTTTCGCTGTAGAAGGCATGAAATAGTTGTTTCATTACCCAACCAGTGCAAAACTATGTATCCATTATGCAAGGAATTTCCAGTTACATCTCCAGTAACATGTGACTGGGGGATAGTCAAAAATATTGCCAGCTGCTTTTGTCTTGTGTCTAAATGTGTATCTTTATTTACCGGATGATAGTCAAAAATATTGACCAGTTTGATAGGTATGATTAATCTGAACACTACAGCAGACAGTAAAAACTAAGTAATTACTTTACACATAGTAGATTGGTAATAATGCAACTTATATGCTCTTGTCATCAGCATCAGTTTGGCATTTAGATAGCCCTAGAGTCTATATGAGGTTCCTAACCTGTTAAACTCAGGTTAAGACTGTCATAAAGAGATCTCTGGCTGTAAGAATGCAAAGTTTTGTCTGATATGGTGAGAGGCATGGGCATCTGCTAATTGGGGATGCATTTCTAACTGTTTGCTGAGTTCAGTTTTGTGACTGTTTTATTATTTGACTCTAATTTTAGGACATTGGTGGTGCCTCACCAAAGCATTTCTAATAAGGAGCCACAACATACGTTTTATGAAGAACTTAATGAAATATGTATGCGGGAGTTACCAACAAATAATTGTAGATCATTCCCAACTCTTTCTGTTAATTTTCAGTAAGAATGTGTTGTGGAATACTCCCCTTAATGTGAGCTGTTTTGAAATTTCTGATTTACAGGGAGGCTATTCGTAAAGCTCAGAATCCTGAGGCAATGTTGGCATCTGTGATATCAGAAAAGGTTATAGACACTGGGATACATTTCCACCCAAGTCTCAATCAGGCAGAGAGGTAAGATAAAATTGCATATCATTTCACATTTTGTTAACACATTGTTTCCTCTTCTGTAGTTTTATATAGCTGATTTAGGGTATCTAGGGTAAAAGAAATCTGTGAAAGAAAAGAATAATAAACGAACTAAAATGTGCCTTGGTCTTATAATTCAGACAGCCTGAAAAGTGTACTCTAAGATACATGTAAGGCTGCTCTTATAAGTCTTTTCTGGAATAGCACTGTTTTCTACAAGTTTTACAAAACAATCATGCAGTAAAGCTCTACATTCTTTTAAATCATTATGTTATCATACTACATGTGTTTCTGTTGTCATGACAATTGTTGACCTTGACTGAAAATATCTTTAGAGCAGTTTTAAAGTCATTTCAGCAAATTTTCATGTATGTGTGTACCATAATGACCCTAAATATTCAGACAGCTAGGTCTGAACAGACATTGTAGACCCAGATCAAACTGCTCCTAAAGGAGCAGTTTGATCAGGGTCTACAACATTTGCCATTCACTAAGCATCATTTGGATGCATTAACATGTAAAATCCACTTTCTAAGAATTTCAAACAATAATTGTCTGACTCTCGGATGTCCAAACTTTTAAGGTTATAACGGTATGTTAATTCATTGTTCCTTCTTTTCATTGGCAGAACAATAGAAAAAGCATCAGAAGAAACAGCTGTTGACTCACAGAGATTGATAAACTGTCCCGATAATGATGTTCAAGATGAGATAATCAAACAACGGCGAACAAAAAGTGCCGAGCTCCTGAAAGTAGAGCTGGAAAAACATGGAAAAACTGGCACTAGAGAATACCTGGCTAAAGTCAACATGGCAATGGCTGTTCTGTATGCTCGCCAAGTGTTAACTAGTCTGCTTGGCCATTGGCCAGATTATGGTCATGTGATCAATTCTAAGTTGCTAGGTTGCAAGGAGATTCAGCAGATCCCTTGTGTGCTGGATTTATTGAACAAGACAGAAAGTAGAGAAAATTTTCATAAGGTAATTTTGTTGTGTGCAGAAAATGATAATCTGAAGGAGATTTTAAACTAAATCTTCTTTTTGGGATTGTATCCAAAATTTTCTCTTGATTTCCATTTTTCAAAGTGAAACAAAGGCAGTGGGATTTTTTAGGGGGAAAAAAATTGAAGGTTAAATGTTTTTCAATAAATAAAGAAGGGGATGGATTCCCTCAGTCCTCTGTCAGCAGAGCTCGTGAGGGCCATGAAGTAATTTCTCATTTTTGTACTTGTTGAATTATAATAGAATCTGTACATTGTTAGCAATGTACATTTATTTCTACACTTTGGTGTTGTAAACATTTAAAATAAGTAGAAATACATGAAATAATTTGAACATAATCAAACTGCAGATAAAATGACAAACAGTGCACACCCTAATCAGACTGCTCCTTTGGGAGCAGTCTGGTCTGGGTCTGCACTGTTTGCTCATTTGTCCCAATTCTGGTACAATGAACATGGAAGCACATTTTCTAAATGGAGTTTATAAGCTTACAGCTTCAGATCCTCTGTGTACATTATAAAGTATCATGATATATTTTCATTGAAGGAATAATCTTTTGTTTAAGAAGGCTGCAGGCTGATTTGGATCTCTGTCACTCATAAAATCTAACTTTTGAGTTTTCTGTTATTTTCTAGGTAGTCAAGAACTTGGTTCACCACTCTGAGACAGAGAGTCTGGTACCTATAGCTCGCACAGCATGTCAGTTTATGGAAGAAGTGACACTGTCAGTGGTGACGAAGGAATCTGCCCACAACTACAAGGCCGAGAACATCTCAAAACACAGTATACAGCTACCTGGGGCATCATTCCTCACTGTTACTTTTGACAGCAAGTAAGTGGATTTATTTGTTTGATACAGTTCAGGGTCCAGTTGTTCAAAGCACTGTTAGCTTAACAAAGCCATTAGTCCAGGATTCATTGTATCTTACAGGGCTCACAAAGTCAATGTAGTGTTAGGTTTTGCTAAAAAATTATGAGGAGTTTTTTCACTCATTTTTTTCAGCAAAACTAGTGTTGTTTTTAGGTATAATACATTTGAAAAGTTGATCAAGGGCGTAGCTACCTATACGGCAAATACGCAAGTGCGTATTGAAATTTTGTCAAAATTGACAAAATTTCAAAACGCACCTGCATATTTGCATGCTGAAAATTTATAAATTAGACAAGATTTCAATACCAATTACCAAAGTGGCTGAAATACTAGCTTTCCCTTCAAGAAGTAGAGAATAAAACATGGTTGTGCGTATTATGAAATTGCCCCTAGTTACGCCCCTGTTGATGGCTCATAATTTTATGACTTTGTTAGTTTTGAACAGTCGAGCACAGAACTTCAGATAAGGTTGGAGTTTCAGTTTAATTCTGAGATAATTTCAGTCTCGATTAAAAATTCGGGCAGCTCTGATGAGAAGCAGCCTCTTTTTTTTTAAATGGAGAATTTTCTGAAAAGTCTGGCCTTATCTGCAGATCTGTTGATAGTTGTACTATTGCAAATGTGAATATCATTGATCACACTGTATACATGGGCAGGTTGGTATGAGTTGATGCTCTTTGCACATACCCTGGGCTTCTTAATTTAGTCAACCTGACCAGAATGTAAGTTCAAATTAGAAAACTGGAAAGGGTTTTACACACAACAATTTCTTGAATATGCAATTGAAATTAATTCCCCTAGACCAGCAGTTATCCTGAAATAGTTTTTAGAGCTGATCATATCACAGTATTTTTTTATTCTACAAATCTAGATGTTCGACCCGGGAAGAGGAGGATGAGCTGTTGTTTGCTACAACTAAAGATTTCCAGCAAGACAGACATGTCTTCAGTGGTTCCTCTAGAGGGCAGTGGAGTAGCTTTCAAGTTCCTGGTAACTTTTTGTTTATCATACTTGGAGACATCATTGAGCCTCATCATGTAATTTCCAATTGTGTGGCATTGGTGACAAGCAAAGCCTCTGATCAGACTGCATTTAGTGATCAGACTGCACCACATAAGTGCAGTCTGATCAGAGCCTATGCTTGTCACATCAGCCATCCATAGAAGTGACCCAAGCCATAGAACCAACAGCGAGGTCTCTGATTAACCTGTACAAATGAGAAGGATGACCTGAAGATCACATCAAAATTGCCACATTGTTAAAAATCCCATGATATGGCTCATTTTTGAATTATCTTCCATAACCAGTCTAACTAAGGGAAGTTATTATTTTGCAAAAGGAGGTAATATAATTATTTGCCTCAGTATGCAAAATATCTATTTCCTGTTCCTAAAGTTTTCTCTGTTACGAAATGGATCTAATCGTCCACTATGTCGTCGAGATTATTTTAATCCTTTCAATCAGTAAGGCTACAGTTTTTAGGGTAACTGTGGTAATAAAACATTTACGGAAATTGTGGCTACGTTACGCATGGGTTGTTTGTGAATACCTCTCGTGGACAGCGTATTGCATGATTTTAAGGTGAATACCTGCACGAGTCTTTTGATTGTGGAAAGCGTGTTGCATGATTTTAATGTGAGACGCATAGTATTTATACGCCTATCTTTTAATGAAAAGTTAGACGTGGCTGTTTAATTCTTATACTGAGGATGTTATATTGTTGTGTGCCCAGATTCTGAGTTTAGACCAGAACGGCACATCAAGTCCGGCAGTCAGCTGTTAGGACTTAGAGCCACGTCTCACCTGGAGATTCGATATACGTCTCCAGGTTAATACCAACCCGGGTAGAGGCAGTTACAACGCCGTTTGTGCATGGTTCCTAAGCAGAGGCGGGAAGCACAAAATGTAGGCGGAAGTGGTTAGCACAGTTTTGCCAGATTCTGTGATAAGATCTGAAGGTCACATCAAGTGTGGGACAGTGTTCGTCCACTAAGGTGTGTTAATATATATAGACTGGTCCCTGGTACGATCCAGGGAGCGACCAGTATATAATCGTGCACGTGTAATTATAAGTTGGTGTTCCTCATGATATATGGACTGGCCCATGACATGATCCAGGGAACGACGAATTGAAGTCTACCAACATAAGGCCTTGTTTTTTTGTATGAGCTCAAACTAACGTTTTTTGTCCTTTGTGTTTTCCTTTAGTTCATGGCGCTGAGCCGAGTACGGTGTTGACGTCAGACGGTAATCTATTTGCGTATTGTACGCAAATCGATTACAGATTTGAAACAAACACCTTACTTGGGCCAGCGACATGAACTGATATGTGTTGTATATTATTGTAATTGTGACAGTTGTAAATTGTATTGTTGTATATAGAATTTACATTATATATAAACTTCAAAAATTCTAACGTTGTTAGGGTTTCCTTGTTAGCGTATTACACTGGTAGATAACCCTTTAACCGGAAGTCACCCTCCGCCGTCCTGGCGACGCATAAGGCTCTACACCCGTGTCGACCGTGTGTAAAACCTTCTGCGTAACATTATAGGTTTCCCCTTAGGGAGAAAAAACATAACAATGTTTCTTTTCTGAAATAGTACGAAATGCGATCGAATCGTAGGCTATGTCAAAACTGGAAAACTAGCTATATACACAACAACGGTGCGATGCATAAGGTGGCCAAACTATCTACTAAGGTAGTCCGCCCCCAAATTATCTTGGCCGCGGATAGCAACGATCTTGAATCTGTACGGCTGTAATTTCATGGCCCAACGCATGATTCGGGGATTGAGCACCTTAGCTGTCTGCATATAAGACAAAGGTTTGTGGTCAGTTTCAAGTAGGAACTCCGCCCCATACAGGTACTTACGAAATTTCTCAACACCCCAGATAATACCCAAACATTCCTTCTCAATTACAGAGTAGTTCTTTTCCCGAGGTAACAATTTCTTGCTAGCATAAGCAATCGGCAAACGACCTTCACCTTCGAACTCCTGAAGCAAAATAGCTCCAAGACCAACGTCTGAAGCGTCTGTTCGAAGTACAAACGGGTTACCTTCTTGAAAAACAGGTAAGCGAAGAATAGGACTAGAAGTGAGCCTACTCTTCAGGGTTTGAAATGCCCTTTCATGCTGATCTTGCCAATCTTTGATAGAATTAGGTCTATCCCGTTTAGTTAAATCAGTCAGAGGAGAAGCTATGGATGAGAAATTTGGGATGAAACGACGGTAAAACCCAGCTAATCCCAGAAAAGATTTAATTTGTCTTTTCGTACATGGACGAGGAGCATCTCTGATAGCCTGTATCTTGTCCTCTTGCGGTCGTACCGTCTGTCCGACGATATTGTGACCAAGGCACTCGATACTGCCATATCCGATCATGCATTTAGATGGTTTTGCCGTCAATTTGGCCGACCTGAGCCGATCTAACACTTGACGTAATGACGTCACATGATCCTTCCATGTTTCAGTGAATATCCACATGTCATCAACGAAGCTGTCAACATTTGGGAGATTGGACAATATGATTCTCATTAACCTACAAAATGAGGCTCCCGAATTGACCAAACCGAAGGGCATAGTTTTAAACTGGAATAAACCCTTAGGCGTTTCAAATGCCGTCAAAGGTTTAGACCTTTCAGTAAGACTGACTTGCCAATAACCCTTACTCAGGTCCATCTTTGTAAAGAATTTATGTCCCGACATTTTATTGATAACCTCCTCCATATTTGGCATAGGTTCTGCATCGAATTCCGTCACTTTGTTAAGCTTCCGGAAGTCGATACAGAATCTAACTGATCCGTCTTTCTTCGGAACTAGGACAACAGGAGATGAATACGGTGAAATCGACGGCTCGATTACCCCTAAATCTAACATATCCTGTATCTCCGTCTCCATGACGTTACGCGTCTTATACGGGATAGAATAACCTTTCGTCCGTATGGGTTCTGACGTGAGTAGTTTGATATCGTGCTGTATCTGATCAGTTCGACCGGGTAAACTTGATAGTACATCCGGGTACTGTTTAATCAACGCTTGAACCTCCATACGTTGTTCTGACGTTAACGTATCTGAAATACTGACGTCATTATAAGTTTCCGGCTCTTTAGCTGTCGGAAAAGCACAATCATCAAGAGAAAATTCATCACTACCATCGTCATCAACCGACTCTGTAGTCTCAGTAGACAATAAACAATGTGACGGCACACTACGACGTTCGACATATTGTTTCAACATATTAGCATGATATGTACTCACGACACCATTGACGTCGATTTTATAGTCCATTCTATTCACCACCTCTACTACTTCATATGGACCCTTCCACAGCAATAACAGTTTATTACTGTCAGTTGGCAGTAATAACAGTACTTTATCTCCCACGTTAAATTTACGCGACCTAGCGCGTTTGTCATAATAAGCCTTTTGCTTTACTTGTACTTTCCGTAAATTATCATGTGCTAACTTACACGTCTGCTCTAACCGTTCTCTCAACTCAATTACGTACTGGTACGTAGACAGAACCTGCTCATCCTGTACCTCTTCAGACCATAATTCACGTAATATTGCCATAGGGCCCTTAACGTTACGTCCGTATAACAATTCGAACGGAGAAAACCCTTATGACTCTTGCGGAACCTCCCTTATTGCAAACAGTAGTGCTGGGAGATATTTATCCCAGTCTTTTGGACGTTCTGCGCACATCCTACGTAGCATTTGCTTCAACGTCGTGTGAAAACGCTCTACAAGACCGTTACAAATAGGATGATACGGCGTCGTGGTTAACTGCTGGAGTGATAACAGCCTGCTTACTTCTTTCATAACTTCAGCAGTAAACTGACTTCCGCAATCTGTTAACATTTCATCAGGTATGCCAACTCTACTAAACATCTCAACTAACGCTTCGGCTACGCGTTCCGTCTCAATGCCGGGTAACGCTACTGCCTCGGGATATCTCGTCGCGTAATCTATCATTGTTAAAATATAGCGGGATTTCCTGTCAGAATGAGGTTCTATCGGTCCAACTATATCAACAGCGACTTGTTTAAATGGTGTGTCAATCTGTGGCAACTTTCCTAAAGGAACCTTAGTGACACGACCTTTTTGAATAGTCCTTTGACATATGTCACAAGATTTACAAAACCTTGCCACATCACCACAAACTCCAGGCCAAAAGAACTCAGTTAAAACTCTATCCATAGTTTTCTTTATGCCCAAATGACCTGACATCAAGGTTTCGTGCACCAATCTTAACACCTTTTCACGAAAACCTTCAGGGATAATAAGTTGCAAAGTGACCTTGTTTCCCTTAGTAAACTGCCTATACAATAAATCTTTCTTTCGGATAAACTTAGCTTCACCTCGGTTCAATCCACGACTAATAGTCACATTCCCAGATTCCACTCTTTGCCTTATGCCATTCAATTTAGGGTCAACAACTTGGGCCTGCTTCAATGCCTCCTTATCACTGGCAATAATTTGATCAGGAACTTTAAGTTTCCTATAGACCTCTTCACCTTGCTTAGCTTGTGACCTAGTCACTGCCGCCATTGCAAAATGGGACATATCGGGAAGTTTTGACCCGTCAATATTTCCAATAACCAGGTCATACAATGTATCTTCCATGCACAATGCCTCAGTTTTTCCTGTGAAAAATGGACAATCTATGTCAACCATTGCCAAGGGATACCTTTGGGTAGATTCATCAATCAAAGTTACATCAGATTCTCTACCAAGTAACTGATCATTAGAAACCAAGTTTCTACGAACGACACACCCAGTACAACCTGTGTCCCTTAAAACTACAACAGTCTTACCATTAACCGTACCCTGCGCTGTTGGTAATCGCGACCTTAAAAAGTAACAGACACCTTCCCTATCCACGTTATTATCGATTAATGGACTTTCTTCCTTACTCTTATAGAGACCTTCAATTTCATGAGACCTATTCATTGTAGTTTTACAAAAGCTCATTTGATGTCCGCCACCCCGACCACGTCCGCGGGAATAACCCCGACCACGGCCACGATCTGAATTACTACCCTTCGTCTGTACAGTATCGCTCTTACTCTGTGATCTTTGTGTCTCATCTTTCGGTGCATAACTACTCCCCTTACTTCCGCTATACCCGCTTGCACTTGCACCTACCTCCGCACTATATGCTTGCTTCCTATCGGGATTCTTAAAACATTTATATGTTAAATGTCCCTTACCACAAATACTGCATTTTATCTCTGGCTTCGCACTCGGCTTATTATCAGATCTACTCTGAGTTACGCCCTTACTATCACGCTGCCCCTTATTAACACAAGCGTAGACACCGCCACGTGCTTCTGCAAATAAATCTGCTTCCCTAGCCATCTCACCTAGATTCGTGAATGTTTTCGGTTTCAAATGAACGTATAGTTCTTTACTACAGGATTCTAAAAACTGATCTCTAGCGAAAAAATCGCAAACAGATTCATAAGACTGGTCTACCTTCGCCATTTTCAACCATTTATTAAGATACGACCTAAGTCTACTACTAAACTGAATAAACGTTTCCGACTTTTCAGGCCTATCATAGCGAAATTTCTTCCTAAATCCGCGTTCAGTCATATCAAAATTCTTCAACAACGCATCTTTCAACTTGTCATAATCTGCTGCATCATCTACAGACAATCTATCATAAACATCAAGCGCGACCTTTAAGTAATGCGCTTAAATATGCAGCCCAAACGTTTTTATCCCATTTATTCGCCGTCGCGTATTTCTCAAACCTTGATAAGTAACTATCCATTTTGTCCTTACTTTCATCAAAATACGGTAACTTGGGATCTCGCGCATGCGCTAGCTTTTCAGCCTTCTGTTTTTCTAATTCAACTCTAAACGTTACCTTCTGCAAATCTATCTGATTCTTCAATTCGCGTTGCTGCAATTCAAAACTGTACTTCAACTTTTCTAACTCAACTTCGCTCGACAACTTTGCTTCCTTATCGCTTTCGACTTGATACAACCTAGCTTCCCTATCTTTCTCGGCTTGCCGCTCTATACTTTCAATCCGCGCCATCTCGATTTCCCTATCCGCCGCAATCTTAGCTTCTTCCGTCGCCCTATCCGCCGCAATCTTAGCTTCTTCCGTCGCGATCCTAGCCAATTCAATTTCCCTATCTTTTTCGGCCTGCGCGATCCTAGCTAACTCAATTTCCCTGTCTTTATCGGCCTGCGCAATCTTTTCTTTATCAAGTGCCCTTACCGCGTGCCTTTCTGCCCTCTCAGTCTCTTGCTGTTGCTTTACAAATTCCTGCAATGCCTGCCCTTCATAACCTAACTCCCTTCCCGTCTTAACTAACTGATCCATGACGCTTAACGTAATGCTCACGTTAATTTAACTGAAACCGACGTTCACTTATAGTCACACACGTTAACTAAAACGTTAACAATAATAATAACGAACTAATCCAACTAAAACGTTGATTAATTAGTATACTCGCGATCTAGACGTAGCCATTAAAGTTACGTTCATAATAGACCGGAAATGACGTCATAAACTGACGTTGACTTTGCCGAGAATTACTTTTCACTTTCAAATGACACAATTAGATGACGTAAATAACCCACATTACAATTACGCCCAACTTGATCTAGCGTATCGGATATACAAACGTAACGTATGTAACGCAACGTATTAACACTGACACGACAACTGTACGTCCTACATTACAAAACCTTATAGGATACCAACGGTAAATCAAACTTAAGATTCCGCTATTAGGTTTAATTCATTGTAACGATATTATATAACGTTACGAGTGACCTACGTTACTAAATCAGGACATAAAATGGACCTCAGTAACGGTTACGACAGAACGTACAAACGTTTGAATTAATGAACTAACAGATTGTCATGCAACAGCAGTGCCCAGGTACTCAAATGGACCTTAAAACTAAATATGTATCATCCGTGCCAAGACAATTCAGGTCTATATACCTCAGTTTCCCCACTCAGATATGCAACCTGTTACATTCTATCACAAATTAATGCATGGGCTATCGCACTTCATCACGCAGGGAATAAGGATAGTTGACCTTAATTGAGTGTAGGTTACATTTACAAAGAATTTAGTGGCAAAATTGTTCCCCTAAAATTCACAGCCATAGGTCACCTTAGAAAAGAACAATCAGAAAGTCAATAATAAAAAAAATGTCTGACAAAATTGTGCCTAGATTCTGTATATATTGTCAATGTGTTACACTGGCAGATATTAACCGGAAATCAAATCCCGTTACTTCATGACACCATGTTACGCAGAAGGTTTTGCACACGGTCGACACGGGTGTAGAGCCTTATGCGTCGCCAGGACGGCGGAGGGTGACTTCCGGTTAAAGGGTTATCTACCAGTGTAATACGCTAACAAGGAAACCCTAACAACGTTAGAATTTTTAAAGTTTATATATAATGTAAATTCTATATACAACAATACAATTTACAACTGTCACAATTACAATAATATACAACACATATCAGTTCATGTCGCTGGCCCAAGTAAGGTGTTTGTTTCAAATCTGTAATCGATTTGCGTACAATACGCAAATAGATTACCGTCTGACGTCAACACCGTACTCGGCTCAGCGCCATGAACTAAAGGAAAACACAAAGGACAAAAAACGTTAGTTTGAGCTCATACAAAAAAACAAGGCCTTATGTTGGTAGACTTCAATTCGTCGTTCCCTGGATCATGTCATGGGCCAGTCCATATATCATGAGGAACACCAACTTATAATTACACGTGCACGATTATATACTGGTCGCTCCCTGGATCGTACCAGGGACCAGTCTATATATATTAACACACCTTAGTGGACGAACACTGTCCCACACTTGATGTGACCTTCAGATCTTATCACAGAATCTGGCAAAACTGTGCTAACCACTTCCGCCTACATTTTGTGCTTCCCGCCTCTGCTTAGGAACCATGCACAAACGGCGTTGTAACTGCCTCTACCCGGGTTGGTATTAACCTGGAGACGTATATCGAATCTCCAGGTGAGACGTGGCTCTAAGTCCTAACAGCTGACTGCCGGACTTGATGTGCCGTTCTGGTCTAAACTCAGAATCTGGGCACACAACAATATAACATCCTCAGTATAAGAATTAAACAGCCACGTCTAACTTTTCATTAAAAGATAGGCGTATAAATACTATGCGTCTCACATTAAAATCATGCAACACGCTTTTCACAATCAAAAGACTCGTGCAGGTATTCACCTTAAAATCATGCAATACGCTGTCCACGAGAGGTATTCACAAACAACCCATGCGTAACGTAGCCACAATTTCCGTAAATGTTTTATTACCACAGTTACCCTAAAAACTGTAGCCTTACTGATTGAAAGGATTAAAATAATCTCGACGACATAGTGGACGATTAGATCCATTTCGTAACATTCTCCCTTTGTGGAATCATCCTAAAGCTACAGCCAGCTCTCAGAATCTCATAAGTGGAAGTTCATCTCAACTAATGATATGGCAAAGTGAATTTTCTGTTGCCAGAAAAATCACTTTTGAGACAGCTGTAGTTTGAGATAACAGGAATTGAAATATAAAGGGAAAAAAAAAAAAAGGAAATGCATTCCTATTATATTCTTTGATATAAGGGTACTTTGAGATGTCAGTGTTTGAGATAATGAGTCAATTGTATCTGGAAAAGTTATTTTTTTTTATCTGATTACATGTCAGAAAATGTTTTCCAGAACTGTTTTGACATATTTGAAATACTAAAAGTGTTAGGAGCTCTGATGGCTTTTCTACAATCCGCAGTATCCTCTATTTCATATCGCAGATTTTGTTTCATCCACAAGTCTGTGTCTAGTTCTCTATGAGGTTGTATCTCATAAAATTTCCTTCCTATATTATTTTTGGGCTATAAGAGCATTTTAGCAAGCTTGTAATATTGTAATGAGTATGTTTCATATTATCTATTTGTCATAATTTTATTTAACCTTTTATCTATCTCTGAGAATAGAATTGGTAAAAAAGAAAAAAAAATCATAAAGCTGTGTATTGAACATCTTAAACATTACTCCACTTAATGCTGTACCAGTAATAAACTTTTCTACCTGCCTACACTTGCTCAGTTGTGAAATGTTGTCTGAACTGATCAGCTGAATGGTACATAGTTCAGACTCTGATCAGACTGCTCCTCTAAGAGCTGTCTGATCAGGGTCTACACTGTTTCCTCTAGCATCTCTGCCTGAGTACTTAGGGTATTAAGATGACTGGGTACACTTTCAGGGAAGGCAACTCTACCATTTTCCTTTTTGTCTCTCTTCTCCGTAAGGGTCAACCCTTAAATGGAAAGAATTTGCTCCTTTTGGAGCAAATTCTTTCCTTTTAAGAGTAGACCCAATTTTCGAAGGGCTACTTTATCTAGAGAAGCAAACAGGAAATCACAAAAGTTGTTTCCTTCTATAAAAAATGGTGGATAAACATGGAGGTGTACCCATACACCTTAAGAAACATAAATAACATGTGATATATTGTTTTTTAGGTGACACGATCTTTTATGAGTTTACTTGTGAGAGTGGTCGCTCGGACACCCACTGGGGCTTCAAGTTTACAGTAACAGCAGGGACAAGGGATAGTTTTGAGACAGGATATATTATACTTAAAGATGTTCTAGCTTCACATACAGCAATGTAAGTACATATTTGATGGCTTAGGCATTTTTAGCTCACCTGAGCCAGCGCCTCCAGGGGAGCTTATAGGATGGTAAGGCTCCGTCATCCGTCGTCGTCCGTCGTCGCCTGTCCGTCCACAATTTCAAACGACTTCTCCTCTGAAACCGCTGGGCCAATTGTAACCAAATTTCATATGTGGCCTCCAGAGGAAGGGGGAACGAAAAATTGTTCAAACGGTCCTGGTCACATGACCAACATGGCCGCCATGCCCATATATGGTAAAAACCTAAAAAGATCTTCTTCTCCAGAACCAATAGGCCGATGGCCTTGAAACTTAATATGTAGCATCGGGTACGCGAGTACTACCAAGATTGTTCAAATTATGACCTTGGGTTGACTTTGACTTTTTTTTACGGCAAGGTCAAATTTGCTTCCTTGTGCTTTTGTATGGCAAAATGCTAGAACATAAGATATCTTGGAAGCTGTTGCAGATTTTGGGCTAAAAATCAGTATCTACATTTATCTTAATGAGTACGTGAAGATTTATGAGTTTAAGAGGTCAAGGTCATTCTTTGACCTTTGACCCTGAACTCTCATATTTTGACAATTTCGAACAATCTCCTCAACAGCAACTGAGCCAATTGAAACCAAATTTCATATAGAGCCTCAAGGGGTTGAGGGAACAAAAATTTATTCATACTGTCTAGGTCACATGACCAACATGGCAGCCACGCCCATAATTATATGGTAAAAACCTTTAAAAATCTTCTACTCCAGAACCAATTGACTGATTGCCTTGAAAGTTGGTAAGTAGCATTGGGTACTCGAGTACTTTTAAGATTGTTCAAAAATTATGACCTTGGGTTGACCTTGACCTTTTTTACGGCAAGGGTCAAATATGGAAAAAATGCTAGAATGTACGATTTCATGGAAAGTTTTGAAGAGTAAGGCCTTAAATTGGTAAATGCAATCGAGTACATGAAGATTTATGAGTATAAGAGGCCAAGGTCATTCTTTGACCTTTGACCCAGAACTCTCATATTTTGACATTTTCAAACAATCGTCTCCAAAGCCACTGGGTCAATTGTAATCAAACTTCATATAGAGCCTCAAGGGGTTGAGGGAATGAAATTTTGTTCAAAAGGTTCAGGTCACATGACCAACATGGCCGCCACACCCATATATGGTAAAAACCTTTAAAGATCTTCTTCTCCATAACCAGTTGACCGATGACCTTGAAACTTGGTATGAAGCATTGGGTATTCCAGTTCTATCAAGAGTGTTCAAAATGATAACCTTGGGTTGACCTTGACCATTTTACGGGAAGGTCAAATAAGGGAAAATGCTACAACATAAGATTTCATGGAAAGTTTTGAAGATTTAGGCCTAAAAATTGGAAAATACAGTCATCTTAATGAGTACATCAAGATTCATAAGTACAAGAGGTCAAGGTCGTTCTTTGACCTTGAATTCTCATAGTTTGACAATTTCAAGCTTCTTTTTAAAAGCCAATGAGCGAATTGTAACCAAATATCATATAGAGCCTTCAGGGGTTGAGGAAACGAAAATGTCTTCAAATGGTCTGGGTCACATGACCAACATGGCCGCCACGACCATATATGGTAAAAACCTTTAAAAATCTTTTTCTCAGGAACCAGTTGACCGATGGCCTTGAAACTTGGTATGTAGCATTGGGTACTCCAGTATTATCAAGATTGTTCAAATTATGACCTTTTTCTTGACCTTGACCTTTTATGGCAAGGTCACATATGGCAAAATGCTCAACATAAGATTTCATGGGAATTTTTGAAGATTTTGGCCTAAAAATTGATATATACTGTCATCTTCATGAGGTCATGAAGAATTATGAGTACAAGAGGTCAAGGTCATTCTTTGACCTTTGACCCAGATCTCTCATATTTTGACATTTTCAAACATTTTCTCAAAAGCCAAAGGGCCAATTGTAGTCACATTTCATATAGAGCCTCCAGGGGTTGAGGGAACAAAAATGTGTTCAATTGGTCCAGGTCACATGACCAACATGGCCGCCATACCCGTTTATGGTATAAACATTTAATATTTTTCTTCTCCAGAACCAATATGCCTATGGCCTTGAAACTTGGTAAGTAGCATGGAGTACTAGAGTACTTCCAAGACTGTTCAAATGATGACCTTGGGTTCACCTTGACCTTTTTTGCAGCATGGTCAAATATAGGAAAATGCTAGAACATAAGATTTCATGGAAAGTTTTGAAGATTTTGGCCTAAAAAATGGTATATATGGTTGTCTTAATGCGTATTAGCACATGGAGATTTATGAGTACAAGAGGTCATGGTCAGTCTTTGACTTTTGACCCTAGACTCATATTTTGACAATTTCAGACATAAGAAAAAGCCACTTTGCCAATTGCTCAGGTGAGCGGATCAGGGCCTCATGGCCCTCTTGTTGTAATTTACACTTACATTCTTGTAGCTGGAAAATACCTTGGGAGCTGCCTGTTGTAGGTCGTCAGACATAACAGTGCAAAAATGTAAGGTAACTACATGTGTTGTTAACTGGCTTCCAGCTTAAAGACATATGAAGGTTCAAAACAGAAAATATTACTTAGATTGTTTCAAGAAGGATATATTACTATAAATACATAATTCTTCACTTATAGTTGTATAAATTCTTAAACAGTTTTGAAATGAGATTACATAATTCTAGAATGATTGCAAAGCTGCTCTGATTAAAGGTTGGAGCTTCCAGCAACAGAAGCTGTAAGGGATAATTTTGAGGCAGGATTTATTACATTCTAATGCAGTGCAAAAATAATGTGATATCTGACCTCAATGAAACTGCTTTTCATTTGCTGACATCTGCTTTAACATTAGTGGCAAAGTAGTGCCCTTACAGAAAAAGTACTTTAGAATGAGTATAACCGAATTGAAAGTTGATGTGGGGTGGGGTGGGGAAGGTTGGTTTTATTCTGAAAAACACGCCTACTTTAAACAGGTATACATTCCCCCATTAATTGTAAGGTAAAATCATGTACTTATTGTGGGACATTGAACATGTGTGATTTTATTTGTGGGACTGTGACACATGCTAAGCTGTCATTGCATTGGCCAGTTATACACTGTCAGGTGAC
The DNA here is from genome assembly GCA_963989385.1 of Ctena decussata. Classification (NCBI taxonomy): domain Eukaryota; kingdom Metazoa; phylum Mollusca; class Bivalvia; order Lucinida; family Lucinidae; genus Ctena; species Ctena decussata. The sequence continues at coordinate 4,003,358 of OZ022500.1, forward strand.
TTTTGAGTGACATTTTAGGTGTGGCTTGGAACTATCTGTAGCATTTTATGCAACACAGTTAAATGAAGTTTCATTCATAAACCTGACGATTTACATCTTAGATGATAATTTTGAGTATAATTGTTACCTTATTGTATCATGCTCTGTCTGTTTGGTGCAGCTTTGATCAGGGTTTTCCATCTGCCAGCAATATCTGTAAACACTGCTGAATACTAAAACTAATTTGTTCAAAGCTTGAGGTAATTATTGTAAAATAATTTGCAGGTCTCTACCATTGAGTGAGTTATGGACCAGTCTGGTATATGTGGCCAGCAAGCAGACAGGAACTCAGAGACTGAAGACAATACAGCTCTTACTGAAAATAATACAGACACAACACAGGTATGCCTTAGGCCAGTGAGCTTAGAAGGTGTAAATGCACCCGAAAATCATCTTTTATCACTATTATGGAATAAAAAACAGGGGCTTATAAAACGACTAAAGTGGTTGCTATGGTGTTGCTATGGCTGAATTTCTATGAAGGAGATTCTCAACAACTACGAAATTTGGTCTGGAGAACAGTCTTTGAAAGACTGTTCTCCAGACCAAATTTTGTAGTTGTCAAGAATCTCCTTCATAGAATTTATCCTTAGCAACAGCATAGCAACCACTTAAGTTGTTTTATACATACAATCCCAGTTTGTCATGCTAGAATATTCCAAAATGTTAGAGAAAATGCACTGAAATCTAGCCATTATCCCATGGACTGTCATGCTATCCGTGTATGTTTTGCAACACCTCTTGCAGGGCATATTGTAACATGATGTTTGGATGTCATGAATTATGTTTTCCTGCATGATATCAATGCTGCTGTCAGATTTTGTTATAGCCTCAGAATAGTTTGAAGGAAAATTGTTCTGCAGGTTTTTAACAGGATTTGAATCACCTTGTTAAAACATGGATTTTGGCTCATTGATTTTGGCTCATAAAAACATGGTTGTTAATTGCATGGGACACTGCATCTAGGCAATAATTATTATGATTAGTGCATCTACAGTACAATTTTTTGTTATGCTTTGTTAGGGCTTCATAGAAAGGCAAATTGATTTAAGTGAATGGCATTACATCAAGACAAAACTACAAAGAAATATAAGGCAAATGAGCATAATATGCAATAGTGAATGACGTGACAATGGGCTCAGGTGTATTTACAAGGTGTGAGTTTGATCATCAACTAATTTGTTCCTTTTATCGCTTGTTACCCTCATGGTAAACAGTAGCCAATTAAAACCATCAAACAAGTATTGGTTCCTTGAATTTAAGGAGTTTTCCAAGCACAGGAAACCAGTCACAACCTCAGTTCAACCAAAATGAATTTATGGTTTATCTGGTTGTTCCAGAGCATTGAGAGGTGCCGTAGTCGAGTGGTTAGAGTGACTCGGTTATGGTGCAGAAAGTCACCGGAAGGTTGTGATTTCGCTGCTCACAATCCCTATCTGACGCCTGGAAAACTCTGTCAACCCAGCAGTAAGTGGGTACCTTTTTTGAATCGGGGAAGGATAAGGCAGCGAAAGGAGTTAGATGGACTCTGCCTTTCGTCAGCTGTGCCCAAGATACAGTGGGTCTCTAACCCCCACTGCCCCTATGGCTATTAGGCTATGGGCATTTTTTTTTTACCTGGTTGTTCTGAGTTTGAACTAGTGAAACCAAACAGAAATAAATTCGATCAGCTTTGGTTAAACCATAGTTAAATCATGGTTGATGAGCGAACTTGCGCAAGGTTGCAGACGGAGATGTTCTTCAATTTTATCCATTCTATTTTAGAAACAGCGAGACACAACAGCTAGGGATAGACCTTGCCCTTCTGAGACCCCTTTACCAGCTGTATACCAGTATGACAAAGCAGGAGTCTGAGCCAGGGTCCATACTCCCACCTGTGACAAGGGCACTGACAGAACTATTTCTGCAGGTGGAAAATCTAGCAATTGTAAGTTGTTTAGTATAGTCTGTTACAGGTATACCTCAGCATTGAATGGGCGAAATATGTCCTATTGTTTTACCTGCAGTTAGGGCATGACTTCCAATGGAAATTTCTAGAGTTTTATCTTCACAAATATTTGCTACATGGCAACTATCTGAAATCAGCACTCCCAGGAAACTCAAAAACATTCTGTTACTTTGAAAATAAGCAGGTGTTTTGCTTGTGAGTGTACCCTGTCAAGACAAAAACTAGAGATCCAGATGATATGGCACATTATGTGGAACTACACACTGGAAGGCTTTAATTTGGCATATCAGGTTGAATTGGTTTAGGAGTATATAGGTAGGCTGTTTTCTAGGAGGAGGTCCCTAGGAGGAGCGGACTGATCAGGATTGGCACTGATTGCAAATAACTTTGGAGGTAGACAAAAGAAAAAGTTATGTTTTACCACCATTTTTATGAAGGAGAAGAATTTAATGACTTTTTGTTTTCTTCTCTGGGCCACAAAACCCTTACATAAAAGGGGTCTATTCCTGAAGGAAGGATTTGCTCCTAGAGGAGCAAATTCTTCTTCAAGAATAGACCCTTTTATTGCAAGGTAGGAGCAAATCCTTCCTTCAAAAATAAATGCCGTTTTTGCAAGGGTTTCTTCCCCAGAAAGTGTACCTAGTCATCTGTCAGGTAGAAGAGTTCAGTGCAAAAGTTATTCATATGTTCAAATAGTTAGCACTTTATATATTTATTTGTCCAGGAATGGAATATAGTCACAGAATACCTGGTCTCTATGCAGGATGTAAAGGATCTGCGTACAGTTGTCACCCAGGTATGTATTCTGAAACAAAGACTATCCGTTTTAGCCCAATACTGTAATGGCCATGCTAAGCAAATACTCCAGTTGTGCACACATTTGCGCTTAGTGGAGATTATATTTTCTGGTCCTTCGGAATTATTGGGCTCATACTATACTGAGAAGTTTGAAATCTGAGTTTCTATTTAGAATTACTGGGCTCATACTGTACTGAGAAGTTTGAAATCTGAGTTTCTAATTCTGGTCTAGATTAATAAAGCTAAACCTGAACTGAACTTATCCATTTGATCCTACTTTTGGTCCACAAGTCATTCCAATGACTGCTGTCACACAAAAAAGTTTTAAATATTTGGTTGAAATTGCCAGCCCTATGTTCTTGCCTATTGTCAGATCTGGGTTTGAGGTTATAAAATTTGAGAATAATCTCAAACTCAAAATATAGCACACTGATTGGCTGCTTTCCAGCATGTGCTCGGAAGCAGCCAATCATTGTGCTTTATTTTGAGTTTGAGAATGTACTCAAGTTTTATAACCTCTGGGCCAGATTTTAGAGACTCTGATCAGGCTTCAATAGCCGAAACTAGCTAGTAAGTGCTGTTGCGATACAAACCCTAATCCAAAAGCAGTAATTTATATGAACTTTGGCTATCAGGTCAGCCAACTGTCATGGATTGAGTGACTGATTGTTCTTAAAATAGAATGATATAAATTACATGTACACATGTATATCATAATTTGTTTTATTCAAGTACATGTACTGTTTCCATCGAATGTAACTGGTGCTGTGTGTATGTGTTAATTTACAATAGTTTTGAATTCGAGACTGATCATAGTTGTAAATATGCAAGAAGACCAGTTGCTTGCTTGTAGATTTGAACACATCAAATTGATGCTCAAATTTGTGATTGACATAGCATGAAAAACCACCTTAAGCTTATTGTAAATACTGAAATTAGCCTATTCTTTTGTAAAAAATTGAGTGGAGTCTTCAATTCATAGATCACGTATATCAAAAGTGAATTTGATAAGACTGTGGATGAGGCTGATTTGAGTCATTCCTAATTGCACACGCAATATGGACCCGAGGTTATAAAACTTGAGTATAATCTCAAAATAAAGCACACTGATTGGCTGCTTTTGAGCACATGCTCGGAAGCAGCCAATCAGTGTGCTTTATTTTGAGTTTGAGATTATACTCAAGTTTTATAACCTGGGCATGGTCCCTTTTCATGTAACAATTATTGTATATATTTCCAAAGCAAAACATATTCTTAAATGTTTAGTTCATAGTTTCTTGATTTTCAATTTCAGGGTATACAGAAAATTGTTGCTATAAGTCTGATGATTGGCTACAAGAACCAGGCCTCAGATGCCTACGTTGCCACTCTAAAGAAGAAGAAATCCCTGGAAAATGTTGGGTCTGATACTAAAACAGTCAAATGAGGGTCCTCACTGAATTAGTAACAAGACTAATATTAACCTTTTACATTTGGATACATGTGGATACATTGTATATGACTTCAGCTAGGGAAAACAAAGAAATTCTGAGATTTTGATAAGGAGTTTTGCAATTTCAGGTTAGGAGATTTACAAATAAAGATGAAAAATAGGGAGGTTTCATCCCTCCCAAATCGGAAGATGTCACACTTGATATATCAGTTGTGAAAATTTACACCAGGGCCCAGTTGTTCAAAGCATCTTTAGCTTAACAAAGTCATTAGTGAAGAATTCCTATGGTCTTGTAGCATCTATAAAATCAAGAGTCTTAAAATTTTTTGCTGAAGAAGTATGAACTGCTTTTGCAGCTTGCTTACATTTGTTTTTTGCAAAAAACAGCAGTGTTTACGTCGTAAAATTTGTTAGAAAATTTAACATCCCATTAACTAACCTTAGTTTTGAACAACTTGGCCAATTAGTGTAAACTTCATAGATGCACAAGATGAACAGATACAACATTCAAGGGGCCCTGCTTGGCAAAAGAGCTGACAACTGTTGAGAATAGTTGGAAATTCCCTAATGGACTGCCCACCTTGAATTTGGACGAGTCTGTTGATTGTGTCAGGAATATTACTATAAATTTCTTCAGATGTATGGGTACTCCTATATATTTTCTGCCATTCTTTTACAAACAACGAACAACTTTTATAACTTCCTATATGCTTCCATGGAGAATGAAATCCTTCTAAAAGAAGACTTCCATTAAAGGGAAAAAAAGTCTACTTGAGGAGCAAATTCTTTCCTATAAGATTTGGCTCTGATTGAGAAGGGAGACAAAATTATGGCAGTGTTGCATCCCTTGAAAGTGTACCTTTTCTTCTTGATGTTCATGAGACTTTTTCCTTCACTTATGTGGTATTAATCCTGTTAAACACCCTTGGGGCATTGCATTTTGCATTATTTAAAGCCTAAAGCATAGTAAATCAGCCACTGCGAAAAGTACATATGATAAGCCATATAAAGATGACAGATATACTTTCAAAGGAAGTAACTCTACTTTTATTGCCTCCCTTCTCAGTAGGGGTCAACTCTGAAAGGAAAGAATTTGCTCCACTTGGAGCAAATTCTTTCCTTTGAGAGTAGACCACATTTCAAAGAGCTACCTTATCCATGAATTCAAGCAAGTTTATATAACATGATTAATGAAAAAGAGGCAGGGGGTGTTTATTAGAACAGGGATGTTTATTAGGATAAATATGGTATTTGCAAATCTACTGGCTTGCAAATTCAAGAATCTTACCAATATTTGGTCACTTGACAATCAAACTGAAACTAATGAATGATGTTTACTACGTCACAAATTCAAATTCAAAAACTCACCAAAGAATCCATAGTCAAGTTAGAATATGCTTTAAAGCATTTTCAGTACAGGACAATGGGAATTTAATGGCAGCATAGAAGACACAGCACATCCAGATCAGATTGTTCCTTTAGGAGAGTCAGATCTTTGTATACACAGCTTGCAGTGGTATTATTGTCCCAAAACTCAGTTTTTTTCTGTCCAATTGCTAAAATTTTTTGTAGTTTAAATTGATATTGACCATAAATGTCCCATATCAGTTTTAGATAACACTGTGACTTATTTACTCACAATCATGTTTTGTAAAATTATTTTGTACATTGTATATAAAGTACTATATGAAACTAAAATTGGGTCACCTTGATTACACTGTGTGGATCGTGATCCGGAACGTCCTTTTTAGGAAACTGAACAGACCACCAAAGATGGCAGACTGGTCTACACACGTTAGGTAGGTGCTTCGTTTTATCGAGTTTTCTGACTATACATAAGACGGATCATTCAAATGAGCCATATGAGGGATCAAAGAACACCTTTCTTCAGTGATGTGGTGCAAAGTATACACGCTTGTATTGGCATATTTTTCAAGTCTGTTATTGTGCAGTTTTAATTTATAGTGGTGACCCAAATATTTTCTTGACTTTCATATGAAACGTTATTCATATATTTTTGTATTTTTCATAAAATACAATGCCCAATTTAATTCTGTCTCTGACCAAGAAAACCGTGTTTAAATCTCTTGGCTGGTTTTTAAGAAATATTCATTTTTATTTGCCGTATAATTTGCATTTGTCACCAGAACGTACTCTCTAGTTCAACACAAATTATGTGTCTGTGTACAGGAAAATGTCAACGGAATGTCTCACAAAAATTCATGAAAATGTCAATGGATTTCACCACATTACTTCCTGTTTGATATGGAGAAATGCATTCTTCATTTGCTGGTATGGCTAGTTTGACTGATGCATATGATGCATAGTCATAAAATTCGATAAAACTAAGCATCAACCTAGTGTGTGTAAACCGGTCCGCCCTATTTGGTGGGATGTTCCGTTTCCTAAAAAGGACGTTCTGGATCTCGATCCAGACAGTGGATTAATTTATATAATGATATTCTTTTGTGAGAATTGAGCTTATAAGTATTGCCCTTAGAATTTTAAGTATGGGGGTGTATAGGTATGAACAAACAGTGCAGACTCAGATTAGACTGCTCCCAAAGGAGCAGTCTGATCAGAGCTTGCATTGTTTGACATTCCATCTGCATTTTTTGGGATGCATAAACCAAACTTGCATTTTTAGGACAATTATGGTATTTATTTTAGGTGTCCCAATAATTAAAAGCTTTACAATACTGTCTGGGCTCTTCTGGCATCTGCTATCTGTTACACAGAAAAAAAAATGTATGTGGGTTGGTGTTAGTGTGCTGAGTTAGGGTATCAGGGTTTTTCTTTGTTTTTTCGTTTTTTCTTTTTTTTCACTTATTTATTTCATCTAGCTACACAGCATTATCAAAAATATTTACACACATTCAAAAACTACATCATTATGCTTTCTGAGCAGAGTCTAGCCTGTTTACATAATGAGGACATTAGAAGCTGGACATGCAGGATATATTATCTTATTTCCTAGAATGAGCACTAAAAGCATCTTTTCACAGGACTTCCCCCTGCCAACTTTGCAGGGAAAGGGACTAGCTGGTGTTTTGTAAAGCCAGACTGACCCCTGTGACACAGACTAAATAATGCATCCTGCAGTTAATGCTGCTTTCAGGAGGAGAAGGTGTTTGCAGGATTTTTATACCTCTGGCATAAAAAGTATGATGAGGGGTATATAGCATTTGTTCAATGTCTGTCCATCTGTCCATCCTTCCATCAGTCCATGAGTCAACTTTTGTGCTAGCCTTGCATTAAGTTTTTTCATTTGCTCTGTTTTCCTGAGAGTCTTTACTGGAACTTTTTCATATGTGCTTAGTGTTACTACAGGATAGATACTAATCAGTTTGCATCATCTGGATGCTGCTGCTGGGTTAAGGTCAATGTGAAAGACTTAGAAATTTGTACAACAGTTGCGTTAAAGTTTCGTATAAAGTTGCTGGTTTTGCTCTGTCCCTTTTGATTTGTGACTGGTCTGTTACTGGTAATGATTGATTGTCTGTCTGGCTGTGTCAACATTTGCATTAATGGTTTATGTAAAGCTTATTTTCTGTAGGCAGTGTTGCTGGCAGGGAGGGGGGGGGGGGTATATATGAGCCCCTGCTCACTTGCTCTGATTTACAATGACAGTAACTTTCCCATGAAACACTATGGCAGAGATGTACTGTTATATGTGTATAGCTTCATATCAAGACCAAACTACAAAGAAATTATGGCAGAGCATTTGGACAGCTCCCAAATGCTGTTTCATATTCCTTGTCCATGAATCATGGCTCCCGCATGCTCTGTTTTTCTATTTCTTAGCCATAAATCATGGCTCCTGCATGCTCTGTTTTTCTATTCCTTAGCCATGAATCATGGCTCCTGCAGACTCTGTTTTTCTATTCCTTAGCCATAAATCATGGCTCCTGCATGCTCTGTTTTTCTATTCCTTATGCCCCAGTCACACACACATATACGGACTCTGCGGATACTACGGATGGCCCGTCCGAATCTATTCGTATCTATCCATTTAATCCGTATCGCATCCGCAGAGTCCGTTACTGTTCGTATCATATCCGCAGGGTCCGCAGGAGCCGCGTCGAAATTTTGAAAAGGTTCAAAATTCGGGCGCGGATGAGTAAACCGTAAAAGTCCGTAACTGAACGCATTTATCTGCATCTATCCGTATCTAATCCGTTTCTCATCCGTATCTATTCCGTATCTTATCCGTAACTGAACCCATCATTCTGCAGTCCCAAGTTGAGGACTGATACGGTTTCATACGGAGCTTTACCTTTAGTTACGGAAGTAATGGGTCATGTCAGGGTCATTTATGAGGCTCTAAAAATCGTAACCTCGAAGTATGGCACATGCTCCTTCTTTCGAATGTGTTTAGTGTTCTGTGCTCATGAAGGATTAGATTTTTATTTAAATTTGTATAACTTGATCCAAACTATAAATTGGGTAAAGGTAAAGGTTTCCTATAGCCTAAAGACCGTAGGGGCGGTGGCTTGGGGGAGGAGGGGTGGGAGTAGGTGGTTAGGGTCAATGTATCTTGGGCATAGCATATGAACGGCGAAGCCCATCTCCCTCCTTTCGCTGCCTTGTCCTTCCCTGATTTGAAAAAGGTACCCATTTACTGCTTGGTTGGCATAGATATTCAGTCGGCAGTTGATAAAGTAGATACTATTCTAATCCTTCAAGGACACTGCACACATTCGAAGGAAGGTACATGGACCATACTTTGAGAATTCGGCTACTCAAACCGCATCAGTGACCCCAATATGATTTGGTTACGAAAACCAGAGAAAGCATAATGCAATTTCTTAATTTTGATAAGGCAGTAAATTCAAAGACTAATTAGTACCATAAAAGATCTAAAAGGAAAAAAAAATGCAATAATCTAGACTATAAATTTAAACCAAACGAAAATTTCTGATATCTCAGAATATTTTCTTGATCTCAAAGGAAAAAAAATATATATAATCTGCACTATAGGTGACGTATAGGGAGACGTTTTACGGTCGCCGCACGACACGACACCAGTGGCACTGAAGTAAAATAGAAATCTAAAAGAGTTCATTCAAGAGCACAGAACACATTCGAAAGAAGGAACATGGGCCATCTTCGAAGTTTCGGCTACTCAAGCCTGACCAGTAGATCTTTATTGCTTCATTTCACCATTAACCTTTGTCCTATATAGGACAGCTAATTGTAATTAATAAAAAAAATTACTTTGTCCTATATTGGACAACTAATTCAAATTGATAAAAGTCAAATAAGATTATGGAATGATGGCCCTACTTTTGCTATTGGCATGTTCATGAAAAGATGACCCCACTAGGCTGTTACAAATAAGAAACATAACATCGCACCATAACTGCACCATACGTCACTGCCATTGCACCGACCCGGCCTCTCTGTTGTAGTAGTCCTTGAGATACAGTCTCTGTCTCTTTGCCCCCCCCCCCCCACCCTACTGGTGTTGTTGCCGTACAGCCGCCTCTCCAAACCATCCTGTAGGTATCTGTCAGTATTGGAACGCAACCTTTTTGTATTGAAACGTTACTGTAGAAAACAGTCCGTTACAGTACGCCGAACGAGACCCGTAACTTCCGTAACGAAAGGTAACGATCCGCTTGAAACCGTATCGGTCCTCAACTTGGAGTGGGACTGCGGAATGAAAGGTTCAATAACGGATAAGATACGGAATAGATACGTATGCGACACGGATTAGATACGGATAGATGCGGATATATGCGTTTAGTAGCGCACCATTACGGTTGACTCATCCGCGCCCGAATTTTGAAACTTTTCAAAATTTCGACGCGGATCCTGCGGACTCTGCGGATATGATACGGACAGTTACGGACTCTGCGGATCTGATACGGATCCATTACGGATAAAACGGATATATACGGACGGGCCATCCGTAGTATCCGTACAATCCGTATGTGTGTGTGTGACTGGAGCAACAAGGAGTAGACACAGATTTGTACATCGCAGTTAATCTTTTCTAGTCTTCTATCCGCTAGGCATGCGCTACAGTCCGCATCTGAAGGTATTTATCCGCATCTAAAGGTTACAGAAGGTAACGGAAGGTTAGTAGTTCGTACCTATCCGTATCCATACGCATCTATTGGTAACTATATCCGTAAATTCATTAAACAAAATTAGGCCAGGCCCACAAATTCTGCGGATAAACTGAAGATTTTATCCGCAACTATCCGCCCTATCCGTAATGTGTGTGTGTGACTGGGGCTTTAGCCATGAATCATGGCTCCCACATGTGCTGTTTTTCTATTCCTTAGCCATGAATCATGGCTTCCGCATGCTCTGTTTTTCTATTCCTTAGCCATGAATAATGGCTCCCGCATGCTCTGTTTTTCTATTCCTTAGCCATAAATCATGGCTCCTGCATGCTCTGTTTTTCTATTCCTTAGCCATGAATCATGGCTCCCGCATGCGCTGTTTTTTCTATTCCTTAGCCATGAATCATGGCTCCCGCATGCTCTGTTTTTCTATTCCTTAGCCATGAATCATGGCTCCTAAATGCTCTGTCATACCCCTAAATGCTCCAGCTTATATTCCTATAATGTATATAATTCCAACTCAACTTACTTATACTAATTTTCGTGCATTTTGATTGGTGAAGGGCGAACAGAATATGGCGTTTATACTTCGATAAACCCCATGAACCAGAAATCTGGAACTACTTGGAATTATTTTCTTGGCAGCGATTTCTTAGATACTCACTATAGCTGACAATTTTGAGAAAAAGATGGTCGAGTTGGAATTATAAGAAATTAATTTTATTTTTGTGGATTTTATGGATGTGTAAACGCCGGCGAATCACTCACAAACTTAACATAAAGCCCTTTGGGCTTTGGGCTTTATTCAGTTTGTGAGTGATTCGCCGGCGTTTACACATCGATAAAACCCACAAAAATAAAATTCATTCCTATACTGAATGTGCTATATGCCAAATAGCATTATCAGGAGTACCATAATGTACTTAAATATTGGGACACCTGAAAACAATTTTATCCATTTGGGACAAATGGATAATTAATGGTCTTAGGGGCGGCAGTACTTAAGCACATTAGGGTAGCATTATAATATTGCTCGCTATATCTTGTTTGTTAGTGCTGTCGGTTATTGATATATGTTAAGTTTTATAGTCATAATAAAAAAAGGGATGAAATACATATACTGTTGTTTATTTTCATCTTCCTAAAGTAAAGGAGTCCCGGTAGCTCAGTGGGTTAAGCCCTGGCCAACTGATCTAGCGGACCGGCTTCGAATCCTGCTTGAGGTGAGAATCTTTCTTACTATAAATGGGGTTCCATTGCACACAGCCTTTCATTATCATCCTGCCATCGTCCTGATATAACCGAAATGCTGTTGAAAAGGACGTAAAGTCACAAGTCATCCATCTATCATATCCTAATGGTAAAGCACTTCTATGCTTAAGGTGAGGATTTTCCCAATTAAGCCGGCATGACGGGTAAACTTTCAAAAGTATAATGTGTGCATGATTTCCTTAGCAGAGTTTCCACAAATATGTAAACCATATGAAATCAGATCATTTGTGATTCAGACCCAAAGACATGGGTAGATAATCCAGGCTGAAATAACCTACCCTAAATTCAAGGTTTTCTCATATCTGTTTTTTGAGGTAAAAAAAAGTCAATCATTCTAACAGTTTTTGTCATAGATGCATGCTAAATATGTGCATATCAATATACGGCAATGATTTACTTCTTGTTATGCCTGATTAGCATTTAAACTCGCAAAACCATATTTATACATCTGGGTGACATGGCCAAAAGGGAACACTTCACTATAATTATAATGACCCATCCTTTCCTTTATGCAGCAGACTTTTGCATGGTAAGTACACAATATATATGAGTGGGAAGATGTGGTCAAGGACACATACAGCCCTGCAGCTCTTCAAAACTATCCAGTTTGGTCAATTATGTAAGTTAAAACAGTGTTAATGGATACAATAAATCATTATTTTAACGATCAGTTGGAACATAATTGTAACAAGCAAATTTGATGAATTTATGTCCCCTGCCTGTGGTAAAAAGCAGGGAGGATGCACAAACCCCAAATGTACAATGTCCAAAACAATATGAGGACATACGTACTTGAAGCGTCCATTGTAAATGCAATTTGATAGATTTGAACTAGAAATATGAGTAAGTTTGAAATCCATGAAAAGTAAGAAAAATTTATCTAGAGAGTCTACAAAAACCACATGCAAGCTCTCAGACCATGTTAAACAAGAAATCCACAGAAACCGGTGTTGCACCTGCGGGAATTAACTCACAAGAGTTCCAATTGGTATTGAAAATTTTTTTTTTATTGTATTCAACAAACTGATGGGTTAGTTTTGTAAAAGGATCGGCATAAAACTATAGGAGGAGTTGCGCACATAAGGCCACGTTTACACGAGCAAAGTTTCTGTCACAGAAACTAACAAAGAAAGTATGACAAACATTTTGCATTTACACGGAGCAAATTATTTGTTAAAGTAAATGTGACATAGAATCTTTGTCAAACAAACTTTGGCAATGAAATATTTGCTGCAGTGTTCACATGACCAAATATTATTCGTCAAAGTTACCTGCAGCAATGAAACAAAATCTTTGTCACATTTTCCATGCTTATAGCAAAGTTCTTTGTTACATAATCTTTAGCAAAGTTCTCCGTTTACAGGGACAAATTTAATTTATCGAAGTTACTTTACCATATATATTTGTCAAAGAAACATTGTCATATTTTGGCATTTACATGAGCACATTTTTCTGTGGCAAACCGTCTTTGTCATAGAAACTGCCCGTGTAAATGCACTTAAGGTATCTACTGTATATACACTTAGTGTTGGAGCTTAAAAAACCAGTCGGGTTTTTAAGCTCCAACACTAAGTGTATATACAGTAGTATTTAACTAAAGTTAAAAATGTGAAAAAAGTGATAAAAATTAATTTCAAGGCTATACAAAAGTCACATGCATATCTTCAAACCATGCCTAAACTACCTGTATAGTTTCAAAAGTATATCGGCATAAAACTGTAGGAGGAGTTGCGCACACAAGGTATCCACTATATATATACATTTTGATAGCGTTTGAGCTGAAAAAAAAAACAGCTAAATTAAAAATATAAAAAAAGTAATAAAAATTAATCTCTAGACCACACAAAAGTCACATATTTTCAAACCATGCCTAAAACATCTGTAAAGTTTCAAAAGAATTGGCATAAAACTGTAGGAGGAGTTGCGCACAACAACATATGTACACAAAAGGTCTTCTGATGCTGGAAAATGATTAAGTTCGCAAAGCAAAAACAAGAAGGCCATGAGGCCCTGAATCGCTCACCTGAACAATTGGCAAGGTGGCTTTTACTTATCATGTCTGAAATTGTCAAAATATGAGTTTTGGGTCAAAAGTCAAAGAATGACCATGACCACTTGTACTCATAAATCTTCATGTACTCATTAAGACAACCATATATACCATTTTTAGGCCAAAATCTTCAAAACTTTCCATGAAATCTTATGTTCTAGCATTTTCCCATATTTGACCATGCCGCAAAAAAGGTCAAGGTAAACCCAAGGTCACCATTTGAACACTCTTGGTGGTACTCTAGTACTCCATGCTATTTACCAAGTTTCAAGGCCATAGGTGTATTGGTTCTGGAGAAGAAAAATATTAAAGATTTATACCATAAGTGGTAATGGCGGCCAAGTTGGTCATGTGACCTGGACCGTTTGAACAAATTTTTCATTCAATCAACCCCTGGAGGCTCTATATGAAATGTGTTCACAATTGGCCCTTTGGCTTTTGAGGAAATGGTTGAAAATGTCAAAATATGAGCGATCTGGATCAAAGGTAAAAAAATGACTTGACCTCTTGTACTCATAATTCTTCATGAACTCATTAAGACAACTGTTTATACCAATTTTTTAGGCCAAAATCTTCAAAACTTTCCATGAAATCTTATGTTCTACCATTTTCCCATATTTGACCTTGCTGTAAAAGGTCAAGGTCAACACAAGGTTATAATTTGAACAATCTTGATAGTACTCAAGTACCCAATGCTACATACAAAGTCTCAAGGCCATCGGTCAATTGGTTCTGGAGAAGAAGAATTATAAAGGTATTTACCATATATGGGCATGGTGGCCATGTTGGTCATGTGTCCAGGAGCGTTAGAAAATTTTTTCATTCCCTCAACCCCTCGAGGCTCTATATGAAATTTGGTTTCAATTGGCCCAGTGGTTTTAGAGCAGATTCTTTGAAATTGTCAAAATTTGAGATTTCTGGGTCAAAGGTCAAAGAATGACCTTGACCTCTTGTACTCACATATCTTCATGTACTCATTAAGATGATTGTATATACCAATTTTTTGGCCAAAATCTTCAAAACTTACCATTAAATCTCATGTGCTAGCATTTTCCGATATTTGACCTTGCCGTAAAAAAGGGCAAGGTCAACCCAGGGTCATAATTTGAACAATCTTGTTAGTACTTGAGTACTCAATGCTACCTACCGAGTTTCAAGGCCATCGGTCTACTGGTTCTGGAGAAGAAGATTTTTAAAGGTTTTTACCATATATGGGCGTGGTGGCCATGTTGGTCATGTGACCTGGACCGTATGAACAAATTTTCATTCCCTCAACCCCTGGAGGATCTATATGCAATTTAATTACAATTGGCCTAGTTGTTTTTGAGGAGATTGTTTGATATTGTCAAAATATGAGAGTTCTGGGTCAAAGGTCAAAGAATGACCTTGACCTCTTGAACTCATAAATCTTCATGTAGTCATTAAGCTGACTGTATGTACCAATTTTTAGGCCAAAATATTCAACAGTTTCCAAGATATCTTATGTTGCAGCATTTTGCCATATAAAAGCATAAGGAAGCAAATTTGACCTTACCGTAAAAAAGGTCAAGGTCAACCCAAGGTCATAATTTGAACAATCTTGGTAGTACTCGTGTACCCGATGCTACATACCAAGTTTCAAGGCCATCGCCCTATTGGTTCTGGAGAAGAAGATTTTTTCAGGTTTTTACCATATATGGGCATGGAGGCCATGTTGGTCATGTGACCAGGACGGTTTGAACAATTTTTCGTTCCTAAGGTCCCAAGAGGCTGTATATGAAATTTGGTTACAATCGGCCCAGCGGTTTCAGAGGAGAAGTTGTTTGAAAGTGTGGACGGACGACGGACGACGGACGGACGGACGGACGACGGACGACGGACAACGGAGCCTTACCATCCTATAAGCTCCCCCGGAGCCGCTGGCTCAGGTGAGCTAAAAAAGAGTAAAAAATTATGTGACGATAACCCCTAGGGCACATGCAATCTACAGACCATGAGAAAGAAGGCTGCAAAGTTTCAGAATGATTCATGAGAAACTGTAGGAGGAGTTGTGCACACAAGGTATACTCTAAAGGTCTTCTAATGCTGAAAAATGACTATGTTCGCAAAGCCAAAAAGTGGTAAAATTTATTTGAGGATAACCCCAAGGGCACATGCACATCTACAGACCATGAGAAAGAAGCCTGCAAAGTTTCAGAACGATTCATGAAACACTGTAGGAGGAGTTGCGCACACAAGGTATGTACACTGAAGGTCGTCTGATGCTGGAAAATGACTAAGTTCGCAATGTAAACAAGAGGGCCATGAGGCCCTGAATCGCTCACCTGAGTATGGTGGCCCTGAAGGTCTTGACCTAGACTGCTTGAATAAATTTTCATTCTCTCAGTCCCTGGAGGCTGTGTATGAAATTTGGTTACAATTAGCCCAGTGGCTTTTGAGATGTCTTAAATTGTCAGAATATGAGACATGGGTCAGAGGTCAAAGAACGACCTTGACCTCTTGTACCCGCAAATCTCTTATGTACTAACTAAGAGGACTGTATTTACCAATTTTTAGGCCAAAATCTTCTAAACTTGCCATGAAATCTTATATTCTAGCATTTTCCCATACTTGACCTTGCCTTAAAAAAGGTCAAGGTCAGCCCAAGGTCAGCATTTAAACGGTCTTAATAGAACTCAAGTTCCTGATGGTACCCTTAAATACCAAGATTCAAGGCCATCAATCATTTGGTTCTTGAGAAAAGATTTGTAAAGGATTTTGCCATATATGGGCATGGCAGCCATGTTGGTTATGTGACTAAGACCGTTTGAACAAATTTTCGTTCCCTCAGCCTCCAGAGGCTCTATATGAAATTTGGTTACAATGGGCCCAGTGGCTTTGAGGAGATGTGTGAAATTATCACAATATGAGAGACCAGGGTCAAAGGTCAAAGAATGACCCTGACCTCTTGCACACATAAATTTTCATGTACTCATTAAGATGACTGTATATACCAATTTTCATGTCAAACTCTTTTTACAGTTTCCAAGAAATCTTATGCTCTAGCATTTTCCCATATAAAAGCTACAGAAAGCAAATTTGACCTTACTGTAAAAAGGTCAAGGTCAACCCAAGATCATATTTTGAACAATCTTGGTAGTACTTGTGTACTTGATGCTACATACCAAGTTTCAAGGCCATCAGCCTATTGGTTTTGGAGAAGATTTTCATAGGTGTTTTCCATATATGGGTGTGATGGCCATGTTGGTCATGTGACAAGGACCGTTCGAACCAATTTTTGTTCCCCGGCCCCGTAGAGGCTGTACATGAAATTTGAGGACAATTGGCCCAATGGCTTTTAGGAGATGTGTGAAATTGTCAAAATATGAGAGACCAGGGTCAAAGGTCAAAGAATGACCTTGGCCTCTTGTACGCATACATTTTCATGTAATCATTAAGATGACTGTACATACCAATTTTCGGGTCAAAATCTTAAAAAGTTTCCAAGAAATCTTATGTTCCTGCATTTTCCCAAATAAAGGCTACAGAAAGCAAATTTGACCTTACCGTAAAAAGGTCACGGTCAACCCATGGCCATATTTTGAAGAATCTTGGTAGTACTCGTACTTGGTAGTACAATGCTAAATACCAAGTTTCAAGGCCATCTGCCTTGTGGTTCTGGAGAAGGAGATTTTTAAAGTTTTTTACCATTTTCGGGCGTGGCGGCCATATTGGTCATGTGACTAGGACCGTTTGAATAAATTTTCATTCTCCGGTCCCCTAGAGGCTCTTCATGAAATTTGAGGACAATTGGCACAGTGACTTTTGAGGAGATGTGTGCAATTGTTAAAATATGAGAGACCAGGGTCAAACGTCAACAGATGGAGTTTGTAGACATAAATTTTCATGTAATTGTTAAGATGACAGTAAATTCCCATTTTCAGGTCAAAATCTTCAACAGTTTCCAAGATATCATTTGTTCTAGCATTTTCCCATATAAAAGCTACAGAAAGCAAATTTGACCTTACCTTTATAAAGGTCAAGGTCAACCTAAGGTCATAATTTGAACAATCTTGGTAGTACTCGCATACCTAATACTACATACCAAGTTTCAAGGCAAACGGCCCATATGTTCTGGAGAAGATTTTTAAAGGTTTTTACCATATATGGGCAAGGCGGCCATGTTGGTTATGTGACTAGGACCGTTTGAACAAATTTTTGTTCACCAGCCCCCTAGAGGCTCTACATGGAATTTGAGGACACTTGGCCCTGTGGCTTTTGAGGAGATGTATGAAATTGTTAAAATATGACAGACCAGGATCAAAGGTCACAGAATGACTTTGACCTCTTTTATGCATAAATTTTCACTTACTCATTAAGATGACTGTATATACCATTTTTCAGGTTAAAATCTTCAATAGTTTCCAAGAAATTTTATGCTCTAGCATTTTCCCATATAAAAGCTAGTCACCCCGCAAAATGTTATAAAAACGCAAATTTTATAAAATTCATAGCAACGCAAAATGTTATAGTTTTATAACATTTTGCGTCGAATCTCAATACTAATAAAAACGCAAAATGTTTAAGAAATAGATCAGCTCTAGCAGTGAATTGTTGAGTAATAATTCACTGTTTGGAGGTAAGTTGTAAAACAGATCATATCACGAGCGCGGAGCGCGAGTGATATATCTACTTACAACTGACCGACAAACAGTGAATTATTACTCAACAATTCAATGCTAGAGCTGAACTATTTTGATTCTAACACTCAAAAACGCCGAAAAACTATTCTTTTCATTCAAACTCTCCCAACATTCCTTCCAGCGCGTTCATGCTCCCGCCAATATTCTTAACTGTATCTAAGACCAATATACGTTTTAATGGCGATTTTAGAAAGAAAAAGAGACGTTACACCGTCTAACGTCTCAAAACGTCGGAAAATTACGTCATTAGTTGCAGTGACGTCAGCAATTAGACTCGCGCGCTTTGAAACAGTGAATTGTTGCAGAATAAAACACGGTAATTTTCCATTGCTTCTATAGGCGCACTGTGTTAGAATATAAATTTCTTCACCCCACAAAATATAATAACAACGTAAACTGTTATAACAATTATGGGAACGCAAAATGTTATACCTTTATAACATTTTGCGTCGAATCTCAAAACAAATTAAACACAAAATGTAATAAATGTCTTCATCCCGCAAAATGTAAAAAACAATGCAAAATGTTATTACAATAATAGGAATGCAAAATATTATAACTTTATAACATTTTGCGTAGCATCTCAAAACAAATAAAAACGCAAAATGTTATAAATTTCTTCACCCCGCAAAATGTAATAACGCAAAATGTTATAACAATTATAGGAACGCAAAATGTTATAACTTTATAACATTTTGCGTTGTTATAACATTTACCGAGGTGAAGAAATTTTGCGTTTTGATTAATTTTGAGATTCGACGCAAAATGTAGTACTGTAACGTTATAACATTTTGCGTTCCTATAATTGTTATAACATTTTGCGTTGTTATATCATTTTGCGGGATGAAGAAATTTATAACACTCTGCGTATTCTAAGTATTCAAAGTCGACGCAAAATGTTATAAAGTTATAACATTTTGCGTTACTATAAAGTTTTTATTAGTATTGAGATTCGATGCAAAATGTTATAAAGTTATAACATTTCGCATTCTCATAGTTGTTATTATATTTTGAGTTGTTATAACATTTTTTGGGGTGAAGAAATTTCTAACATTTTGCCTTTTCTATTAATTTTGAAATCTGATGCAAAAAGTTCAAAATTATAGTATTTTTGCGCTCCCATAATTATTATAACACTTTCGTTGTTACTGCATTTTGCGGGGTGAAGAAATTTATAACATTTTGCAATTTTTTCATTACTTTTGGGATTCGACGCAAAATGTTATAAAGTTATAACATTTTGCGTTCCTATAATTATTATAACATTTTGCGTTGTTATGACAGTTTGCGGGGTGAAGAAATTTATAATAGTTTGCGTTTTTATTAGTATTGAGATTCGACGCAAAATGTTATAAAGTTATATCATTTTGCGTTGCTATAAATGTTATAACATTTTGCGTTTCTATAACATTTTGCGGGGTGACAATGCTTGCTAAATATTGATGATGCATTTCAGAAACCGGTGAAAGGCTCAAAGAAGGGATTTGTGATGAGATCGAACAATGGTTAGGTAATGTCGAAGCCGCTCATATAAAGATCAACGATGAAATGGGAAGATTTGATACTACTGAATCTGAGTTACAAATACTTGAAGATTTAGTGAAAACACTGATGATGAATGTGAAAGAAATTCAAGAGAAATGTGATGGTAAAATGGCCGAGGTGACTTTAAAGCTATACACTGCAAAAAAACCGGTAGCTTTTACGGTAAAATAACTGGCAACCAGCTGCCAGTCCTTTTACCGTTATATTTACGGGCGCCCGTAAAAATTGCAGGAATCATCAAGCAGAGTGGGACAGAATAGAGCAGGTGTCGTTTTGGTCAGATAGCCCTTCAACAATACAAAGTTATTTTCGAGTGCGCCAAGTTAACATAATACTTCCACTTCGTGATTTCCAACAATGTCTTACAGGCAAACGCCCGTAAAAATAACGGGAAAAGGACTGGCAGCCGGTTTCCAGTTATTCTACCGTAAAATCTACAGATTTTTTACAGTGTAGGTCAACAAGAAAAATGCCAGTCGAGTCTTGACGCTTTTGCCCATTATAGCTCAACAGATCCTCCTGATACTTTAACTGTATGGTTAGATCCTCCGTTCAAAAACGTGCCATCATTTGTGTACGGAACTTCATTGATGGACAGCACTGAAGTCACACGTTATAGAACAATATTGAGGGAGCTGACTGAAAAATCGTTTACTTTACAAATACAAAAATGGTCTCCAATCCCTTTTTTTCGACGAAAAATTTAGCTGGATGGCATTTCCAATATAACTTAAGCTGTGTCATACTAGTAACGTTATCCCATTATCAAATTTTGGTTCCCTAAACCAAAAAGGCTCTGTATGAAATTTAGTTACAATTGGCTCGGTGGCTTTTGAGGAGATGATTGAATTTTTTATCGAAATATGAGAAGAACGACCTTGATCGCTTGTACTCACATATCTTTATGCACTTATTAAAATGGCTATATAGACCAATCTTTCGGCCAAAATATTCAAAAGGTCAGCCCAAGTCATTCGCCCAAGAAGATTTTTAAAGGTTTTTACCGTATATGGGCCTGACGGCCATGTAGATCAAGTGACCTGGACTGCTTAAACTTTTCGTTCCCTTAATCCTTAGAGGATCTTATGAAATTAGGGTTACAATTGGCCCAGTGGCATTTGAGGAGATGATTGAAATTGCCGAAATAAAAGAGATCAGGGTCAAAGGTAAAAGAATAACCTTGACCTTTTATTCTCAAAAATCTTCCTGTGTTCATTAAGATGGCTGTATTTGCGATTTTTAGGCCAAAATCTTCAACAATTCATGAAATGTTATGTTCTAGCATTTTCCCACATTAAAGCACCAGAAAACAAATTTGACCTTGCCGTAAAAATGTCAAGTCAACCCATGGTCATATTTTGAAAAATCTTGGTGGTACTCGAATACTCAATGCCATACCAAGTTTCGAGGCCATCGGTCAATTTGTTCTGGAGAAGAAGATTTTAAACAGTATAAACTCCCCCCTTGAGCTTTTGGCTTAGGTGAGCTAAATCAACTAAGATCAATGATAAGTATCTGTGAGTTGGTCTGTGGAGCCAAAATTGATGACTGGTGATTTTTAGCAAATTTTCTGTGCTTCTCCGCAGGGTAGGTAGTTGCTGGATATCAATATCCTGTTAGTGCTAGAAAGTGCAGGGTAAGGTGGTGTTTTTACTATACTTAGTAAAACAATTGAAGGATATTAAATTTTAAACCTAGTTGTGACTTTTACTGGAATATATACCAAATTAAATGTGCATGCATGTACTTGTACTGGGCGTATGCAAGTGATGCGCAGGAGTAATTAACGTCACGCTACAGTGATTACTGTAAGGTAGCATTCCAAATGTAATGACCCCCCTACTGCAAAAAATCACAAACAATTAAAATTTAGTTTAAACCTGCTGTTTTGCAAATAATTCACATAGGCAGCTTGCCTGATAATTTAAGCGCCTCTTACAATATTCTGATGCCAACTATTCTGCTGTTGATCAAGGCTAAATTAAAGAATATCCAGGGCAGTGAGTAGAAATAGTCTTGATCCTTCGTATTTGCACATGTGTCAAATGCTTTTATTCAGGAGAAGAACTAAATAAGCAACATGCTTTCGTTCTAATCCTATAAACTTATATGTTGTATTATCTATATATGTTGTGAAAAAGTGAAATAAATATGTTTAAACCAAATGCTTTTATTGCGTAACTAACGTTTTATGGGAATGATGGTCTCCGTATGGTAAACCATTCAACTCTTTAAAACCGGTATTAACAACAATATGGCGATAAGTATGCATGTTTGTGAATTCATGCTGTAGGGGTTATTCCATTTGGAGCGGTACTGTACTGTAACCACTTAAGCGTGACTTTTATTGGACATGCTTTTAATTGTAGATACCCGATACTAATGAATGCATAAGATTTTGTTTTAGATGAAAATTTTGTTTTAAGTAAAAATAATCATAGAATTTTGATATCCTTCAATTGTTTTACTAAGTATATTTCATCTGATTGATTAACATTTTAGCTTGAAATTAGAGCAAATCTGGATGGTGAAGCAATATTGTATAAAGGATGGCACACTGTCAAAGCCAGTAGGGTCACCATAGAAGTCCATGGGAGAAACAGTTAGTTCACGCTCCCCAATACTTGCCTATGAATGTTGACAAAATTTCAATGCGCACCTGCGTATGTTCTTTTTGGAAGTCACTCCCTTGATAGTCACTGTGAACAATATTCATTGTCAGCAAGTGATGAAAGTTTTCCTCAAGACCGTTTCCTTCTTTCATTATCTGATTTGTGCCTTTCTTCCCTTCTTAAAAGCGTCGTCTGCACGGGACAAAGTAGCGCATATTCCAATCATCGTTGCCGTAGATAGCACAATGGCTGTACAAGTGAGACCAATCTCCACGTATTGCCACGTTTTATCGGCATCGGTATCGGCACCGGCATCGGCACTCGGGTCTTGAAAGGAAAAGAAATTAAATTTCCTTTTAAAAGGAAGGCTTGCCCAGCCAATACAGTGAAATTTTCATGAGTTGTTATTGAAGTGAACCCAATTGTTAGTGCACTTTCTGTTGCTAGCTTTTATTTAGCAAAGTATTTAATTTCTTAACTTCTTGAATGGTAGCATTATCCACAGATGTGAGGCAAATAAAAGGGTAGAATTTATTTGAAAAACAAATTGAGGAAACACACACACACACACACACACACACACACAGCGTTTTCCAAGGTTTTGGCCGTTAGACATGTCTCAAGGAAAATTACTATATGAACCTATTTCAAGTCTATTCTTTACGGCTGCTGAGTCACATTTAGTTTGAATCAAAATTTTAGGAAAGACTGTTTCAAACCCGTGTCTAGGGAATCTTGGCACATTTGAACTTGGCATCAAAAGAAGACAATAAATTTATATTTACTGAAGTTTATTTTTGGTTTTAGTGCATCAGTGGCAGTGACTAGAACAAAATTGTGACACTCTGAGAAGAAAATGCATGCTATTGTTTGAGACAATAACTTGCTTTACACCATTTGGGAACAACAAAGCACGGAACCCATTGCGTTCATACTTCCATGAATTTCCGACAAATGAAATTTATCTTTTATTTTTATGCTATGTTTTCACATCAATTTTGTTACTTATTCGTGAAGTTTTGAATAATTTAACGCCAAGGAAAGGAGGAAGAGTAGTTATTAACCAACGCGTTTGATAATGACGTACAATAACCCTCACTATGACATGACGTATATCGAACGTTACGTCGGCCAATCATCTATTTGAATTATCCGTGACGTCGCTTACGCGTAACACTGCATGAATGAGTGTTGTTCATGGATGTATGAACATCGTCAGCCCAGTATAGGTTCATCTAAAGAAATCATCGACGAGTGTAAATATTTCTCTGTACATTTGTATAGGTGAAGTAAAAAAGCAACATTAGAGAGTGTTATAAAAGCAAGAAAAATGTCCACACAACCCGCACCTACTGCAAGCACAATAGGCCCTTGCCCCACTAAAATCCAAATCAGTAGGACGCCCCGGCACTGGAAGTTATACCCAGCATCATCGCACCAACCACCCAACCCTTCCATTGTCATAAAGCTGTCAATGAATCTCAAACAGTCGGCCTCAACGAGATTCAAATTTTAACGATTCTGCATTGTCCCCTTTTTCTGTACCTGTATTATTGTAAGAGGTTTCCAGTTCAGGCTATTCATGAATATGTTGATGGCCAATAGGAAATTTATCAGAAGCTAAAAACGTGTACATTATATCGCTTCCTGCCATGGAAATGCCTATTGCAATGCGTATGCGTTAATATTACTCACCGACATTACCGGTTTTTACATATATAACACGGTCCGTTGTACATATAAGCCACACACATTTTTTTCAGTAAATGTGATGAGTGATAAGGGAAAAAATCGTCAAAAGCGCCTGTTTCTAAATTTAAACAATGAATCTGAACTTCGCTATTTTTTCTCCTCTTTTAGGTTTTACAGATACACAGATCAGCCCACTCCGGTATAAGCGCAGTCTGATTAGTCTATCCTTAGCATGAAAGATATCCACACTGGTCTGGCATTCAACACAGGTAACGAAGACAGCGTACGATGAACCTGCTTGTTCTGCTCATCAGGATAAGTTTGTTTCAGAAGTATAGTCTCACGGACCATCCGACCCCCTACTCTTGAAATAGGACTCAAAAATTTTACTGAACTGATATGCATATTCAAGAAATACTTGAAAACATTTTTCGAGCTACAACGACCAGCCAACGAATTGGTGAAAAATCTTATTCAAGCACTGCAACAATACTAGACGGAATTTCTTCGAAAATTTGGTCTGACTAAGAGGACTAACAAACTGCCGGGTCCGTAAGAATGATAATTTCAAATTAATGTAAGAAGTATGCGAAAACAATCGTGTTTTAAAGTACGTTGCCTCGTTGCCTGTGTTGAATGCCAGACCAGCGTGATATCTGCATCATGAAGAATATATATGCTGAAAAAGACTGATCAGACCCCACGAACGCATCGGCTCTAGACAGTGTGCCGGCTGCTCTGACTTGTCAGATTATGCAATAGGGGCCTACCCTAAGGCCTATTTTTCGCCGCTGCATGATTTTTTGGAAAAGCTAATGCTTGTTCGCTAAGCTATATCCCGTCTGTTATTTTTAGCAGTTGAGGTAAATCGGATAGGGATAAAAATAGACAAAATCGGACGAGTTCTTTGTTTGTTATAAAGAAATTTTCGTGTTTGTGAAGAAAATCATGAAGAAATGCAAATCGGAATGAGCTTTCCGATCTATATGGCTTACGTCCCTAAAACGTTTAGAACGAATCGTTGCAGTACGAACTCTCTTGGTATTTTCCGACTAAGCGTGACGTATCGTCTCTTCCGAAAATAACTCGGTATCACTAAACCTCCTGAATACTGGCTTGCAGCCGTCACTGCAAGCCAAAAAGAGAGGAAAAAATATGAGTCAAGCCTTAAGACAGACCAATCTGCGCATTGGCGCAGTCAAACTAGAGTCTTCCCTGTTGGGACCGTCAATATAATGCGGTCA
This sequence comes from Ctena decussata, assembly GCA_963989385.1. Lineage (NCBI taxonomy): Eukaryota > Metazoa > Mollusca > Bivalvia > Lucinida > Lucinidae > Ctena > Ctena decussata. The sequence continues at coordinate 4,028,725 of OZ022500.1, forward strand.
TTACAGAATCTAGAACAAAAGGAAAAAACCGAATAACTGATCAGAAGCATTTTCTTGTCTAGGCCAACAATCTATGATAATTAGTGAATGCAGAAAGCAAGAGCAAAGAAAGAGAAGGCAGATCTGATAATGGTTGATGCAGACGGATCTGAGTCTTCATGTCAGATATTATATGAGCCGCGACACGAGAAAACCAACAATGTGGTTGTGCGCCCAGCGCAGACTCAGATCAGCCTGGGCATCCGCCAAGTCTGATCAGAGTCTTCGCTGTCCGCATAGAGGTAGCTTAGACCCTTAGCTACCCTTTAAGCGTTCAGCGAAGAGTCTGATCGGACTGGGCGGATGCCCAGGCTGATCCGAGTCTTCGCTGGGCGACAACCACATTGTTGGTTTTCATTATCATGTCACGGCCATATAGATATTCATTGATTTAAATCTTCCATTTATGAACAGCCTCCTCCATTGGAGAAGGGATTCAAATAAACCGTGTAAAGGTGTATTTGTACATATCCATGTTTTTCCCCATTCTATAAAAGCAGACAACTTTTGTGACTTCCGATTTGCTTTCCTGGATAATGAAGACCTTCTAAACCGGGGTTTTCACTTAAAGAAAAGAATTAGCCACTATAAGAAGAACTTTTTTTTTCTTTTTAGAGTTGACCTATATTTGGAAGGGGGCGGGAGCAAAATGAATACGGTTGCTTCTCCTGAAAGTGTACCTATTCGTCTTAAAGTTTCTCTCAGGTAAAAGAGGTAACCATACTGTCAAAGAGAACGTTTCCTTTCACATTAAAGTAAAACTCATTTAAATTCAAATTGGCTTAAATTTTAGAAGTTTTTGAAATATGAAATATGTATGCCAAAACGATGAGCTGGGAACTAGTTGTGAGTAAATGACGTCATAAACGTACAGTAAAAAATGAATATTCAAAATACAGTTTGAAAAATATTTTAATTGAATGAAACGAATAATTATATTTTTGCTTCATATACTTCATGGTTTAAGCCAACTCGGTATTTATCCAAGATCAAAATATTTATCACGTGACAGAAATATTCAAAATGGCTTAACCATTTTGAATTTTAAACCTTCATATCTTTCTTAGTTCAAATTCGATTTTTATGAAATGTTCCTTAAACTTCATCTTTCATCGAGCTCTACAATTTTAAGTCAGCTTCTGTTTTAGTGAGAGTTTTCCTTTTTGAGAAATCTGCAACCAGCAAGGACTTTGGACAGTCAGACTGTTGCGACTCTACTATTGCAACACAATTTACCAAGATAATCATACACAAAATAAATACAATTAAAAAATGTGTAAAAAAGTATATCTAAATACTTGAAAGTAAAGGTATTATGTACATAGTATGCTACATATTTATACAAACAGTGCACTTCACCTGAAATCCTGTCTTTACCTACCTTCGAGCGTAATGTTCTGAGCTGAACTGAATCTCTCCTGAAATATAGCAAGCGAAACAATTAATTAATATCAAAATCTGTTAAGGACAGCTCATTCTTAGTTTTGCCCCAATGAAACCGCAACGTGTCAAGACACGACTCGCACGGACTAGGCATTGTTAAACCGGTTTCATTCATAACAACTGAACCTTGAATGCAGTCTCGTGCCGGTGAACCCATGCGTAAATATATAGACAGCCAATAGTGTTCTTAGTAGGTGTACAAGTGTTTGTGTAATGAAAATGTTCTTCAGTCCTCTTTAGTGAATCTTATTACTAATTCTGTAATTATTATTATTAGTACATGTACCTGTATAACATGCTGTGTCACTATTATGGCCTGCTCCTTTTTCTTACAGATATAATATGTAATATGTAAGCTTAACATATCAGTGTGGCAGAAAGTGTTCTCAAATCAGCGTGTGTGCATGTATGTATGTCTCTTATACTAAAAAAAAGTTAAATGAACTTAATCAAAATACTCAATACTGAATGCCAATCGCATATAGATATTTTTGATCTCTTGTGGCGCCTTGAAATTTATGTGCTTGATATACCACCATGTTGTTGTATTGTGTATGTTTCGTTTACTGCTCCTCATGTTGTTTACTTATGTAAGCCTGAGTGTAAATAAAGAATTGAAAATTGAATTGAGAGTTGTTTTCTCTTTCAAGTTTACCATAGCTATATCAGAAATACAATAAAATTCAGTATTCGTCGTTTTCAAGCCCGTCGGTTTCATTTTGGCTGTCAGTTTAGCTTCGTCCGAATCACAAACGGGACATTTTATACCTAGACATAAAAGCTCACATACAGGGTAAGCCAAGTCGTGGATTTTACGCGAGACACCTACATGGACCCACTCTTCTCTCGCGAATAATAATACATGTATGCTATCTGTGTTCAATATGTCCCTTTTTGAGGAGAACAGGATAGGTACACTGTCATGTTTATGGTATTTTTCAAGGAGACAACTTTTGTGACTTCCTGTTTGCTTCACTGGGCGATGAAACTCTTATGAGGGGGGGTCAACACTTAAAAGAAAGAATTTTGCTCCTAAAGGAGCAAATTCTACTCTTTAAGAGCAGGCCCCGATTTAAAAGGGAGGCAAAAAAAGAGGAAAAAAGGTAGAGTTGCTTCTTCTTGAAGTGTATCCGTTCACCTTAAATGTACAATGTCTTCATTTTGTGTGCAGTCGGGTCAGGAAATACACAGTCTGTAAATGCTGGATTTTATTACACTTACATAAAAATTCTTATAACTGGGACAACTGAAAACATATCACAATCATCTTAAAATGTAACAGCCCTGCAACACACAACGTTGATTCAACATTGAATCAACATTGATTCAACCTTGTGACGTTGAATCAACGTGTATTCAGTGTTGATTTAACGTTGTATGCCAACGGGAGTTTGGTTTAACAACGCAGTAACACGTCTAAAGGACGCAGATGGAATGACAAACAGTGTAGACCTGTGTCTGCATTGTCTTCTCAGACCTATCTATCCAACTAATTAGAATTTCTATTAGAGTTCCAGTGGCATTACTCACATGGCTTGAAGTGCAGTTCAGAGCTTTCATCACCAAGATTAACTTTCTGCCAGTATACGCTGCTGGGGAGGAACAATCTACACCAACGGACACACCTGTAATTATGAACAGAGTTTTATTAACAACATCAACAATAATTCAGTCGGGACATGAGAAAACCTACAATGATCAGACTCTTCGCTAAGCGCGTGAAGGGTAGCTAAGGTTCTAAGCTACCTCCATGAGGACAGCGAAGACTCTGATTAGACTGGGCGGATGCCCAAGCTGATCTGTGTCTGTGCTGCGCGCACAACCACTTCGTTGGTTTTCTCGTTTCGCGGCTCAATTATAGTTACAACTTTTACGAGACCTGTTATTGCTCGACCTCTTAAACACCCCATAAACCATTTTCAGTTCTTCCCATTCGAGATTTCCAGTAGGTAATTGCGCTTGGTCAATGATGTATTTTAAATTGTTACTTTATCATGTACTTTGATCTACACAAGTAAATATATATAAATATTATAATTTCATATTTGTTTAACAAGGAATCTCATTTTTCGGAATTGTCTATGTTTAAATGACCTATGAGTTCGGATTTATGATTTGGGTACTTTGACCATTTACATTTTGAATGTTGTGTGCCCACTGGACTTCTTCATCTACCACCGCTTTCGCACCCGCTAAAATGACTGAATTAATGTTGGAACAACTATGAAGCCTCAAGTAACCCAACCAACCCACCAATCCATTCATTCATCCACCAGTCTACCTAACCCCTTAAAACGACCGTTATCTAGCTTGACATGCGACATCCATTAAATAAGTGTAATGAAAACGAAAGAAAAATACAGAATGATTGAAAGTAACAAACCTGTGTAGAGCGACCAAGTAGACAACCACACCAAACTGCATGTACAGTTCCAAGAATTTCCTGTCAATGATACAGTGGACAGCGACAGAAGTTGATGAAACAATCCATCGCGTAGCGTTGACAGATTATTGTTGCTCAAGTCCAGTGTGTGTACATTGACAAGCGAATCAAACAGTCCATCAGACAAAGTCGAGAGTGAGTTATCGGACAAGTCGAGAGTTTCTAGTGCAGCTAATGAATCGAATAAAGGCACTGTCAAATTAATGAGGCTATTGGTGGACAAATCCAGTGAAGTCAGTGCTGAAAGGGAATTAAACAGTTCTCCAGGGAGAGTGCTCATGGAGTTTTTGGACATGTCTAGAGTTTCTAGTGACGTTTGAGCTTCGAAAAGTTCCTCTGGTAAAGTTTGAAGGGAATTTTCTGTAAGGTCAAGCTTTTGAAGGCTTTGGAGCTGAGAAAATGTTCCATCTGAAATATTGGTTAGAGCATTTTTGGACAGCGTCAGCACTGTAAGTGACGAAAGAGAATCCAAAGTTCCTGCAGTAAGTGTTGCAAGAGAATTGCGTGACAAATCTAAGGACTCTAACGATGCATTCAGTGAGCCGAAACCTGTTGTTGGGAGGGATGTTATAGAATTTCTGGACAAATCCAACTGTTTGAGAGACTGCACTGAATCAAACAAACCGTCTGGTAAAGTTTGCAAAGAATTTCGAGACAAATCTAGCGTTTTGAGCGAAGTTGTTTGGGATTTAAATAGTTCTTGTGGTAAAGATATGATGGAATTTCTAGACAGATCGAGCGTTTCTAGCGAACTAAGTGCAGTGAATGAATCTGCATCAAGTAACCTCAAAGAATTTCTTGACAGATCTAGAGTCGTCAATAGAGACAAGCCAGAGAAAGCATCTGCATCAAAGCTAGTCAGCCCAGCCGACTGGAAATCTATGCTATCAACATTTGGTATCTCTGTCAGAAACCCTCCTGGTATATTGTTTGAGGGGAAGTCTGATCTGATCTGGAGGCTTGCTAGGTTTGCTAGCCCACGAAGACTAGTTTGCCTTAGACTTCCAATACTGCCTTTGTCAATTTCTAGATAAGTGAGTCCCACAAGGTCGTTGAATATGTCGGATTCCAATCCATTCTGTATATCGCAGCTCTTAAAGTATAGCTTTTTGACCCAGTTTAGATTCGAAGTAAATGTATTACGATTCAATTTAACAGCACTGTCAGAGCAGTCGTATTCTATGTACGTGTCTGTGCTGGAGTCAGCTGGTCCATCTAGATCTGCGAATGCCTGTAGGTATGAAGCAAAACAAAAACATTGGCAACTGCAGGAAACGAAATAAAAACAGAAAACACAAATATGAACTTTCTTGGCGTTTTCATAAGCTCACATATAAATGAAATAAAAACAAAAATAAATCGTTAGAAAATATGATATATTTCAAAATTTGTCTATAAATCTACAAGCCGGGCCGGGTAGCGCAATCGGTAGGGCACCTGACTCGTAAGTCAGAGGTCCTGGGTTCGAATCCCGGTCTGGCCACATACTTTCGTTTCTCCTTCCGCTGATTCAAGAAGGGCAGTTGTCAGTTACTGGCGAAAGTATGTGCACTTAGTACTGGTTAACCGCTTAGGAGGTCTAAGCCTGCCCAGGAATAGTGTGGTTAGGTTAACTGACCGTCCCGACATGACCTTAGTTGTTTACCGTGGACGTTAAGCATCACATCAACCAACCAACCAAATATAAATCTACAAATGTATCTTGTCTTCATTTGTCACTTGATCATGTACAAGCTCTGATAAGTGCATATGATAGAAACGTTAGAGCTAATTAATTCTATCCAATGAGGCTATTTCGAGAGCGATCCACAATTCTACTAGGTACAATGTTTTGTTTAAAAGCTGATTTTTTTCTATATTTTAGTGTAATTTTCGGAGTACCATTTTAAACACTTCTGATAGTAACTTCTAGCAGGACAATTTCGGAGTTCAAACGTAGGTAACTGTTTATAAGTACTGAAAAGTTAGATCCTTTGGAAGCAAGAAATGCACTGAAGAAATGAAAATAGCGGTCTCGGTTTGATTAAGTCTGATCATGTCAGTAAGCGCTAAATGCCTTAAAAATCCTATATTGTGACAGACAGGCCTGAGTAAACAGTGCAGACCCAAGGAGCTGTCTGATCAGGGTCTACACTGCTTGCCACGTCATCTGCATTTTTGGAAGCACTACTACATTGTAAAAACCAATTTCTCCATTTTTAGGACAATAAGGGAGATCATTTTACGGGTCCAGTTTTTTTTTTATTTTTACCTGAGTTGGTATATCCCCATTCACATTCTCAAGTATAATACAGCAGACATCACCAGGTCCAAAATTTCTTTCTTGTAGTGGTGGATTCCATGTTGTAAAGTCACACGTTGCTATTCCACTACTGAAGGAACAGCCAGTAGGCGCTTTCCCCGCCACTAAACAACTCAAACCCAAAACTACACAAATACAGTATATATTATTAATGTTCAAACAGTATATATTGTTTATGTTCAAACAGACCATTTCGTAACTTTTCTAGAGGCACAATAAACAGCTAAATTCCAAAAACAAAATAAATAAACACCATACCCAGAGTCAGTTTGCAAGAGAAAACCATATCAGCCGCGAGTTAGCAATAATTATCAACATTTTGATCTTAAAGAAAATACAAAATCGTTTTAGTAGTTGAAGTGCACGATTTAGTTCAATGATTTGCTGGGTTCCATTGAAGAAAAGTTCGAGATTTTGAATTAAGATAATTGCATATCAATAACCATGATGAGTCTAGATATTATGACAAATGTGGTTGACCATAGTCTGTAGATACAGATCAGACTGCTCCTAGGGGTAGTTTGATGAAGGTGTTCTCATTGTCATTTGGCTTTCTACAGTACTTATCGCCGAACCGGTGCTAAGTACTGTAGGAATGGCCGAATAATACGACTTTACTATTACATGATTTTAATAATAGAAATTTATTCGGGTGTCCAAATATACAGGGTACTTAGGGTAACATGGTCTCCACTCAGAGAAGTGACGTTTTCAAAATTGTATCATTATTGAAATCAAAGGTTCTACTATTCAACCGATGTTTCATTTAAATTTTATTCACAAAAAGTCAAAGAAAAAACATTAATTGGTTGGGTGATAATTAAATTTTCATATTCCAAAGAAGTTACCTTGAGTGTATTTCAAGATTTACTGGGTCTATGTATTCGTATTTATGTCATGTCAATGTCAAAATATATTTTTTCAAGCACTTTATTGTGATTCTGCACTATTTTCCTCTTGACACACGACAGTATTTATACCCCCGTTTTGAAAAAGTGGGGGGGTATACTGGTTTACATCTGTCCGTAGCTCCGTCCATCCTTCCGTAATTCCGTAACATTTTTTCGTCAAAGATATCTCAAGAACCGTATAAAATAGAGACTTCAGATGACAACGACAAGTTGTGAAGTGGGATTGAGAACGGACCCTCTCCTGCTTGTTCTTCCCTGTATTTGTTCACTTTTCATTCTCTCCACACTTTTTCGTCAAAGATATCTCCGCAGCGGTATTAGATAGACAGTTTATATTTGGTATATAGTTTAACAAAGGCAAGTTGTAATATTGGATAGAGAAACGTTTTTCTTTTTGTTCTTTCCTGTATTTATTCACTTTTCTTTCTCTCTAGGCATTCAGTACTGTAATTTTCGTAAAAAAATCTCAGCAGCTGTTCAGGGTGGAAGGTTCAACTGGTGACCTTCTTTTGCTTCAGATTTCCAGTGGGGTTGTTTGGCAGGCCAGGGATCTCCACCTGTCAGACGGCCCGTTGTATCTGTTGAGTCCTCGTCTTTGCTTCTTCATGGTGTTGAAATTTGATTTATGTGTTTACCGTAATGATTCATTGACGAGTTAGAGGGTTATCATGCGAACCGAACAACCAACTAAATGTTTTGTACCACTTCAGAAACTGAGGGTGAGGTTGGGCCTGTAAAATCGATTTAAGCCCCCCAGTAATTCATTACTGACCGTTCCAAGGCGGTAGTTCTGTTGTGGTTCTCTGTTGCCTGTTTTTGGTGTCGGAGTTTCTGTGATGTTTTACCTTATGTATGTTCTTATTATTTTTGGTTCGGTTTGGGTTGCTGAGTGGCCACCTTTTGGGAACAAGCTGCTCACTCGGTTGGCCATATGTTCTCTGTATCTTGATTATTTGTAATCTTAGTTGTTTCCAACTATGGTTTGAGGGCTGGATTTGGATTTTGATTGTTTCAGTTCCTGGTCTTTGCATACTTTTACTTATATTGTTATATGAGTCGACAATGGTTTGTTGTATCGTGGGATTGAGAGCCGGCCTTCTCCTGCTTGTTCTTCCCTGTATTTGTTCACTTTTCTTTCTCTCCAAACTTTTTCGTCAAGATATCTCTGCAACAGTATAAGATAGAAAATTTATATTCGGTATACAGGTTAACATTGACAAGTTCTGTAATTGGATAGGGAACTGGCCTTCTCCTTTATGTTCATCCTGTATTTGTTCACTTTTCTTCCTTTTCATGCATTCAGTACTGTATTTTTTTCATAAAAGATTTCTCAGCAACTGTTCAATGTGGAAGGTTTATATTTGTTATATGAGTTGACAATGACTTGTTGTATCATAGGATTGAGGATGGGCCTTCTCCTCTTTGTTTTTCCCCGTATTTGTTCCTTTTTCTCTCTTTCCACACCTTTTCGTCAAAGGTATCTTCGCAGCATAATATGATAGAAACTTCATGTTTGGTATGCAGATTGATAACAAGAAGTTGTATCGTGGGATTGAGAAAGGGCCTCCTCTTCTTTGTTTTTCTTTCTTTCCAAACTTTTTTGTCAAAGATATCATCATGTAAGATAGAAAATTGATACTTGGTATGTAGGTTGGCAATGACAAGTTGTGTCTTCAGATAGAGAACTGGCCTTCTCCTATTTGTTCTTTTCTGTCTTTATTCACTTTTCTATCTCTCCATGCATTCAGTACTGTAAATTTTCGTAAAAGATTTCTCAGCAACTGTGCAGGATCATATTTGGTAAATGACTTGACAATGACTAATGACACTTTTCAGAGCAGAGTCCTCAGCAACTATTCAGCATTGAGTGCTCATGAATGGTAGATTTGTTTTCTTTCATGTTTTGTGTTCTCCATACAGATGCATAGGAAGCGCTACACCGGGGGTATAGTCAGATTTTCTGACAGTTCTAGTTCAGTCAGTTGTGTAATGCGCGCATGTTTGCGAGTGTGTTATTATATGTGACGTTCAAACATTGTTAACTGCACTGAAAACAGTGATAGAAGTTGGTCAATTTGGTATCGATGCATGAAAACACACACACACACACACACACACACACACACAAAAACCCGATGAGAAACGGTACCTTTTTAGCTGGGCAGTGCGCAGCGCTGGCGTCGTTTAAGGCCAGATAAATGGCATTTTAGAAGGAAAAGGGTAATATGTTTTTATACAACTGTGATGAAAACACTGTGATTAGGGGTAAAATTACAAACTGAATGTCTTTGTTTAATGATTACTTCAATTCCGTTTGGTTTATTTTCATATCTTTATCTTCATTAACTGAGTAGAGCTTCCGTCTGCTGCCAGATTACCCTGTTGCGTTTGATTGAAGACTGGAAACTGGCTCTTGACCAAATAGTAGTAATTTGTTGATTACATAATGTAATTACTCGATCATTATTCATTTTGTAGCAAATGAGTGATTACTCGATTTTATCATATGACGTCGCATCTGAGACTGTAATAAAGCCATGCATTAAATAGAGAATATTTGACATTTTCAGTGTAAGATCGATTTTTATTTCACCGAATGAACACCAAAAGCAGTAGTTTCTCGAGTGGCCAAGCCACGAGTGAAAATACCACTTTTGGTGTTATGAGTGAAATAAAAATCGATCTTACACTGAAATAGTCAAATTTTCTGTTTTCTTTAATGCTTTAAAATTGCAATAATTCAGTTTATTCCAAAGCGTCAGCCATCACGACAGAGACACAACTTTTTTCTAGCTTTTTTACGTCAAAGTTGATGCTTCCAGCGTGTTTGATGGGTATGATATTGGTGATAAACATAGTTTGCAACTTGAAAATAGCTTAAAATTTCATTTTTATAATCAGATATCAAGAAATTTGCTATGAAACATTGCCTACAGGAGACTAAGGCGGCGTGAACTCGCGTGCTCTAACAATGTTACTTTGGCGCTTTAATTGACGTCACTAACGTTGCCATGACGTGCAAGCATGCGTGACGTTATCTATATCAAGCTAGATAAGGTTTAATCAATTAATCAACGAATAAATGAGACTATTTCACAAAAATCCTAATTTTGAAACAGTGAAATCGAAAGTGATAATTTCACAAGTGTGATTATCAGTTTCGATTTCACCGAGAAATCTCTATAATTCATTGAAAAGTATAAAAGTAAAACGATAATCTATTAGTGAATAGAATATGCAAATTACGTCGTAACGTTATGCGACATAAAACTGTCGCGTTTTCTAATGGCGAAACCGGGACGTTTTAGTGCAAAATTTGCTAATAAAATGCGAATTTGTTGTCACATGATAAATAGAATCTTGCATTCGTGCTCTTGTATTATTGAATTCATTAAACTTGTTTCGTTGGGGAAAAACCGATAAGATGCTCGGCATAGCCTCGCATCTTATCTTTTCCCCAACTCGGTTAATAAATTCAATAATGTAAGATACTCTATATAATTGGGCATAGTCAATGTATTGCTAGGTATGTATAAACTATTGTGTCTGGTTTATGCATTATACTGCACAAGAGGCTTATAATTACTGAGTACTTAAATAAGCCTCTGACTGTATATTTTAATACTTCTTTGCAAGGACAGCAAAAGCTGCTATGAAGTTCATTTTCTATGGACTTCTTAGGCGAGGTGTAATAAAACATACGATAGGTAAAGCCCTTTGACAAGACCAGGCCCAGAGGTTATAAAACTTGAGTATCTCAAATTTAAAACAAAGCACACTGATTGGCTGCTTCCAGCACATGCTCGGAAGCAGCCAATCAGTGTTCTTTTTATTTTGAGTTTGAGATAATTCTCAAGTTTTATAACCTCGAACCCAGTTGCTTTTTCTTAGTGGGCTCTTGAGAGTCTCATTCATCATGTTTACTCGGTCATCGCTCATGCTTGATCACACTATTTTAGCTGCACCCAACCATTACCAAAGGTGCATGTAGGAGCTTTATTGATTCAAGGATATGAGTAAAGCTTTTGATTACATATCTCTCGATAAGTCACTTGCTCAACTTCAAGTGTATGAGATCACAGAGCCTCAAGTAAACTGGTAGCCCGGTAACTCAGTAGGTTAAGCGCTGGCCTGCTGATCTAGCAGGTCTGGGTTCGATTTCCAATCGTAAACGAGGTTCCATTGCACGCAGGCTTTCATTATCACTCTCCCATCGTCCTGATATGACTGAAATACTGTCGAAAAGGGTGTAAAATCGAAGGTCATCTATCTATTCACCCAAGTAAACTGCTTAAAAGTTATCCATCAAACTGGCAGCAAAGAGTGGAACTATAGTAAGGCCGCGTTTACACAAGCAAAGTTTCTATGTCACAGTAACTTTAACAAAGAGAAATATGATAAACATTTTGCGTTTACACGGAGCAAATTATTTGTTAAAGAAAATGTGCCATAGAATCTTTGTCACATAAACTTTGGCAATGAAATATTTGCTGCAGTGTTCACACGACCAAATATTATTCGTCAAAGTTACCTGCAGCAATCTTTGTCACATTTTCCACGCTTATAGCGAAGTTCTTTGTTACATAATCTTTAGCAAAGTTCTCCGTTTACACGGACAAATTTAATTTATCGAAGTAACTTTACCATATATATTTGTCAAAGAAACATTGTCATATTTGGGTATTTACACGAGCAAATTTTTCTGTGACAAACCTACTTTGTCATAGAAATTTTGCTCGTGTAAACGCGGCCTAAAAGAACTTTTTAAGAGAACACAGTAAAAAGGGAGACTTTTTAAAAAGAAGTAATATATATATCCATTCTTTTTGTAGTGTATCAATAAATATCAAATATATAAATATCAGCACTGACCGTTAGGTGTACAGGATAAATGACGCGCCCTGAAGGGCTCGTCAATTATCCTGTACACCTAATAATCAGTACTGATATTTATTAAAACATCTCAGAAAGAAATGGATGTATCTGTTTTAATCCACAGCTTTATTGAACTTTTCACCTAAAAACAAATAATTAAACCAATAAAAATATATTTTATCTTATTTATTTATTTAATCTATTTCAACCTGCCTAACCTTGTCTGGAAAATTGACTTTCCTGTCTGATGCACCAAGGTCTTCAGTTACCTGACAATAAGAAACGGCTTGAATGATCAGAGGGAAATTTAAATCAGACTGTTTGTCTCATTTAAACATTGTAGACCAGAAATCTGGGCTGCAGTTTAAACAAATTATGTCGGGTAAGCTCTGCTGTTCTTCTTAATCACAAAGGAAAATAATTGTTCAGGGTATTTATTTCATTTATCTCACATTGTTTGGGTTATTTCAGTAACATATGTTCTAGTGCTCGTTTTATTTTCAATTACCAGGTACGCTGTGAATGATCCATCAGAATCCATGACATAGAAGTCTTTTTTCAACTAAAACATATGTTGGGCTACTGTAATACTCTCGCTGTCATGCCGTTTTATATGGATTACCAACAAGTTTCACTGGTTAATTTTAACATTTTTCTACTAAAACATAAGTTGCGGGCACTCATCTAATTGATGAGTAAACACAACATATGTTTTAAGATGTATGGGTACACTTCCATGTTTTTCTGCCATTTTTACAAAGAGCATAAATTTCTTCTCTGGATGAGGTAGCTCTTTAGTGGTCTACTCTTGAAAGAAAATGATATGCTCCTAAAGGAGCAAAGTCCTGCTTTCAAGAGTTGTTCTCCATTGAGACTGGAGGCAAAAATGAAAATGGCAGAGTTGCCCAAAATGTTTACTGTGACCTTAATTCAGTGCTCATTTTTCGCACAAAAAAATTGGTACATCCACAGAATTCATCAGAAAGGGGAAAAACTCCCCTTTTTTACCGAAACCGGGTGAATTTCCAATTCCCTGTAGAGTTAGTACGCTTGGTTACCTGTATTACGGATTAACTGCCATTCGAGGACACCCTCAAGTAATATTGTCACAGTGTCTTGCGATAAGCTAATTTCGGCGGTGTTATAACCGAGGTTATTACACAGGTATTTTCATTATGGTGTATTTGAAGAGTGATTATAAAATCGACTCTTTGTATTACTTGTTTGCTTCCCAGTTCTATTTATCCGTGTGTGCCAAGCTAGGTCTGTGGTTTTCAGCTTTTAAACTGAGCTTTGAGCTTTATTACAAGAATCAATGCATATAACATTCAATGCAGTAAAACGAAGCAATGAGTAACACATATATAGCAATCCTGAATGTTTGCGCATTTTCAATATTGTATTAAGTCACCAGTTTTTGCACTACTTCAATGCTAATTCAAAGCATTAATTAAATGCTAATTCAATTCCTTGTTTTTGTCAAAATTCATTGCATTACTTGCAATTCTTTAGATTACTGTCTAACTGAAATTTTACCATTTGAAAAAAAAAACAACAAAAAAACTGTAGAATGTTAAATCTACATCAAGATGATAATCCTATTAAATATCAGCAATTACACATATTTTTCCATTTACATTCCTTTCGTTTAGTTTGCTTGTAAAGACTGTTAAACATTTGAAGATGGCGTGTGCGCCAATCAACGTTCAGACCAACTTGCGCATCCGCGCAGTCTAAACAAGGCGCGCACCCAATGGATTAACCATAAATATTTCAATATCTTAAATGAAAACTTCTGGTACAACTCATTTTGTTACTTTATAGATGCCATATCCCATAGATGGCCATAGATGGCTAATACAACCAGCGAAGGCTATGATTAACCTGCGCGTATGCTCAGTGTGAACTGTGCCTTAACCTCACGCAACCAACGACGCCTATGACCAAACTGCGCGTATCAGCAGTACTGCGGTGAAATCATCTAAATATGAAATGTCCATGGGTAATCAGACCCAATAAATTTAATTCTTATTAGATCTTATAAATTTAATTCTAATTCGTCGTTCTGAGTGTTTAGTTCATATTATGGTATCTACCCTTCAGAAATAAAAAAAATATCATCTAATTTATGAGTCAAACAATTACTCTGTTTATCTTATCGGTTTTGTGACCGCATGTTGTATATTGTCAGATAAGCTGGGCAATAAATAAATCGTCGCGTGGCCATATTTACCGCAGCAAGTTGTTAACACAGGTCTATCAAGTTTGATTTCTCTGTCAAGAGGGGCAATTTAATAATAAAACAAATAAATTAAGAACTTAACTTGAAAAAGTATTTAATTCCTTAACATGTCAAATAATACAAATGCTGAGTGCACTCTTTAGGAATCGCCTCGGCGAGGAGATTCTGAGCAACATATCAACGAGGAGATTCTAATGACTATCAGTATTTTATGCAAAATTAGACCCCTAAATTAACCCTTTTGTTGCATCTAGTTAGGAGATATGGTTTAATGGTAATAAATGGGCGTAGCCTGGAGATGGTTGCACAATTCAGTTGCTTCAATTAATTCAGCTATTTGAGTAATAAACTTTTCACACTTTTCAGTTAATCTTCAATTAATTTTAACAAAAGGACTACTTCAGATCACAGCGACCTTTTTAATGACGCCTAATTAGGAAGACACACCGAATCTTAAATGTTTAGACAACAATTATAGAAAAATGTAAGCAGTCTAATGACACGTTAAGTTTTCGAAAGACGCGGGCCGCAATTCAAAAAGTTAATTGCACATCAAGGAGCTAATTAAACCTGCTAATTGATAATATTTTCTTTTTAGTAAGTTAATAATGGAATCCTATAATATTATATAATTTAGGTAGATTTATGGGCATGTAGTGTTACCATATTTTACCATATTTTAATAGAATTTCTTCAAACATTAATTTGCCGGGCCGGGTAGCGCAATCGGTAGGGCACCTGACTCGTAAGTCAGAGGTCCTGGGTTCGAGTCCCGGTCTGGCCACATACTTTCGTTTCTCCTTCCGCTGATTCAAGAAGGGCAGTTGTCAGTTACTGGCGAAAGTATGTGCACTTAGTACTGGTTAACCGCTTAGGAGGTCTAAGCCTGCCCAGGAATAGTGTGGTTAGGTTAATTGACCGTCCCGACATGACCTTAGTTGTTTACCGTGGACGTTAAGCATCAAATCAACCAACCAACCAAACCATCAAACATTAATTTAAAAACATTACTAAAACCATTCCACACGCTTTATTATTATTATTATTATTATTATTGTTATAATTGTTGTTAGTATTACCTGTGTATGCGAATATCTAACAGTTTTAACAGTGGAATAGAATAGTGCTAGGTATGAATTAATCCGTCATCAACCGCTTGCTGCAAACCGGTCTTACACGGTAAAAATGCAGTTTTAGTTGCTTCGTCCACTAGGCTTTTTTGAAAAATGACCTAACTTTTTTTAAAAGCAGAAATATGAATTATATACCTTTAGAAAGATAAATCTTTCTAGTTTTAGGAAGTATCAGCAATTAAATGTATTTAATGGAAAAAATAATGTTGTTTTAATCGGTTATTTAATCAAAGGGGTGTCGTTTTTTATGATTTTTACATTGTGGTTAATAGAAAGAAGGGTATGGACATTAAATATAAAAATGACCTAACTTTTTTTCATCCAAAAATTATGAAAGTTATATGTTTGTAAAATAGAGTTAATGTAGATTTAGGAATCATCAACAATAATTTGTTTATCTAAGGTTTTAACAGTTTTATTGGCTCAGAAAATAACATGTCCTATGTCAGCCCATTATAAAATGAACGTGTCACTTATCGACTTATTGATACGTTGGCTAGGTGAATCTACACTCCATTTCTGCCCATGGATATCAATAACCTCTGCGGTGAGTCTAATGCAATCATATGGTTTAATGGATTATTTTCATACAACATATGTTGTGGAGACTCATCTTAGTGAGGGGAGTCAAATGAATACCCCTAACAAATATGTGACAGTGCCTGGGATTTTGAGCCTTGTGGAGGTGCGACGTTGACGTCACGAAACGTGAAATGAAAGTGACGTCACGAAATTCTCACGTAAAGTTGATTGGATTGCCGCGCACTGACTAATACATTTCAAAGCGTCACCTGAAAAGAGTGATTAAGCATTTCTATAGGCATCTTTAATTTTCTACATCTACACTCTTTTGAGAATGTTCGCATGACAGGTCTTTGAAAAGGGATGTCACAAACCAGAATTATAAACGTTTATCCAGCTACTATGTAAATTGTATCCAATCAGTGAAACGAAAACAAAAATCGGGGTGGTGTGAATTTCGTTTGCTTTTGCAGTAAACATTAGCGCTATTGTTTTGTGCTTCTCGAAATCTCTTCTAGAAGCACTAACAAATATGAAAATGTTAAAAACAAAATTTCCGAATTCCGCTCCATAAGGCTCAAAATGCCAGACACTGTCACATATTTCTGTTGCCAAAAGGAAAACAGCAGAGTTTACTTAAACAGAAGTTTGTTTAACTGCAGCTCTGTAACGATTGGTCTATTCAAAATTATACATAATAACAGTACATGATAACAGTACATGATAACTATACAGTTATCAGAGTTTATCAGTACTGGCAACGTCGTAGAAAAGTACTGGCAGCTGTGGATTAAACAAGTGAAAAGGGATACTTATTAAGGGAACACAAAATAATGGGGTACTTTTTAAAGAGAAACTGGTTTTTAAGGGAACAAAGGGTCAGTTTTGATATTTTGATCACACTGTTTCGGGCGTGCTACGCACTTCTTTGTTCAAGCGTCAGTGACAAGCTGACACGCAAGCGCCCCCATCCCCCGGGAGTGAAAGTTAGCTCAATTTCGAAAATGACACTCACTTCTGACGTATGCTCGTAGTCTCTTTCCTAGACTATCGTCTATTTTTATTGTTACCGTAATCTTTCGGCTATAAAATCGCTGTTTTCCATCTCCAAACTGACCTGAAATATCTGAATCAGTCCTATGAAAGTCAGCTACCAGATGACTTTGTTCCCTTTTGAAACAATCCTAATTGTATACATCCGTCTTATAAGACGGATCTAGATTTTTGGGAATATTTTGAAAGAAGTGGAGGGGGGGGGGGGGGTGGGGGTGGAATCTTATAACCAAAGAAATACGGTACGTTTACCGTTACTTCTTCTTCTTCCGGTATCTTTTGCGGGCTGTGCCTTTGACTGTGATCTTTCCTGAATTATACTAAAAAAATATTAAAGGGTCAAACTTTTACCCTGATATTTCTGGAACATTTCAAACATTTGGTAAAATAAATCCTTTCTACCTTCCATTTCATTCATGTGCACATGAAGCTTGAAACTATAGCCTTTATCTTGACCAAGTCCAGACTTCAATTCACGCTACCCACAAAATCAACGTTGTCAGAAGTCCATTGGGAGCATATTCACCAAACTTTTCGATTTTTCATGACTTTTTTTAAAAATTCCTCGATAGTCATCAAATTTAATCATTTTGAAGGTCAGCAAGCTATAAGAAGTTTAAAACTCACGGCAATTTTAAGAGTTATGTCCGACCAAACTGACACACTATCAGTTCTATATGGGAATTCAAACCGCTTTCATTTTAGGGGTAGTTTGACTAAAAGCTTGGGTTTGGTCAAGACAAAGGCTATTGGGTCAAGCTTCATGTTTATAACACTTGCAAAATGAATAAAATGGAAGGTAGAAATTATTTATTTTACCAAATGTTTGAAATGTTCCAGAAATCGCAGGGTAAAAGTTTGACCCTTTAATATTTTTTTCGAGTATATTTCAACTAATTTCGTTACCAATACCTCAAGAAAGTGAAGATTTTATATTTCTTACTTTCAATTTTCATCTCTTACTTTCGGAATTCCTCCTGACGGGCTCAAAGTCCCGAAGAGGATTCCAGGCACGGGCGTAACTAAGGGTAATAATATGTTCTTTTCTGTTCCAATTCTCGTATGTTACACACAATTATGTTTTAGATCCCTTTAGTCCAAAAGATATTTGAGCCGCGACACGAGAAAACCAACAATGTGGTTGTGCGCCCAACGCAGACTCAGATCAGCCTGGACATCCGCCTAGTTTGATCAGACTCTTCATTAAGCGCTCAAAGGGTAGCTAAGGGTCTAAGCTACCTCTATGCGGACAGCGAAGACTCTGATCAGACTGGGCGGATGCCCAGGCTGATCTGAGTCTGCGCTGGGCGCATAACCACATTGTTGGTTTTCACGCGTCGCGGCTCATTTCAGGTAGAGCTCTTCGTCTGTTTGCAGTAACTATTGAAATCTTATCCAAATTACAAAATTTCAACGGCATCAAATATGCAGGTGCGTGTTGATTTTTTTCAATTTCAGGCCCAGTAAAAAAAAGTTTTGAAAGTAGAGTTCTGGTAATCAGTGCAAATGGGTCTGGGTAGCTTGTGACATTACTGTTTATGGTGTGTTTCCGCCAGCTGTACAAAGGGGGGAAACTTTAGTGACCTCTCTGCTTCCTTGGTTGATAGCCTTTCGAAAATAGGGTAAACTCTTTTTGGAAGAACTTGCTCCAAGGGGAGAATGTTCTTTCCTTTAAGAAGTGACCTACAGTTAGAAAGGAGTCAATAAGAAATAGGCAGAATTACTTCCCTTGTAAGTGAACCCAGTCACCTTTATTCGAAAGGATAAATCTGTTAGCTTTTCTAAATGAAACCCTGGTCATATTTCGAAGTTGGTTTAGACGCTAAGAACAAAAATTCTTAAAAAAAAACAACAATCAAATAAAAAAATCTGTGTCTCAACATCCGTTATATCATAAACAAAAGATACATACATCATCCTTGGGTTCTAGCCTTTGATTATACACTATTTTGATAGATGTAGGTCGATATTATTCCTTGACTGTCTTATTAACCTGCGGATAGTGACAATTGTTTTTTTTTAATTGGGTAGACCACTTTGGGAGTCTGTCAGACACGCTAGACACCAAGTACATCCCACCAGTTGATATTGTTCTATGTTGGAGGGAATTATACGAAAAGGTTCCCGGTTAAGTCACGTGATTTCCATATTTGGAAGTCATGTGACCTAGGTAATTCACGGATTATAGCGACATACGGGTGACAATATCAGCGAGGATAGGTACAAGTTTATAGCTTCTAAGGTGGGGGTATCCCCTTGGTAGGGTTAGATGAATTTCTTTCCCAGAAGGTTAAGGGTTAAGTAAAGAAAAATAATTTTGTTTATTGGGTATCATAATTCTATTACGCAGCAATCCAGTGGCACTCCTATTTTATCAAAAAATACCCTTTCTCACATAGGTGATGACATAATAGAGTCATAAAACCAATAGTAGAGAACATTTGTCTTTAAAGCTTTCTAAAGTTGTAGATGTTTTACTTGTATCACTTCCGCCTTGGAGTGGTAGAACTTTCAATCAATATCCTCAATGGACAACACTTCGTTCACAGACGACGCTAGACCCTCCTTACAGAACGCATCTAATGCCTTTAGTCTGCAGAAATTTGTCAATGCTTTTTTAGTGACGAATCCAAGATTTTTGTTTTCATACCAATCTCGTCTGTCCGTTCCTGCATTAACACCGAGGATTCGTTTCTTCCTGCGTTTTTCGACTTTTACCTTAGCGACGGTAAAGTCGAGTTTGTACAGGCATGTAACGGCATCAAAGTACTCGTCCGCTTCGCTCCCCTCTTTACCAAGTGCTATCATGCCGAAGTATACCGTTCCAGAATCTACAACGCTGCCAAAAGTAAATTCATATACTTTGTAGGTCCACTCACTGGCCCACTGAATGCCTTGCAATTTTGGTCGAACATCATGTCCCGTGCCTTGAAATTTATCAGAAATTTTGTCAAGAAGTCCACCTAGATTGCTCCTGGAAAAGCCGTGGAATTCTGCAACGTCACAGCTTTCTTCCCATTTGGTGAAATATTCACCCCGTAGTTTCGTCTCTAGAGCCTGTGATTCAGCTTTGCAAATTTTTATCTGGGAAAGAGAACGGTCTATAGCATTTCTTGCTCTGTTTGTTTCTCCTGGTCTCCCATAATCTCCAGACTCAATCAGATGGAAGACATTCGGGTCCGCTGATGGGTCGATCAAGTATCCTGCAATAGAAGAGTAACGTACGTGGCCCTAAAGTCGTCAGGGTTCTAAGGTCGTCATCATTCTTTTAGGTTCATTCTTTTCCATCTGTGTCACAGAAAGGTCCAGGGCAAAATTCAGAAAATAAATATCTTAACTTTGTTATTCAGTTTACATTTAAAGCTGGTTTTAAACGTTCTTCCAACTAGCGAAGAGAAAACAAGGTAACCCATTTTTACTAAAAATTCCAAGTCTGTCGACGGAGCAAGCTGGTTTTGATATCGGTCTGGCGAACCATGATTGTCACGCTAGATTCAAGTTTCATATGTATGTTTGCATTCGTCCAAACACATTATACATGAAACCATCAACAGTTTCTTACCTTTGGTGGTCAGAGAGAAAATTAAACGAAACAGACATCAAAGAACAGTGATGACGACTTTAGGTCATACCTGACGACTCTAGGGTACATAGATCTACTACTAGGCAAAAAAGTCATTTCTCCACTTCTTATATGCTCTTCTTTCACTCCAATTTGACAAGCATATATTGTGATTATTTCAGTATAAATTAACAATTTCATGTTGGTTTGTCTTCATATAAGCAAATGAAACAAAAATGACCTAAATTTAAAGGCAGAGAATGTAGCAAAAACAGGCACAGTTTCAGTTGTGCCGGATTTGGTGTAAAAAAGAAAATTATTCATTAGTAAATGTTCCAGAAATACAGCATTTACCGGTTTACTGTCACTTTTTAACCGCATATAGAAATGCGAAAACACATTTTCTCTTTGTGCATCTCAAGTATTGTATTAATTAAAATAGAAAAGTAAAATAAAACAAATGAATTTTCGATGCCATGAGACATAAAATAATTCAATTGGCCAGCCACATCCCAATAAGTTTATATTCCATTTCCGCCGTCAACAATGTTATCTATCAAATGATTAAAAACTTTTGACAAAAGAAAACGTGTTCAGTCTTATCGGGATCTTCAGTGATAATATTTTTTGACCTCTTAACACATATACCTATATACAACCATCGCCACAGGAAAACAATCTGACCAGAACCCGGACCAGGCCCTGTGTTTGCAGAGGCCAGTGTGGCTTTTAAAGCAACATTATTATAAGATTCTTTCTGTTCGATGATCATTTGACGGCAAAATTAATAAATATTTGTTAATTTGTTTCTTGATATGAACTTTTCATTAAAAACGTAAAAAAGACAATACGTCTCCATGACGACACTAGGGCCGCGCTGGCGACGACTCAAGGTCCCATAGGTCCTCAGGTCGTCAGACCTACCCTTCCTCTGTAAACAGTCTGTTTTTCGATGTTTTCTGCATTAAACCGACCAGTTTCTTTATTGAACGTCCCTTCTCAATGGCTTGTCTTGCCGGCACCATTACGCAATTATAAATAGCTGTCACCATATGTATTAGGTATTCGTTTAAATGCACTGAGGTGACGACCTTAGGGCCACGTACGTTACATTGGGTACGTTCGGTATAACTACTTCCGAAGTAGCCCGAGGTACACCTAGGTTTGCTCGAGTTTACCGAATCGGTAAACTCGAGCAAACCTAGGTGTACCCCGAGCTACTCGATGATACGTAAATATACATAACTACATAACTACGAGTGGCCCGAGGAGTACCTGAGTTTCGCTAAAGCATACCTCAGTACTTGGTTTAAACATACTTTATTGCTTCTTATAATACAGCAAATTTTGGTGACGGGCCACAACAGACGTTATGACCATTCCCCAACACTGTTAATTAAAAAGCGTATAACAACATACCCCCCCCCCCCCCCCCCCCCACACACACACACAAAACTATTGAGAAGGGAGGAAAAAAAAGCTGAGTTGCTTCCTTTGAAAGTTTACACTGTTTAATTGGCAGTAGCCGATTTACTACTGTTTAGGCTCTAGATAACGCCATCCTTTCGTAAAATGCAACGACACAGGGCGTTTAATAGGATTAATATGGTACTTTCGCAAAAAGTCTCTAGACCATGCGGCTGTCGTTGTTGGAATATTCTAAACCGCCGACGCACATCACCTACCTTCATGTGTTCTTTTGATAGAAGTATGAGTAGTGCCCATTTTGAGTAGTGTATGGAAGGTACTGGAATAAAAACAAAAGTTCAGTAAAGCTTGTTAACTTGACATTTAGTTTGGGTTTATGGGCATATTTTCAGGGGGGGGGGGGGGGGGGGGACAACTATGTCATTTTCTTCAATGCGTCTTTTTTTTTTTTTTTTTTCATTAGGGCTTACTGTTTAACCCATTGCATTCTGAGTATTTTTGTCGTCTGCTGAAATTGTCGTCTGGATCAGAAATCAAGAATATTTTGACAATATTGGTCTAAGTAACTCTTGTAGAAATGATGTCGAGGCAGCAAACAGTTTGGATCTCAGATCAGGCCCCACGTTTGTGGGGCCTGATCTGGATCCAAACTGTTTGCCCAGATATCCCTAAAGGGGTATCCCGAATGATATGGGTTAAGGTAAGAATAAGTGATAATAGGAACGAATTCTCTCGTTTAAGAGTAGACTTATTTTGAAGGGATGATTCATCTATGGAAGCAAACAGGAAGACACAAAAAATGTTTCCCTTTGTTAAAATGGCAGAAAACTATGGAGTGTATCTATACACCTCAAAATATACCCACACACCGTAATACATATTTTAAGTGTATTACTACGTTGACGTGTGTAGCCATACACTTTTTCAAGAGAGAGTTTTAGTCATATACAACATTTTAGCTTTAAATGGCAGGCAATGGCTGAGCCACGAGTGTTCACTGTAATTCCTTCTGCATACGGAGCCATAAAGAAACAATTTGCTCTGAGTAAAATAATCTTGTTGCGTCCGTGAGAAGAAAAGATAAGATTTCAATGCCAGAGCAATTTCACTAGGTGTGCCCATTCATCGTAAACAACTGAATGTGGGCAGCATAAGGCAAACAAATAATGCGATGAGGCTTAATGCGAGGAGGCTTATTTCAGTGAATTTAGAACACTGTATTGTGTGCATTATGTTTCTTCTAAACACCCTTGTCAAAAGCTTTAATGAGTAAATCACAGTGATTAGGTTCAATAAATCCCTATATCTGAGATTCTTCTGGGTATATAATTTTACACGTTTGTTTGACTCCCACCCAATCGTGATAAGTCTGGTCTTCTCGCTGTGTCGGCTCGCGACTGTGAACTGTGAACGCCGGTTTTGGTAGCCTAGCCGTCCGCCACATCATACACATTTCGTATTTAACCAACTCTATTCTCACCTCCTGACGCTTTAAAATAGGTGATATCTTCGCAGCAACAACCTCAACACGCGATTGTCGCGCACTTTTAAACCCTTGTTAGTGGCACAAGCAAATGATACTGCAGCGACCGCAACAGAGTTCGCATGTAGGGCTCTGTTTGCACCCCTGGTTAAGTATGTACAGTGGCTCTCATCAACGAAAACGAGCTATTACGAAACGAACAAGTCATAGTTCCCAAACGATCTGGTCGTCGATGCTAAAGAAATTTGTCTAGCCACGATGACCTAGTGGTTTTGGAACTATGACTCGTTTTCGTAACAGCTCCTTTTCGTTTCGTTACAGCCTTGAAAACATAGTTAACTAGGTGTGGCTTGTTTAAATCATAAATATATCAGTAAATACTTACATTAATCGTTGATACAAGTCCTATTCTTTAACCGCCTGATTAACGTATGCGCTCTACGGAGGAAGCTGTCTCAGCTGTCTCTATTTTATTACACTCGTTACGAACAGATTCGATTACCCGGGTATTCCACTAATAACCATTTTCGTTTTTCTGGGAAGCCATTCGCATGGTTCAGTGTTATTGTACTGAATCGATGTTCAGTGATCCGATCGACATCTGTGAATTTCTTTCTTTATATATAATTTATTTATAAACACAGCCACGTACGGTAATCGGTAAGTTTAACTTTTTTCTTTATTGAATATTGATTCTAAGTATCAACTGCATGCGACCACTGGTAAGACGACACGAATGTGTTTGGTCTAAGGTACGTTTATGTTGACGTGGTGACTCACGTTACTTTCTAATTTCTGGGAAACCATTCGCATGGTTCAGTGCTATTGAACTGAATCGATGTACAGTGATCCGATCGACATCTGTGAGTTTCTTTCTTTATATATAATTTATTTATAAACACAGCCACCACAGGCACTCGACGAAATTTTTTTGAAATTATCATATGATATGTTAGTCTGTCTCCAACCTCTCTATCAAATTTCAAGTCAATCGGTTGCGATATAAGAAAGTTACTAAATATCCCACTTCGTAGTTTAATAGAGTCAAGGTGCGACGCTAATTTTCCGTCGAGTGCCGGTTACAGCCACGTACGGTAATCGGTAAGTTAAACTTATTTCTTTATAGAATATTAATTCTAAGCAGGGGCGTAGCTAGGGGTAATTACACAGTACGCACAATCATGTTTTATACTCATTTAGGGCAATAATAGGGGGTTAAGCCGCCGAGATATTTCAAGTTTTCGTGTCTGTTGCCAGTTAGTATTAAAATCATGCCCAACAAACAACATTTCAGCATGAAAATACACAGGTGTGTGTTGAAATTTTGTCAATTTGACAAACTTTCAATACGCACCTGCGTATTTGCATATACGTAGCTACGCCCTTGCTAAGTATCATCTGCATGCGACCACTGGTAAGACGACACGAATGTGTTTGGTCTAAGGTACGTTTATGTTGACGTGGTGACTCGCGTTAATTTCACAGTAGTTTGAGCGGGGTTACATTACATTATTGCAATACCCGGGTAATTGGAATACCCAGCTAAAATTAAAATAGTAACTGAAAACGGGGATTCTGTGCTTGTGCTGTGTTGCTAGCGGCATTTTTTAATCCAGAGATAAATGAATACCATCCGTAACAGCGCTCTATGTAAGTTTAGTCACATTTTAACTAAGTAGTTTTTACTGCCATTCTTTTGGTATGAAAATATCTAGATATTGTGTGTAATATACAGAATATCTTATTATTGGAAAATTTGCTCTCATGAAAAAGTGCTTTAAGGCAATTGCACAAATAGTGAAGGCGTAAATCAGACTGCGCAAATCTGATAACAATATCGGTCCAACTATTGGAAGCCTTTCCACCCTCTGGTTAACTATGTATATGTATTTAAGCCCGCAGCAATTGGTAGCTGACCCTTGCAAGGCGGTGCTTCTAATGTTTTTATCCCCCGACCGAAAGGTTCGGCGGATATAGCGATGAGCCTGGCGTCCGTCCGTCCGTCCGTCCGTCTGTCCGTCCGTCCGTCCGTAAACAATTTCTTGTCCGCTCTATATCTTAAATACCCTTTGGAATATTTTCATGATACTTCACAGTTATGTAGAACAGGTCATGACGATGTGTCGCGAACAAGAATGGTAACTCTTGCTATTGTACTTTTTGAATTATCTCCCCTTTGGTGATTTTTTGTCAGATTCGTGTCCGCTCTGTAACTTGAATACCCTTTGGAATATTTTCATGATACTTCACAGAAATGTAGAACAGGTCATGACGATGTGTCGCGAACAAGAATGACAACTCTTGCTTTCTTACTTTTTGAGTTATTTCCCCTTGATAGTTTTAGGTGTGATTTTTTTGGCAGATTCGTGTCCGCTCTATAACTAGAATACCCTTTGAAATATTCTCATGATACTTCACAGATATGTAGAACAGGTCATGACGGTGTGTCGCGAACAAGAATGACAACTCTTGCTTTCTTACTTTTTGAGTTATTTCCCCTTGATCATTTTAGGTATGATTTCGTGTCCGCTCTATAGCTTGAATACCTTTTGAAATATTTTCATGATACTTCACAGATATGTAGAACAGGTCATGCCGATGTGTCGCGAACAAGAATGACAACTCCTGCTTTCTTATTTTTTGAGTTATTTCCCCTTGATGGTTTTAGGTCTGATTTCGCATCCGCTCTATAACTTGAATACCTTTTGGAATATTTTCATGATATTTCACAGATATGTAGAACAGGTCATGATGATATGTCGCGAATAAGAATGACAACTCTTGCTTTCTTACTTTTGGAGTTATTTCCCTTTGATGATTTTAGGTGTCCGCTCCATAGCTTGAATACCTTTTGAAATATTTTCATGATTCATCACAGATATGCAGAACAGGTCATGACAATTTGTCTCATACATGAATGATAACTCTTGCTTTTAGACTCAGTGAATTATTTCCCTTTGGTAGTTTGAGCTGCTGTTTAAGTCTCTGCTCCATAACTATATAACCCTGGCCAGCTCCAGAATTTGAATAACCGTGTACCTTTTAGAATATTGATGATCATGCTGTGATATCTTATCAGTGTTCCTAACTCTCTCTTACCCCTCCACATTCCCGTGACCCCTCCCGCACCCCCCCCCCCCCCCCCCCCAGATTTGGATTCTTTGTCCAAATTCACTTACTAGAGAGCTCAAAATTAGATTTGTAGGGCTTGTACTTTAGAAGTTATTCACACATTTTGAAAGTTGAATGTATCGTATGCTATACATTTGTGTATATGGTGGCTGTTTGAGATATTACCTCTTTTTAGCAGCCAAGCATACTGTTTTAGTCTGAGTGTTAGATAATCATGCATCTGTTAACAGTTAATGTCAATCAGAAGCATAAAAGAACGACAATATATTACTAATATGTGTTTTGAAGTGCACCCTTTTTACCAAGGCCCATGGGGGTCTTCGGTCGGGGGATTTGCCATCTCCTCTGATGGCTATTTTTATTATACTTTGTCAGCTAGCTAATGGTATTTAGACTTTTTTGGTAAATTATTTAGGATAGACATGGTGTCTTGGGTGGGATCTGGGCTTGAATTGTGTAAGTCCCTGAGAATGTTCCTGATACTTTTGTCGGAATAAAGCTGACCTATAGGCTATTCGCTCGTATTGTTTGGCTTTGTGTGCTGATATTGTATCTGATAATAGACTTATTTTTTATTATTTACTTGTGCCTTAGTTATATCATTTATCTAGTTATTTGTTTATTCACTTTCATTACGATGATTTTTTGTAATTAGAAATCTCAGATGCAATTATGAAAAGTCCCCAAATATATGCTCATTTTGAACCATCAGACAGCAGCGTAGTGATGAAACCACCAGTGCTCCACAAGTGATGTATTTTTTTACAGTATTTGAGCCGCGACACGACAAGCCAACAAGTAGCATATCCGCCCAGCCAAGACTCAGATCAGGACTGATATGAGTCTGTGCTGGGCGCACATGCCACTCTGTTGATTTTCTCGAGTCGCGACTCATTTATTTTGATGATGTAGGCCATATTTTATATTTGATGTTGATCCTTTCATAAACATGAAAAAGCTTACGCAAGAGGATGCATATACGTACAATGTGAACTCAGTCAGGCTTGCAATTTCAGAGAAAACCGTTTAAAGGATAATGTAGAAGAAAACCGAATGTAATTGCCATTGCGGTTTCACAGATTTTACCATACACTGTAAAAACTGTGTTTAGAATCAATGCAAAAAATGCAGTCCGATTTTTTATGTGTTTAACTCGTAACATGTTCAATTTGCAACATGTTTAGGTTTACGTTTAGAAATTAAACATGTACAAAACTGGTTATATCTACTTTTTATTTTGAAAATTTCCTCTGTCAACATTTTCGTCTCTTTTTTCGTTCTTCAACGGGGAAAAGAGAGAATGGATTCATCCGAAACTCGTAACAGAATAAAACGTGTTAAGCAGACTTTGTCCGGGAAAATAATAGAAAAGGCGTACATGTTTAGCTATATGACATATTCCTAAACCTGTTTACACCTAAACATGTAACCACTTGTGTTTTATAGCTAAGCGCGATTTTTACAGTGTATATGGTCTTTTCGCACGTCTGGTTTACAATGCAGCCCTGTCGCCAGCGTCTGTTCATAGTTTCGATTTAAAGACTTTGAATAGCGGGTGAGCATTGCAACAACAACAACAACAACATTTTTAAGTTATTTATAAAGTTAACCCTAGCTTTGACACTGAACAGGTAAAACTTATGCTAACTGAGCATGAGCGATTTGGGCTAGCCTGGTAACAACATGTGTACTCACTGCTCGGTTGGGTAGCCGAAGTAATCGTCGTTCTCACTATGTCTGGTCATGTGTATAGGTCGTTTGCAAAAAAAGTGGACGGCAAAAAATCGATTTAATTTCTTTCCTACTGAATAAATTTTCATGAAACTTTGCAGACCTTAATCTATTACCCATACAAACTAATGCAAGGAAACTAAGAATTTTTTGACATCTATAATACTAAATAAACGAAGTAACGCATAAACTGCAAAATTGGTGGCATTTTCAAGCGTAATTTCTATACTCACGGTGCATTACCATATCGGACGCTATCTGTGAAAATCTGCGTTACTTGACTCTATCTGTGAGTGCTACGGACTCTATTTGTTACTTGCCATGAACGCTTCGGCGATTCAGTTGAAGAAAAAGGGACAAAACGTGGAAGTGCTGGGTTTCATGGTTTCCACGGAACACATACCTTATTTTTCCTAATATTTACGTCGATATTATTCAGCTAGCGATGTTCAGTGCTTGTCATCAGTGAAATCAAATGCAGCGTGATGGTGCAGGAGCGTACATGGCCCATGAAAACAAGGAAAAACTCAGTGTTTTTATTTGTAGGTAATGAATTTTGAAGATAATTATGTTCTTTATAATTTACACATGTCGTTAGGTGTATAAATAAAATCTTTACGTTAATATCAATGTTTAAAGGACACCACCCATTATTTTCAATGTTCCGGATTCTATTTGTGTCTTCGAAATAATGTAATTTTATGCCAACGGACAGATATTTGTCCTCAAGGCAACGGACTATACTTGTGAGCAGCGTACCTTACTGTGATGTTTGTTTTCTTTTTTTCAGCCAAAAACGTCGTAAAAGATCAAACTTGTGGTTGCATTAGCCAAAGCTATTCCTGACCAGGCCTAGACCTCCTAAGCGGTTAACCAGTACAATGAAACGACTCGTTTGTTCTTCATCCAGATTTTCGTGTGTGTCAGAGAGAGACTGAAATTCAGCGTAGGCCTACATGTTGAATATACGTCATGGGCGGATATTGATACATGTCAGAAACTTATTGTCGGCAGAAGGGTTACCGAGAACAATAACAAAATATGGACCACCCTCTGTCTATCTTTATATGCTCTTTCAACAGTTTAAAAAAGCTTTACTTTTAATATTCAAATAAAAAATATATTTTACTGGCTTGCCTGACACCTTTTCGAGCGACTTAATGTCTAGAGCGAAAAATACTTCAATTCGGAACACGCACTCCCGCCGACCGACGACTCTGGCTTTTTGATAACTGATATCATAACTTTGTATATATTTCCTGTTAAAGATCATCTCTACTTTTAAAGATAACGGTTCACTCAAAAGATGTAAAGGAAGTTGAAGATGCTCTCCATTTATGGGTTTCTTTGACCTAATATCATGCATATAGTTACACCAACCTATAGATATTGTTCATAATAAACCGCAACTCTAGGTGTCCACCACCGTTTGTACTTATAACTATTCTATTCATTCTATTCTATCCCATAACCTTACTAGGTCGTTGGGGCACCACATATGACTTCGAAACAATCCCTTTCTACCTTGTCCCGTCTTCAGCTGCCCCAGCCGAGCTGGCAAAATCAATTCCTGTCCACTCCTTGATATTGTCTTCCCACCTCCTCCTCCGTCCACCTCCTCCCCACTCCCCTTTCACTGTACCCTGAAGAATTATCTTTGCTAAACCAGAAGACCTTGAGACGTGGCCAAACCACCCCAGCCCCCGCCTCCCGACCAGCGTCAGGAGCCCATCATATTCTCCAATTGCTGCTTGGATCTTCCTGCGAACCTCCTCATTGGTTATATGGTCCTTGTACGAAATATACAGTAACCATCAGTAGTATCTCATTTCAAAGGTCTGCGTTCTTTTCTTTAACTCTGCTGTCAAGGCCCACGATTCACAGGCATACAAGTCTCACTCTTGATCCAAGAGACATGCCGCTATCCCTCCAAATTAGTTTTAGCTTGGTAAGAGCCGAAATGGCCTGTGCAATCCTTGCAAGAACCTCCTGTTTTTAGCCATCGTCTGAGACAACTGACCCAAGGCATTTGAAGTTGCTTACAGTACCCAGCTTCTGCCCTTTTACCTTGATCTCCCTCTGGATGCCATCTGTGATGTTCGTCATCAATTTGGTCCTCTCAACACTGATTGTCATCTTACACCTTGTGCAGGTTTGGTCGAGACTTTCAGCTAAAGCCTCTAGTTCCTGCTCTTCCACAGCTAGAGCGTCTATGTCATCGGCAAACCGCAGATTGGCAATGTCTCTGCCGCCCATGCCAGCCCCCGCCACGTTCTTCCAGAGTATCAGACATGATCCATTCGAGAAAAATGTTGAAGAGGGTGGGTGACAGAAGACATCCTTGTCTTACTCCAACTCTTGTTCTGAACCATTCTCCTGTGCTGCCATTGATTAGGACTGCACTTGTAGCCTTGTATAGCTGCTCAATGGTGCGAACTAGACCTGCACCGACATAGCACCACCGCATGGTGGCCCATAAGGCTGCATGCCATACCCTGTCAAAGGCTTTTTTGAAATCAATGAAGACACGGCACAGATTCTGCTGATGTTGGAGATACTTTTCACACAGGACTGTAAGGCTGAAGATCTGTTCTGTGGTGCTCCTTCCCGCTCGGAATCCAGCCTATTCCTCAGCGATTATCTCTTCGGCTTGTGGTTTAAGCCTGTTCAAGATGGCTTTCAGCATGACTTATAACTGCAACTGCAAAAATATGTATACGCGCGTATTGAAACGTTGATTCATTTCTTCGGCTTTAAGGTGACCAAAACACTCTGAAAAGTTTTAAAATGTGTGCAAGAAGAGGAATCAATCAATCATGAACGATATCTAAATAGAAATCTTTCTCGTGTTGATACCATTTTCGGATCACTATATACAAATGTAGGCCCATGCTTCTGAAGCACAGTTTCAGATGATATTGGCAGATAAAGTCCTGTGTGAAGCACGATTAGCCGCTGATAGAGTCTGGTGCCAGGCGCATATAGCATCCGGTGTCATTGTAAAAGGTAAAATAAAAGGTAAAAAAAAAAAACGATTTTCTTCAAAAAGGAGATATTCTTTCAACTCAGAGCCTTACAAAATTTTAAATTCATTCATTAGGGTCAAACTTATCCAACCGATCTGTTTTCTTTCCATTGCGTTCGCAGCTGGTCGGCGTTCAAAGTGGACACACTCTTCAAAATTGTCAAATCTTGACCTTCATTCCAGCTTGTAGACACGAAAGTAAATACGAATTAGGCATAACAGCTATAGATACTGGAAGACACGGACGTCTGATGTTCCGTGCACCTTATGCCCCATATGAAAATGTGTTGTTTACAATTATATTAGAGTTTATTAACACCACCCTTACCTCGTTTTCCATTTTGGGACGGATAGAATCCTAAAGTAACGCAAATAGACTCCGAAATACACAGATAGAGTCCCGTTTTCTCAGATAGCGTCCGATATGGTTATGCACCGTGATACTGGTTCTTTCGCATCATTGATAATTTCGGTTAGCGTGTGTTTTAGTTTCACGTAGATTTAAAGAATTTGGGAATTAAATTCGTCTTTCATTTTAAATTCTCCCAAGTATTTTTTTAGAAACTTCGATGTCAACAATGGGTGCGTTCGAGTGAAATTATCGTCTACTCGAATACACGTTTTAAATTAATCCGGTCGTTTCGGTTCTGCGTCGTTATATCGGCGCGCTGCTTAGCAAGTCCAAATTTAGCAGGTTCTAATGCAAAAATCCGACCAATAAACGTACGTCATTCCCCATAAATAACGATTTTTTTTTGTTTTTTTTTGCTCATATGTCTAAACGGATGAAGAACTAAATGGTCATAGTCCCGACGGCCCTGGCTCGAAACGACCCATTTTCTTCCAGAACGATAGTAAATACGAGTAGCCAATCGAACTCGCCCATTGAAGAATAAAGCACAACGCACATGGTCTTTCGAAAAGTTGGACGGACACACGGCGCCAAGTGTGTTCGGCTATGGTTACGTACCGCTGAGCCACTTGGGGAACGTCGTTAGGAGAATTCAAACTGAACTGAACTTTCGAAAAGACAAAAATTAAAAATGTCTAAGGTTAACACACATGCGCCAGGTACGAAAGGGCATTTTTTCCAGCGAAGCAGACAAATCAATTTCAATGATTCAACGAAGCTAAATAAGCCTTTAGTCTTCAGAGGGCTTGAATATTTTCCCCCAAAACGTTCCAGGACCCAATTTTTCCAGAAAAAAAAATACCCAGGACAGGTCACATAACCAAGATGGCAAACAATTATTATGGTAAAAACTTTCAAAAATCTTCTCCCCCAGAACCACGCCGGGCCGCGTAGCGCAATCGGTAGGACACCTGACTCATAAGTCAGAGGTCCTGGGGTTAGTAACAAGAAGCTATCGTAAGCCCTACGATGATCTTACGATTGTCGTTACGCTGTCGTTCGTAACTTTTTGATTACCAAAAAACCTTCGCAACTTACGAAAAGTTTAAGGTAATGTCGTATCTTACGACAATTCCAGGGCAGTCGTTTCGCCTTCGTAGCATATAATCTGCTTAAGTCACTGTTTTAATCAAAAGCAGAGAAAAGGAATACCACAAAAAGTGAGTATTGTTTAAAAATTATCCAGTAAACATTCGTGTAGTTTAGGTGACAGTATTACATTAACGCACTATTGCAAAATTTTACCTTCTTCCGGGTTCTTGTAGTGGCATTTGCAGCATGAAACATTGTGACATTATTCTTATTTATGGCCTCAACAACGATTTTTTGTGGCTCGTTAGAACAGTCTCAGTGAGGCAGTTCTAATGAGGCACAAAAATCTATGGTTGAATAATACACCAGTAAATCCCACTTTCCTCCATATAAAGGTAGGGGAGGAGGAGGGGGAGGGGTACCGGACTGCTCAATGATTGTAATTGTTGACGTCATATGGACTTTTTATAATCTTAAGCACCCCGTTACAGAAAGATTCATTAACTTCTTTTCTGCGTTTGATGACCTTTAGTGTAACTGGTTGTCCGTATTCATTATCCAGCTTTTTCATGTTGCTGTGGGTGTAGCATCTTCGCAAGCGAAGGGTATTTGTTCCACTTTGTTCCTTACGTACCTAGGGAACAAAGTGGACTTAGTACCGTTGACTAGCGAAGATAAGGATGCAGGGTATATACTGTTTTATTTCGAATTTAAGTGCTTTTCATGATTGGCTTAATTTCATGCCGTTTCTAGGCTAATCATTTTTATTTTTGTATGCTAAGAAACTTAAAATAAATATTTGTTTGCTTTTCTTCCAGACATGGCTGCTCTATTAATGGTTAGATGTAGACGACGTCATGCGATATTGCCGCCCTTAAGGGATCGCCGAAATCCGTTAGATCATATGGCAGATGACGAGTTGATCGGTAGATACAGAATGGATAGAAATTCCATATTTGAACTATGCCGAATTCTTGATCGTGATCTATATCATCCTACTCGACGTCACGGCGCCTTACCCGTTTCTCTTCAAATATGTATTGCTCTCAGGTACTATGCCACAGGCAGCTTCCAGTCAGTACTAGCTGATGGTCATGGTGTAAGTACGATGGCAGTCTCAAGATGTATCCACAGTATTTCTTATCATCTCACAAGACGCATGAATAGGTTTATACAATATCCTGTAGATGTTGGTTTACAGCGTCAGATAAAACAGGGATTTTACGGCATTGCCAATTTTCCAAAAGTTTTAGGAGCCGCGAATGGCACGTTTATTCCGATTAAAGCTCCCAGCGACGACGAACATCTTTACGTGACACGGAAAGGTTTTCATGCAATAAACGTTCAGGGTATTTGTGATTCGGACAACATCTTTCTAAACTTAGTTGCTCGGTGGCCTGGTTCCACCCACGACTCTTTTATTCTGATGAATAGTCAGGTATCAAACATATTTGAAACGGGACAAGTACAAAATGGATGGCTTTTAGGTGACAGCGCCTACCCCTTAAAACATTGGCTCTTGACGCCTTTACAGAATCCTCATAACGCTGCCGAACTTCGTTATAACCGTGCACATAAAAGAACACGTTGTGTTGTTGAAAGAACCTTTGGTATGTGGAAAATGAGATTTCGTTGTCTCCACAAGACTGGGGGCTGCCTTACTTTCTCGCCGAGCAAAAACGTTAACATTATAATAGCAACTGGAATATTACATAATGAATGTGTACGAAAGAGGTTACCATTACCTAATGACGATACAAATGAAGATGATGCTGACAGTGACGACGAAGGCAGTTTCACAGATGATGAAGAAAACAACGTCGGCGACGAAGATGATCATGGCGATGACCAAAGTGGACAACAGACTAGAGCGGAATTGATCAATTCAGCCTTTAGATAAGTGTATAATTGGCTGAATTATAAATTTCGACGGATCACGTTTCTTGCAAGCTGTGACATACTTTGACAATATTTGAGTTTAATGACAAACTTACTGAATGTTATAAATAAATACAGACTTTCTTGTACTAAGAAATGGGCCGTGACACAATAAAACCAACAAAATGGTTGCGTGCCAGCGCAGACTCAGATCAGCCTGGGCATCCGCCCAGTCCGATCAGAGTTTTCGTTGTCCGTATGACGGTAGTTTAGACCCTCAGCTACCCTTTAAGCGCAAAGGAAAGACTCTGATAAGACTGTGCGGATGTCCAGGCTGATCTGAGTCTGCGCACAACAACTCTGTTGGTTTTCTCGTGTCGCGGCTCAAATCTTATAACTCGAAATGGCTTGTATTCGTATTAACTTCTTCTGTCAACATAGAAAGCTGTTGAATTTGTTTAAGGAACTCCTTGAAGGACTTCTGACTTCACAGCTTCATAACTTCTTACTTTCATCTTCATAACTTCCCATTTTCTACTTATAAGTCAGCAGGAGAAGAAAGTAAAAATCGTAAGTAGAATGTCAGAAATCGGAGGAAAGCAATTGCTATTTACCTCATCTAAAACACGGAAATAAATAATCATTTGTTTGAGAAAATCTGAAGCTTTTGTTGATAGAATTTCAGTTTGTAATGCCATTGAAATTTCGGCGCCGCATCGCAAGAACTGTTTGCCATGCTTCGATACGAGTGACATCATAGATAATGTTAACATATCAACTAAAAGTTCTTATTGATGTCAAAGTTACGTCATATTGCCGTCATTCTGCCAAGGTACTGAGCACAGCAGTTGGAAACTCCATAGTTGCAATGACAACAGATTTATGATGTCAGCAGGTGTCGGAGCATGGCAAACAGTCTATGCCATGCGCCCCTCGAATTATAAGTGAGATGGTATTTGAAATTCATACGATGGAAAAGTGGGATTTTCTCAAACCTATAACTCGTTTTCAACTAATTTAATTCTCTGTTATAAGAGCCTTAAAATGCCAGGCGAAGCTCTAACAGGCCACAGTCTATTTATTATTATTATTCTCTTTTATTTTTCTAACACAAAAGACCTGAAATTTCATGTGAATTTCTGCTAACAGACGATTAACATGGACTGTCAAACCTTAACTTTTTTGGAAAATTAAATAAAATAGACTGACATCTGCAGCAGCTGTGATTTACGCTATAGCACGACTAAAATGTATCCATGGATACTTTAGGATACGTTTAGCTATGACGATTCATTTTGATTTTACCATAAAATCAAAATGAATCGTCATAGCTAAACGTATCCTAAAGTATAATAGTATTATATTTTACCAGATAGTCGAACTGCTTCAACAGTTTGTATTCCGATATTTGTGTGGAGAAATAATAAATAACTCTGTATATAATTTGAATTCTTTTTAGTCATGTGCCAACTAAAATATCACTTGTTTGCTAGTATTCGTACCAAATAAAATGACAATGGGCTAATTATTTTAGTCTAAGTGTAAAATGAAATTTTAATCAAGCACAGTTACTCAGCGAGCACGTGACGTCGAAATGACACCATAGTAACGTCGATGCGATGTTATTACGCCGCATGGACGTCAATACGACGACATTATTACTTCATGTGCCTGCTGGGTAAGAAACATCAAATGCAAAGTACATGTAAAGCGACCAGCTTGTACGCTAAACAGAAAAAAACTAAATCTCTGATGGCAACGCTGTGGGATAAAAAAACAGTCACCGGAAACAATACCTGCAACTTGGGTAGCACAACAGTCGAGTAGGAATTTGACCTAACATATTCATGGAAATCATGGTTTTCCCATAACAGTTATTGAAAACTTTTGCCCAGTTCTCTTTCTCCCCGGATATCGACACATCAATGTTCTTCAAAAAAGTCATTTTTGATAGAAGATAAATGAAGTCTTCCGGTAGAATTGGCGAAGCGTAATTGACCACGAATGTTTTGCATATGTGTAGCCTTTCCGCAAGGAAGAGCTGGTGTTCTGTTGTGAAAGGAACTCCTCTGATCTCAAAATGTTCCAGGTGTTTTAAAACTGGTTTAACCATGTTAATTATCTCCTCGATGCGGCTGGGTAATATTTCCCAACCGACGAAAACTAAAGTTTGCAAACGGTCGTGATTTTCTAACATATTACACTCTATATTGGGGAGCATTAAATCCAATTTAAGTTTCAGTTCTCGCAGGTTACACATTGACTGTACTATCCTGAGGACACTATAACTCGGCAAGGGCTTTAGAATTTCAACCGAACTATAAAGTTTCCAGTACCACTCTGACTTTACAATATTACGCCATGACAAACAAACATTAGATACAGTGGTGGCGATCTCTTCTAACGGAAGATAGAAAAAGATCCTTGCCCAAATTTCTGAAGGTAAAGCTTCTTCCTTTCTGTATCCCTGAAAAGAATTGTACCATGCTGTAAATTGGAACTTCTTTCATACAGAACGGCATATACATGTAACTGAGCCGAAACACGACAAAACCAAGAAAGTGGCATGCGCGTCCCGCGAAAACTCAGATCATCCTGGGTATCAGCCCACTCTGCTCAGAGTCTTTGCTGTCCGCATGAAGCTACTGTAGACCATAAGCTACCCTTTAAGCACAAAGTCTCTGGCCAGACTAGGCGGCTGTTACCTGAGTCTTCAATGGGCGCACATGGCACTCTGTTGATTTTGCCATGTCGCTGCTCAGTTAACATTGTATCACACTTTCAGCTGTTAATGCTCATGGTCCTCAATTACAGTAAAACTCCGACATTTCAAAGATTTCAAGTCGATTCTATTATCACAGTTCGAAGTAACATTTTTTTCTTTCATTAGCAAAGTACCAGTCTTTGATGATATTACTATCATCACACTCTGCTTCTATTTGCATGCAAAAAATAAACAAGGCATGATATCAAAGTCATGTTCTACATTTTTTAATTATGATTGTTTGGTGTTAGTGTCCCTTTAAACAGTATTTCAGTATTATGGAGACGATGGAGGGTTGATCGGGAAATGCAATAGAATACCGTCTGCTGTCGAAAAATGGACAAACGCTACTAGGGTCGACGCTAGGGTCGACGTAATTGTTGACGGACGGACGGACGTACGGACGAACGAACGAACAGGATGACTGACGGACGGACGGAAAAGTGGACTGCTATATCTTACTTGCTAAAGCATGTGCGATTCAAACAGCATGAAATAATTTTAATATCAGTTCTCTAACACGTCCTATTTGGAGAAGCCCTGTAAACCCCACACTGTACAGGAAGATGTGGGCTTTACGACGTTATTCGCTATTTTTTTCCATTCATGATATATACATAGATATTGTGGCTCATCAGAAGCATCTCTCTGAGTCGGTTCTAATGAGCCCCAATTATATACGTTTGACGAATAAATGAGAAAAATATGTCTTTTCAGGTAAGAATAATAAAATAAAGCCGTATTTTGCATGGGTGCGTTAACGTAATGTCAAAGAAGCCAATGTTTCAGTCCTTGCCATGACGATTCAATATGAGTAGTTCAGCAGTCTCGTCTAAGCTGTAAAAAGGTCTTTTTACAGCCTTTAAAAAGGAGTCCTACACTGTAAAAATTTCCGTAGATTTTACGGTAGAATAACTGGCAACTAGCTTCCAGTTTTGCGGGCGTTTGCCTGTAGAAAATAGTTGGAAATTGCGATATAGTAGAGTTATATTTACTGGCCGCACTCGAAAATACCTTTATAGTGTTGAAGGGCAACAGGACCAAAGCATTACATGTTCTTTTCTATCCTACTCTGCTTGATAATTCTTGCATTTTATATGGGCGCCCGTAAAAATAACGGGAAATGGACTGGCAGCTGGTTGCCAACTATTCTACCGTAAAATCTACGGATTTTTTTTTACAATGTATACTTGTACTATATTACCTTAATAATTGAGATAATTCGGACTGTAAGCGTAATCTTGATACTGGGTATTTGTTTGACTACCAGTAAACTCTCCTCTGGTGGATACACGAGCATCTGGTCGCTGATTGGCAACAACCTCTAAAAGATTAATTATACGGTCCTCTTTCTCAGCCCTTGACCTTTCAATAGCTAGACGAGCCTTCTCTACTTCAAGTCTCTCGCTTTCAATTGCAAGCCTTTTCTTTTCAATAGCGACTATGTCATCTTCGGCCACACTCTTGGATTTTTTCGGCATTTTGGCAGCTTTAGATTTTCTTGCTGGAGGGATGTACTGTGGTGATGCACTAGCTGCTCTACTGATAGTACATGCACTTGAACTTGTGCTTGGGGAAGGTTCTAAGATGAGGGAAGGTGACTGAGAACCTTCCCGATCCGTCTCTTCAGTATCAGAGAGCACACTTTCAGGATTTTCATGGCATTGCAAGAACGTGTCGGGAAGATCTGACTGGGTATCCACACCTTCTGGAATTCCAGACACAGCCAGCTCACCAATAACAGCTAGTACCCTTTCCTCCAGGGGCGTCAGCATCGGCGTATCGTTTGTCCCGCCTCCCGTCTGTTTCTGACTTCGAGCTCTCTTGGCAGCCTTAATCTTTACAACGCTCGCCCAGTCTTGCCACTTACGCCGAATCTCGTCCACAGTTCGATTTATTTGAGCAACAGAATTTACTGTGCTTGCAACATCGTTCCAACTTCTCTTCTTTCGTTCCAGCGATATAGTGTCACTAAATTTGCCAAAGAGTATAGATTTTCTACTCCCTACCTCATCGCACAACGCTTCCAGTTCTTCTTGGCTAAAATTTGGTCTTCTAGCTCTCTTTTTTTCCATCTTGGTTGGTTACTTCTGACCATTAGATTATTTATTTCGCGGTCTACACACTTCTTACCAATACACAGTGTCATCGTAAGAAATATTTACGAAATGGAGCTTACGAATACGTTACGAACGCTTCTTGGTAAAGAAGTTATGATCTCGTAAAGGTCTCGTAACGCATTCGTAGAGACTTCGTAGCACCTTCGTAAACCAAAAACTTACGAAATTTTCTTGTTACTAACCCCTGGGTTCGAAACCCGGTCTGGCCACATACTTTTCTTTCTCCTTCCGCTGATTCAAGAAGGGCAGTTGTCAGTTACCGGCGAAAGTATGTGCACTTAGTACTGGTTAACCGCTTAGGAGGTCTAAGCCTGCCCAGGTTAGGTTAGGTTAACTGACCGTCCCGACATGACCTTAGCTGTTTACCGTGGACGTTAAGCATCAGATCAACCAATTCTCCCCCAGAACCACAAATCCTATGATCTTGAAACTTAGCATGTCGCATCAAGGACTCAAAAGCTCAACAAAATTTATAAATATAAATGATGACCCTGGGATGACCTTGATCTGTTTTACGGCAAGGTCAACTTTTGAGTCACTTAGGTTTTTCTATAGGAAAAAGTGAAAAAAGTTGATTTTTTTAGAAACAATGCAGTCTGCTACCTGAAAGCTTGTAGATGCAGACAACTAATTAGGTAAATGAAGCTTTAGTGAGTATTCATGGTAAAGGTCATATCTTCACCTGGGCCTAAGGCCATTTACATTGAAAAATTAAATTTCGCTTTTTTATATAAACTTGACCATCATGAAATATTTCCGCGCTTGCGCGGGCTCTTTTCTAGTTTAAATAACAAATTGTCAGATCACCTACATGTTAAAATCTGTCCCTAATCTTTGAAGTTTTACGCTTGGTTGATGCAGCTTTGGAACAGCCAGTGTTGTACAGACTATATCCCTTATATGGACATTTACTTATATACAGGAGAAACAAACAAAAAATCCTTTTCAAATGATTGGCCCAATATATCTTTAAAGCCTCTTGTTTACCCAGTAGTGAGTGAACACATTTCAGACCAAATGGTAATTTGTGAATGAGTAATAGTATTGGTATAGTAACTATAGGACAAAAATGGCTGTTGTACCATTATGCTTACCTCCTGTGTAAGGATGGCATAAAACTGAGAAGAAAAATATTAATGATGAATAGTGAATAAATTTATTCAACGGTCGAAAAATTCTACATTTCCTAGTCTGAGTTCGTATACGTAACAGATTAAGGTATGCAAAGTTTCATGAAAATCTATTCAGTATTAAAGAAATTATATCGACTTTTTGCCCTCCACTTTTTAGCAAACGGCCTATACTTATGATTTATTTGCCTCAACTTTGATATGTTTACATATTTATATAAATGTACTGTAGCGTGTACCTTAACGTCTGAGCTTATTCTGTGGCTCACTTGGCTCACACACGTCACAAATACAATATTGAATTAAAAGTTTAACACTTGATCAATTTAGTTCAAGCTATTTGCTATGATTATAATTATGCCAATTTATATTGAGCGACTTGCTCGGACAATGATTGTTGATAACTTAAAAATGAGCTGACTGCTCAAACAAATCATTAATCAAAATGCAATTACAGTATAAAAAGAATCAAGAGCTATGCACATAAATAATCAAAATTTTAGTGGCTCAGTAAGGCTCTTATCTATCAGAGTCAGTATTCAAAGCTGAATATTGAGCTCCTCCTCTGCTACTAAAGATATTGACAAGTAGGAAAATATATGTTTATCTACAGGGTAGGAAAGCCAATTTTCCACGCACGTCTAAAACTCTGTAGAAACTAATATTACCCTACTGAATATCTCAAACTGTCTTCTTTAGAACCTATACAAGAACTAACTCTAGCAGATTTCAGTTCAGTTCAGTTCAATTCTCCTAACGACGTTCCCCAACTCATCTGAGCTTTATATACACCTGCAACCTAGGACTGAAACTAGACTTCAATTGATTAGCTGATTATAAGTGCAATATCATTGGTTTGAAATTACTAGATTAAATTATTTTCATGGGCTGGAATCCGAGGCAAATGATTGGATCAAACTGTAGCTGATTTCAATCCACTTCCTGTGTTAAGCTTTTGTACAGAACTAAAGGGGTTATTTTGTCACATTACCCACGCCTCGAATTTCATGCATCCCGCATGACAATACAAAACTTTTCATAGCCGATTTTGATTTTGATTATTATTATTATTATTTTCATGACTGGTTTTATTTATATTTTGTGATTACGACATGAACAAGAGTAATGTGCAGATAAGTAATAGTTTGTACTTATGAGAACAACACGTTCAATGTTTCAGATGAATGAGTGAGCATAATGAACTTTATAGGCTCTACATGACAAATCATTCCTACTGAGAACCAAGTCTTGGTTCTTATGAAACAAAACAGAAATAATTTTAAAATTTGGTCACATAATCTGACTTCCAGTGCGGAGGTCTTCGCGTTCTTCGCGTATTATCATCAGGAGGCAGACATTCAACTGGGTCTACATCCTCAATATCAATGATAACGTCGTCACTTGTTCTATTACCGGTAGTCTGCTCAACGTTCTTTCGTTAACTTCATTCTCTTATAACTGAGGTTTCTTAGCACGCATCCGGTCTACATAAATGATCTGTGGTGTTCCTCTTGGACCACAAAATACGTTATAATCGACATCTGAGCATTTCTCTGAATGAACCTTTCCAATAATTTGTCAGTTTAGGAGACTGGCCGGGCA
Source organism: Ctena decussata (assembly GCA_963989385.1). NCBI lineage: Eukaryota > Metazoa > Mollusca > Bivalvia > Lucinida > Lucinidae > Ctena > Ctena decussata. Next base: position 4,070,987 of record OZ022500.1, read on the forward strand.
AATGTTTAGAGATGAACTCATATGCCTCATCATTTGGTTCAAATGTTTGCCAGCTCGTTTTCTATATTCTGGTATGCTTTTCACACTTGACGGCATCTCATATATCAGATCGAGTGGAGTAGCAAACTCGCACCCTAACATAGAATAATTAGGACTACAACACTTTGTTTCATGCTCCACTGATCTATACGCCATCATTACGAATTGTAACTGATCATCCGTATCAAAGTGGTGGTCATTAACATATGACCTCAACATTCTTACGAGTTGTATTGAACCCCTCTACCATTCCATCTGATTGACGATGATACGGCGTTGTGCGCGTTTCTTTATATGTAAGAGCTTGAACATTTTTGAGAATACATAACCTTCGAATTGTCTTCCTTGGTCTGAATGTATTGACACTTTTCACATCCTGCAATATAATGTTTAACATCTTTTTGAAGACCCGGCCAATAGAAAGACTGTCAAACTTTGCTCAACGTTTTTTCTAATACCTCAATGACCTGCTGTCGGGTGATTATGGCAGTATGGCAGCACGTTGCGACGCTCGCTCAATGGAAATATTGCTTGAAGAATTTCTCCTTTCTGGTCTTTCCACTTTCAATACAACATGTTGTCTATAATCAGCATTTGTCTTTGAGACCACAGCGATTTCGCAGCTGACCCCGCAGAGCTTGTTTCTGTAGCTTGTGGCTTCTTGCTATTCTCAATCCAGCTCCTAACGAAAGATATATATTTATCATTATGTTGAAGCCGCTTTAATGATTTTTCATTTCTAGGAAACTCATTGATTTCTGCAGAATCCCTGTTCGACTCACTCTTTAAAGTTCTTACACTAGCTTCTTTACTTTTTTTACCAGTACACTGCTTGCAGTTGTGTCTACAGAATGCATCTGCGTTTCTATGCTGAGCTCCTGGGCGATGTTCTATGACCATGTCATATGTTTTAATCACTTCTATTCATCTTGCTAGCTGGCCCTCGGGGTTCTTGAAGTTCAATAGCCATTTTAATAGCAATGATCAGTTCTTATATTAAACTGTTTTCCATAAAAGTAATGTCGAAAATATTAGACAAAGAAAACAACTGCCTGCTAGTAGCTCTTTCCGGATGACGCAGTATTTTCGCTCTGACTTTGATAGGGCTCTGCTCGCATATGCAATCACTTTCCCTTCACCATCTATCATCTGGGAACGAACGATTCCTATTGAAGTGTTGCTGGCATCTGTGCCCAGACCAAACGGCTCTTTGAAGTTTAAGTATCTCAAAATTGGGGACTGAGTCAGTTTTGATTTCAATGTATCAAACGCTTCTTGGCGATCTTCTGTCGAAGCTTTTATTTTTCTGTGTAAGTTTATTCAGAGCTTTCACTATAGCGGAAAAATTTCTAATATATCGTCTATAATAACTACAGAGTCCCACAAATGATCTTACACCCCTGACATTATTTGGTCTCACCAATCTTTGATACCTTGATTCCTTAAAGGATCTGTTGCAATTCCAGCTGGAGAAATATTATGTCCCCCATACTCAACTTCAGAAAAGGGATGACTTTTCTTTGCCTTAAGTTTTAAACCTGCTGTTGATAATCTTTCAAATACTTTCTGTAGATTTTATAGCATCTCTTCAAATGTCTTGGCTATGACAATTATATCGTCGAGATAAATCAAACAAATATCCCATTGTAAGCCACTGAGGACAGTCTCCATGAGCCGCTTAAGCGTGGCAGGGCATTGCAAAGCCCAACCGAAATGACCTTGAACTGGAAATGTCATCTTTTGGAGACAAAAGCTGTTTTTGGTTTATCTTCACGTTCGAGGTCTATCTGCCAGTAGCCAGAAAATAAGTCTAACTAGAAATGTTTTTTTATAGAAAAAAATGATGTCCCCCCACCAGCCCATTTCCCATCCCCTCTAATGAATAAAAAGCAATTCAAGTAAAATATCTAGGCAAGTTTGGAGAAAATCCATCCACTGATTCCAAATATATTCTACATAGATGACTATGACCTTAAAAATGAGGTCAAGGTCACCAAAATCTTAACAGCTCTTTAAGTTGTCCCAACGATGTATCCATGTAAGTTTGGTGAAATTCCATCCATTGGTTCAGGGGATATAGTCGGTACAAGAAATTGTCATCCAAGTCCTCCAGTGTCCTTGAAAATGAGGTAAAGGTCACCAAAATTTAATCAACTCTTAAACTTGTTCAAGTGATGTATCCCTGCAAGTTTGGTGAAATTCCATCCATTGGTTCATGAGATATATTGGGTACAAGAAATAGTCATCTAAGTCTTTCAGTGACCTTCAAAAAAGGTAAAGGTCACCAAAATCTTATCAGCTCTTAAACTTATTCCAATGATGTATCCATCCAAGTTTAGTGAAATTCTATTCATTAGTTCAAGAGATATCAAGAAACTGTCACGCCGACGCTGACGCCGACGCCGACGCCCGGGATCCGCACTAAAAACAATATGTCCCCCCTCACTTTTGGTGGGGGGACATAATAATGAGAACCATTAAGCGCCAGATAAATGGTCCAATGGTCTATTCTCGGTAAAGGAAAAACGTCTTTGATGGTAACACCGTTTAACCGTCTGTAAACAACGCAGAATCTAGTTGTACCATCTTTCTTTTTAGCAAGCACGACTCCAGCTGCCCATGGGCGAACAGTTGGTTCAATTACATCCCGTTCCAATATATCGCCAACGTGCTTATTTACCTTCTCATTCATGCATGATGTCTAAGCAGTTCTTTTACCTGATTTCTCTGTTTTCCGTTCACTCTTTTACTGATTCTGTTTAAGAGTTCAATCAAAGCAGGTGGCAAGTTGTTATCTGTCGAACCATCGTTATAGTCCAGGCAAACTGGCGATTTTTTCGCTAAACCCAAAACAAATTGCAACAAAAGCTTTTTTGCATTTGTGTTGAGGACTAACATTCACATATGACATATCAAAAGTAGGATAAAATCGGATAATGCAAAATATATTTTTTCTGCTTTTTTACATGGGCCTATTTGCGTCTTAAATATACCAATTATTTGTAATGTTTTATATGACATAACATTATTGCTGTGAGTTTTATTTCTAAGTACATATTCTGCCTCTGCCAGAATTGAATCTAGAAGCTTATGATTGAATTTGACACATTTTGTTGTTGAATGTAAAGCCATCTAGGTCTTAAAATGGTATAAATTACCCCACCCACTTTATTTTGCCATAAAATCTGAAGTGAATTTTTGAAGGTCAGTAACCAAACTGCAAAAAAAAGATAGGTCATACTGATGACTTAGCTTATCATAAACATGCTTCAATTTAGAATACTGATCTCTGAAGGCATGAGAAGCCCGAAACAAAGGCACAAAGAGCAGAATACTACATGCATAATAACACAAACAGTGCAACATACTTATGAATAGTCATTGTAAATCTCCTCGACAGGATTTATGAAGGGGACCACTAAACATTGCTACTTACTAAATATGTAAGGTCTGGGCCTCATGGTTTCAGGGACGATGATTTTTTAAGATTTTCCCCATTATAAGTCTATGGGAGCTAATGACCCCTGGGGCGTTGCCAATGTGGACCCAGGGCATGGTTGGCAGGATTTATGTACGTGACAACTAAACATTTCTAAATACTAAATATGTAAGCTCTGGGCCTCATGGTATCAGAAAAGAAGATTTTTTAAAGGTTCTTTAGCGATATAGCTCTATATAAACAAATGACACCCTGGGGTGGGGTCAGTTTGGACCCCAGGGGCTTGATTGGCAGGAGTTATGGGACAGTAAACATTGCTACATACTAAATAAATATATAAGCTCTGGGCCTCACAGTTTCAGAGAAGAAGATTTTTTTAATTTTTCCCATTTTAAGTCTATGGGAGCCAAAGATTGATCCCAGGGGCTGGGGGCAATTTGGAATTTGGATCCCAGGGGCATGGTTGGCAGGATTTATGTATGTGACCACTAACCATTGCTAACCATTGCTACTTACTAAATAATATGTAAGCTCTGGGCCTTATGGCTTCAGAGAAATGTTTTTGAAGGTTCTCAGCTATATAGCCCTATATTAACAAGTGAGCCCTGGGGTTGGCCAAGTTTGCACCACATGGGCATGGTTGACAGCTTTTTTGCAGGAGACCACTAAACATTGCTACATACTGAATGTTAAAGCTCTGGACCTCATGGTTTCAGAGATTTTTTTAAGTTTTTCACTTCATAAGACTATGGGAGCTAAATAAATGCCCCTGGGCGTGGCCAATTGGGACCCAAGGGGCATGGTTGGCAGGATTTATGTAGGTGACCCCTTACCATTGCTACATACTAAATATGTAAGCTCTGGGCCTGACGGTTTCAGAGAGGAAAAATTTTGAAGGTCCTTTAGCTATATAGCCCTATATAAACAAATAACCAGGCTGGGATGGGGTCAGTTTGGACCCCAGGGGCATAGTTGGCAGGATTTATGTAGGGGACCACTAAACACTGCTACATGCTAAATATATCAGCTCTGGGTCTCATGGTTTCAAAAAAGAAGATTTCTTAAGTTTTTCTCGTCAAAACTTTGTGGGAGCTAATGACCCCTTGGGGTGACAAATTTGGATCCCAGAGGCATGGTTGGCAGGATTTATGTACGTGACCACAAACCATTGCTACATACTAAATACATAAGCTCTGGACCTCATGGTTTCATAGTGGAAAATTTTTGAAAGTTCTTTAGCTATATAGCCCTGTATAAAGCAGTGGGCCCCTAGGGTAGGGCCAGTTTGGGGTATGGATAGGCAGGAGTGATGTGGGGGACCACAAAACATTGCTAAATACTAAATATCTGGGCGTCATGGTTTCAGAGAAAAAGATTTTTTTAAGTTTTTCCCATTATAAGTCTATGGGAGCTTTATGTTGCCATGGCAATCAGAGTTCCAGTCTGATCTGCCCTTTAACCTTATGCAGTCAATCCCCACCCCAACAATGCTACACATAAAATTTGATCAAGATTGGGCAGATTGTTTAGGAGGTATTTTTTAAAGCTTGGAAGACGACGACGGACTACGGACCAAGGCTATACTATAAGCTCACCTTGACAGATCAGATGAAACCTTAAAGAACATCCCATATTTTAACATGAAATTTCCAGTGTCTCAAGGTCACTGAGGGGGCAATGGTGTAAAACGTAAGACCATTATCTAGCATAACTGAAAATATCAACTTAGGCTATCAATGGGTTAAAGAGATATGGGTGTTTTAATATACCCTATAACACCTAAAAGGTGGACATGGATGCGGGTGCAAACGCGGAGGCCGACACCGGGGTGACGACAATAGCTCTTCCTGAAGGTCATTCAGACGAGCTAAAACAATGACTTCTTTCCAGAGGAGTGGGCGGGTGGGGAGGTGGCTGTTAGGCGGGAAGAAGGTATAATTTGTAAATTTTGAACCAGAAAAGTAAACATTTTACCATTTGTTGATTCAAAAATGTCCTATAGGTTATCACCTAATATCTCAAAGCATGTCCAAGTTATCTGCATATTTAACCCTCTAGTGGTTTATCCTTTCAACACATGAAGTATTTAGCCGGGCCACATAGTACTGTTGGTAGCGCGTCTGACCAGAGGTCCTGTGTTTGATACGCGGTCCGGCTACTTACTTCCGTTTCTCCTTCCGCTGATTCAAGAAGGACAGTTGTCAGTTACTGGCTAAAGTATGTGCACTTAGTACTGCTTAACCGCATAGGAGGTCTAAGCCGGCCTAAGAATAGTGTCGTAAGGTTAACCGTCCGTCCCGACACGACCATGGCCGTTACCGTGGACGTGCAGCAACAAAATAACACTCTCAGATGTCCCATAATTTGATAAATAGGAGTTACATCAAACTGTTTTCTTCTATTGTTCTGTCACAGTCTTCATTTAAAAACATTGATTCTGTTTACTATCTTCGTTACTATCCATATTGTCCATCTGAATAGAGGTTATGGTAAAAGCAAAATTTGCACTGGTGGGTATAGTAATATACTATAGGATCGACCGGTTATGCATAATCAGAAATTTAATGGTAGACAAAAGCTAAAGAACAGTATATAACTGCTTTATCAACGACTTCTATATATTTAACTTGTCTAGAAATGATGTTTAGAAGTGGCTTTCCGACCAAAAGTAGCTGTGCAGTGGTTTAAATCCTTCAAAAACAAGACATATGAAAAAATCAAGTTTCGCATTCTCCGATTTTGTCCTACTTTTAGTATGTTAAAAATGTAGGTCTCAGGTGCTTATTACTGCGAAGAAACCTTTTGTTGCAATTTGTTTTAGGTTCTCCCACAATTTGACTGGACTATTAGTTTGTTTAAATTCAACTGCTCCTCAACAGGGCTCATTGAGGCTACAATAGTTCCAGAATGTACAACCTTTACATCTGGGGTGACATTCATTGTTCTCAGAGGAACTCTTTTACTAGTGCTGACTAAAATTTTTGCTATCAAACCACGGCCAGATTTTGTGAAATCTTCCTCGGGCTCAATTAAACCAATACCAGAGGGTATATTTTGTTTGTTTGGCAAATGTTCGTCTCCATATACTATGATCTCACTTTTAGGTGGTATATTGCACGTTTCACTCAAAGATATACGATAGCAATCAATGTCTCCTTCAGCGAACATTGGGACTTCAGTTATGCCAATGACTAATTTCCTATTGACTAGGTCAACCTTACTGCCATGTTAATTCAAAACGTCTAACCCTAGCACTCCATCAACTGACATTTCAGCCACCATAAGTACATGCTTAAAGCTCTTATAACCGAGATAAATGGTCATTTCAAATTTACCACGTACTTTCAAGGGCTCATTAGTCGCAGTAAAAATATTTCCATTTAACTTTGTTAAATTTTGACTCATTCCAAAGGATCTCATTAGCGCCTCATAAACATTTTCTGCTAAAATTAAGACAGTTGCTCCTGTGTCAATAAGGAGTATAGCCTCTTGGCTACCTATTTCACTCTTCCAAATAGCCCTGCATTGCCTGTGCTTCTATAAATTTAAAGAGTAACTACACTCCATTTTGTCTTTCTTTAGGATTTTTCTGCACGTTTCGGCCCTGATTGTTACCCGTATAAGAGCCACGACCTCTTCCACGACCACGGCTTCCGCGTCATTTTTTTAGAGCAACAGTCGCGCCCATAATGACCTGTCTTTCCGCAACCAACCCATTTTACATTCTTCTTATCCATTCTTTTTTGTGCCGAGGCTCCATATTGCTCATTTGAAGCTGAAACTTTTTTCATTTCTCTTATTTCTTTCTTGGGATTGCTCATTGATTTCTGCATATCATCTAATCGTTTAATCATTTTTTTCGAGCTCACTTTCCGTTGCATTTTGTTTTTCCGACATCTTCACACTTTCTTCCTTTGGGCCAATTGGTCTGAGAAACCCTTAGGATTCTTTGTTTCTCTGCTCAACTTGTTTAAATGCCTCAAGCTCAATGGCCTATTGAATGGCACCATTCAAAGTTGCTTGTCGAGCTTGTTTAATACGTAGCCGTGTGTCTGAATCAACTAGAACATCAATGCAGTATTCTTTCGCCAATGTTTCTCTTACATCAAGCGGAGCTGTTTGGTAGGCGAGATTCGTTAATCGTTTTATGCTTTGTCCAAGCTCTGGCATAGTATCTGAAGGCCTCTGTTTTCTTTCCCGTAACTCTGCTAAGTGGGGCTCGCCTGACCACGAAGTGAAACAGCTAAATAGAGAGTTTTTTTTTCTTCAGTCCAATTTCCCAATCCTGCAAATGCCTTAAAATGCGATTTATAGTCCAACCAAGATGACGATCCGTCATATGTTGCCAGTTTTATCAATACTGGAGGCTTGCGATATTCATTTTGCTCTTTACTCGTTTCTACGGACCCGTTTTCTGATTTACCGGTACTGATCTGCCTCTCCTGATCTTCCTTATAGTTTGCATTTTTTTGACCCTTTGTTTTGCTCTTTCTGACTTTTATTTGATTGTGATGATTCATCAGGTCTCAATGAGGTCGTTGTTTCCTTGTGTTTGTCTAGGTAATGACTGAGACTACTTTTCATCCTCTGGCGTCAAAGTTCTTGGCTCCCTTACTGGAGTGTCTTTCACCGATTTCTTTCTCACGCTATTAGTTGAGTCGATTGGCGACCATGGAGCTTTTACCAGTGGGAACGCGTATCTATGGCGAAGTAGTATTTTTAAACAGATGGGAACGAAAAAACATTCTAAATTACTGAGATTCAGATTCAATCGACGAACGTGTCGCAATTTCAGTGATGCTTTGTCGGCGAATCAAAATGCACACAGTCGAAAATAATATACGGTTTTATTCCTTACATCTTAATTTAATTCTTTATGCCTTTAAGAGCAGAACCAAACACCGAGATATTCGGTAATCGAACGTTTTACGTGATCATGTAAAGACGACTCTTATGCGCCAACTTCAATAGAATTTTCAAAATAAATCGACTTTCTTCCGTCTGCGGACATATGCCATGAAAACCCATGGTGTCTGCCCTTTCTCCATATTGAAAATTAAGTAATTCGGTGTATGGGACAATTTCCTTTGCAAAATAATGTTTAGATACCCTATGCATTTTGTCAACAAAATGGCGGATTCTTTACCTGATCGATAGCGATGGATGTTAGACAGTTTTGTCTGTCAGAAAAATAATCTGTAATAAATTCAAATATTACGGAAATGTTCTTGAATTCTGAAATCCGACACACGAAGAGGAACGCATCTTGTAATTCAACTATAACAATTTATTTTTTTTTCTCTACTTTATTCAGAATGATTGGGAAAAGAATTCTGATCAGTAGCCTACACCATAATGTAAACAAATCGATCTAATTATGCCACTGTAACACAATAACATAACTGCGTTAACTGTTTCAGCCTTCGCGTTTACTTTCTTATAAGTTATTAAGACCGTTTTAGTGTGGTCCAAATCAGTGGGACTGCTAGAAAAAAAGTAATTTTGCCATCCAATTAATCCTGTACGTTCCAATATTTCAAAGCCACTCTTTCAACTCACACGATCACCCTGCCCAACTTAAGGCCCCTTGCCCCCCCCCCCCTCTCGCCCCCTCCCACACAACTTTTAACCTTTCTTTTTCATGAAAAAAATAAGCAAACGATAATAGATGTTTAACCATAACAAATACGTGCAAAGCTGCAATGACTAAATCCTTGATTAAAAAGTGCAGTGTAGAACTGGGTAAGAGTACTTCCAAAAAAGCAGTCTAATCAGGGTTAATATATTGATTTTCCCAGCAATTTCGACACAAAGTCAGATGTTAAAAGTGTTGGGACAATTGCAGCAATTGACATTTGGTTTCAACTTTAAGCTTTGAAAATGACTTGGCCATACACACGTATACACTCCTTCACAATTTCAGCCAAAATTGAGAAGCAGCATATCTACTGTTAAATGAGGTTTAGGGTTTCAAAATTGCAATATGTATCTTTTATAACATATGTTTTGGCTCTCTGCAGAATTGCCTTGATGAGGAGTTCTAATGAGGGCTTACAACATACATATTTATTATGAAATGCCAAGTTTGTCAAATACTAGCTCATCAGGTGGAGGAGTGCGGGGAAAAGGGGAGGGAGGAGGCTATCAGCTCTGCAATGCCCTTGGATTCATAAATTAAAATGCCACTGTGTGTTTATATACTCAGTGATCTTTTGAGGGATTTGCTCTAACTGTTGCCAAAAATCTCATGGAAATCTATCAGTAGGGGCAAGTCTCATGCAAAAATTATATAATTTAATAATGAATGGTACCTTAACTTTTCATTGAGAATGGAGAATTTCTCACAAATTTTAGTTAAATGAGATGTGTTCTCTGATATATGATTGTGATTCAAACTAACAGAAAACAAAAGAAATAAAAAGCACAGCTGTCCAGCAAAGCAGAAAACTTGATTAAATATGTGGCAAAGGCTCAGGACTTTGAAATCCGTTCTCTAAGTTTAATATTGGTAAAATATATTCAATATTGAACAAGAAAAATAATGGGCCAATGTTTGGTGAACCAAAATGGAGTTATTCTTTATCATTTCTCTTTACGTAAAATGTACATTTGTATGTTGCGGTGTCTCATCACAGTTGCTTTTGATCAAAAATAAAATTTTCCGCAAATTTCAAATGAACAAATCTCTACTAATTTAAATTATTATATTCACATGTAGTCTGACATTGTCCTTCTGTGTTTTCCCTGTAAGTATAAATAAATAAATATCCAAAATAAATTATAACATATGTACATAATCAGAAAAAAATCTGGAGACATTTCCACATGTGTTGGTTTTTGTGATTTGATTTTACAGAGACTCAGCTGGGGCATAATAGCAATTCTGGGAATTCTGTTTAATTCAGCCATAAAGACATTTGTTGTGATCCATTATTAGAACCATCTATGATCTTGCCGAAGTGCTTTCAATGAGAGGGCACAACAGGTGTTAGTTAATATGAAGCCCATTGATGCTGGTGCAACATTTATGGTGGAACTGTGTTAATTTTTTCATTCTAACATAGTCTGCAAACTGACATGTAGAAGGACAAACAGCATAATGCAACATTCCACATAAAGTGCAGGGTCCAGCAGTTAGCAGGGTATGGCCCATTCATTTGTTTGTGGATGGAAACGTATAATGATATAAAAAAAACTTCCTAACATAGTAAAGTCCTTAATGGCCAATAAAATCCTCTGTGAAAATGCTTTTTCGGTTGGTGTGTGTGTGTGGTTGGGGGGGGGGGGGATAGACAGGAAGGGGCTACCTCTCATTCAACTGCACTAAACGGCATCCCTTTATTGTCATGACTCATCATTTAATGTCTGTCATCAAGCTTTTCTCTCTAGTAACTTAATAACTGATTGTTAATTACAAGTTCATTTGCTTTGGTCAGAAGCTGCAAACATTTAAGTTGGATCGAATCAATCAGAAAATATAAAAATATTTTTTATTTTTCAGTTTATGGTATCATTTTTATTGATATACAGCTTCAATATAAGCCTTTTAATATTTTCATGAGATTCAAGCTAAAACATAACTTTTGGCATTAAATTCTACAGAATATATATTTCTTCATGCCCCTTCTTCCCCCTCCCATCTCAGCCACAGGCCAAGCATAAAAGATATTTTGTTTGCAGTTGCATATCAACTAGGATTTTTTTGGAGGGTAGGTAGGTAAGCGTTTTTTAAATCCATGCAAACTATGAAAACAACAAAAACAAATAATAGTACTACACATAAAAAGTCACACATACTTACACTAATTACCCATAATACTAAGGTAACAACACCTACATTTTGAACATATCTATTTCACCCACGAATGGTGTACCCAAAATGTGCAGGTATTAAGGCAAAAAGTGCTGACCCAGATCAGACTGCTCCTGGGTCTACACTGTTTGGTCAGACCTGTTTGTCTTATTATGCAGGTTGATCACGGTAAATTAGCCGTTTAAAAAAATGAAAAAAAAAGGCTGACAGTCCCTAATGGCCATTTTATTTTATTTATTTACTTATTTATTTTTGGAGGGGGTGGGGTTAGGTGAATTCTGGTGGGTAGGTAGGCAGTAGCAAACAAATTGGCCTACCTACCCACCAAAAGTGCAGGGCCCAGCAGTTAGCCGTCAGTCTGTGAATTAGGCCATATCTTCATCATGTTATCGAATCAATCTCACTAAAACTTGTTCAAATCTCACAGAAAGCAGTCTGGAACAATGACACATATGCAATTATAGCTCAGCTGGTTGTACGAGGTTTGACTGTCTCACAAGGTGGTGTGAGTTTTAGGGAGGGCATGCACAGTTGTGTGTGTGGAGGGGTGGGGTGGTTGAGGGTGAAGGTGTGGTTTTCAGCTCTCAAAATCGTATTTATAGAGACAAGTAGGCACTTACATTGCACTATCCTTCCTTCTTTTAATCTTTAAGTGTTTGAGAAAGCAAAAGCTATTGTTACGCCTAAGATGATCATCAGACAAAACATTCAACACTAGCACGTGTTCGGAATTTCCACCTTCAAATATTGTTCGACTTCTCCGTCATCAGACCCTCTCCTGATATATCACCTCACAAGAAGGACGACAAGCATCCCAGCTATGAAAATTTACAAAATCCCCGAAATCGGTTTGTGGGAGAATTTTTTTTTGTAAAATAATATATCGTAGGGTTTAGGGGTCTTCGGTTTATACGAACTGGGGCATCAGATTGTGTTCATTATTTTCTATTTAAGGAAGTTCACTGGGTCTTGAAATGATTTCAAGCTCACAATTATAGCCAAAATATTTCCCAGATTCGTGTTCCTAGTAGTGTCGGTCATCGTAGTAACAATAACAAGTGGCATACTTAGGTGTAGTGTATACTAAATTTTCGCAGCCATTTTGTTTGGGATCACTTTTTTGTGCGTAGACGACCGTTCAGAAAATGAATTACTCAAATATAATGAGTCTGCATTCCAACTGTATAGTACCTGTTTCTCGTGTAAGAATAGGCGGCAATTTTTCTGTTTGCAGGGTTAAGTCTTCTGCGAGGTCATAGCCTGTTTGTGTTACAGAATAATCTGTAGTAGCAACCAAACCTTGCTGGGTCATTGGAGTCGAATATGCTGGTATCTGCGACTCTCGTTCCCGTATACTCTTGTTGAGCTCCTCAATATTCATACTTAATGACTATATCCAACCTTAGAGTTAACGCGATATATCACGAAGCTCAGTTAATCTCACCGCTGTCCACCAAATTTGTAGCGTGTACCTTAACGTCTGAGCTTATTCTGTGGCTCACTTGGCTCACGCACGTCAAAATACAATATTGAATTAAAAGTTTAACACTGGCTAACTTTAGTTCAAGCTATCCGCTATTATTATGATTATCCCAATTTAGATTGAGCGACTTGCTCGGACAATGATTGTTGATAACTTAAAAATGAGCTGACTGCTGATACAGTATAAAAAGAATCAATGCTATGCACATAAATAATCAAAATTTAAGTGGCTCAGTAAGGCTCTAATCTATCAGAGTCAGTATTCAAAGCTGAATATTGAGCTCCTCCTCTGCTACTAAATATATTAACAAGTAAGTAAGTAATGTTTATCTACTGAGTAGGAAAGCCAATTTTTCAGGCTAGCATTTCTTGTGTTAAGGTTTTTTACAGAACTAAAGGGGCTTTTTTGTCACAGTACAATGAGCACTGCATCTGCTTGTATGTCAATCCGTCATCACGCTTGAAAACTTAGATAACTGAATTAATGCCTCATGAAAATAGTAGTGTTAATAATAATAATAATTATAACAATAAAGATAAATTCATTTGCTTCCCGACTCTTTCATATGTGCAAAATTCAAATTCTAATTTTTATAACATACCGATTAGCAAAGCTAACAACATGTAGAACAATAACAAAATGTATAGATATAGTCATGGCGGCCATAACTTAAATGTATACTATAAGAATAATTTGGTACAAGCACGAAGAAGCAAAATGCAAGAGTAACAAACAAGCGCTACAAGAACTAGAGAGACAATCCACCTGTAGCAGTTGTGTCCAAACATATTAGTCAGACCTTCAATAGTAAAATTTTTATATTTATTTTCATGATATCTAACAAGCAGGCATACAGCACCGAAACTGAATACACGCTGATTCAATGTCGTGAGGTTGAATCAACGTTGAACCATTTTCAGTTCATCGCTGCGTGCCAAGTAGGTATATCTGCTATCACCAAACATAATGGAACATGTACACAAAATGTACAACTTCTTAGCAAAGTCACTTTGAGTCGTGCTTGTGAACACGTGAAGGTACTGAATGAAATGCCCTAGTATATTATTTTTGACAAGCAGAGCAGCTGGTTAAACGTACGTAAAACGTATACCAGTTACATCTTCCTATATCGTTCCTGTCTTAACCACATATTACATTGCGTAAACGGGTGTAAAAGAAATGCCATATGTTTTACAGCGTTGATATTCACTGTTCTGCAGGAACATGGCAGAAGCTGGAGTGGCAACAGCAGCTGGAGAACTTTTGCCGGTCGTTGAAGGTACCGTGTCTGCTGTGTCTGCAGTAAATACAGCACTTACCACCCTCAAGAAGGGACTATACAGCGTTAAGGTAAGTATAAAAAACATTCAACAGGATCAGTCGGAAGTATCAACCGCGGTTCACTCATGTCACGATCAACTGACTTTTACTGTAAATATTTCATGTTTGGAAAGATAATCGGTTGGTTGGTTGGTGGATCTTTGAGACAGCGTTTCACTCAGTATTTAGCCGTCTCACAGAGCTGAGAGGGAGGAAGAAAAATTGTCTGATAGGGGAGAGAAAAATGTCAAAAAATCCTCACCTGTACTTACTGCAAGCACAGTAGGCCCTTGTCCTACTCCCATCCAAATTAGTACCAGGTCTCCCCGGTACTGAAAGTTACCTAGCACCATCGCCCGACCACGACCACACCCTATTTCGAAAGAAAAAAATCTCGAACCATATGGCACAGTTATCTTACAGTACTAATTTTAATGTCGTAAAAAGCAGTTACATGTACCCCGTACTAATGTGTTTTGTCTATATAGCAAATGTCATCAAATAAAATAAACAGACGCCACTTACCAGGATACTTATAAAGCGATCTGTTGCTGACTAAATGTGGTCTCACTTTTTCGAAGTGTCCTCATAACATGCTGTAATTTATAAAATGATGACAATTTTCAGACAAATGGTATTGGTACGGGGTAATTGTAACCTACCAATAAAATCAGCCTCGAAAGACTCGAGACATAATTATTTTCTTACCCTGTCAAGATAATTTTCAGGCGTAAATTCACGTGATCGTGAGATATTTACCGTTGCTGTACGTGATCGTGACATCGTAACGTACGTCGCTACCTTGGATGAACGGATGAATGACTTGCGATTTTACGTCCTTTCCAATAGTATTACAGTCATATCAGGACGATGGGAGGGTGATAATGAAAGGCTTTGCGCAATAGAACCACTTTACGGTTGAAATGATATCCGTCTTTAGCGGGAATCGAACCTTAAACAGCAAGATCAGCAGGCCAAGGCATAACCCAAGGACGGCAACATTGGAAGTCGAACCCTGTGTATTCATAGTAAAATGGCGATAGGGTTCCGGAACAGAAGCAGGAGGTGAGGACCATGTGACGTCATGCCTTTTCTTTCCCCCCTTTTTATTTTTATTTATTTGTTTTTTTCCCCTTTGCCTGTTACTTTTTGTACACATTTTAAAAATATCCTATAAACCGTTTATCCTATTTCAAAAATGGTAGACAAGAAGTTCCTCGAATGAATTATAATTGAGCCGCGACACGAGAAAACCAACAAAGTGGCGTGTACGCACAGCGAAGATTCAGATCAGCTTGGGCATCCGACCAGTCTGACCAGCTTTGCGCTTAGAGGGTAGCTAAGGATCTAAGCTGTTTCCATGCCGACAGGCAAGACTGTCTGATCAGAGTCTTTGCTTTGCGCTTAGAGGGTAGCTTAGGATCTAAGCTATCTACATGCCGACAGCAAAGACTGTGTTTAGACTGGAGGTCTGCTCAGGCTGATCTGAGTCTTCACTGGGCGCACATGCCACTTTGTTGCTTTTTTCGTGTCGCGGCTCAAATCATGATTTTTTCTCCAGCGGGAGACAGATGTACGGTAATGGTAAGCGTCATTCATAGTTTCACTTATTCCGTTCCTCCGTCTGTCACCAGCGGTAATTACTAAATACTTTCGAATATAGTCATGACATTTCACAGTAATATCTATCTATAGCGCAAGACGAAACAAAAACTAAATCCTGGTAGACTAGTTTTTAAGTTATATTCCCTTGTTCGGACAGTAACTATTTTACATTGAGACGAAAACTGTTTACCTTACTCAATCATTTTGTTGCATAAAATAAAATATCTTGGCTTAACTTATGGTTTATCTGCTCTTTACTGATGCGGTCGATTTTGCAAATGTAAAAATTTATGTCTGCTCTCTAGTTTCTCGTTCCTTGGGATATTTTCACAAACTTCCCAGTTGTAATTATCTTAACGAGACGACATATCTGGAAAAAAAAACTCCAGAGGCCGTATTCATAAAGCCACTTAAGTCGTTGCTATGCTGTTGCTAAGGCTAAATATCTATAAAGGAGATTCCATACAACTATGAAATTTGTTCTGGAGGAACAGTCTTTGTAAGACTGTTCCTCCAGAGCAAATTTCATAGTTGTAGGGAATCTCCTTCTAAGAAATTTAGCCCTAGCAACATCATAGCAACGACTTAAGTTGTTTTATGAATACGGCCCCTGCTCTGCTGCAAAAAATTCTTGTCCCGGCTAAAAATCCTTAACAATATGAGAAACTTTTGAGGAATCAGCATATATGAACTCATCTTACTGAGGTGGAATGTCGCGAATAATAATAACAACTCTCTACTCTCTGACTCATGATTTATGAGTAATTTGCCTTTGGCAAATCTCTAATTTTGGCTATAGCTCCTGTGCCCATTTGAATGTTATCAAAAAATCACTGATGCATTCAACTAATCAGACAACTGGTATTATATGAGTTATATGCCCCCAAATTACCCTGTGAGGGCAATAACTTTGTAACCCTATTGAATGTTTTCATTATGCTTCACAAATATGCTCATTGTAATGTGATAAATTGGCATGAATGAAAAGTACAGCCCGTAGTATACTTATTCATAGTTTATCTGCTCTTGGCAGGAGTTCACTTCCTTCGGCTTAACCCACTGGAATCCACAGATGCATTTATCCGAACGAAATATAAACGGCAGCTAGCCTTGGGCTAACCATTTATGGGCTTAATATCTTTTCCTGGCTACAGAGCTACTCTGCTATAATTCATTTACCCATGAGTTGATTTTTATGATACTTCTTATAATCATATTAGAAAAACTGTCATGAATGAAACAAAACCAATGGTCTTTCAATTACTTGCCCTTCACAAAATTTCATGTTGGTGGGTATAGTTCTATAACCCATCGGAATATGTTCATGAAACTTCTCTTTAATGATATAATAGACCTTTTTCACATTGTTTCTGCGCATGCGCATACCGCTCAGGTAACGCGTTATGTCCCGATAATCGGCGAGACATTACACAGATGGGGCATAAGATTTTCCGCTTATGAGACTTTACATGTAATGAATGAATATTTCCTTGTTTTAATCATTTATATTCGTATTAATTATTTAATAAAATCCGTATCTTCATTTTCTGCAATCTTGTTCATCAAAAATTGTGAAGACTTGTCTTTATTTTAAAAATAAAGCTGATGATCCGCCTAAAATACGCACTCTGCAATTACACAGCCGCAATCTTTAGGCTTTTTTGTTTTGAACTTTAATTCATAGGATGAATGGCTTGAAAAAAAATATAGGAACACAAAACTCAGAAACAGGTATAAATCCAGATGTAAATTATAGAGAAACTGAGCCAACTGTATTATCATATACGTTGAATTTAAGATACCAAAAAAAAAACAACAACACAGAATAGTTTTATTCAATTTGATTTTGCTCTAACAAATATACCTTTTCCAATCAAACCCCCTTTAATAAAAAAAATGCTATTAGAAACAAAAGTCATCTTTAAATCACATCATTATTAGAGTCATGAAACAAGTGGTAAAATTTCGTTTCACGGCTCCAGGCTGCATAGACTCTAAAGACTTTAATTAGATTGCGAAACAACGTTTGAAAAGCATTGATAGGCAGTCTGATGACATTAAACATGTTTTTAACACCTTCTGAAAACAGGGAATTAAGTATGATTGACATGTTTATACAAGGGCTGACAACACGTTTAGTTTTGTTGGGTTAAGATGCTATTTGTGTATTAATCAAAGCAAATATCACTATTTATTTCCAAATTATGTAACAGCTAAATAATGGAATGAAATGAAATAAATAAAAAAAAGTGAAAAGGGATATATGTGTTGAAAACAGCACAAAATTGCAATTTCTCTTAAAATAAAGGTAACGTTTTAAAAATAATTTATACATGTGAAAGACTCATTTAACAGCATCTTTTAACCAGAAACTTGAAGTAAATTTGGCTTTTTCGGTATTACATGTACTAAAAACAAAATTAACCTAAAAACCGGATTTTTTTCTTTCCAATAATTTTGAAACCTTTAAAAAAACATCCATTCAATGATTTTAGTGATGAAACAATACTGTTGATTATTAATCAGTGACAAGCTGAAACTAAAAATCAACTATGCCGCACCATGGAAAATGCAAAATCTTCCCAGTAGGTACTCTATTTTCAGTTTATTATGTAACAGCAGAACGCCATACACATTATAAAAATGAATAAATATTTAACAGTAAACGATTTGAACGACCATTATCTGAAATCACTATATAATTATAAATATCTAATTAGTTTATCATCAAAAAGCTTATAGATTTATATTGTTGTATCCAAACGTTGCCCCATTCCTGCATAACAACGTGAAAAAGGTCTATTCTAGGTGTCTAAGCACGATGCCACTGAACTGCAGAGAAAACTCGAGGGAGAGCTCTTCGACAAATGGGAAGAAGGTTTTGAGTTTATGGACTCAAAAGGCATCGCCATTGGAGACATTAAAGAATTTTTAGACCACATGCAGGAAGCATACGAAGGTAATTTGAGCAGCGACACGAGAAAGCCAACAAGGTGGTTGTGCGACCAGCGCAGAATCAGATCAGCCAGAGCATTCGCCCAGTCTAATCAGACTCTTCGCTAAGCCCTTAACGGGAAGCTTAGGTTTAAGCTACCTCCATGCGGACAGCGAATACTCTGATCAGACTCAGCGGATGACCAGGCTGATCTGAGTCTGCGCTGGATGCACAACCACTTTGTTGGTTTTCTCGTGTCGCGGCTCATTTAGAATGCCAAGAGGACAAACGAAAATAAAGGCTAAAACTGAATATTCAGTCCGAAAAAGGTCTTCGCTGCTTTTCTTTCAGACTAAATGGTCTCGACATGATAAGTGTGTGTCAGCGCGAACACATTTCCTTTTTGAAATAAATGTAAAGACAGCAGCATTGCAGAATACGCCTCTTTAAGGGATGACCGAATGGTCACCTTTGGCTTTAAAAGTCTATAAGTGCTTTCGAATGCTACAACTATATTGCATAAATTCCTTTAAACCCGAGCATTATCAATATGATTATGTAGTTTTACAAAAGCTTTCTGCCTCAATATTTTCAACATTTCTATTATTAAGTATAGCCTCGTGCCATCTACTGGGCAAGAGCTCATCTCTTTGTTTGACGCTTGTCATATTGTGCTTTGTGTGTTGTCTTTGTTGTCCTATAGGGTAGGATGTAGAAATCGATTGCATAGGTTCCTGGGCCCAGCTGTTCAAAGCCTCGTTAGCCTGACTAGCTCGTTGAGAGGTCAGCTTGTTAACTGTTTAATGACCTTATAACCAATGCACTGATATTTTTGTTGAAAAATTGTGAGAAGCTTCTCACATTTTTTTAACAAACATAATGGCGTAATTGAATATTAATGATTGTAATTTTAACGAAGCCTTGGCTAATGATGTCGTTAGTTTTGAACAAACGGGCCCTGATCATCGCCTTCTTATCTGTGAAGCTAATTTTACTGACATTCAGTGAATGAATTATATCTTGGCTTTATTTAATATATCAGTCTTCTTTGATTTATATAAGCTGTCTGTTCATGATATGAATCAAAGAATTGGAGTTATAGATAATGCAGTAATTATTGATTAATTCTAGCGTTTTGTACATTCCCCACTGGGCACACAAGTTGAATAAACCTGACTCAACCTTGATTCGAGGCTAATTCAAGGTGATTCAATCTTGTGTGCCTGTTGGGTTAGCCAGATCTTTCTTTGTAGGAATAGATGATAGCATGCGAAAGAAGATGGATGGCATTAAATGGGCTGCAGAATGGTCTTACAAAATCTATGAGTTCAAATACAACAAGAAAGGTTCGTCGGGAGCACGTTATGGCATGGTGGCATTTGGGAAGTCGGCGGACAAACAAACTATCGACTGCATGTATGTGTTGTACAAGATGGATTTCAAGGTGGCACCCAAGGAGATTGTTACTAAGAAAAACCATAGCGCCCTGTTTGGTCTCATCAAGTGGCAGACCAAAGACACCAAAATTGTGGAACAAACTCTTGGTATAAAGTCCATTAAACATCTGCAGAATTTCTTCCGTCTAAAAGCTTTGCAGGGCTTTTACAAAGAAGGATTAATTGAAAGCATTAATTATGTTCCATCAATAGATGATATAGAAAGTTAACCCTTAAAGTGCCAAAACAGCAGACGACAAAATTTACGTCTGCAAAATTTCAAAATAATTCTATCCAGGAAATATCAGCATGAGGATTCAAAATCTGAGGGCAAACAGTGTAGATCCAGACGAAGTGGCTCATCATGAGCCACCTCATCTGGATCAACACTGTTTGCAAATTCCACTATTTTCGATTTTGGCGCTTTAAGGGTTAAGACATTTTTTAGCAGAAGCAAGTATCTCAACGCAAAAATAAGAAACTGTAGTGGAGTGGCCAAAGGTTCTATCGTGATGTATGCACGTTACTATGACTAAATGGATCTCAGCAATATCAATTAGCTGAGTGCATTTGTAGCGGCAAAGTCGGACCAAGGTACACTTTTATTGAAATATGTCATTTCTTTTAATAAAAATAAAAGTTGGAACAAAAACTTTTTCTGCTCCGGAGTTTTAGTGTTGCTATTTCTGTGAGATCTCATGTTTGTTTTATCTTAGTTTTAATTTTGATTCTTTGTTTTAAGAAGATATTACATTTATGAGGTAGGGATCTTCCACACAAATCGAACAACTAAGTGTATTATGAACCAAAGCAGAACAAAGGACGAGGATAAGTCGACTGCAAACCGGTCAAAGCCGCCCACCCCAGTAATCTCATTGATGGCCGTTTTGGTTCTTCTTTGTTGTTTTATGTGTTGTTTGTTGCTATGTCTGTTCTTGATATTTTGTTTATGATGTTCAGGCTAGCTCGGTGAACAAGTTCCAAAACATTGCGGAAAACTGCGCTTGACAGGTAAACATTTTTTTCTAGCAGTTCTTTTTTAAATATACGAGGGGAGTTCAATAAGTTCGAGAACTCGGTATTTTTCTATACAATTCAAGATTTCTGTTTTCTTTATTGTGCAGTGTAAACTTTGTCAGTTGAATGGTAACAGCCGTTCAGTCAACACGTACATGTTTTGCTCTTACTTTTTTGTTTGAAAACCTATACCCATAAGCAAAAATGGAAAGTCTGAATATTGAGTTCAGAGCAGTCATAAAGTTCCTCACTAAGGAGGGTGCAAACGCCAAAGAAATCCATCGGCGCATGGCTGATGTGTATGGTGATAGTAGCCCAAAGTATTCCACAGTGGCAAAGTGGTCAGCAGAATTTAAACATAGGCGAGACTCCTTAGAAGATGACCCAAGGCCAGGTCCCCCTGCTGATGTCATCAGCCAGTAGATGATCAACTGTGTTGAGAGACTTGTGCTAAACGATCGCCGAATCAAAGTTGCCGAACTTGCTTCAGAACGTGGTATTTCTAAAGGAAGTGTTTACACTATGAACCATGAACATTTAGGCATGTCAAAAGTATCTGCCAGGTGGGTACCCAGAAACCTGAACATGCAAGATCGTCAGCAAAGGGTGGAGTCCAGAGTTGCACTGGTGGCTATTCGTTAGTGCAAGTTCGAGCAGTTAAATCACCCGCCATACAGTCCAGACCTGGCCCCAAGTGATTATTATCTGTTTCGAAATTTGAAGTCCCACTTGCGTGGAACGAGATTTCGGGACAATGATGAGCTCAAGGCTGCTACAGAGGCTTGGTTTGAGGACCAAACAGACGACTTTTATTTCAAAGGCATAGACTGCTTAACAGAAAAGTGGGCCAAATGCATTGAAGTAAAGGGGGATTATATTGAAAAATAATGTTGAAACCATCTTCCAATCTGTGAGTTAAACCCCGAGTCCTACAAACTTATTGAACTCCCCTCGTATCTGCACTGACGAAAGTAGCACAAATCTGTTTTACTGTCATATTGGGCATTTTCCGTCTACCTAGAAACATTTAGACGCTTCCATCACACTTATCATGTTAAGCCTGGTTTTCAAAAAAAGCAGTCAGATGTTTGCATTTTCTATTACTACGTCACAAAGCAGCATATACAGTCTGTATTTGTTTATCAATTGCACAGCTATACCCATTAGTGGATGGCCTATCTAGTGCTTTTTTCAACCACTGTTAAACCATATGCCAACTTTATACATTACCAGAATAAACAACCATCATTTACAGAAGGGGTCTACCTTTTCGAATTAACGACCATCTCAGCATTCCTTTTAAACATTACGACCATCTCAGCGACAAACAAATATGTTTACACTACTATTGTCCGTTTGCTTCCAAGTGCAAACAGGGTTTTGCTTACTTTCTCGAAAACGGCGAAAGTTCCATCAAATGTTCTAATGTCCTAATGAATCCTATAACTATACATAAAAGAATACGAAAACTCCAAATTTTTGCATGCTTGTGTAAAATATTTTCCAATAACAGTAATGGAGAAACTGATCAGTTTCTCTGAAGGGCGTCGTATGCTTGTTAGAACAGCCAAAATACTGTTGATAGGCAACTCTTTGTGTACTACAGGTGTGGGCGATTTGAATGAAATAGTAAAATGTATTCACCTGCCCGCACGCGTAATGCATAGTGTCACTGGTCAGGTGATACTATTTTGTAAAAAAACATTGAACTATTATATACGAGGGGCGTCGAAAAGTAATGCAAATGACTTCATAACTTTGTTTAGGGGAAAACTGGGTACAAATGCTATGCATATGCTGAAAACACTACATTTTGTCTGCACAATGATACCAAACGCTGTTCAAAGACACCTTTCCATATTGACTTACAACGCATTATATTAGGCCCCAGTCACACGACTGGGCTAATTTCATATGTAAAATCTTTTCATTGTTGGGCATTCAAGTCAAATTTCATTGCAAATACAAAATTAATCTTTGTCAGTTGCTTGTCTATTGTTGCCTAAAATATTCATACAAAAGTTAGAAGGGTGGCAACTGTTATCGATTTATTCCTGGCAAAACAATGCGCAATACTTATGACGTTTTTGAAATATACGTTAACGTCATTTTTAAAAGCTTGTAGAGGCTTCGTTTTTGGCATTAATTTGAACTTATTGACAGGCTTTCGTTGACCCATGTAAATGCTCTTGCCGACAAGATTTTGAGTGCTAATACACTTGTTTTCATTACGAAATCATTTAATTTTTGGTAGAAATGGGGAATTAGCTACTACATAATCCATATTCCCGGGCCAGTATGGAACCCAGATTAAAAATAATTTCCGCGATATTTACAGGACAACATTGCCTTGGCATTGTCTTTAAGTAGCAAAAATAAAAACAGATCAAAGACTGACGATATATAAATTACGGCCTACTACACTAAAATTCTGCAGTGTCTTTAGGGTATACCTCTTTCAAAGAAGATGAAAATGCGCCCTTTTTAAAAAGATACACGGTGTTTGCAGACTTCCCTGCGCATATCATAGCTTTATGTGTTTTTGCAATCAGAAGTTCTGTTTTTATATTGGTTACCGAGAAATTACGTCATTTGCATTACTTTTCGAACGCCCCTCGTAGTTTTGCGAGTAAAAAGTTTTTGTTTCAAAATTTGATATTAAATGGATGAACGACAGTAGAAAAAAATGGATTCAGAATAAACTTTCAAATAATTATGCATTTTTTCCAGGGATAGCATACATTGGTCACATAATCGAATTCGTAGGACTAAACGGAAATTCCAAAAGCCAACTTTTACCCCTTGTAACTAAGAGGTGAAACTGACGTATTTTAGGTCCTTTTTTATATAATCTTTTTTATGCAAAGTCTCACATTTCTACAAAATTATGATTTTGTTATATACAGGATGAAAATGAAGGGTGTGTTTACGGACAACACAGGTAGTCGAAATAAGACTTCTTGAAGCCTAACATGTATTTATATATAAAACTGATTTTAAAACATATCTAAAATCAGAATATAGAGTCTGAGTTCACCATAAGAAAAGCTCTTTCTGAAGATAATTTTTCGTAAGATTGTCTTATAAGAAATCAGTTGTTGGCTTTTGATTCTGCTGAAAGCAGGAATAATCAACCCTCAATATGCAATTTACTTCAGCAATACTTTTTTCCTGATATCAACCTCATTAAGCATTATCAGTTGTATAAATGGAAAATTTATCAAAGTAAATTTTATTATATTTTTTCATACACTGACACCTGCGTGTGTTAAATAAATACTATTTGCTTCAAACTTGATTCAAACGTCAGATAATAAAAGATTGCTGTCATAAAAGAGTTGGTTCTCGATAGAGTCATTCGTTTCATACACTACTGTATTCATTCAGATGAGGCGTCTCACTCTGAGCCGTCTCATCTGGGACTACACTGTTTGAATTCTCAATATCTAATTTAGACGAACGTTTTTGAAGTTTTGCAGACGTACATTTTGTACGTTGTCGTCTGCTTTTTGGCGCTTTAAGGGTTAAAGTCATTTGTGATGAAGGGTAAGTTGGAACGCTAGGTCATATTTCGCTGTCTTGTTCTCACAAGAACCAACATGAGCTTCTAGTCTGGCAAATATCATCTTCTTTTCTTCTTTTAACTCTTTCAGTTCTTTTGTTAATTTCTTGTTATCGGCATAAAGGTCGTCAATTTTCTGCCAAAAGATAGATAACATTAAGAATGGGGCCCTCTAAAGGCGGTTCCCATATGTCATAAACTGAAAAAAATATTTAAAGGCCTAGATCTATATGATATAACTGAAATATTTTTCTACACCCCATATGTCATAAAGTATTTAAAGGTTCTGTGCCATAAATTGAAAACTATTACATTTACATGTCTGAGTAAGAGTAAGATTTAGAAGTCCTAGTTGAAAGTTAAGACGAAAACTGCACAAGGTAAAAATGGAGATAAGTGTGACAGGCAGCGCCACTGGCAGCCAGAGGGAGATCGAGGTAAAATGACAGAAATTAGGAACTGCAACACACTTTAGCCTTGTAGCAGTTGTCTTAAATGATGGTTCTGTAAAGGATTTAACATTCTTGCACACCGCATAGAAAATGCCGTTCTTTTCACCTGGATTAGAAAATCTTATCTTACCCTGGACCGCTTAAAAATCACGAGCATTCAATGCATTGGTTGTATTGGAGGTCATGTACCTGCGTCGTCAAGTGACGTAGGCATTTAAAGTAAAGACGTCACGAAGACGGCAAAAATGACGTCAGTTTATGCATGCCAGTCTTTGACGCAAAGAGCCGAATGGCGGTCGTTGAAAACGGCGCCTTCTTTCAAAATCAAATTGAAACCTCTCAAGCTTTAGAATTACGCAGTTTAACAAGTTTTGAAGTTAAAACAAAACGCGGTGTGCAAGAAAAAGTATCTATAATGGGTGGGAGGTGTGGATAGAAAATCCGTCACTCTAGATCACTGTTCGGCATCACGAGGCAAGCCTCGTGATGCCGAACAGTGACCCTCGTGACGGATTTTTCTATCCACACCTCACACACATAATAGGTACTTATAAGCCACTGCAGCTCTTGCAAAGCTGAAGACAATTTGGATAGGTAGCAACCTATCTCTTGGATCAAAGGTGAAACTGTTGCACTTCCTTGTCATATCCATGTTTCTGTATTCCTGTGATTCATGGACCTTGATAGCAGAGTCAGAGAAAAGAACGCGTAATGTTACCGAAGGTTTTTGAACATATGTAACAAGGACCAAGTAACTAATGAGCCAGTTCGCAGACAGATTCAGTCAGCCATTTGATACTAAGATCTCCTGATCATTGTAAAGAAACGGAAACTAAGGTGATTTTGCCACATCTCAATGTCTTCTAGCTTAGCAAAAACAATTTTACAGGACAGAGTGAACGGAAAAAGAAGGATAGACAGATGAAGAGGTTGGAAGACAATGTTAAAGAATGGGCAGGTAACGACCTTGCAATGTTATGTGATAGAACAGAATAAAATTTTGCTCTGTCGCTCAACGTACATTGTACGTACTCAGTTTGATAGACGAGTACCCACAGCATATGGTTTCGTTACTAGTTTTCCACAAAAATATTTTGTTCCTCATTAATAATCTCACCCAGGCGGGTCTAAGTCATGATTACCCACGTAATATGTTTAAATGAAATTTTCATTAAAACGTATGTTGTGAATACTCATGTAAAAATATTGGAAGTCTAATACCTACCGTCAACATACATTTTCGTAGCGAAAAAGAACAACAGCTGAGCAAAGCCAACCAAATTATCCATGAAGAAATCAAGGTTGAGGAAGAGTACATCAACTAAGACGTTTACAATTCATACGAAACAAAAAAACGAAGCAACAAGAATCTCTTCGCCAAACAGGTGATCACGAAGCTTACTAGGATGCAACTTACATATCAACCCGGCTTCAAACAAAACATAGCATGAAAATCTCTATAGAGAGTGGCCATAAGGCAACACGAGGAAGAACAACCTCAGAACTACCGCCTTACAATGGTCAGTAGTAAACAGCAGTTGGTGGTTATGTTTGCTTACAACTGAAGCTCTTACTGATCACTCTGCATAAAACTGTACCCAAACCATGCATGTCATTATACGACTATGGTATTGGTCGGAAGACACTGAAATGGATTGATTATTTTCTCTATGACAGGCTGAGCGTGCAGTAGTAAATGGAATTACATCAGATTGGGTCTCCGTTTTGTCAGGTGGTACCCAATAGCAGAAAACATTGACTCGAGTTTAAGACTTTTTATACCCCGCCACACGTTAGTGGCGGGGTATTATGTTTTCCCGCTGGCTGTCCGTGTGTCTGTCCGTCCGTCCGTCGTACGTACGTCTGCCCGTCCATCCGTCTGTCCGTCCGTGAGCACTTTGTTTCCGTTCGATAACTTGAGTATTTATTAACGGATTTTCTCCAAACTTGGTATGTGCATTGATCATGGGAAGATCTTGGTTGGGATTGTTAATGGGCAGATTTCGATGTCTTCTGATGGAGTTATTGCCCTTGGCGGGGTATTACGCAGTCGTTTACGATGCTTTTATTGCTGAACTGTGTTTGCTATCGTAAAATCAGATATGATAAAGACACGGTGAAACTTCAGGAGGACATAGATCATTTAGGGTGTTGGGCAAGGAGTTGGGGTACGAGGTTCCAACCAGTCAAATGCAATATAATACAGATTTCAAGGAAACAGACCAAGAAGATCAATGCTCCTTATACCTTAGAGGGAACGGTCTTCGATAATGTAGAAACTACCAAGTATCTCGGCATAACCATTACCATTGATTTGAAATGGAACATACGTGTCTGCACTATTTGCACAAAGGCTGATAGGACACTTGGCTTCCTTAGACGTAACTTGGCAGCATGTCCACAAGACGTTAAATAGTTGCGTCCTGTCCTGGAGAACGAGGGGCGCTCATTTAATGTTGTCATTGGGGTTCTACAGGGCGCGTTATTAATCCCATTCACATTTCGCTTACTTCAATCCTTCGAAGTATTCTCCCTTGTCGTAAACACGCTTTTCAAGTCTCGAAATTCATTCTGTAAAGGCAGAGAAGTAGGCCTTTTTAGGTATACCCTGAAGACACTGGTGTATTGCACTACCAAGTGCACTTCGGGATTCATGTCGACGACCAGAAAGGGGTTTCGTTAGTAAAGGGAACAGGAAAAAGTTGCAGGGACTTAGGTCTGGCAAATAAGGTGGATGAGAGAGCTGAACTACCTTTTCCTCTTTTAAAAAGTCTTGGACAAGAACACACTTGTGAGAAGCTGCGTTGTCATGGATAAGACACAGATCTCTTAAACCGGTTGCAGGTCTACGTTTTTCATAGTGTGCGTTTACTTTTGACAACACACCATTCTTATAAAATTCATCTGTGATTTTCTTGCCATTTGGTACGAGCATTTGAACAACGGGTCCATCGCAATTGAAAAAAATACCGCATACAAAACTTCTGCCGCGCTTTTAATTCTTTTGGCAATGACCGGCCTTGCTTCATAGCTGGCCGGGACGGGGCTCATATTTCAGGTCAGTTTAACCACCTTTAAATTTTTTATGCCACCTGACAACTGACCTTCTAGAGACAATAGATGCCCCATATATCTGACACAGTTCACTTTATATCTGTGAAACTGAAACATTCAGACCAACTTTAATGTAGGCCCTAATTTCAAAGCTTGTTTTTATCATTTTGCGAACAGTAAGGGTTGAGTGTATATGATTGAACCAACTTGAACTTCCAATAACTTTTGAAAGACTGAACGGATTAGACCGAAATTTCATCCTATTATAGAAAATCACTCCCCGTGAAATCACCGTAGTTTCCACGTGCTCCTTACAGCAACGCGGTATGGTGGGCCATTAGTGACACAATAAAATGAACAACCCTCGTATGGTAGTTCAGTTTGGGACCCCAAAAGTATAGTTCTTCAAGATGAACTTGAGAAGGTGCAGAAAAGGGCAGCTACATTTGTAACAGGAGATTACATCTATTAAACTGGGAGTATGACTGGCATGCTGTAGAAACTTAAAAGGGAATCTCTAAACAAGAGGAGGAAATATAGTAGACTCATAATACTTTACAAAGGTCTGAAAAATGTAGCCAGTATATCCATAAATGACCTTATTCCCCAAAGCAGACGTACCAGGAATCATCATTTCCTGGCATTTCAAACCCCATTGGCTGGAACTGACATTTACTTAGTCAAGTTTCTTCCCCCAGACTATTAGAGATTGGAACTCTCTGGACGATTTTCTCTGCTGAGTATGCAGAGGATTTAGTTACTAAGTTTACTTCTCTTGTAAGGGAGTAGTTTCCCTGATCACAAGTCCTGATGAATGATTATCCTTGGACATATCATCAGTGAACAATGCTGATTCTGAATACCAGTGAGCAATGCTGATTCTGAAATCTGACATAGTTATTATATACAGGCTGTCAAGAAAATTCATAGACTTTATTAAAACATACACTGAAAGTTGAATAATGCTATGATCTTCGCAAAACTGTGTAAGTGTGATATAGAAAGCACTACCAAAGATAATGCACCATGAAATTCTTCTTTGATTTCAAAATGACAGGAACACCTAAATTGCAGTTGACAAACCCTCTACAGGGCTGACAATGGTGAAGGCAAAAATTTGATTTGCATTAGAGTTTAGCATCTCAAAAGCTTGCTTTTTCAAAACCAGTAGAAATCTTTAAAGTGTAAAAATTCTGGTATTGGGTACCCCCATTCTCAATTAAAACTATAAATTCTAGGGGTATGGATAGAGTCTTTAAGAGTATTTGTAAACGCAGAGACATTTTGCAGATTTTTTTTATTCTCTTGTTATTAGATTGGTTCTCACGTCTAGCAAAAACATTTGATCTGATTTTTTTTGTTTCATACTTTTTTGCAAAGTCACTCTTAACAAATTACTCTTTAGATTTAACTTCAAATTCATTTTCAATAAATTTTGCACTAAAACCTCTTTGTTTTAGACAAATTACATACGAATATAAAATTATTAAGGAAATTCTTGTAACATTTGAAGCTGGGGTTAAACCCCTGTAATTAACAAATTTTATTGTCATTCGGATGTATCATTGTCGCAGAATTGCTAATTTGATCAATAAATTTGCATAATTTGTCTTTTTTGGAGGTCAGATTCAAATATATGATCATTTACAGAAACACCATAAATATTTCGAAATTTCATTCTTGTCCTTCTTATTTCTAAGGCCCACTCCATGATACAAATGGTTTTGTGTCAACTTTTGATTTCGAAATCCTTTTCAAATGTTAATTCATTAGCCCCCCCCACCCCTTTTGAAAAATATTAATGCCTCATATGCTTTTTCATGTCAATAAATCATCTGTCAAAATGTGCATGTTGTCTACGAAAATTCACAAACTGTAACTATAAACAAAATACTGTTTGGCATGGTCTCTATCATTTAAGTTAGTTTTAAAATCTTTATTCACTTTGTGATGAGAATAATTAATGTAACAGCTTAATATGCCACTCCTTTATATGTAAAATCAGTAATAAATGGTGGGCCAGTTTGACACCCTAGGTATGAACCGCTAATTTCAGTATGATAAAGTATGGCTGTAA
Source organism: Ctena decussata (assembly GCA_963989385.1). Lineage (NCBI taxonomy): Eukaryota > Metazoa > Mollusca > Bivalvia > Lucinida > Lucinidae > Ctena > Ctena decussata. The sequence continues at coordinate 4,101,219 of OZ022500.1, forward strand.
AAGTTGTTACATTGTGGCTATCTTGATATTGAATAGTTCTTGAAACCTGTAAAGTTCTGAGATTGAATGGTCGTAATTTCCGAAGTTATGACCAATACTGTTATATCTTCGAACTTTCTTAACACCTTGTAGTTATCAAAAATTGCACAGTCAAAGAAAAGGTATCAGAAATATCAGTACTACTCTGTCAAAGAAAACTACTGTCAGCTGTTGATTATGGATGGAATTATCCATAGACAAGAAAACATTGGACCTGAGCTAGACGAAGTCCGGACGACTGGACTACACGTCCATCGCAACACGACGAGTTGTTATATATAGAGGACCTTACATGAGTGCTCATTTATATATATTATTGAATTTATTAAACGAGTTGGGGAAAAAAGATCGATTTTCCCCGAGTTTAATAAACTCAATAATACAGGAGCACGAATGCAAGATTCTATTTATCATATGGCACTAAAATCGCATTTATTAGCAAACTTTGCACTATTCAAAAACGTCACGATTTCGCCTTTAGAAAACGCGACGTTTTTATGAACGTTAACGCATAACGTTTAAGAAATAGATCAGCTCTAGCAGTGAATTGTTGAGTAATAATTCACTGTTTGGAGGTCCAGTTGTAAAGTAGATCATATCACGAGCGCGGAGCGCGAGTTATATATCTACTTACAACTGACCGACAAACAGTGAATTATTACTCAACAATTCAATGCTAGAGCTGAACTATTTCGATTCTAACGCTCAAAAACGCTGACAAAGTATTCTTTGCATTCAAACTCTCCCAACCTTCCTGCCAGCGCGTTCATGCTCCCGCCAATATTCTTAACTGTATCTAAGGTAAATGTACGCTTTTATGGCGATTTTAGAAAGAAAAAGAGACGTTACACCGTCTAACGTCTCAAAACGTCACAAAATTACGTCAGTAATACAAGTGACGTCAAAAATTAGACTCACGCGCTCCGAGACAGTGAATTGTTGCAGAATAAAACACGGAAACTTTCCATTGCTTCTATAGGCGCACTGTGTTAGAATTGGACGTAATTTGCATATTTAATCCATTAGTTGATTATTAGAGGTTATTATATGGCGGAGGTGTGCCTCTAAGTCATATTGGCACTGGATAGCAATATTGGCCCGAGGGCTGGGGCTTTAGCCCGAGGGCCAATATTGCTACCCAGTGCCAATATGACTTACAGGCACACCTCCGCCATATCGTAACCTTTTTATTACATACTTATGCAAATATACAGGTAGAAAGAGAACAAAGTTGTAATTTAGATGGAAGAACAAAATTTGTCTTGAGGCGACCAAAAGAGGCGCGAGTATGACGTTATTTATGACGTAACGTCAGCGTCATAACAAACGTCAGTTGGTAACGTTTTCAAAATGGCGGCGCCCTCGACAGTGTTTTTGGTTAAATATTTGCCTTTTTGAGTGTTTCCATTTTTCATGCAAGGAACCGGGTTAAAAACGAAAACGTACGCGGAAAGCCGTTTGTAATTTTAAATACTAGTAGATTTTGTAATTTCAAAGGGAATCAAGCTTGAAATTACAATCCAACGTAGTAAACCGATGGGCAATGCAACCGAAGAAAAAGTTTAGGATGGACAAAGTTGGAATTATAAGAGATGAATTTCCTTTTTTGGGAGATTTTATCGATGTGTAGACGCCGGCCTCACAACTTAACATAAAGCTCTTCGGGCCTTTATTCAGTTTGTGAATGATTCGCCGGCATTTACACATCGATACCACGCCCCGCCTCCAGCCCCCGCAAAAAATAAATTATTCCTATAGTCAACAAAACAAACTCAAATGTTTCTGACTCTGAAACTTCCCGAAATCTAGACAAATTTCTCTCTTCAATCTTAGTTTCTAGGTCTAGATTTCGATCAGGGAAAGATTCCATCACCTCCGCCATTTTGAATTACTGGATAGAACGTGTGAAAGGATTCGACCAATTAAAAAGAGGCAGTGCCAAAAATCCATATTATATGGAAAATTGGCATAGTCACGTGACTGTGCCTTTATGGGTCCAGAAAATATTCACGGGTGGCAATGGGAAATTTACTATGTAGATGTTATTAAGTATGTAATAATCGTTTTTAATGCATGGCTTTATTACACTGTCAGATGCTACGTCATGTATGATAAAAGTAAATAAAGACAACCTTCATCAGCCTTGACTCTCTCTCCTTGGCATTTTGTCTCGATCGAAAAGCTGATCGGCGATTCTGCTCTAGGCGAACGTTTCTTTTAGTTTTCTCTGCTTCCGAGAGCTGAAACCGAAAGAACCAGGAAATTGTAGTTTGCCATGAAGCAGAGGAGTGAATTGTAAAGTAAACATAAAAATATAAAAGAACTGATACAATCAAATTCCATACCACAAGACCAAAGGGAAATGATCAGTCACAGCACATACCAGCAGGTTTGATTTTGTATGGCAGCCATGAGCACGAAATTTAGAAACTTCAAAATTTTCATCCCAGGTTAATATTTCCAAATTAATATTTTTCAACCACGGCTTAAACTTTCAAACCTACGTTCTAATAACCACTCCATGATTGAATTCGTAGTATAAGACTTCCAAGGATTGGTTACCTTGAAAAATAAATAAGAAAACAACGACCAGGAATCAAAACAACCGATTTCCTGCCATGAACAACAAATGGGAGAGGAAAACACATGTAAAACAAGACAAGGGAAAGCCAAGAGGTCAACTCTTTCCGAGCAGCTGGCTGCGAGACTATCCTAAGTAATGTAAAAACAGCGATTAATAGAAAGCCGACAATGATAGCACAAGGGTAACCAAAAAGTCCTGCAAACGCCGTCATAATTAGTTTATTAATTGAGCTAGGGCAATCAATTCATGTCATAAACAGATCTCGCATCGTAGATGTATACACATATTAGCCAAATAACATACACGTGAAATACGTTTTTAAAGAATGGGCGGATTTTGAATGCAAAGGTGAAGGCGATACCGGCGGTAAACTTGAAATCTGTGTTTTTGTTTATGTATTCTGATCACCTCGCTTGGGAAAGAGGGAACTAGTTTTTTCTGCTTCTTGTGCATTTTTTTGCGCGCATATTTGTGTGTGTGTTTGTCCTTTTTCTCTTCCTCTTGGTGTCGTGGGTTGCTGTGGTTTGTGATTCTGGCGTACCCTGACAATTTCTTTTAACTTTTTTGGAACAAACTCGGCGATTTTAACAAGAGGTGAGGGGAAGAAAATTCCTTCATATCTGTTTATATTTCTTTCAAATTATAAGAATGTGTGATCTGAAATGATTGCCTTATATTTATGACTTCAAATAATTTGATCGGTAGGCAACAAATGCAAGTTAAACAATTTTAACAAATTTCTAGCTTTTGACGATTGCCTCTGGTTTTCGAAGGCTGGAAATGATGATAAACGAGGCTCGCCGTTTATGTTTTCGTTGATTTTTGTATTAAAGCATCTTGCGAGTATGCTTTGATTAAGGAATGGATTTCATTTTTCTGAGGTTTATCGAAGTGTAAACTACATTGGGTCACGTGCAAAGTGAATGAACCCCGAAGGGGTTCATGTAAACTTTGCTAGTGACCCAATGTAGTTTACACTTCGATAAACATCAGAAAAATTAAGTTCATTGCTTATATTTACATTCGTTTCAATCAAATCTTTCATGAACAATCTTATATAATAGTCTGGGTGCCGGGACGAGAACCCGAAAAAATAGTCCGCACAAATGTTTGATGCAGATTCTTAATATTTAGGATGTCCTTAACCAGAAACAAAATGATGCCACCTTGGCATCATTGGGGAAATTAAAATATTCAAGATGGCGTCCAAGATGGCCGCCAAGGGATAAAATTCATAATATCTTCTTAAATATAAGGGATAGAAACATACTTTTGGTGGCTACCTATAGCTTTTTGAGGTCGAGGAATCGATTAAGCATGTTAGAAATTATTTCAGACAAATCAGTTACAAAATGGCGGACAAGATGGCCGCCAGAACATAAAAATCTCTATATCTTCTGTAGTATACGGGCTAGAAACATAATTTTGGTGTCTATATATGGGTTTTGGGGGCCAAGGAATTGGTTTAACATGTTAAAACTGACATAAAAGCAAACCTGTTACAAAAAATGGCGGGACAAGATGGCGGACAAAGCAACGGTCACGGCACTAATTGTCGGAGAAATGCACTTTCCGATAGCAGAATTCTGGTTTGTACCCGGATTTTGCATGTCTAAGATTGTTAAATATAAAAATGAAGTTATAAAAGTCCCATTCTAACAGTGTTTTAACAAGAGGGCCAAGATGGTTCACAAGAACCTAGTGCAGGCAAGGGCAGATAACCCGTTGAGAAAGCTTTAGTTATAACAGAAAGCTATTGTTACGAGTAACAATCTAAAGGTTACAAGAAATGTGTTATATTCTATTATCTCTTTTACTTTCTTCAATTAAATTTCAGGTTAAGAAACTCTGATATATTTGTTGGTTGCTTGCGTCGTTTAAAATTACATCTCATTGTCGGCAAACAATGAAAGGTGTGAGTGTCGGAGGTTCGTGCCATGCCACAGCCAGATTTTTAGCATCTGGCCGGTATGGAAAATTTACAAGTCAGAAAAGATCATACTTACTTCAAAGCAGTAACAAATTTTGTAAACAGCTTTTGACTTTTTTGTATTTTCCCAGTTCTTTCAAGTATAAAGGAGACAGTACTACCCATGATTATAGACAGTTGACTACAAATTGTATATGCATATTTAAAATGTTTTAGCTTCAAAAGTGCATAGTCATACCAGTTCGTGCAAATATTCTTACCTGACTAAATCTTCCGAGCAATGCTACGGGAAAGTTAATAGCATAAACCGACTTCATGTTAATAGCATAAACTGGCTTCATAGACCCGTCAGCTTAGATCACCATAACATTCAAACAGATTCTTCTCCAAAGCTGCCAGGCCGATCAAAATCACTTTTTGAGTTACTAGAGTAGTTGGCTTAAGTACAGAAAACAGGGGGTTTGAATCCTATCTCTGACAACAGCTGAAAAAGGCTATCTGTCGACTTAGCAAAAATATGTACTCGTACCGGACTAGAATCAAGGATGGTCAAAAGACGGCACAAATATAGATTTAGCCCGACCTTTCATAATTAGCGCTATGCCAGTGACACAGCGAGAATCTAACAACCCATTGCTCAAACGGTGCAAAGGCTACTGGGATACTTTGATATATAGCTATACTTCCATTTGTTTGAGAGAACGAAAATTGGTATGAATGCTTGCGGCCCAAGATGTCACCGTTTCATCTAAAATGTCCTCTTCTCCTGAACCACTGAAGTACACATAAGTTGGTATTTTCATGTAATATTTCACATTCCTCAAAAGTTTTAAATATGTAAACGTTGGGTCACATATGCCCCCAAACTCGGGGCACGTACTTTATAGAAACTGAATAAATGACTTTGAATTTGGAAAAGAAAAGGCAGATCAACAAGTAGAGTGAGCACCATCTCTAAAAGGGATTTTCCAAAAATGCAATACAGTTTCCTGGCAGATTAAAGCTGTGTCGCCAAAAGTTGTTTAGTCCTGCTTATAGCCCATGCGCTAACTAACCATATGGTATAAGCGTAACACTTAGATAATGTCAGCATAAAATCAAAGACCTAAAAGTGATTTTTATTAAGCTCCTGACAAAAGGTCAAAGTAAAGACATTTTTTTCTGTTACAACTGGAATTTTATCCTTCTGGGTTATTTATCCCTGCTTAAAGGCTAATATACAGAAAAAGAAGTAAATCTATAAAGTCAGGGGCAAAAAAAGGATTTTTCTTACAAAACTTAAAGTCAGCTAAGCAATCAAAGTAAAAAAAACCTTAGTGCCAAGAACAAAATTTTGCCCCACTGCTTGGCCATTCGGGGTTCTAATGGTGCTTTTCTTTTGCTCCAGGATTTCATCGGTGTTGTTTCGGAGGGATCTCCTGGTGTCGCAATACTTTATTTCTGTCGAGTCCTCATATTTGATTCATTACAGGTTTTATCCGTGATTGATTTGCTGCCTGTGATGATTCATTGATGGGTTGGGTACCCTTCATGCAGACCAAATGCTAACTAAATGTTATGAACCACTGCAGAAGCAGAAGGCATGGGTTTCGACCAAGTAAAACTAGTTAACTTCCCTTTTGGTTCCTAAATGTTACGTGTTCTTGTGTCCGCTTGCCTGTGGTCTTCTAGCAATATGGTTACCTTATAGCAGCCCAGTTTGCTTTCTGTTTTGTCCTATTTGAAACACTGATAAAATAAGTAAAATAAATGTTACCGTTGTTTTCAATTGGGGTAACTGAATGTCTGAGAAAGGGCTGTTCGCGAATATTTGTCATTTTTGTATTTTGGTGTTGAGGGTGGAATGTGGAGTCTGATTGTATTAGTTTTTGATTTCTGTCTATCATTTTACTTAACCAAAAGGTACATGCATGGAATTATGAATATAAAAAGCCATTAAAAAGCCATTCTTAAAATAATAATGAATTATCGAGCTGTCAATGTCTTTCGGTTGCGACTAATTTTTTTTAAACGGGGCTGTCTGCCCATACCTGGACTGGGCTCTTATGGATCATCATGGTCTCCTTGGTAGTAACACTATCAGATGCAAAATGAGGTCTTTATGACTTCGTTTTTTTTTAAATTCAGACATCTTATAATTTCAAAATTCCGGGTTAAAAAACTGTCTAAAGCCTGAATTCTGCTATCAAAAAGTGCATTTCTTAAGACATTCAGCTCCATAATCGATTCTTTGTCCGCCATCTTGTCCGCCATTTTGTATAAGTTAGTGCCTTAAAGTAAATTCTAACATGCTTAATGAATTCCTTGACCCCGAAAACCTAACTGCAGACACCAAAATCATGTTTCTAGCCCGTATACTAAAGAGGATATGGAGATTTTTATGCTTTGGCGGCCATCTTGTCCGCCATTTTGTAACTGATTTGTCTGAAATAATTTTTGACATTCTTAATCGATTTTTCGACCTCGAAAACCTATACGTAGTCACTAAAAGTATGTTTCTAGCCCACATACTTTAGAAGATATTGAGGATTTTATCCCTTGGCAGCCATCTTGGACGCCATCTTGAATATTTTAATTTCCCCAATGATGCCAAGGTGGCATCATTCAGTTTCAGTGTACGGACATGTTGGTGAAGACATTTGTGCAAAAACATTTTGTGCGGACTATTTTTTGGGGTTGCACCCAAAATCTCCATTTGGCAACCAGACTATAAGCGCAAAAATTGAAGAAGTAAAACATTTTACACGCAGTTTTTCTGCTAACAGCAGAACGGCAGGCCTGACGTAATGACGTTGCTGACGTCCAATCAGGTTGTAGAGCGCAATTGTTTATTTTGACGTCATTGACGTCGTGTGTCTCAATGTAATTATTGGAATGTAAACTACATTACGTTCCAATGGTTTACTATAGGGCTTTTCAGTAAATACACCTAGAATGTAAATATTTACAAATAAACGCCATTTTAGGAAATACTTCATGTCTTGTGAACGCATCATTTTGAAGTTACTCTAATATCTTGACTGACGACAATATCTTAAATTTGGTACCGTATACTTATTACAGTATTATTTTTTTGTGTTTCCAGGTATGTACAAGCATTTTGAACTAAACTGGGGGATCTTAAACAGACGACCAACAGCTAACGTCGCACCCCTACTATCAGTATTCTTCTGTTGCCGAGCAACGGAATTTGCAAGACCATGACGTTCCTTGAACCCGTGCGATGGAAAGAAGGGAAGATACCTTGGAGGAATATGTACCACTTGATTCACTATTAATCATCATTTACTCGAGGCTCAGTTGTTTGCAGGACTTATTGTATGACCCTCGTTATAGTAAACGACAACAGAAGCACCGCCTTGGAGTAGTCTAGTCAGTCATAAATAACTGAGACCCTAACTCATTTAACTCGCGCGTAATCCTCGCCCTGTCATAAACATACAAGTTACTCCGTCGTTGTGAATGGCTTCTACCTTATCAATAGATGAAAAAAGCAAACACATAAATCAAAATTAAACACTGAGATGGAAACAAAATGAGCACTCAACAGCAAAAACAACACTGAAACACTAAAGCAAAAGACGTCCAGCAGTTGAACCCCGATTGAGTTGAGAGTTTTCCATCCATGGTTTAAGACGTTCAACCACTCAACCATTCAACCGTTGGTTCTTTATAGAAACGTAGGTCTGGATGTTAAACCCATGGCTAAAGAGGAAGGATGAAGAGACGCATACAACAAAACGGAACAGCGCTTCTTCGGTGATAAACACTCTATCCAACACAGAGGGAGCTATCGACTATATTCACAACTTTAAACGCGAATCAAAAAGGAAGCAAAGTGGGCAGCTATATTACTTCTTACTTTATTCTACAGAGAGAGAGAGAGAGAGAGAGAGAGAGAGAGAGAGAGACGGGCAAAAGAGATTGTCGTCAAGTTATCTATTTTCTACGACTTTGAACTCGTGGTAAAAAATGCCACAAATGTCTTAGAGCACTAAAAGTCATGAAAGGTATGTGCAAACAATATACAGGCAATTTCAAAATATAGATGTACTCCCAAAGTCATAGCCGAAATGGAATCTGTTCTCTTTCATCCCGAAACCATTTCTGCATAGCGTCCCAAAAATAGTACATAGACAAATAGTGCAGACTCAGATCAGACGCCGCATAACACTGTTTGCATAAAATTTACATCAATTTCAACTAGAAAATGTGTTTATGAAACACTATGCCCCCAAACATATGCTTGCCTCTAAAGAAGGTTTATCCCCAAATGTTTAAGTCAGAAAGGGGTGGGGTTTTAATCGGTTCATCTACATCTTAGCCTTTAACTGTATTCCAAATATAAGAAACATAGCTTAGCGGTTCTTCAAATATTTTGTTCACAATGTTATTCATTTAGCTTCTTCCTATTCGAAATGCCTATGTTCGAAAATGGGACAAATTCTATCAGAAATCTATGAAATAGGCTCAAAAGTTAATCACGTCATCTACACCTTAGTCCAAACCTGCATGCCAAACATAAGGATCCTAGCTTATTCCGTTCTTCAGATACTGTATTTTGATCACAAGCTTATTCCTACAAAAATGCCTATGTCCGAAAAAGGGGCGTAACTCAGTCAAAAATTCACCAAGGATTTTCAAAACTTAATCAGGTCATCTTCACCTTGAGCAATGTCTTCCTGCAAAAAATCATGATCCTAGCATCAGGGATTCTTGGGATATTTTGGTCACAAGGTTCCATATGCTTACAATGCACTAAGTTGCAAAAGGGGCATAACTCGGTCAAAAATTCACGAATTTTTTTCAAAAGTTAATCAGATCATCTACACTTTAGGCAATGTCATCCTGCAAAAAATTATGATCCTAGCATCAGGGGTTCTTAAGATATTTTGGTCACAAGGTTCCATAGGCTTACAATGCATTAAGTCGAAAAAGGGGCATAACTTGGTCAAAAATTCATGATTTTTTTTAAAAAGTTAATCAGGTCATCTACACCTTGGGCGATGTCTTCCTGCAAAAAATCGTGATCCTAGCATCAGGGGTTCTGGAGATATTTTGGTCACAAGGTTCCATAGGCTTACAATGCACTAAGTCGAAAAAGGGGCATAACTCGGTCAAAAATTCAGGAATTTTTTTCAAAAGCTAATCAGATCATCCACACCTTGGGCAATGTCATCCTGCAAAAAATTATGATCCTAGCATTAGGGGTTCTTAAGATATTTTGGTCACAAGGTTCCATAGGCTTACAATGCACTAAGTCGAAAAAGGGGCATAACTCGGTCAAAAATTCATGATTTTTTTTCAAAAGTTAATCAGGTCATCTACACCTTGGGCAATGTCATCCTGCAAAAAATCATGATCCTAGCATCAGGGGTTCTTGAGATATTTTGGTCACAAGGTTCCATAGACTAAGTCGAAAAAGGGGCATAACTCTGAAAATACGTGACCGGCGGAAAAAAGAAAAAATACGGGTCCGCTTATTTTTCATATACATGCCACATACAAAATTTCAAGATCCTAGCATAAGCGGATCTTGAGTTTCCCAGCTGCCAAAAAGCGTTACGGACAGACGGACAGACGGACAGACGGACAGGCCCAAACCAATATGCCCCCTCAACTTCTCCGAAGTTGGGGGCATAATAAAAATGATAAAATAAGAATATACCAAACACCCCTAAATCCATGATAGAAGAGTTCACTGGGCATAAACTGATTAATGTTTTAAGTTAGTGAACTATTCTACCCGACAGATAGGACAAGTCCGTTTCTTTCACAAGATCTTTCTGGTTTGCTTTTAATGCTAAAAAACTAGCCTTTCTCCAATACAAGCAGATGGTTTGTTGGCTGTTTCGGATTTAACGGCTCTTTGAGATCGTATTTCTGTCTCGAGCCATCTCCTAGAAAGAGGGAGAAAGAAAAGGAATACAGGGGAAAGACGAGACTAGAAAAAAATGTATATATAAAAAACCGCACCTGCTGTAAGCAAAGCTGGCCAGGAAAGATGAGACTAAAAATCCAACTGCCCCCCGTCCCCGAATCCCGCAGCCGCTGCAAGCACAGACTACTACATATGTACATATGGACGCGCCGGCACTGAAAGTTACACAGCACCATTACCCGACACCTAATACAAGCAGTGCCTCGTTCTGTGGTGTTATATAAGGTGGGTAGGTTGCGGGGGTCTACACTGTTTGTCAACGTCATTTTGGACTAATATTTTACCCATGGAGTGGAGTTTTGATGATTAGGAGTAACCGTCCAAAAATTGGACATATAGGTCAGAGCGAACAGTGCAGACCTGCAAAATGGAACTACTCTTTTGCCGTTCCATCTGCATATGTTGGACGCATCACTACATTGTTAAACTAGACTGTTCCATTCTAGGAAAATTGCGCGTCCCAATTTTGGAACTTTTACAGAAACTGATCTGTTTTGCCAATGCATCTCATCAGATTTATAGTCAGTCACGCGTATATTAGCCTACCTCATACGTTTTAGGTCTTTCTTCTTCTTCTAAAACAAGTTCAGCTTCCCCTCTTGCCAACCTGTTACACTGTATTTTACACTGCAGTTCTTGTTTCAATATAGGCAAAACAGAATGTTTGGACAGAGACTCGGAGTAGGCTCTGTGTATACGGTCGTCAAAGTCTTCCGAGCCGAAAATGTCAATGTTGGTTTCTAAATCGTTCGATTGCTGCCATGCCGCACAGCTCCAATATAACAGTAAGTAATACATTTTCACTGAAAAAAGAGATACAATCAGTTGCTGGCTTGTAACATTTCTTGTCCCCCGACGTAGTCGAGGGACTATAGTAATGGGTTCGTCCATCCGTCATTCCGTCCGTCCGTCCGTCCGTCCGTCACAATCTTGTCTCCTCAACGCCTCTTACAGTTTTGAAGGGGTTTTGATGAAACTTTGCCGGGCCGCGTAGCGCAATCGGTAGGGCATCTGACTGGTAAGTCAGAGGTCCTGGGTTCGAAAACCGGTCTGGCCACATACTTTCGTGTCTCCTTCCGCTGATTCAAGAAGGGCAGTTGTCAGTTACTGACGAAAGTATGTGCACTTAGTACTGGTTAACCGCTTAGGAGGTCTAAGCCTGCCCAGGAATAGTGTGGTTAGGTTAACTGACCGTCCCGACATGACCATAGCTGTTAACCGTGGACGTTAAGCATCAAATCAATCAGTCAATCAATTGATGAAACTTCCCACTTACTGTTCCCATGATCTGAAGATGTGCATATTTTACCGAGGTCATGCTCCGCTGATTTTACCAGAGTTAGGGCCCTTTGTCATCTTTTCAAAAGTACGTCTTGTCTCTTCAACTACTCTTACAATTTTCAAGGGATTTTGATGAAACTTTTCAATTATTGCACCTATGATTTGAAGATGAGCATATTTTACCGAGGTTATGCTCCACTGATTTTACCAGAGTTATGGCCCTTTGTCCGTTTCAGCCATTTTATCAACAGAAATTCTTGTCTCCGCAATTCCTCTTTCATTTTTTAAAGGATTTCGATGAAACTTTCCAGTTATTGTTCCCATAATCTGAAAATGTGCATATTTAACCGAGGTCATGCTCTACTGATATTTACCAGAGCTATGGCCCTTTGTCCATTTTAGTCATTTTATCAAAAGAAATTTTTGTCTCCACAACTCCCCTTTCATTTCTCAAGGGATTTGAGGCCATGCTCTACTGATTATTACCAGAGTTATGGCCCTTTGTCATTTTTTTCAACAGTACGTCTTGTCTCTTCAACTCCTCTTGCAGTTTTTGCATTGGATTTTACTGAAACCTAGGGAGCTTAACATTAGAGTTGTATGACTTGTACTTTAAAAGTAATTCACTCATGATAATTTTGTTTTTAAATGTGGTTGTATAAGATACATGTACTATACAGCGTGTTGATGGTTTCTAGGATGGTTCTTGTATTTTTTTTTTCAGTTTTCAACTGATTTTCATCAAACTTTCAGAATAAAATTATCACCATTTGACACTGATCTTAGTTTATTTGGACCCTAATAGAGAGGCGCGGTGGCCGAGTGGTTAGAGTGGCTCGGTTATTGTGCAGAAAGTCGCAGGAAGGTCGTGCGTTCGCGGCTCACTGTCGCCATCCGACGACTGGAAAACTCTCTCTTTCCACCCTGCAGTAAATGTGTACCTTTTTCGAATCAGGGAAGGATAGGCTATTGGAACCCTTTACCTTTTAATAGGCCCCTTACTACTACAGGTATGGCCCTTTGTAAGTCTGGTCAAATCTTTGGGCTGCAAAGATGAATTCTGTCAGAATCGTTGCCTTTGATGATCAGTCATGACTACTTTCAAATTACTGATATGTCCATACGTCGGGGGGTCATTTTGGCCTTTGCCTTTTATTAAAAACGACAGAGAGAGAGAGAGAGAGAGAGAGAGAGAGAGAGAGAGAGAGAGAGAGATTGTCCTTCATATAAATCAATAAACAGAAAATTCCCGTCCCAATTATTATTTCAACGGAAAAATAGGCGTGGCAGGAATGGCATCTTATCATAGCCACTTACATAATGTTTTAGGCCGCCGAATCAACACTGAGTTTCAGAGAGAGAGATAGAGAGAGAGAGAGAGGGAAAGTTAGAGGGAAGAAGAAGAAAAGTTTTCAAATTAATTTTGAACAACATAAACTTATTTATCAATTTAGGTCATTTAAAGGACAATCGACTTACCAAGTTGTTGTGAACGTGGAAAATAATCCCAGGAATAGAAACAGTTGATATTGCAAAATTGTAGGCGAATGGGAAACCAAATCCTATTTTTAGTAAATAGTCGAGGTTCAAACAGCTTATTCAGGAGATGACCACTATAAGCTTTTGGCATACTGTCAGATCCTGATACTTTAAATTGTATATTATTCATTGTGAATCGATTAATGAAATATTGTTTAAACCAAATAGCTTATTAGATGAGAGGAGACACCCAGTTACGATGCAGAAGGTCCAGGGTTCGAATCCGACTTGGGCCAGACGGCGATTGGGAAACAGTCTCTGTCAACCTAGCATTAAATTGGTACCTTTTTCGAATCAGGGAAGGATAAGGCAGCGAAAGGAAACCAAGATACAGCGGGCCTCTATCCCCAACTGCCCCTACGGCCACTAGACTATGGGAAACATTCAACCTTTTTATTCGATGAGCCGGCCTTAAAGCGTTTGAGTATTTTAGTTCAAGCTTTATCCGGCACCAGGTGACGTATCCAGTCTGAGTCTCAATAAAAGAGCATTCTTGTGTGAGTTCTGTGTTTTGTATATTTCAGCAGCTTGTTATATGCTGCTCATCGGGGTCTATCTGTTGGTTTGACGGCTCATCTAGGTTCGAGGTTATAAAACTTGAAAATACTCTCAAACTCAAATAAAGCACAATGATTGGCTGCTTCCGAGCATGTGCTCGGAAGCATCCAATCAGTGTGTTTTATTTTGAGTTTGAGAACGTACTCAAGATTTATAACCTCTGCTCCTTGCTTCACCTGGGTGTTTAAAACTTTTGATATGTTTGCTATTTTGATCCATGGACGAGTTAGCCTTTACACGGGCCGAATAACTTGTATGTTTATGAACCTCAAGCAGAATCCAGGGCAAGGGTAGTGCACACGTAAAATCGATATAAGTCCAAACCGCCCCATACCCGCCAGTAGTTTATTACTGACCCTTTTATAGTATATACCAAATCGTTATTTTTCTCGGCTCTCTATTAGTATTTGACAGCTATACGGTTCTCACTGGACTCAACATGAACACAAGATATATAGACTTGATGAAGATTCTTTAATGATGATGAAATGATAATAATGGTTGAACAACAAGTAGCTGGCACATCTGAAATATATGTAAAATACATTTCTAATATCATGTAACATCAATAACTACTGAAAAGTATACAACTGTACATCAATGTTTGTCAATAACACATTATCGTTGGGCAATAGTACAGCGTAGAGTGGCAAGTGCATCGAGGCATGCATGAACATGCATATTAGTAAGGTTGATGACTGCCATTAACGGTAAACGCACCGTTACATTACGATATTATAAAGACCTGCGGACTATTTCTGACGAAAGGACATTTTAAAGCAGGGAAACACAGAACAGAACTGAATATAACAAAAGAAGTTTCAAGATTTTTATTCCACTCAGCTAAAACCTGGCCTATGACATGTACATTGTTCAGAAAATGTAAAAAAAAGATAGGCAATGCTCAGGAACTTATACAACCAGATCCGATACCCCGCCCGCAAAACCAAAATGGAAAGAAATATATACATAAACTGACAACAGTTCACGGAACACACGCATAGTAAATCAAATGAATAGCTCTTTCCCAGACAGGTGGTCATTCAGCTACCAACTGAAAACACCACTCACATAGCTTGTAAACGAAAGCACTGACATGGACATACAGGACAAGTAACCGTAATATCTATTTTTTTTATTTCTTTTCTGTTTTAAATTATGAAAGAAAACAGAGAGCAAAGTGGGCAGTATATTGCTAGAAGACTACATACATAAGAGTAGCCTCGTGGCCAACTGCTTGGAAAGAGCTGGCCCCGAGGTATAACAATTGAGTGCATTCTCAAACTCAAAGAGATTATTCTCAAGACTTATAACCTCGAACCCTGACCTTTTTTTTTTTTTTTTTTTTTGCTTGTCTTCTTTTGCTTTGTGTCATCGTCATGTGTTTCTTCCTATTTTGTTGTTTAGGGCAGGACATTATGGACCATTTCCCTCTCATCTACGTAATCACAGTGTAGTTTTTATTTCTGTTTCCTTTGGATTAATTGACCCATTCTGGTTTCTTGAAAATCAAATTCATCTTAAGCCGGCGCTAAGGGACATATGCAGTCTTGCAAATGACATTGCTATAACACAAAGGGCCGATTGCAGAATGCTGGTTTAAAGTTAACCCCAAGGTTAGCCATACATTTTGTATAGATTAAACTCGAGGTTAGCTTAAACTTGCTTTGAGCAATCGGCCCAAAGAGACTAAATAAAACCGAAACTCCGATTTTTGTGTGTGTTCTTTCTTTCAAAGGGCAACCTTTATAGATTTATAAAGTAAAAAGATCGGCAATGATCAGGATTTAATACAATCAAATCCTACATCCCGCTCTCAAAACCAATAGGGAAAGAAGCACACACGCACGTAAAATTGACACAAGTTCACGAGAGACACGCGCGGTAAACCGAGTGAGCAGCTCTTTCCCAAACAGGTGGTCATTCAGCTACCCTAATCAAAAACAGCATCAGCATCTTTTTTATTAACTTCTATTTTTATAGTTTACTTTCTTTAACTCGTTTGGAATATGACATTGAATTAAATAAAAGCTGTATTTTGAATTGAATTCTTTCGCCAACGATTATTTTCAAAATTAATTCGGAAAAAAAGAAGATTCTCTGAAAGCAAGGAATACACTAAAGAAACGAAAATAGCAGACTCGGTTTAATTGAGTATGTACATGTGCAGTAATGTAATGTTGCAGCACTGCTCATGCCCCTAGCACCGGGACCAGCGAAACTCTGTTTGCAAAGTACTCAGAATGACTACAATGATCCGGCTGGATGTCTTGCAGTTTTATGTCGTTTTTCAAGCTATTTCAGTCATATCAGGAATATGGGGGTGATAATGAAAGACTGTGTGCAATGGAGACCCGTTTACGGTTGAAAACAATTCCGTCTCCAGCGGGAATCAAACCAGGGACCGCTAGATCAGCAGGTCAGCGCTTAACTCCATCAGCAACCGGGGCTCTTCTAAAAATCATAAAAAAATCTCAGGAAACAAGGAGTACATAAAAACATAGCAGACTCGGTTTATTCGAGTCTGTTCAGTTGCAGTAATACAATGATTTTCAAACTAAGAATGTGTCTGTTCAGGTGCAGTAGTACAATGATTTTCAACTGACTAAGAATGATCTCAGTTATCTCAAAGGAAGCTAGAAAATATATAATCTGCACTATGATGATTGATGCGACACTGGACATTACCAGTTGCAGTGAAGATATGACAATTCTTAGAAGATCCAATACATCAGAGCAATTCTATGAAAGCAGAAAGACAAACATGTCTGTGTCATCACATATCACTGTAACCTGTAATGTATAAATATAGTTAAACGCATTAAAAAGCAACAGTTTAGGTCCCCCTATTTTATGTAGCTGATTTTCATCATTCTTATATGAAACAAATAAATTGTATCTGGTCTTTTCATCTGGAAATATTCGGCGAAACTTATAGGCAAGTGCGAACAGACGCCCAGTGTTTATTAATCCTTCGCCGAATGTTACCAAATTTTTCATGATGATACCCGGACAATACCGAAAAATCGTTTACATTTGCTTCAAAATGTTGTCACTCTGAAAACGAGTGCAATCAGGCGCTGTGAATGATGTGTGCTGAAATGAGCTCATGGCAGGGATCGTCCTTAGAACCGGGACTCCTACAGTGATATCTCAGGCATCAAAGCGCAGCATCTAATACATCGGCTGACCTCTTGGCAATTCGCTTGTCGTTTTGTGCTTTGTGTGTCTTCTTTGTTGTTTTCATTTCCAGAACGATGTACCAATCAATTGTGATTCCTGATGATTGCCTGCTTATCTACTCTGGGTGCCGCGAATCAAGGTGCGCGCGTTCCACGTAAGATGCTATATGTTGCTACTGTCCAGCTTGCCATTGTATACGAAATGTATGTTTCCTCTTGGGCTTTACAGCCTTCTGGACTTGTTAAATAAACTTATCTTATCTTATCTTATCTAATCTATGTTTAAAACTTGAAACCTTTTTCCCGAATTTTAATCAGGGAACCAAAATACGGTGCCCCGCTAACTCCCACATTCCCTACGGCCACTTAGCAATGGGAAACATTTACCTTGAAACTTTTAAAAGATAAAGGAGTTTCTTTGCCCTATGGCTTTGGGACAAGAAGTTGCTAGAGTAGTGTCAAATGGCCATATACTGTAGAGGCCCAATGCATATCGGACGCAGGGTCCAAACCCCTACTTCCACTGCATTCAGAGTTAACTTTACCGGAGTTGATTAAGGTTCTTCTACTTGCCAATATGACTTGGTAGCTAAAATATACAGGGGCTCTGTATTTTGAGGTACAAAAAGAACTGTCTAAATTACAGAAATAATCATAAGATACGCATATTATAGCTTATATTTGTGTTGTTGACTGAAAAATACACATTTATTTAACCAGTCATATACTACATTGAACTTTGACCAATTTTGCAAACGTAAAACTCCTTTTTCCTTCGTCGGAAATATATTCTTGCGCCAATATATAGCATAATCCACGAACTAAAGCAGTCGGAAATTATTTTTTCAGCACAAGGTAATTAAAACAAATTTTCATGGTTTAACCCTCCCCCCCCCCCCCCCCCCCCCCACTCAACTTGTTTATACAAACACAGTGACAGTAAGGAGTACCTGATTTGCATCTATGTAAATTTGCCTATAAAACTATCCCTAATGTATGTACTTGCCAGCGGCTATCAGATGAGTACTGTACTGGTTGCTATTAGTGAGCTTGTAAAATAAATTTTGGAAATTTTACATTTCCACGGCTTTGATTCACGGATTACACTATATGTTGCTGCAAAAAATCTATATTTTTGACGAAGGAAAATGAAGTTCTACATTTCTAAAATTTGGCCAGGTTCAAAGTAACATTTAACTCATTTAATACTCATTTAATAGATGTTTAGCCTTAATTCAACAACAAAAATATATTTCATAATATGCATATTTTATAATTATTTCTGTAATTCAGAACAAAAGTGGATGTTGTTCTTGATTCATAGCACCCGTATATTTTAGCCATCAAGTCATTTTTACATGTAGAAATACCTAAGTAGTCATTTCTGCTGAGTTGACAGATGCGTTTACTCATTAGGCAGGTGGGATTCGAACCCGCGACCTGCTTCACCGCCTATAAACAATGCCTCTTTCTATTCACTATTACTATTTAAACTAAATAAAGATCAAATAAATTGTTGTTACCTTAAGTTTCTGAGACATCATTATAACATTTTATGCTTTGTAATGTAAAGTAATTACCTGTCTTTATTTACCCCCACCCTCTTACTTTTTCACGATAACAGTGCAAGTTGACCTTATGCAGCATTTCTCAGAAAGGACATACAGATATATCAAAGTTTCATAATATGGTTTTTATTGAAAAAAAAGAGTAAAATAATACAGGGAATACAGCACTTTTCCTCGTATATGGAACACTTTATGTCATACATAATGCACTTCACTCTGCAATGAATATGATGCTTGTCTGGTTATGTTTCTGTAGCAACCGTCCATTGAAACATTATCTCGTTATCACATCCTCCTAGACAGACCACTGAGCAAAACTTGGATTTCTAGGGCCGATGTAACAAAGTATAGTGACCCTCGTAGAATAACGACCGACCACCCTGTCACTATTCTATAGGAAAGATACCCCTTTTCTATGGAATATTGACTACTGTTAAAAAATAATGCCCCCCCCCCTCGAGAATACCCATAAAATATTGAGACCCGGTCCTTATTCTTAACGAATAGTTACCCTCGGTCATAATATTATGAATCCCTTGAAGCAAATATGGTTATGGCATACAGAATGTTGTGTCCGATCTGTTATAACTCTTATTTGTAGACGGATTTACAAAATAATATTGGCACAAATGTCAAGAGGATGAGTCGCGCAAGATCGAGGTGCCCAACTCAAAGGTCCAGGGGCCGTATTCATAAAGCCACTTAAGTTGTTGCTATGCGGTTGCTAAGGCTAAATTTCTTTGAAGGAGATTCCCTACAACTATGAAATTTGCTCACGAGGAACAGTCTTACAAAGACTGTTCCTCCAGAGCAAATTTCATAGTTGTAGGGAATCTCCTTTATACATATTTAGCCTTAGCAACCGCATAGGCTTTATGAATACGGCCCCAGGTCATTTAGGTCAATCAAACATAATGGTTTCCTGCATGATGATTTCGGCAAACAGAAAGTTGTGCCTAACCCGTAGCTTTGTCATTTGTGGGTAGATTTTAAAACAACGGGAAACAAATGTTAGCCGTAGCAAGATAACATATAATTTATCGCGCGCAAGACCGAGATCCCCATCTCGAAAATCAATGTCACAAACTCAAATGTTTTTATTTTAACTGGTGATATTGATGTAAGGCTTGTTGTCGCTCCCTTCTCCAAACTGTCCGAAACCACACACAATTTGATTGGTTATACTAACGCGTAGCTATGTCGTGGAAACAATATAGTTAAATAATTTGAATGAAATAGTAACTCGTGGTCAAGATTAAACGGAACCACTGCAGAAGGGGTTGAGTAACTAAACAACAACTATGTCTAAATGTGCAAAGTCATGTAAGAGGAAAGTGACGACGTTTATGTTTGACCAGCTTGGCGTCAGAATCTATCTGTTTACAGCACGTTCTCTGTCACAGGAGTTTTCTTGCACCATTTATTCACAATTATTTCACTGCATATAGATAAGTCTTCAAAATAATATTAGTCTTTTTTCATTGCATACATATGTCTTCAAAACATGACGAGGTATTCTAGAACCTTGACAAAAAATATATTTTTTCCTGTAGTCTATAAACAGTAGAAAGCAAATCACTGTATCTCTAGTCCATATAATTACGAAAATGCATCGTCGAGATTTCCAGAATTCAATTTTGCAAGATTTGTCTTACTTTGAAGAAGTATGCCCAATTAACAAAGTAAAACAGCGATTTAGTCTGATTGTACTTCTACTGTCTTAACGGTGCGATGATTTCCTATGAGCGTCAGGTTGATATTAATTAATGAAATATAAACCATTGATACGCAAGGTATGCTCGGAGTGACTTTTTTGGACCGGGGGCGTGAGGGGGTCTGGGCACATCTCCGCAAATCCTCATCATTTAACTTCGCATAGAGGGGTAATAATATTATGACCGAGGGTCATTTTTCTTTAAAATAATGACCGGGGATCGTTATTCTACGGGGGCCACAATTTTTCGCGAGGGGTTGTTTTACTTTACGTGGGGGAGTCATAATATTATGACCTGGGGGTCATAATATTATGACCGAGAGTCACTATTCTTTAAAGAAAAAAGGACCAGTTGTCGTTATTCTATGGGGGTCACTGTACTTGGTTACACCAGCTGTTCAAAGGATCTTTAGAACGTTGAGCTGAACGACGTCTTTAGTTAAAGATTCGTTAAGTCTTAAACAACGTCGTTAGTTTTGAACAAAGGGCCTAGTTGTATTGCATCTGCAACGGAACTTTTAGAAGAGGTATTCCGCTCCTCTTCAACTACTAGAAGAACTTGTCAAAACTACCTACACATATTCCTCTCATACGACTGCTTTCCTGCTGACTGCTCATACAAGATGTTATTGTTTTGTGAAACATACCTCAGATTTTGCTGGGTTTTTTTTCTCATTCTGCATTGCGTTGGTAGACAACGCCAAACACACCTACATATCAATTCTTTTGAACCGTATTTATTAGCTTTAGAATCCTAACTTTCGTTGGCGTTTAAATACATGTACAGTCCATCCTGTATTAAGCAAACACCTAAGGGATAATCAAATCTGCTTCCTTAAGACAGGTGCTTGCTTAATACAGGTTCATTTCTATGAAGTTGCCTGCTTTTGGAACTGAATACATGCTTGCTTAATACAGGTTTCTTGATTAATAGATGTTAGGTTTTACTGTATACACGTTTTTCCGACGAGAAGAATGGATAAAAGTGCATTCTCTCAAATAGTTATTGCCAGTGTTTTGCAAAAAGAAACTAGTTTGATCCAGTTACTACTCAGATTATGCATTAAATGTCAAAAATCTAATTTTTTATTATTTTAGTTTCCTTTTTCCAGTTGTTTTCTCAGTCATGAAGGATTTTGTTCTTGTTTAGTGTCATGCACTGCTATCGTAAGACATTTTTTTACAGAATAGCTTCTATCCATTCAATTTAATCGGTTTATAAACTTTGTGCTATCAGATGACATGGTAGTAACTCACCAGATTTTGATAGCTCGAATGCGTTTGTGTGATCGTATATGGACAGAAAGTAAGATGATGGTATGCTAGTAGTAAAGGACGTCACTACGGGGACAGCCGTCCGGAGACTAAGTCCGCAACCTGGGGCAGTCTCGGGCCGGGCTGTCCCCGTAGATGACATCGCTTTAGTAAACTTGAAAAGGCTAGTTTGAAATAACTTAGTCTTTTTCAGGGGAAAAGTCTATGTTAAATGGCATAGGATATGTCTTAAGAGGCTATACAGTAATATGCGTCTGCTATGAGTCTCTTGGCCCTGTATCTCAAGACCTCACTATACCAGAGGCATAACTCTATAGCGTCAGTTGATGGTATGAGTTGCTGTGGCATACTCTTGTTCATTCTGTTCAATTTCTGAGGCTTTACAGTAATATGCGTCTGCTATCAGTCTTTTGGTCCTGTATCTCAGGGCCTCACTATACCAGAGGCATAACTCTATAGCGTCAGTACTTGTTCCTTGGGGATTATAAAATCTTGTATCTCAAGATTTTAATGTTCTGGACTGAAATTATTTCTTACTAGCCTTCTAAAGTTTACCTGAAAAAATAACAAAGACTGGATTTTTTTCAATAACAGAACTTTAATTACCCCGCTAACGAACTAACTGACGATTGACAAAGGATTAGGGTCGTCCCTCTGCCATCGTTTACAAACATATTTACAACATCGTATACATTGGATATTTCTTTGATAAACAATTGGTATATTTTAAGCATTTACAACTTTGAATCCTATGTTCAAAGAACTGGTCTGGTGGTGATATTGTCTTTTTCACTGATAAGTACAGTCTTCCATAATTCAAACTGAACCACATTTCAATGTCTCTGTCATTTTGGTATGGATCTTCTCCTGTTCCCATCAGGTTCTCGTGAATGGCCGTCTTCAGATCTAGTCCTCTGCTTAGCTGATGCAATATGTAGATACAATACATTCCACACACTTTACTCCATGGACTCTGAAGCATCTCTGTATTTTCTATCCACGTCTTGGTATTTCTTTGTATGAATGGTAGAATGTAGTCTTCTAATGGTGGTTGTCCATATGAATCGAAGTAAATCGCCTTGTCATCTTTGAAGTATAAGGCCACCCAATGTTCTCCTGGTTGGTCCGAGTCATCTGTATTAATGATGTATGCTTTCACATCCAGTGGCTTCTTCTGTGGCAGGAGATCCTTCGAGACAACTTTGGCGTTCAAATGCATAAGTTGAGACGCCTTGGTCAGAAGGGCCGTCAGTTCTAGCGTATTCATCCCTGTTGTAGGAGTCTAAGATTCTCAGTTCCCAGTATTTTTTCCAGTCTTCATTCAGTGGAGAGCAGTATTGGTTTTTCTTCAGAAACATCCAGTTTTTATAGGCTTCCACGGCTTCTTCCGGCGTGAGATGACTCATGCCTCTTGCATCTCCAGTGTCTTTTAAGCCAAATTTTAGGCACAGTTCATGGTTCCAGTCTTTGATGACATCGTAGATGTTGAGACATTCTAATGCCGGTTCGTGATAGTGTAAGTCTCTTATCCAATCATCTCCGGCTCCTAGACAGAGCATGTGATTTTTCTGGCTGGGATGATCTATTCTGCAACCTTCACACTCGTGTTGAGCATATTCTCTGACAGCTATTCTCAGGTTCTTTAGCATCGCAAATATCAAAGCAGTCTTGTCCTTGCCAATAAATGTTTTTGGTGGTGGCACATCAAATTGTTCTAGCAGTTCTCCATTTTCATCACACACAGATCTGATCTTTGGGTGTAACAGCTGTTCAAGTTCGTCCTCCAAGGAACCAATGTCGTCAGAGTAGGATCCATGTAGTTGTTCGAAGCATTCCACTCTAAACTTTAGTTCTTGTTCTACAAAGTATCCTTTGTTCATGGTCTCAGTAGTCTGTGATGACTTCTCTCAAACCGTTGATTTCTATTAGGTTGTCAAACTCTGCATATACTATGACGTTGATGGTCTTGCCGAGTGCTCTAGCAAACTGAAGTTCCACTCGCAGGTTGCCGGTTTTTATAGGATGTAGATGGCTCTGATCGGCTCCTTGGTCTGGCGTGAAATCGTATCCCCAGAAGCAGTATCCACCTTTGTAGTCGTCGTAGTCGATGTTACAATTCTGAATCTGATTTTGACTGCCCAAAGCTTGATACAGAGACATGTAAGATCTGAGATATTGATCCAAGTTAAATTTCGGTTCAAATGGTTTTCCATAAATGCTGTGACCGTCACAACTCACTTCAAGTTTGCTGAGACCGAAATGTTTGAAGTTGAAAGGATTTGTGGCGAACGATCCATTGAATGTTGCATTATCTACCATGCCAATGAATAATCGTTTTGGAAGTTGTCCCTGAAACAAGTGGTCCTCGACTTTTGATCTAAGACCGGTGCCTATGGTAAATGTCTTAACTTCTACACGCCGTATGGGAAATTTGGCATTGTGATGTGCAATAGTTTGATTGAGATCATTGGCTATGGCTGGCAAAAGTTGAACATTGCGAACTGATAAGACTGCTGCATCGATCTTAACCATAACAGGGTACTCATCCTTAGACATGATACAAAATTGAGGAGAAGCACGATTGAGACGAAGTCTTAATTCTATTCCATTAGGTAAATATTTTTCCTGCATGGCCAAATCTAGATGTAAACGCCCTTGAAGTTCCTTAGGGTTACTTAGTTCAAAAGGGGTTATACGGGCTGTTACATTGCCATGACCAAAATCTTCAAAGTAACCAGGTTCATCTTCGTACCAAAATTCTGCAGCTTTAAGTTGATTGTCTTTCACATCAGATCCAAAAGAAAATAAGTTTTCAATGTAAGCCCTGTAGGGATACGTATCCATATTACTGGTCACCAGTTTATTGTTAAGATATAGATCAATTCCACTAAACATACTGTGAAAGAAGTTGTTGATGGGAGCAACTTTTTTATCGTTCTCAAGATTGTCACCGTTTGCTCTCAAAATCCTGAATTTCAAGTACAAATAAGTTTGTGATAAATCAGTGTAATATTCCGTATGGCCTGGTACCACAAATTCGATGGGTGCATGATAACTGTCTAGAGAAGCTATGGGATGATAATCTATCCACTGAGAATCTTGCATGGTGGTCAGAGTTGGAGGAACAGTTTGCATGTCTATTTCAGACTTGCTACATTCACAAGATCCACTTTGCATCATTTTCTTAGTCAAAAATATCGCGGTCAAATTTTAGATTTGAATATTTTTTCCTAATGGCTCTGTTTACAGAATTCTTTCTGCCTCTACCCTTTTGCAGTTTGTTGTGAACAGTTCGACGATTTGTCTTAGACTGAGTTTTTCTACGTTTCTGACTTGATTTTATACCTCCCGAAGCCAAATGATCCAAAGCAGATTTTCCCAAAGATTTTAAAGCTGATTTACCTCTACTTTTTAAAACTTGTTTGATATTTTGACCATCCAAGATGTCGCGAAGTGCATGAATTCCTTGATCTTTGGCTACATGTTTGATACTTTGTAAACCTGCTTTTGCAACAGGTTTTAAGATTGGCATGACCGTTCTCAAGGCAGTTTTAAACATGGACCCTAAACCATAACCGTACTGTCTCGATACACCTCTGTAAACTGGAAAGTTATTTCCACCCGACCCTTGTTGACACACTACACCACGAGTTTGGAAATACATTTTTTTGGCTAATTATCTTTGAGTCTGAAATGTAACTTGATCAAAGACTTTCCCGTGATAAATGGAATATCTATTCCCGTATCGCCTTTTATACTCACGTGAACTTGATCTATGAATGATTTTGCCACCGGAACGTAATGCAAGTTGACAAACTCTTGATGAGAATGATGAGAGCGTTTTGAAATCTCAAATGGAACAACTCGCAAAATAGGAGCAGTTATGTCACCTACGTAAGTGTAACTGGCAATATCCGAGTAAACGTACAGTTGATTATTAGCCGTGTTTAAATCTACTTCGTATCTAAAAGCATGTCTTTCGTTTCCGATGGGTCTTTCTGACATTTTTGGATTTACCCCTAATTTCTCCCCAAGTAGTTTTGGGAATATCAGTCTGACGACTTTTGGATTGTTGTAAAATATTTTGACACGTTTACTGTTATTGCCATAACTCATTTCTATCGAAGCATTAACACTTCTCAAAGCATTTCCGAAACGTGTATCGATGATGCCTTGTATTTCTTCCACCAAATGTTGTGGACTGCTGTAATTTCCTTTGGGAATTTTCAACTCGTATTCTGCGCAGGTGTTGTCTTCCGTACAATCCTCGCTCATATTTTCTACTCCGAATTCTTGAGCTAAGACTTTATCGTAAAATCTCAAGTAGAAAAAATTGGTTTCATCCGAAATATTCATGATTTGAGTTGGTGTAATCATTTCTACCAAAGCAACTTCCCACTTTTCTTTTTCGATGTTGATGGGATGATCTAATCTGACAGTAAAAGAACTTTGTGTATTGTCAGGAAAAGTCGTCATTGAACTGTCACTTAACAATGTCAAATAAAACCCTGTCATGGTGCTTGTTTGGAAGTTTCTTCAAAACCACTACGTTTTCTGAATTTTAACCCTGGGGAAGGAAGAATATAACCGACAGAGCTGCTCAATAAAATCAACCACAATTCTTTATCTGGACTTTGAAGACTGATTTGAACTAGAGAAGTGATGATGATGGCATAAACGATAATGATTTGAGATAAAAATGTCAATCTATTTTTGGGTAACTTGGCTAAACTTTCAGAAGATTGCAAAGAATCCGTGTCCCTTCTTATGACTGAAGATTTAAAATTCATGTTCGTGTTTTTATACAAGATCGGATTCCAAAATCCAACTGTCAAATTTGGATGGATAACCTTTCCAGTGAACTTTAATTTCTTTGACCCACTTTTTCCCAACTTTTCGTTTACGACGATCTAAGACAGATTCTATTTCGTAAATTTGATCTTTGTCCACACGTTGTAATTCTTGCGAATAAAAAGTACCTTTTATGAGTTCCCCGTCTAGATCTTCTATTTTATAGGTAACGGGACTCTGACTTTGTATGACACCCCTAACCTTAAACAATTCTTGCGTCCAGTTTGGTAAATAACCTTTTTCAAAAGTGCGTTTTGTTTTGTTGATGCGCACAAAATCACCCACTCTTAATTCAGGACTTGCAACTTTTTGCTTTTTGCCGTACAAAATTTGGGATACTTGAACTTCATTTTTGACATCGACAGATGCAGGCGTACGTTTAATGCTGCGATGATAAGCATGATTGTACCCGTGAACTAATTTTGGAAGTACATCGACATATTTCAGTGTACGATTATGAGTAAAATATTTCCACATGCGACTTTTCAGAGTTCTTTGAAACCTTTCTACAATACTTGCTTTTGTTTCTGGATTTTCTGTCGTGAAAAAATGAATATTTTTAGATTTCAAGAACTTTTGAAACTCTTTATTTTTGAATTCCGTACCTTTATCAGTTTGCAAACTTTTTGGAATACGTCCATGTTTCAAAACAGATTTAAAAGCTTCCACCAAAGTTTTTCCAGATTTGTCTTTGATCGGTACAACCCAGGCGTATTTTGAAAATACGTCTATCAAACAGAGCAAGTAACGATATTTGTCGTTATATTTTGCCATACTAGATACGTCCGCCAAATCTCCCTGCCATTGATAATCTATTCCTGCCACCACAGTTTTGCGACGCACAAATTTTCTACGTATGGGTTTGTGCAAAGTGTAAGTTTGTTGTTTTCTCAACCAAGTTTTCACATCGTCAAGTTTGATTTTCTTTGAAATTTTCTTTGCTGCTTTATACAAAGCTTGCAACCCCGTATATCCCACTGGACTTTTAGGATCGTAATAAAGTTTTGATAATAATTTATTCATTGTTCATCATAAGATAACCATTTTCTGGGTGATTCAAACAGTTCTTCTTTTATAGGTTTGATAGAACTGGGTGTAAACAGTTCGTCTCTGATATGTTTTCTAGTGGCAGACAAACTTTGAGATAAGTCTTTCTTGATGTGTTTTCTAACCGATTGTGTAACGGGACTTGTTCTTTTTTTAAGAGTAGGCATGCGTCGATGTTTGGTTTTAGGAGTGACATACTCTTCTTCATCTTCGTGCTGAAGAGGAGTACGATGCATCCATTCCCATCGTTTCTTATTTCCCACAAAATCTTGAGGCACGTTCATGTCTCTAAGAGCCTCAGCAAAAGGTTCCCAACCCCTGGGCTCAGTGTCTTTTCTCTGTCTTAAAACATCATTGACTAAATCTATGATATTAGACCCTGCAACCGGTTTGCCATACATCTTAACCGTTCCGTCTTCGTCCCAAGATAAGTTAGGATTATTTTCTAACCAAGATATCAATAATTTAGCTTTCTTTCGCATCGTGGTAGGAACACTATCAAAAATACGTTGATTAATTTTCGATTCAGGCTCTACTGGGAGAGAAAGTTTTGTTTCTGTCAGTGCTTTGCGATGTGCCGTTTTAAATTTATGTAAAGTTTGACCAAACAATTGAGATTTTTCTGCCTCTGACAAATCTTCGTTGGCCATGACCGAAGACAAGTCTCTTTGAAGACTGGCCGTCGCAGAAACATTTGGATCGGGTGGAAGTCTTGGTTTTTGAATTTGTTCTTCTTTCCAGCGTTTCATGTCTTCCCAAAGTTTAAATGGTACCACGGCCATTTTACGCCCTTCCATTGCAATTTTTTTTACTGACCAAGAATAGATCCTAAGACTGAACCAAGCAAAGGTTTTAAAAGTAAACCCAGGAGTGCACCACCTTTCTGATTGAGAATTTTTTTCTTGTTTGCTAGTGCAACACGTTTTGTAGACAATAATCGAATATCATTCTTCCTAGAACGTAATTGTTCTTTCTGAGCTTTTGTGAGTTTGACATTGCCTTTTATAAGATTTAAACAACATTCCCCTACACAGTCTAATATCTCTTTTGGACAATCATTGACAATTTTTTGACGAAACCGATATGGAATGTTACATAGTCCTTCCAGAAAAGGACCATACTTTTTAATCAGTGAACCTCTTTTCTTTTTGATTTGTGTTCTTTTCTTACGTGCAGCCATGATAGCAGTCAAGAATTAAACTAGTAAAATATCATGTTAACCAAGTCCTTTTATAGTGAAAGTTTACGTTTAGCCAACATCTGTTTCATGGCAGCTTCAAATCCATGTTTTCTGGCAGTACGAAGATATTCGTTTGCAGGAGAAGAACTCCTTCGAGGAGAAGCCCTTAGAGGAGAAAATCTAGAAATTTCTAGAGCAGGTGATTTTGCAGCAGTGCGTCTTTCACCAATTTTTCTGAGACTAGAGTTTGGAGTAGAAAACTGAGTAGAAAATGGAGAAGGTGTTTTTGCAGGAGTGAATCTTTCACCTATTTTTCTGATACTTGAACTTGGAGTAGAAAATCGAGTAGAAAATGGACTTGGAGTTCTTAGACTAGAGTTTGGAGTAGAAGGAGTAAATGGACTTGGAGTTCTTGCAGTTGACGGTCCTGCAACAGGAGATGGAGGTTTTCTAGGTTTCTTAATTCTTACAGTGACAAACTTATCGTTCACTTTTATTTTTCTCCTTGATTTAGTCTTAGGGGATTTTTTCCTCTGAGTTTTTTTCTTTGGAGATTTTTTCTTGCCAGTTTTTTTCTTAGACTTTTTAGGACCTTTTCTACCCACTTTCTTTTTCTGAGAAAACCGTCTAAGTATTTTATTACCGTCCCAACGAATGAGAGATCTGATTATCACCCCACCAAAAAACCCACCGCCACCAGGTTTTAGAATGATTTCTCGTTTTGTATCTGCATTTACCAAAGGACTTGCTAGTTTTCTAACATCGTCTTTGCGTTTGTCCATGAATTTTTGAGTTTGTTTTGGTAATTTCATTTTATTTTCAGCTATTTTTCTAGCTGCTAAAGAAAACCATTTGATCATTTCCATCAACCCGGCATTAAGCAAAGTTTTTCTTTTGTTCGAATCATGCTCTCTACTCAAATTGTAGAGAGCCCTGATCAAGTTTGCCGATGCTTTTTGAGCCATGTCTGGTTTCATTCTGATCCATGTAAGACCAAACACACCATTTTATACTGGAAAATACACAACTGGACCTTGTTGATCCGATTTTGTATACCAGTTTGTAAAAATATCTGTTCTAAACCTCAAATGATTTGGTGTGTCTGGTTTTAAATCAATCAGTAAATAACCGTGTGGCTTAGAAGTGGCATCGTTGAAGGCAGACATCAAGTGTGGAGCTTGAAGTTGTTGTGCCAAAACTTTAATTTGCATTTTGTCTCTTGGACTTTGAAACAAAATCAAGTAATGGGCATTCAAACTGATGGTACGTGTCGATTTACTCTGCTGAAACAAGTTTTGTGTGATGTACACAACACTTGCATTTCTGTGATGACCTTTCCTCGTGAACCAAAGTTTAATTTTTTCTTCGTCTTTATCGCCCAACATATCGTCAAAGACAATCAAGTGAGTTTCACTCGTGTCTGTGACAATATCGTCGTCGTCATTTGGAATTCCTAAAATAAATCTGATGTTTAAATCTTTGCGTTCTTGCAAGATATTGTACACAGGTTGCCATTCTTTGTAACACCACACGATACGTTGTGGTAAAATATCAAACAAGTCTTCTTTGTACTGAATCAGTTTTTTAACAAATTCAGTTTTTCCCGATCCACTTGGACCCGATATGAAAATATTAGCAGGATGCTTAAAAAACAAACTACCAATATTTTCGTCTTGAACTGTTACCGACATGATTGAAAGATAAAATGAGAAAGAATAATGAAAGACATGTGTATATATAACATATTTTTATTTTTTACAAACAACAAATTGTTTTACTGACATACTTTACAAATAATTTTTCTTACTGAAAACACTGTTTCACAACAGTCTCTGATCTGATTTTCTTTGGTTTACAGTACATATCCATACGGAACAGTTTCACCACTTTTTAAAATCACACGTTTGTCATAAGTAAATCTATATGTCTTAGATTGTCTCTCAGTAGTAATTTTTCTGTCTTTATGTTTTCTTATACGGTGGTGATATTCCACAGATTCTTGAAAGTCCCTCTTCTCACTATGGGCCCATTCCATCATGTTGTAGAAATGGATTACTTGTGAAGTATTGTAATCCAGGGTCAGTCCTTTGACTTTACAGGTAGATTTGCGTTTCCCAGTATCGTGCTCCACATACTCGTAGCCATAATTTTTTGGTCCCATACCCACAAACTTGGTGATTTTCGCAGTAGGCAGTTCGTCTGTCCATTCGCCGAGTCTGTTGTTGATGATCTCTGGATTCCATAATTCTGGTTTGTGAATGTAGATGACAGAATCCGTATCGAAGTACAACACACGTTTGTCAAGTTGATGCAGGACACTGTATAACTTCAGTCTGGCTTGTGCTGTCACAAAGGATCCTACCACCACGTTGCTGCAAGCATGAGGTTCTACAATCGAGTCCAGATCTTCCCAGTTGACTAACAAAAACTCTTCTCCAAACACTTCGACATTCTTCACTTTCTTCAATGGATTAGTCACCAGTTCAAAATAGTCAGAAGGATCTGACACATATTCTGTTTTGGTCATGTTGTCTCTCTGTGCTAATTTTCCCCACAAACTGTTTAAACTGATCTTGCTGATTCCACGTCGACCTTTGTTCTTTTCCACCTTCTCTAGTCTGATACCTTCTGCTTCGAAATAGTCCTGTTTGAATTTGATCTTGTCCAATTCTGTCTTGCACCAGTCGGGATATCCACTTGACTCTTGTTTAATCTTCAGGAAAGTATCGATATATCCAGCAAAGATTCCACCTTGTCCAGTTGACTTGTTGTACTGTGAAGATTGGGGAAAATGCCATACTTCGTACACATCTTTCAGCTGGTAACCCAGTTTCATCGCCTCAAACAATTCGATGCTCACCCAAGTTCCCACTAATTCTCTGTCTTCTTCTCTGTCGTGCGTACATAATTTCGAATTGTCAGATGTCTCTGCACAACTTCTACAGAGTGGAAACAGTAATTTGTTGTTGCACTTGTACGGCAATACCGGATGATACAAGTTTCTGGGTGGTAACACTTTACATTTGATCAGTCCAAAATATTGATGTATATTATCTCTGTCGATGTCTTCTTGTGAATAAATTTCCGGATGTCCAATAGGGAAGATTCCATACTTGCAGATGTATGGATAGAGTGAACACACATCGATATACTTAATTTCCTCGTCTCCTTCAATTTCGTAGAACAGTCTTGTAGAATTCGTACGTCCTCCAAACAGTGCATCTCTGGGTTTGAGTGGATCCAAGTTGGTAAATTCTGCATCCACCATCTCCCTAAAATCTTTGTCATCTTGATAATATTGGTCGTAATCGCATTCCCACATTTCTATCACTTGATACCCAGCTCTTTTCAATTTCTCGGTCTTCTCCACAGTCTGTTTGTATAGCTGGTACATCGTCTGGCAGTTGTAAGTATTGATCTTAGTTCTGTCGGGGAAATGTTTGGGACACCCGTGCCAGTAACATCCATGGAACTCGTACACTGTTTCTTTTTCTGGATCGTACCCATCCACATAATGTCCAAAAACTTTCTGTTCACCACCATTCAAAGCGTGACGAATTTGGATGTGATTCTTTCTAGCCACGGCTTGAATCCAGCGCACAGCTTTGATAGAATACTTCTTTTGGTTGGGATAGCCTTCTGGTGGAATGATGGCCACAGAGTTTTCAGGCATGTGATTCTTCCTCCATACTTGGGAACAAGCTTGAGCGATCGTGCATGCATTAGAAAAAGGATCCAAGTCGCTGATATCTATCGATTGTTTTCTAAAACATGCACAACCTCTCCTCAGGATATCCACATCGCTGCGACAGTATTCTTCCATTTCACGTCTGAAGTCAAAGACGGCACTGGATTCCACTTTCTGCTTGTGCCATTCCAGGAAAGTTTCTCTGTCTTTGACCGACATCTGTCCAGGATTGTACATCTCCACGGGAAAGTAAGCTCCCACGTAATTCTGGTTGGCATCAACATTTGCCAAATGTGGGAAGTAGCCTTTTTTCATCTCTGTTAATCCAAAGGTATCTGGAAAATTGGCTAATCTCATATGCAGAAAATGATACGAGTCCAAGAACTTGACTTTGGCAGCAGTCATCGTCACGATAGTATTTCCATTCATGATCACATCGGGCTTAAAAGTACCATTTTCTAGTATGTAGCGTAAAATAAATTGTCCATCATAGCCTCCAAAATTATGTGCAATGACTGTCACTCCTTCATTTTCTTTTCTAAATAACCAGGAACAGAAATCTGACAAAGTATTTTCACCTTCAAAGATCATTTCTCTTCCAAACTGACTACAATTGTCACAATACTGATCTACAGGTAAATTAACACAATGGTCACACGCTTTGTTTGTGAACTTATTACAAATTTTACATGGCTGTTCAATAGGTAAATCCATACACTGATCACAAGCTCTATGTGCAATACAAAAGTTGACAATATGTTCGCCAGAGTCTTGCTTGGATTCAAAGTCAAAAAATATGAATTGAGGTTGAATAACGGTACCTTTCTCTTCATCGATGATATCGTCCTCCTCGGCATCTTCTTGCAACACTTCGGTCTTGGGTTTGCACACGTAAGGTTGAATGTAACATTGATGTTCGGCTCCAACAATCTGTTTACAAAACTTACATTTCTTCTGTCCTGGACACACGTGATTTCTTTTATATCCTACAATCCTATTTCCACATTTCTCACAATTATACACAAGTTGACAAATAGATTTTTTCTGTCCTGGCTTGACTAAGGTATGATTAGCATAACAAGATGCACTATGAAATGTTCTCTTACATTTTGTACAGTACTGGTTTTGTTCGTGAAGACATGGCGTTGCATTATAACAACTAGTACATCCATTCGAACAAGCATGATCCTCTCTATGATTAAATCCCTTGTCACAAAACTCACAATAGTATATACATCCTTGAAATCCTTTGACATTGGTGATAGTGTCATAGTGATCTGTGCCATTGTAATAGATATGAATCACTTTTGTTTTGTCACTAGGTTTAAATCCAAGTGGAAACAATAATCCGTCTTTAGGATGCTGTGAATGTACTTTGATCAAATAATCAGGAGCTAACACAGTTTGAATTTTCTTGTATTCTTCAAATCCACAAGGTTGGTTGTGAGGAATCTGAGCACGATCTAATAATTTCATGGCTTCTCTAGTCTGTAGCGGTCTGTCAGATTTTCGGATAAGTTCCCAAGTTTTCTTCCATGAGTCAGATGCGTCCCTGTCGGCATGATGTTTTCCTACCACAACAGCTCTGCCCATACACATGACATCTTTAGTGTTGTTGATTTGAACGATACTATGTTTCATCTTTCTCATATTGCGTGATTCAAAGTAAAGTCCATGGTGTAATGCCTTTCTTCCACTCCCAGTTGGTAACTTGGTGTGTGTCACTTCCAAACTCATCTGTCCATCATTGATTTTAAAGTCTTCATTGGATTGTAACACTTTCTCGATTTCTTGAGTCAAAGATTCGCCAGTCAGACTCGTCACATCTGTAAATGGTACAAAGATTCCTAATTTCAGTCCGGGATGATAAATGCTCATTCGAATCCTGTCATTGCCTTGAGCTTGAGAATGGGTCTTGATGTCATCC
Organism: Ctena decussata; assembly: GCA_963989385.1. Lineage (NCBI taxonomy): Eukaryota > Metazoa > Mollusca > Bivalvia > Lucinida > Lucinidae > Ctena > Ctena decussata. The sequence continues at coordinate 4,135,523 of OZ022500.1, forward strand.
ACCAACTGTTGAAACATCCGAGGTACAAATTCCAGCGGTGATACGTCTTCTGGAAATTTATTGACATCCACATTATACACATTAGCTCTTGTTCTGAAACGTCTCGACTCACGTTCTCTAACAGGCTTGATTACATAGTACTGTTTGTAATCATCTTCTTCATCGTCCGAATAAATCACCATAGGTCTTTTTCTTGGTGGTGACACCTCATCTTCAGATTCTTCACTGTCGGAATAATCCACAAGTTTCACCTTCTTTGGCGGTGGTAACTCGTCCTCCTCAGAGTCTGATGAAGTGGGTGGGGTACGTATTCTCTTCCAATGTTTCTTTGGCATGTTGTCTTGTCACTGTTCAAACGCAGAATGTCAGGAGATCTGAATAATTGACTTATATATCTATCATCAATTCATACAAGATCAGGCAGGCGAGATACATAGTACATGACTTATCAGGTTAGACTACATGTTCTATGGAACTCTTGTGATACAGGCAAGATACATAGTATTTGCTTTAACAGGCGAGACAACAGTCTTAAGGAATTTTTGTGGTACAGGCGAGACATGGGCTGTACGGAATTTTTGTGGTAAGGCGAGACAACAGTCTTAAGGAATTTTTATTAACTAACAGGCGAGACTACATGCTATATGCAATTCTTATCACCAGGCGAGACACTTAGAATTTTTGTGCTACAGGCGAGACACTAGTTTTACGGAATTTTTGTTATTTTGAAAAGAAGTGCAAGAAGAGTGTGCTGTTCAGCACCTTGTTCTTCCCCGGTCGGTTACCCTATGCCTGGGAAGCCCTGGCGATTTGAAGCCATATCTACATGATCACAAGTCCTGAATGTCGCTGTGGACCAGAGACCTGCCAGCGGAGGTTCAGTTTACTGGGATAGTGTCCCGACCCCTTAAGCCATAAGGCTTCTACTGTTTCACATGTAATCGATAGACTTCGCATCTGCGGGCCCAGGCGGTATAACCGTTGTGCACACCAGTTCCAGTCCAGCGGTGACCGGCAAACCAGCAATATTAATATGTTAGTTCCCAATATATATACCTAAACATAAACCAGTTTACTTGAGACAAGATTGGACATTTGCATATCATATATCTTATTTCAATAAAGGTCATGTTACTATTTATAGTAACACATTTCAAAATATAACAATTAATTAGAGAATAATAAAATCTACATTTTGGTGTTTATTTTATCAAAATCGGCCGAAAAATAACAAAGTTACTCAATTTTTCATATTATGGTGTTATTACAAGGGAGGTAAATCTGGATTGACTTTCTTTTATTCTATAAATAGACAAAACAAGTAATAGCTTTCAGAAAAAATGATAAAAATGAAAAGTGAATATGTGTATGGTATAAGAACTTCTGTTATGAGTATATTTTGTATGACTTTGTAACTCTTAAATACAAAAATATAAGTTTTGCCAGGCATGTGCACTGCGCATGCGCGGAATTTGGAGGGTAAGAAAACTGTAATAACTCCAGATTGCCTTGACGGATTTTCATAATTCTTTTTTTATTGGAAAGAACAAGTCACCATCTACCAAATGAAATTAAAATAAATTGTCAAACTGCGCATGCGCGGAATATAGAGGGTAAGAAAACTGTAATAACTCTATTTTGCCTTGATGGATTTTCAAAATTCTTTTTTTATTTGAAAGATAAAACACAGAGCTGTCACATAATCTTACAAAATAATATGCCACATCGAGAATGCGAGAATCAAGAGATATATAATGTGTACATTTCATTTTTGCAGCTCATAAAGTTTCAAGATGTCTGAAGAACTAAACGATCTGGGTGTGTTACCAACTGAAATTAGAAGTATAATCTACTCAAGGCTCGTCAATATTTCGAGGAAAAGTAAAAAGTTTAGAGACGAACTTCAACTGACGTGGTTTAACATGTGTTTTCAAAGAGCTCTGTCTTGCAACAATTTTTACCAGAGCCTAGCACAGCTATTATATGACATCGATGGAATATCGAATCTTGACCAGAACATGAGATTATACTTTCACAAACGCATGATGGAAGTGTTGAAGGATACTCATTCTAGACATGACCGATGGATCTTTACGATTTACAATTTCAACAAGGAAACATGTGAACAGTTTTTTGAAAACTTGTTTCCTTTCCATTATGACATTTACGTACATGGAAAAATCGTGAATGGACATCTGACTGGGCTTCTAGTATTCTTTCAGAGTTTAGCATTTTTTTACTACTTACCATTTCTTTACCAGTTAAATTTTCCTGCACCTATGAACGATTTGTTATTATCAACCTGGGAAGAGCATATAAACAGTTTGCATGGTTGTGATGTGTCATTTGGAAACAGAGACGCATATGAACAAGTCATCGAGAGTGAAGAGAGATTATTACCATTACGTTTTCCAACAGTCTATTCAGACCTGCTACTTGGAATAAAACAATGAACGTGATCAAGAAATCTCCTCCAGTATCGTTAGGTCGAATTTTACAGTTTGACATTTATCGAGGGTCACTTGAACACACACTATCCTTACAACCTACAAGTTCAGAATTTCTGAAGTCAAAAGATGGACTCAGAACGTGGTTGGGACGATATGAAACATTCATGACCTTTCGACAAGCCATGTGTGAAACAGCTTTGATAATGAACACTATTTTAGACGCATCGCCTGTGAAGTATAGGCAATGGCTACTTCATGTGGCAAACAACGAGGACGTGATTACTTACCTTTGCAATGTACTCAAAGATGTTGAAGAGGCTTCGAGAGAACAATCTATGGATATCGACTCAACAACAACAACAACAGAAAATATGGAAATTGAACAGGCATCACAGGAAGAACCAATGGATATTGACATGGATAAATTGACTGCAAAATTTGAAGCTTTGACACTATAAAGTGGAACTGTTTGTCTCTTGCAAAATCATTTATCTTAGGGCAAGCATGGAGACAAAGTGGTTTGAAATTCCTCTGACACAAATTCTGAGATTTAGACCTTACAGAAAATTACTAGTTTGTGTTTACATACTGCATTCACATAAGAACATTACTTTAGATGAAATTCAGATGAAATTAAACACAGAAGAATATTTCAAAGATTTTAAAAGACTCTGGTGTTCGTGTGCGAAACAGGAATTATCAGAGGAGACGGTCTTTACATTTGACAACTGGAAACTTCATGTGGCCAACAATTCAAAAGTGATTGACTATCTACAGTCGAAGACAAGGCGTATATAAGGACTACAACTAGATCTGCGAGTCATTTCAGCTCTGACTTTCAAACTGTCAAGATGGAAAGTAAACCTGTGGATCCAAGACTTAATAAATACAGTGATGCCAACAGTATTTATTATCACTGCACAGCATTGAAGAAACTTTTGAAAGAGAATGACAGAAAATTAATTCAGCCATTGGAAATTTCACTAAAAGAACAAGGCCTGTTGAAACCACCCTATGGTTATTGCTACAATTGTGGGTCATTGGATCATTGGACTGCCTCGTGTACCGAGGAGAAGAAGAAAACTACTACAAATAAACCACCCAATAGGAATTGTTACAACTGTGGTTCACCTGATCATTGGACTGCCTCATGTACCGAGGAGAAGAAGAAAACTACAAAGAAGCCACCCTATGGGACTTGTTACAACTGTGGCTCGCCTGATCACTGGCTACCCTCATGTCCTCATACCGACTTACAAGATGAAAGCTCGGGATCACCACAACCGGCCGAGAAGTCAGAAACTACGAGAAAAAGACGCCATACTGATGATGACTCTGATGTACCCAGTAAAAAGAAGTCAAGAACGGCTTCACCAGAACCGACAAAACCTACTGCTAGACAACATAAGAAGAAGAAATACTGTGTTGTGTGCAAAGAAGACACTCATATGATGAAAAACTGTCCTGAAATAGTGAAAAACTAGTGACTAGATAAGAGACCTAGTGGATAGACAATATCTAAACGATATTGTGTGTCTACTGGACAGTGACTACTATTGTGTTCATAATGGATTAGTTTTCATAGTTACATGTAAGTTTTTATTCAATAAAATTGTTTTTTAAAGTATTTGTTTTTTGTTATTTCATAAGGTTACTCTTTAAACGAAAGAGTTGGGTAGCCCTGAAAAGGGCTGTTTGGGTGTTCTAAGTCTTCACTTACTGTGAAGACTTAGACACAGGTTTTACAATCCCCACAACTGGATTCGTCTTGGATAAATTAATCCCTCTCCTCCTCATAAATACTTCAAACCCCATCTTATTTTGCTGCCTTTCAACTTCTTTCCAGTCTTTCTTCTTAAAAGCTTTACACAGTCGGCTGAGATCAAAAGGAATATACTTTGACAACCCCATATTTGAGAATGAAGTTGTTAAAGGCAGTTAAATATATATATTGACTCATGGCGGACGTGAAAGAGAGCATAGTCTCTTGACCAATCAAAACTATGCAAAGTAGTTATAGGGTTTTATGCAACAATCAACAAAGTATTTCTTTCTGATAAGTTGTGGTGGCCCTGAAAAGGGCCGTTTTGAGGTTTTAATAAACCTTTCTATGAGCAGGGACACCGCGAGGGCCTGCCACCACAAGCTGGACAGCGTACTGACCAGCTCGTGTACGTCACCGTCCTCCCTGTTGGCAAGTAGAATGGTGGCTGGTCAGCCTCCCTCTCCCAATCTTCACCGGATGGCCGTTCTTCGGGCTCTTGCTTCACTTCTTCGGGCTCTTGCTTCACCACAGCCATCTGTCTGTCGACCGCCACCATCCTTCTTACGATGCCTATCAGCTCTACGAGCCTCTCTGCACTCTCCATTACAGACCTAGTCTGTGTCTCCAAAGCATCGAGATATTCGTCGCTCAACATCTTCTCTGTGTATAGCATAAAGACAATGTGACGAAGTGGGTCAGTGTTCCAGTATTTATTCTCTCAGCACCGACCTGAAAGAAAGCACTTTTCGAAGTAGGTCAATCCGGTCTTGGGAGTATAAAACGGCACTGACCTACTTACAACTTCAGTCATGGAGCCACTACTGACCTTAGACGATCTTATGAAAGAACCAGACCTTCTATCGACGGCTATTAATACAATTGCTACTGATGGATCGTTAACTCAACAACAACAACCGAACGTGCAGACCTATTACTACCACCCACAGCAATCACAACTGCAACAAACACAGCCACAGGTGTCACAGCCAAAGACGGGAGCTGTAGAAGTCTTGCTCAAAGAACTCAATGATCTCAAGAAAAGAGTACAGCAATTAGAGGACCAAAAGCAACAACGTCCCATGGACTTAAATCCGATCAGAATACCATTAACTATAGAAGTAATGACACCAGAATCGTCTGTGACAGTACCAACTCAAAATGGACTTGGGTCGCATAGCAAGAACATAGATAATTCAAAAAGAAAGAAGAAACAATAGATTCTTCTTAGCTATAACCACAAAAAACAGTCCTTTTCAGGACTACCAATTACATCAGAAAGAATACCCTACTGGTTGCCCTAATACTAAGGAAGCTATAGAGTTATGCCTCTGGTATAGTGAGGTCTTGAGATACAAGGCCAAGAGACTCATAGCAGACGCATATTACTGTATAGCCTCTTAAGACATATCCTATGCCATATTACATAGACTTTTACCCTGAAAAAGACTAAGTTATTTCAAACTAGCCTTTTCAAGTTTACTAAAGCGATGTCATCTACGGGGACAGCCCGGCCTGAGACTGCCCCAGGTTGCGGACTTAGTCTCCGGACGGCTGTCCCCGTAGTGACGTCCTTTACTACTTATGCTAGAAGATCGCCCTGTATCACTGTTACAGCGCGATCTTCTAGCATCTCATCTTAATCAGAAAACAACGGACTCCTTCATACACCATCATATACTCATGCGTACGCACCATCGTGAATGCCACACAATCAGAATCTAATGCAATGCCTTGGCCTTGATTGACTTACGGTGTAAGGATAATTTATGTTACAAAATATGGCAGCCACTGGTCTCCACCCAGTATAATAAATTAAAACGCAATATAATGCTTCGCTGACTGTTGAAAAAAAATCGGTCTGCAATTCAGAGACTCTTGGGTATCTATCACACTCATTTATGATGGTCAGCCATATTGCTTACACATAAAATTCTTCAAAACCCGCTGACTGCGTTTAGTACATTCTACGCTTAATATTGATATTTGGACCGGTCCGTAATTATAGATATTTTAACACAACCGTTTTACATATGGAAGACCCACTTTGGGCTATTGTTAAAGAAATATGGCCGTAACAGCGTATACATCATCGATGCAAATTTGATTGTTGTTGTCCAAGAAAAATACAAGTTTTCCCTCATTAACATGGAAATCTTTACAACCAAGTGCATTAAATGTGCATCTATGTATCGGCACCCAATTGTGTCAGTTACGCAGCGGTTTCAACCGGAGTAGCACCAGAAAAGTATATGGAGGTTGTTGTTTCATATCTCCATTGTTATGATCAGCGAATTTACGTTATTGGCTTTCATCACACTTCATCTGTCAGCCTGTGGTACCATCAATGGGTAAATACTCGATTAAGTATATCATGGTATGCTTTCACTTTATTTGAAATGAATGGTTAGCCATCACAAATGAGCCTAACAGTAGTCCAGAAATCAAGACTCTTTAGTTAGGTAAGCAACCTATTGAATATATAACGTTGTGTTTTGCACCTTTACAAAAGTGATAGTTGTTACGATTATCGAAAATGAAATAACACAGAAAAAATACTTATCTCATTGTTATTATTATAAAAATTGATTAATCTTCTGTCAGTTAAAACGATTTTTAGTCTGCTTAGGCGCATCCTGTTTATGCCAATTTGGTGATCTGTCTCCCCAAAAATAAACTGAAAGCAGAGAAGTCTTTATAAATGTGCTTTCGGAATCTCCTTACATTCTCTGTGTTACCAAAACCTATTTACAAGTTTTGCGTCAGAAACGCTGTCAAGAAGTTCACTAAACACTAAAGCGACCATCAACCCACACTAAACTAAAAGCCGCAGGCGTAATAATTAGTATTTCTAGTGCAGCATCAGTTCATAAGAAAGTTGAATACGTTTCTTCTTATTTCCACACGCCCCCAGGTGTGCCTTCAGTTTAGCAAGGGTCATCTTCTTCTCCTCTTTAAGTCCCTTGATCTCTTTCGCGAGCTGTCTTTGTTCATTGAAAAGCCTGTCAAGGTTCTGTCAAATGAGAAATTAAAACAAAAGTGAAGAAGTAACTCTGCTCAGGCCTTACGGTCTCTATTTAAACCAATAAAGAGCCAAAGAATGCAGACGAAATAATTTACGTCCGTAAAATCTCAAAACTGTTTCGTCCAAGCCTCATCATATTGAGATTTCAAGGAATAGAGGTTAAACAGTGCAACTCCATATCAATCCACGATGTTTTCAATTTCGCCTATTTTAATTTCTGGATTTTTTAAAAACAAATATTTACATAATTAACCCTGTTTTATGTAAGAGCAAGAGAACGAGAATAAACGAGAATTCCGCTGAATGCTATGTCGCACTCGCCTGGCGTTTTCACAGTAGTAGAGAACATTCAGAGAAGCAACTGTGTGCATGGTTTGAGGTATAGATGTACACGTATACTCGGGTCAAACTTTTACCCTGCGATTTCAGGAACATTTCAAACATTTGGTAAAATAAACCATTTCTACCTTCCATTTTATTCATTTTGCAAGTTTTATACACATAAAGTTTGAACCTATAGCCTTTGTCTTGAACAAGTCCAGGCTTTACCTAAAATCAAAGTGGTTTGAATTCCCATGGAGAATTGATAGTGTGTCAGTTTGGTCGGGCATAACTTCTTAAATTGCTCTGAGTTTTAAACTTGTTACAGCTTGGAGACCTTAAAATGAATATATTTGATGACTATCGAGCAATTTTGCCAAAAAATCATGAAAATGCGATATCGAAAATTTTGGTGAGTTTCCTCCTTATGGACTTCAAACAACTTTGATTTTGAGGGTAGTGCGAATTGAAGTCTTGACTTGGCCAAGATATAGGCTATAGTTTCAAACTTCATGTGTATAAAACTTTCAAAATGAATAAAATGGAAGGTATAAATGATTTATTTTACCAGATGTTTGAAATGTTGCAGAAATCGCAGGGTAAAAGTTTGACTCTAATAATTATTTCGAGTGTATAATAGTTTCAGAAAAATTGCTTCATATGCTAAGATTGATGCGGTTATGCATATTAAGTTTCAGAGTCAGTAGAGCAGGAAACGCTGGCCTATGGTATAAAGTACAGGAAAATAATTCAGATTATCATCTAAAGGTAGATGGATACTGAATAGAAATATTGGCGGGACATTCAAACCATTATACCATCTAAATAACCCAAAGAACTATAAAACATTTCATAACGAAAAAAAATCACCGTTTCGTTTTCCTGAAAAGCATTATTTTGTATTTCTACGTACTTTTTTTACACATTTTCCATTAAACGTCATATCTCTAGCACATGAATGCACTTTTTTTTCTGCAAATCATATAATCTGTAATACAGGATATTTGAAACAAAGTGGTAACAAAATATGCAGTTATCTTCTTATTAAGTATATATATTTACTTTCTTTTTTTAAAAAATGCAAGAAAATTGAATTTCATGAAAACTGTCATGAAAAATATATTCAGTCGATGGGGCATAGTTATTAATACTTACATTGTATGTTACAGAATAAAACAAACACAAAAAAATCACAGTTTCTTTTCCTAGAAAAACAGTGTTTAAGTTAAAAAATATCCCCAAAACTGGATGCAAAACTGACTACCCAAATTCTGCACCTGCTGCAAGCACAGCCGGCCCATGTCCTACTATTTATTTTCCTTTTATTCAGGTTCTACCATGGAATAATGCCTATAAAAATGCGCAGCTGTGATGGCAACTGTGAAGAACATGATCATTCTGGTTCCTAAGGAACAGTCTGATCTCGATTTATACTGTTTGTACAGACCTATATGCCCGAAAACTTAGGATCTTTACGGTAGACATTGTAAGTGTGTGTTATAACTGTAAATACTCCACAGTTGATCCATTTCATCATGAACAATAACTCTCTCTTGTTTTAACAAATAAAGAACAGAGTCGTTCCGTATACGACTACCTTAAGGCCAAAACTCATGCCATGTTTGATGACGATGGGTGGTAGACTTTGAGAGAACTGCGCTTATACACTATGGTCGACGCAATGGTGCATCTCAGATAGATGAAAACAATTCAGAGGTAACAGAGTGTGATATATACTTTAAGAGAATAAATGATAACAACAGCCAAGGACACCATTTTTTGTTGTTGTTTTTTCTACCAGGTTTGACGGATGTAGGTCTGGTATTCAAGAGAAATTGACAATAGAAACGCCCTAGCAGTCATCGTAAAATACGGAGAACTCTTGGCTTTGGTCAAAAAACGGAAACTGAGGTGCTATGGAAACATCTCCAGGTCTTCTGACTTAGCAAAGACAATTATGCAGGGCACATTGAAAGAAAAAAAAATGAAGATATAAGCAGAAATAGAGGTGGGAAGACAATAATAATGAAAGGACAGGCATGGGCTTTGCTAGCTCAACCAGGGCATGGACTTTGTTAGCTCAAATAGGGCAGCTGAAGACAGGACTAGGAGGAAAGGAATCGCTGTAAAGTTTGTCTGTGGCGCCCCAACGACATAAGGTTATGGGATAGACTAGACTAGGCTGGGGTCTAAAAGCTCTCCTCTTAAAACTGGGGAGGGGACGGACAGACAGTCTCGGGGCCAGGAGTGCGCAACCATGGATTCGTTCCGCCCTCCTGGGGAATATTGGAATTGGAATTGGAAAAAAAACGCTCGGGTCGACCCAAGTTTGGATGTAAATGGTGAACAGAGTCAGTAGAGCATGAAGATAAACAAGATAAAGATACCCATGAAAATTTAAAACGCATAATACAACTCACCAAAGAAGGGCCGAGACGCCCTAACGATAAAACAAGAAATAGTGTTTTTATTGGTTGATTTATATATACTGAAAGGATTTAAAAACTTCCACCCATTAATTTTGAATATTTCGAAAACCAATGCAGGTATGTTCATCGAAAGTTTACAACATATATATTCTTTTATACCTGATTATGTCCGTATCCCAAACTTGAAATCGTTCAACCGAATCTGTTCGGAATAAGCACGTGCTCCTCGGGTTTTTAGTGCCGTTTACATACAGGTGGAGCACTTTATGTATACAGTTTTCTGACGACAAATTTCTCTTACAATATCAAATTGAATTTTAAAAGTTTGAACTCGGTATGTGGCTTTATTTGGCCCATCGCGCCTAAATATCGCAAACAGCTGCAGAGTTTGGGGCCAGTTAAATGCTGAAATTTCAAAAAGTGACGTCGCGAGATAATTTTATGCGTTGATCGCGGCAATTTACAAGCTCAAACGACGAGCACGGTTTACAGGGAGGTCAAAAGACCGTCAGCAAAGCAGCTACTCGATATAAACAACCAAAGATCATGACGTTAACTTACGTTGACGCCGTCACCGTAATAGGTTTTACGTGACAGCATCAACTGCACCAACGTGGATGACGTAACAATGGTAGGTCAGTAAGAAATCGTCTAAAAGAGTGTTGAATAAGCTAACGCCGTCATTGCCTCAAGCGTTTCAGAGACGTAACGCTCTTTTCTGACGTCATTAAAGGAAATGATACGAATAAACTGCAAAATCTTTAAATTTGAGAAGTTTCAAGCATTTTATCGTAAAATATTAAACACTGTCACAAGTGAAAGCATCAGCAGCCAGCAATAAAAAGTGGAAGTTTTTAAATCCTTTCAGTATAGTTCCAAATTAGCGCTAAGGCAAAATAAATTATCGTAGTAAATTCTTGCTTATGGAATGGACAGAGGCTTCAGCTGCTGGGGACCATAGCTAGTTTTATATGCGCCACTTCGGACTCTATGTTGGTGCAGCTAAACAAGTTAATATTCGGTCTGTGCAGGAATCTCCTATCTCATCAGTGAGAAATTACAGTACTATATAAAATTCTCAGAAAATTATATAATGAAGCAAACTTGAGGACTTGGTGCGATTTGAAGCTAGCGCGAAAGGAAACCACCAGTTGGACCATAGTGGGCCCAACCAAAGACTTTCGTGGTCAGGTGCCAACCTTTCGTAAAAGATTCCTTATAAACCAGATTTACGAGGATGCCATAATTCAATATGAGGCCCTCTCCACTGCTGCATTGTTCCGGAAAATGAGGTCTACCACTCATACGTGTATATTATATTTCTGAATTGCACACTAAGCCTCCGTAAAAGTCAGTGAAATGTTTTTAAATCAAGGCTATACGTATTTGGACATTAATTCGAACTCATGTTCATAACATTTAGAATTTTTGGTATTTATAGCTTTGGTTCAGAAGACTATCAGTCACGTCTATTCCGATTATTAGTATCATCAATGTGACCCGATGCTTATGCAAAACGTGTCAGTTTGATATAGAACGCGGAATGGGTAATCAAACTTTTGAGTTGAAAAAAAGTTAGAAAGAAAAAATATATCCGATAATTATATTCTTGGAAAGTCTTTATGCTTAAATTTTAAATTCGAATTCAATGAAATAATGACAGCTTATATAGTCAGAACCTTTTTAAGTGTTTCCTCCTTCTGTTTAGCGTTTTGTCTTGACCGTAAAGCTGAACGGCGGTTCTGTTCAAGTCGAGCATCTCTTTTGCGTATTTCTTCATCTGTCAGCTAAACCAAGGAAATGGAAACGAAAGAACAGACTGAATGATTTTATATACTTCTAAATAAGGTGGGGCGTGGCGGATAAATCAGGCATATTGTTTTTTTCTGTCTCTCGACGCAAACATATGTCGTAACCCCTCATTAGACTCGTCGGCTCTAATGAGTGGTCACAACATTTGTTTTTATGGAGAAATATGGAAAACTAACATTTGTTTTTATGGAGAAATATGGAAAACTATCCATAAATTATCCCTGTAACCGCTTCTAAACTGGAGCACTAATGTTATATGCTGGAACATTACATTGCAAATTCCAGCCAATTTCCAAAGTCGTAATTTATTTTGACTATTCACTGGTAGCAGAGGCGGAAAGCTGCTATTTCTACATCTTATATTTTTTGCTTTGTTTCTGTTTTTAAGATGTTTCAAATTTATAATAAAATATTATTGACTACTTGAGCTATGCAATTACAACACCCCTGAATTGAACATTACAAGTTTGATCAGTAGGAGCACGATTCGGAATCACAATCACTGACCGACTTTGAATGTTTGTATGAAATACATGACTTTCTGAAAAAATACATTTGTATACATAATAAAACTAGAAGGAAATCAAAACTGTCACAAAGTCTTTGCGATCGTCAAATAGTCGTAATTATTTTATTGTTCTGTGAAAAAAAATAGACAAGTGGTGTTTGAATTATTCGTAAATTGCTACGCATGTTATTTGTTTAGCTGATGCAGTCACGCCAGACGCAGAAAGAACTACTTTATTCATTCATTTCTCAAAGACAGTTCGTGACTCTTTTTATACGCTCAGGGGGAAGACAACTTTGTCAATCATTTGGATCGGCTTTGCTTGTTTACTATCGATAAATATACCTCATACGACTTTGGTGCTTCCTCGTCTAAGACAAGTTCTGACTCGCCTCTTGAAAGCCTGTCACACTGTATTTTACACTGAAGTTCTTGTTTGATAAGGGGTAAACAGTTCTGTTGTTCTATCGACTCCTCAAAGGCTCTGTGTATGCGATCTTCGAAATCTAAATTATCAAAAGTCTCAAAAGGTGTGTCCACAACAGTACACATATCCGTTGAAATCCATAGACGTTGTTGTAACTATTACTAGAAAGAAAGTACAAGGGGCCGTATTCATAAAACGACTTAACTGGTTGCTATGATGTTGCTAAGGCTAAATTTCTTTGAAGGAGATTCCCTACAACTATGAAATTTGGTCTGGAGGAAAGTCTTTGTAAGACTGTTCCTCCAGACCAAATTTCATAGTTGTAGGGAATCTCCTTTATAGATATTTAGCCTTAGCAACCGCATAGCAACGACTTAAGTGGCTTTATGAATACGGCCCCTGATCATAGTTAAGTTGTGGCTCCTCATAAAGTGAACGTTACCCTTGGCAGGCAGTATCGTACGTACGGTCAAGTTTTATACTTCTTATTTGGGTTCAGTCCATAAACTATTTCATATTGTTATAGCTGTTGACAGTTAGCATTAATATCTTATCTAATTTACAAAAATTCAGCAATCAAATACGCAGGTGCTTTTTGAAATTTTGTCAGTTAGTGACAACATGCATATTTGCATTTAGCAAGCTAAGCCCTTTTCTTATCGGGGATAATTTACCCACAAAAATTTACTTAGTGAGAAAAAAATATCCCTTGTAAAATTATTTTTAAAAAAAATTCATTAAAATAGGGAGCATTTGCAAGATTGTTTTATTTTCAGGCTTTCAATTCGCTATTACATTTAAAACAAATGAATGCATCACATAACCTTGAAATTTATCATATCAATAATATGTCTGCCTTCTGTACATTATTCAAATGATTTTTTTTCTACTTTCGATGCACCAGGTAGTCTTACTAACGCCAGTTTGCGCATGCGTTCCGAGGCAATGCTAATTTGATAGCAAGCCAACAGACAAAATGTCTGATTTTCTTACTAGTGTCGACATCAAAATGCTGATCAATGCTGAAAAGTGCTGAAACCTACTTACAACACCGCAAGAACAAGTTTTTGATACGATAATGGTAGAGCGTATATAGTTACTTGTCGTAACAATAATACATTTCTGCAGTAGCTGAGCCAAGTAAGCCGGATAATAAAAAATCGGCAGTCTGCATTCTCATCTTCTTTGATATTCTGCAAAACCTAAACCCTTTTTAATGCGTGTGCTGTATTTGAAGAGTATTCGTATTGAATTAGTTACTTAAGGCAGAATGCGGACATAAAACACAATATTAAAAACAATTGTTTCTCAATCCCAGTCTTGTCTTTTGCAGCCATTGTTTATTTTTAACAGAAACAGTAAAAAGATGAAAATACAAATATAAAAGGAGTCTTCTTTTCTCGGCTAACAACTGGGTACTATTTTGAATCTTTGACTGTATTTTCATTCTTATGTCGGGAGACTCTTCGTTTGCGACATATAGGTAGCTACATTTCATTAACCTACTTCACTAATTATTATTTTTATTTTCTAGATCTATTCTCTTTTTTTCCTAAAAAAGCTGTGATCTTTAAGTATGTTAACAACAACGAGTCATAACTGCAGCTTGCTGCATTTCCGAAATTACAGAAAAAATATACTAACTTGTATTGTACATCCAGTTCATAATACATAATTAAAATAACTGAGGGAACCCAGATCTATTTATAGATCGAAAAATCCCAGTTAAGAACAGCTGCCTACAGGTCAGGCCTTGAGGGTACTAACATCACCTGTGATTCACCAGATACTAAGAGATAAAATCAGCTTATCAGATCACGATAAACTGTCAAGATTTTATTTTTTTGAGAAATGGTTTTAAAAAGCTGAGCTTTGCCCCTGGAATTGTAACTGCAATTTATAGTATATACATTGACGACAGAAAATATGAACCCATCATTTTTTGTCATGATCCATCGATATAAATATTAAGACTCAAACATTTACAATTAAGACAAGCAGTTACATTAGCTTCAATCAATATGCCCCCCCCCCCCCCTCGACTTTTTCTAAGTTGGAGGTGCATATATATGAGCCGCGACGTGACAAAACCAACAATGTGGTCGAGCGTCCAGCGCAGACTCAGATCAGCCTGGGCATCCGCCCAGTCTGATCAGAGTCTTCGCTGTCCGCATGAAGGTAGCTTAGTCTCTTGGCTACCCTTTAAGCGCTTAGCAAAGATTCTGATCCGACTGGGCGGATGCCCAGGCTGATCTGAGTCTGCGCTGGGCGCACAACCACATTGTTGGTTTTCTCGCGTCGCGGCTCATATTAACACACAGGCAAGTAAGTTTTCCCGGTCCAACAGAGTTTGCATACGCGACATGACTTCTCTGCGGCTAAGAAAAGTGACAATCGCAAGGAGGCTGCAGAAGTTGCAGGATTTTATCAAGATTGCGACAAGGTCTACGAGCAGTCGCCGATCAAACTTAGTCGCAGCCAGTCTCATGAGCATGCACAAAAAAAACTAGCCGCGGCTAGTTTTGGTCGAGACAGGTTGCAATGGTTTCCTGTAAGTCGCCATTAGTATTATTTTAGTCGCCGATTAATCGCTTATTGGTCGCCGATTAGTTTTCACTGTGTGACGATCGGTTTCAATAACAGTTTGGCTCTGAAATTTTGCAACTTTGCTGCGACCTATCGGTGACTGTTCGGTAATTAGTCGGTGGCAGATATGAGAATCTTCAGCGACTGATCACTGATGAAACAACGACTGATCAGCGGTTCATCGGCGATGTGTCTGCGACTGGTTGGCGTTTTATCAGCGACTGGTCGCCGGCAGGTTGTAAGGAGGTTTCAAGCTCGCGCCCATCGATCGCAGACAGTTCGCAGTGCCAACTTCAATAAAAAAAAGCTTGTTGGACCGCAGAACAGTCACCAACAGGTCTCTGACCAGTCCCCGATCAGTTGCACCAATCGCCGGAGAGTAGTCGATTGGTCCCTGACTGGTCGCTGACCACCCTAAACCAGTTGCAAAAGTAAGGAGACAATCTGAAGCAGTTGCTGAAAGTTCGCCGATTGATCGCCGACTTTTTGCGAAACAATCGCCGATTGGATGGCAACTTTTCGGCGACTGATGGGCGATCATACTGGAAGGGGAAATGTATATCGTGAAGGTCGCCAGTCAGTTGCAAAAGAAATTAGTCGCAAAGCGGTTGCATTGCCGTCGCAAGCTCTGTTAGACCGAGGCTTAAGCCAATGGAAAAGAGATTAAACGATTAAAAATGGTTGCAAACTTTATTAGATTCCTGAAAGATCAGAAAGGAGAATAACTCTGAGTTTGATTAGATACAAGAAGCAAGGAAATGACAAAGTCACTTTTTTCAGTTCTGTTAACTTGGGTTTTAGGGTGGAACAATTGATCTCATTGTATGTCTATTTTTTACTGTGAAAAACCAAGCGATGATCAACTAATAGTCAACCTATTTTGTTTCTTATTTCAGCGTTCTTTCATCAAATTTCTCAGCATTTCTATTTTTATCATAAAATATACATTGAAGAAAGTTCTACAAGCTTCTCGAATAAACAGTTTCTTCTTCATTTTACACAACTTTTCGAAAATAAAAATATGTTACTAAAATTATGTTGTGATTAGTCGACTATGAAAATCGGTCATGAGAGGTAAAAGCGGCTAAGCTTCGATTACCTGTGTAATCGACCCTCGGTTAGATATATCAAATATGAACCAACTATATCACAGGGTTATTTCTTTTATGCTTATTTATAATGAAACCACAAACTTTGTCAAATGTTTACCAAAAGAAATTACCAATTCTTCATCTGAATGCATGTATATGGTTAAAACTGCGATTTCAATACACTTCCCTTATAATTTTGGATATTCCATATGCCTGACCAATAATATGAGCAACAGTTATTAATTTATACACTGAAACCATTTTCTCCCCCGAACTTATACATGTATTTTCCAACTGGGTAACTGAACTCAGACAAACCTATAGGCTTATTTTTCCAACTCCTTAAGAAATATTTAGCTGCTGAAAATAAATGTCTGAGTGATTTGCGTAAATAAAAAAAATGTAAGAATAACGTAGCCTTAAGACAGAACGTGTTGAAACACCTTAGGCTTTGTATTCTCTGCGAACACAGTGAAAGCCAGGGATATAATTACTGTGGTTACATTAACATGTGACACTAACCCTAAAGCCTCGTTCACATAACCAAATTTTCTTTATCACAGAGTTTCTTTGTCACAGAAACTTTAACAAAGAAATTTTGTCAAACATTTTGCGTTCACACGGAGCAAATTATTTGTTAAAGTAAAATGTGGTATAGAATCTTTGTCAAATAAACTTTGGCAAGGAAACGTTATTCGTCAAAGTTACCTGGACAAACAGACTTTGTCCGTGTGAACGGCCAACTATGCCATATTTTCTTTGTTAAATATACTTTGTTCAAAATCAAGCGGATTTGATTATGAGCAAAATTTTCTATGTTCATCTCCATAGCTAGTTTCTTTGTCACATATTCTATGGCAAATTTTCTGTACACACGGACAATTTTTGTTTATTCATATAAACTTTACCATATAAATTTGGTAATGAAAATGTGGCATATATTTTCACTCACACGAACAATTTTTCTATGACAAACCTTCTTTGTCACAGAAACTTTGCCCGTGTGAAAAAAGCTTAAGAATATTCTTAATGGAGGCTGCACATTTAGATCTCAGCATAAAATAAGTATTTATTTACTAAAACATGTCTAATAAAGAAATGAATTTATATAGATTGAGTTTATGCTTGGCAGCTGTCAGTTTGCATCCTGTAGGGCCTGGGAAGTTCGGTAAGTTAAGAAAATATATGTCGCGGTACTTTATTTCACCCCAGTTCGGTGCGGTGAGGTATAAGGTTTTAGTAATGGCAAGTAAAAAGTTCGAAAGGACGGTCGCCAAGTGCACCATCATCTGGGCTGACCGTACTCAGAATATAGTGGAGTTTCAGAGCATCATGAGATTGCCATACGCCCCGTGTTCCGGCCCGAGCCTGAATGATCCAACGGCGGACACACTACCTCCTCTCCCGACGGCGTACCATACAGAGGCGCTAGAGCTGTGTATAGATGAGGTGAGGTTCATGTCGGCTGATTCTCATCAAGAGCAGTCTGCGTTCGTATCCCATGATCGTGAAGCTAGGACGACATAAATGGTTATGTCAGAAGACCATATATGAGCCGCGACGCGAGAAAACCAACAATGTGGTTGTGCGCCCAGAGCAGACTCAGATCAGCCTGGGCATCCGCCCAGTCTGATCAGAATCTTCGCTGTCCGAATGGAGGTAGCTTAGACCCTTAGCTACCCTTTAAGCGCAAAGCGAGAGTCTGATCAGACTGGGCGGATGCCCAGGTTGATCAGAGTCAGCGCTCGGCGCACAACCACTTTGTTGGTTTTCTCGTATCGCGGCTCATACATAGACCGAGAAACTTCTCAGAATTCTGGTTTAGCATCGAGTGTCATTTTTTTTTCGCTCACAAGAAGTAAATGGAAAACAGGAGTCTGTAACAATCCGTATTCATCCGTATCTGAAATAAGCTATTCGCAATTATCTGCAATGATCCGCACAAATAGGTATCTATCAATAATTTCAAGGACGCAAGCCATCCATATGTCGTAGTCGAGGGTTCTCGAAGGTATCGGGACACAATATACAGACAGACGGACGGTTTCACATTTTAATCATACATGACATCATGACACCATGGCTGAAAATATATATTAATATATTTCATACAAAGCTCTATGGCAAATACATGTGCTGTGAAGTATCCAACTTCACAGCTCGACAACTGAAAGGCAAGTGCAATAATACATATAATTACAAGAACATTCAAATACAAGAGAACTTCAGTGGAAAGGGTTAAACTGAAACTTTATAACTTTGGTACGGATTTACCGAAATGCCAAAATGTTTATCTTGCAGTTTCATAACTAATGTCCAAATATTTACGGTAAAGTAAAACTTACGGCTAATTTAATCTAAATGTAATCTTATCCAAATAAGCATCTAAAATGTCAAAAAGTAAGGAAACAGCACATACCTGAAAATATATATTAATATATTTCATACAAAGCTCTATGGCAAATACATGTGCTGTGAAGTATCCAACTTCACAGCTCGACAACTGAAAGGCAAGTGCAATGAACCATGTGTTGAAAAGAAAACATTAACACAGGTGAGAATTGCGCTTGACGGAAGGCCAGAATTGTCATAAGGGCTATTTAAAGGGTAATGGACTGCTCAGGGCTTTTAAAAGGAGGATTTGTTAATTTTCTAAGAATGTAGTTTAGGATCTAGATGTTTAAGACGGTAAACGGGACGCATCATGATATGTCAGGACCAAAACTTACGACGCTATTCACAACTTCTCTCCTGATCATATAGGATAGAGCAGTGGCATCATAGCAATGATGCACCTGCTCTGCCCGATATGATCCAACCTACGACACATATGGAAACGTTTCTGCAGGTAACAGTCCATTACGTTACGCCAAACGAGGTATCAAAGGTAACGATTCGCATGAAACTCAACTTAGGGTTGACTGCTAAATGATAGGGTTAGATACGGATTAGATACCGATAAATGTGGATGAAGGCGTTCAGTTATGGACCATTACGGTTGGCTCATCCGAGCCTGAATTTTTAAACTTTTAAAATTTGGACGCGGATCCTGCGGACCCTGTCAATAGATACGGACAGTTTCGGATTCTGCGGATGCGATATGGTCCCATTACGGATAGTACAGATATATACGTACGGGCAATCCGTAGCATCCACAGGCTAGCCCTAACATAAAAATAGAAAATAGGTGAAAATATATAGATTAAACGTGGTTTTTCATGCATTAACGTTTGCAAAGTCCCCAGGGAGATGTTGAAAACCGAGGCCGAAGGCATTGGAAAAAATTTTTGATCGCTATTATTGCATTAATTCAAATACAATGCTATAAAAATAACGAAAATATTGGCGAACTATTTTTCGGCCGCATCGCCATTACCTTGCTGATTCATACACGCACTATGCATGTCTGTAAAATCCTCGTTTCATGCCATGGCTAGCTACCGTGCATTTTTGTGCAATCATTAGCAGCATTTCACAAGTCCTAATCGTGTTCATCAAAGTTTTCACTCGATGTCGTCTGCACTTTCATTTTTATTACATCCGAATTTATATAACTCTTCCGTTAGAGTCTTAAACAGATATCTTCAACTGCACTGCAGTCTTGCCGCTCATTTCTGTACTGATGGAGTATTTTGCCCTGCAACTTGCATACGAAAAGTCGCTAAGGCCCTGTCACACTACAACGTTTCAGACAACATATGCTGACGTATGAAAATTTATCCAATACGCTGGCATACGCTAGAGATAAAAAAATCAAACAGCAGCCTGTTTTGGAACGCATACATAGCGTACTGAACGACTATATAACGTATAAAAACTTATTCACAAGCTATACCTAGCGTATACATAACTTCTACAAGCGTATAACAGCGTGTTCCCAGCGTATCTGTAGCGTTCTTGTCTTATGCCGAATGCACATCAATCATGCACAACGTTAGTTTAACTTACGGAGACCTTATGTATAGCGTGTTGGAGCGTGCTTCGGCGATCAGATGTAAAGCGACGGCTCTCTACAACACTTTTTGTTGAAGTGGCCGTGAATCGATGGACATGCCTCAAAAACGAAAGTTCAAGAACGTGAACGTTGCAGGTAGTAGCTGACCCAAGAAATTCCATCTTTACCACCTACCCTCGTCCCAATCATCACCCGACTACCGTGCCTACGATGGTAGCCAACCACGCTCTCGCGCAGACTCCAATGCCTCTTTAGTGGTATCCGTGGTGGTATCTGCAGCAGCTGTGGTGGCATCTGAAGTGTCAACCTCCTCTAAACTCCAAAACGACAAGCAGAAGCGGTCCAAGAAGATTCCTTATTTAAAAGTGATAAATTGCTCATATGTACCCAATATATATAAAGCTGAAGCCCAGGACGCTGGTGGATACGCTACCTAAATACGCTCAGTGCGTTCGTGACACGTTGAATAAGTTCTAAGGTCGTCAGGTATAGGTTGAATACGTTCTGGAAACGTTTGGTATAAGTTACAGAAAAGTTAACTATAGGTTAGAAATAAGTTACGTGTACGCTACACAATGGACCTGCTTGTTGCCGACGTATGTCAACGTATGACTAACTTACACGTTACGTGCATGAACTTACGCATAACGTACCTGTCACGTACATCAAACTTTTGTCTAACTTATAAGCAATACGTACAACAACTTATATTTACACTTGCCACTGACTTCCCATAGGTAAACCGTATAGAGCAACTGGCTTCATACACCGATGAACGACAGTTGATCATGTGACGTTTTGGTCAAGCGACGTCTTAGGTAAACAAACGTCTTGATTGGTTCACGTAACCTTCGATTGACGCCACGTTATGGCGACGGCTTTTTAACGTAATTGCCGAATACGTCGTTTCTGTCTTTTCTTCGACATATATTTTGCATATTCTACATTAAATTACCACAAAAACAGCACAGGAAGGGTCTAAAAATAAAGTGTAAATACACCTATAAGAATAAAAAATTGATTTTTCAGCGTTCATCGTGTGAAGAAGCCAGTGGTCATCGCTAAAAGGTTCGGGGGATATAGCGATGAGCCTGGCGTCCGTCCGTCCGCCTGTCCGTCCATCTGGCGTCAGTCCGTCCGTAAACTTTTTCTTGTTGGCTCTATATCCTGAATACCCTTTGGAATAGTTTTCATGATATTCACAGTTATGTAGAACAGGTCATGACAATGTGTCGTTACACAAATGATAACTGTTGCTGTTGAACTTTTTGAGTTACCTCCATTTTGGTGATTTTATGTCAGGTTCGTGTCCGCTCTGTAACTTGAATACCCTTTGAAATATTTTCATGATACACAATGTACTTCACAGATATGTCGAGCAGGTCATGACAATGTGTCGCGAACAAGAATGATAATTCTTGCTTTCTTACTTTTTGAGTTATTCCCCTTGATAGGTTTAGATGTGATTTCGTATCCGCTCCATAACTTGAATACCCTTTGAAATACTTTCATTGAACTTTACAGATATGTAGAACGGGTCATGTCGATGTGTTGCAAATAAGAATGACAACTCTTGCTTTCTTACTTTTTGAATTATTTTCCCCTTGATGGTTTTAGATGTGTTTTGTGCCCTCTTCATAACTTGATTTCCCTTTGAAATATTTCCATGATACTTCACAGATATGCAGAACAGGTCATGAAAATTTGTCTCATACAGGAATGACAACACTCGCATTCATACTAAACGAGTTATTTCCCTTTGGAATTTTGAGCCGCAGTTGTGTGTGTCTGCTCCATATCGGTATAACCTCGGCTTGCTCAACAATTTAAATACTCTTATACCCTTTAGAATAGTAATAATCATGTCAAGATATCCTGTCAGTTTTCCTAACTCTCTGTGACCCCTTTTCTGCCCCGAGCCCCTCACCCCACCCACCAAAAAAAAAAAATCCAGATTTGGATTCTTTGTCCAAATTCACTTACTACAGAGCTCAAAATTAAATTTGTTGGGCTTGTACTTTAGACATTATTCACACATTTTGAAATGTTTAGTGTATGATATGCTATACATTGTGTAGATGGTTGCTGTTTGGGAATTTACCTCTTTTTAGCAATCTGGCATACTGTTTTTGTCTAAGTGTTAGATAATCATGCATCAACAGATTAAGTCAATGAGAAGCATAAAAGAATGACAATATATTACTTATATGTGTTTTGAAGTGCACCCTGTTTACTAAGGCGCATGGGGCCTTTGGTCGGGGGATTTGCCATCTCCTCTGATGGCTATTTTTCTTATCGCGACAAAATGAATACGTAGGATGAAGGAATTTATTTTGACGGTGTGCACAGACTTGGTCGATGTACCTGCATTCAAGGCGAATCATTCCAAAGTACATAACTTTTAATCAGAAAAAATGCTGAAACAAAGGATGGCTTCTACCATGAAAAATACAAACTTCGGTGTAAGGCGAATACGAGAGGCGGTGCACAGATTCAGAAAACTGTGATGAAGTAAACATGAGGACACCCTCTGCATTTCAAAGCCACCACTAGTGGGATCACGATGAGGTCAATAGAAGACATTGGTGGTCCACGACAGATAATTTTATAGTAGAATAAAATCCCTTTTTGTCAACTAATCAGTATTTCTGATAACGTTTTATTGACATACTAAGATTAAATGCTACAGGCACTAATAAAAAAACGGATGCCCGACCCACGGCGTGAAGCAAAGTTATTAAACCACTCCGCATGCAAAATGTAGCATTAGATTTATGTCATAGCCGCCCGATACGTTTGTGACGTACGATAAGTTTTCTGAACTGATCAGAAATATCAGCCCTACCTACAAGTATTTTTTTAAGTTATAGACTATGTCACCATAAAAGTCTAGTTCCGAGAGAACTAATGGATTGAAAATTAAGGTGGTTATATGAATATTCACTGATTTGGGGCGAAGATAAAAATCTGCAGTTGTAAAACTTGCCGTCTTTATTTTGTTTTTCACAATTTAGAATTCTAAAATGCAGGACTTGTTGATGTTTCAAAGGGTTTATATAAGACAAGATCAAAGGGTAATTTTCTGCGCAAAAATACATTAAGGAAAAAAAAAAAAAAAAAAAACATCGTTATTTGAAAATGTATTGAGATCTGAAAGTACGTTAAAGCATAATGAAGAGCGTCCTAGCATTTTTATTAGCTCACCTGAGCCAGCGGCTCCGGGGGAGCTTATAGGATGGTAAGGCTCCGTCGTCCGTCGTCGTCCGTCCGTCCGTCCGTCCGTCCGTCCGTCCGTCGTCCGTCCACAATTTCAAATGACTTCTCCTCTGAAACCGCTGGGCCGATTGTAACCAAATTTCATATAGAGCCTCCTGGGACCTTAGGAACTAAAAGTTGTTCAAACGGTCCTGGTCACATGACCAACATGGCCGCCATGCCCATATATGGTAAAAACCTGAAAAAATCTTCTTCTCCAGAACCAATAGGCCGATGGCCTTGAAACTTGATATGTAGCATCGGGTAGGCGAGTACTACCAAGATTGTTCAAATTATGACCTTGGGTTGACCTTGACCTTTTTTACGGTAAGGTCAAATTTGCTTCCATATGCTTTTATATGGCAAGATGCTATTATATAAGATATCTTGGAAACAGTTGAAGATTTTGGGCTAAAAATTGGTATCTACAGACATCTTAATGACTTCATGAAGATTTACGAGTACAAGAGGTCAAGGTCATTCTTTGACCTTTGACCCTGAACTCTCATATTTTGATAAGTTCTAACAATCTCCTCAAAAGCCACTGGGCCAATTGAAACCAAAACTTCATATAGAGCCTTCAGGGGTTGAGGGAACAAAAATTTATTTATACCGTCCAGGTCACATGACCAACATGGCCACCACGCCCATATATGGTAAAAACCTTTAAAAATCTTCTTCTCCAGAACCAGTTGACCGATGGCCTTGAGACTTGGTATGTAGCATTGGGTACTTGAGTACTATCAAGATTGTTCAAATTATGACCTTGTGTTGACCTTGACCTTTTTTACGGCATGGTCAAATAATGGAAAATGCTAGAACATGAGATTTCATGATAAGTTTTGAAGATTTTGGCCTAAAAACTGGTATATACAATCATCTTAATGGGTACCAGAAGATTTGTGAGTACAAGAGGTCAAGGTCATTCTTTGACCTTTGACCCAGAACTCTCATATTTTGACAGTTTCAAACAATCTCCTCAAAAACCACCGGGCCAATTGTGACCAAAATTTTTATAGAGCCTCCAGGAGTCAAGGGAATGAAAATATTTTCTAACGGTCCTGGTCACATGACCAACATGGCCACTATGCCCATATATGGTAAAAACCTTTAAAAATCTTTTTCTCCAGAACCAATTGACGGATGGCCTTGAGACTTTGTATGTAGCATTGGGTACTTGGGTACTATCAAGATTATTCAAATTATGACCTTGTGTTGACCTTGATTTTTTTACAGCAAGGTCAAATATGGGAAAATGCTAGAACATAAGATTTTATGGAAAGTTTTGAAGATTTTGGCCTAAAAATTGGTATATACAGTTGTCTTAATGAGGTCATGAAGAATTATGAGTACAAGAGGTCAAGGTCATTTCTTGACCTTTGATCCAGATCGCTCATATTTTGACATTTTTAACCATTTCCTCAAAAGCCAAAGGGCCAATTGTAAACGCATTTCATATAGAGCATCCAGGGGTTGATTGAATAAAAATTTGTTCAAACGGTCCAGGTCACATGACCAACATGGCCGCCACTACCACTTATGGTATAATTCTTTAATATCTTTCTTCTCCAGAACCAATACACCTATGGCCTTGAGACTTGGTAAGTAGCATGGAGTACTAGAGTACCACCAAGACTGTTCAAATGGTGACCTTGGGTTTACCTTGACCTTTTTTGCGGCATGGTCAAATATGGGAAAATGCTAGAACATAGGATTTCGTGGAAAGTTTTGAAGATTTTGGCCTAAAAATGTATATATATGGTTGTCTTAATGAGTACATGAAGATTTATGAGTACAATCGGTCATGGTCATTCTTTGACTTTTGACCCAAAATTCATATTTTGACAATTTCAGACATGATAAGAAAAGGCCACCTTGCCAACTACCCAGGTGAGCGATTCAGGGCCTCATGGCCCTCTTGTTTTTCATTTCTTTCACACTTTATCAGGTTGAGCAGATAAATAAGTAGCATGTGTCCAAATATTTTCAATATAACGCGGGTGATTCCTCTTTTGCAAGGTTGAACAATTTCACTTACACACCTGTCCTGGTCTCGGTGATGAAGTATTTATACTGTATGTATTATATAGGTATACCACCTATCGTATATTTAATTAATGCATCCAGTATACCTGCACTTAATACATGGCTACTGTTTTCTTTTGGTATTACTTACCATTTTAGAAAAAATTGGAAGAAATAATTATTCTTAGGACGCACTTCTTTATGCATTAAAGTACCTTCAGATCTGAATACCTTTTAAAAAACAATGTTATTTTTTTTAGTTTTGTGCGCCGAAAATTATCCTTTGATCTTGTTTTTTTTTTTTTTTTTTTTTTTTTTTTTTGTAGTCTGAACTGTTGAGAACAACAAAAGTAAGAAGTATATTAAGTGTAGATAAAATAGCCGTGTCACTGGACTGTTGCACAAAAGGTTTATGTCACCAAATAAACAAGACTTATGTCTTTATGCAGATTGATAGTTTGAAAAGGAAATGTTTCAGTCATATAAATATTAACAACATAATAAGACTGGCAGCCTGTAGATAATGGTTTCGGGTGCACCAATCAGTTGCCAGCCTTAACTGGTTATTAATCCTGCTCTTGTGCTTGTGAAATAGAATGTTGCAATGGAGAAAAACAGAACGAAGTCTGCTAAGGTTTGTGAAGATGTGTTTTATTCTAAGCATTTGATTCAGTTTCTTTTAAAGTGAACACAAATCAACACAAATCACCACCTAAAATAATATAATTTAAAGATTTACACCCTCAATATTTCTATTAACTTTTAAATTTCTCACAAAACATTAAATCCTAGGCATGATAATGATTGCTATTAAAAGTACATTTATCTGCCAAATTTATGATTTGTGATGGTCACTGAGAATAGGAGAATTTAAGAAAATACACAAAAAGAGCGGCAATAGCGGGTCAAGTCAAGTCAAGTCAAATTTATTCACTCAATCCATCTTACATGGCAACATGAGGAACATTGCATGCAAACTATGTATACGAGGCTAGACATAACACTAACTTGTATATAACATCTCACAATCATGAACAAATTATCAATAACTCCATAGCCGTTTACAAACAATAGCTATGCAATATAATCAATGACCTTACTACACTATAAATCTCTTAAACATCAACCTGAACAAAACATTATATGCCGATTGTTTCAAAGCAAGTTTAAGCCAACCTCGAGTTTAGTCCATACAAATTGTATGGCTAACCTCGGGGTTGACCTTAAACCAGCATTGTGCAAATCGGCCCTATAAGTCTCAATGGGAGGGTATTACAGAGTGTTAAATATCTGTTTTATAAAGAGACATAATTTTCTTAGCTGGCTAATATTTTTACACGAATTTATAAGTGTTGGGGCGAGAAAGATAATACGAATCTAAATACTGTCTACGTAAATTACTGAGTTTTCTACAAGAAAGAAAATAATGAAACTCGTCCCCTATATCCTGGCTACAAAGGTGGCATTTCCTATATTCCCTTGGAATTCTTCTCCAACGTCCTGTCTCCACAGGTAATCTATGGTTACGTGTTTGTATTTGTATCAAAAACTTTCTAAATTTCAACGGGACCTTAGTGAGATAATTTTCAAAACCAAAACTTGTTTTAAATATTTTATAAGTATAACAGGATGTGTTATTATTACATGCGTTATTCCATTCATTCATGTACAAGTCCGTTAATTTTTGTTTAGTTGATTTAAGTAACCAATTTAAGATTTAAGTAACCAATTTTTGTTCGGAAAATCTAAATTATCCCAAAACCCAATATTTCCACAAGATATCAATATGTTTCTAACTTCTTCAAACCATTTAAAACAAGTATTCTGATTATAGTCATCGATATATGTTTTAGCAATAAAATATAATTTCGTAGATAAGTTACTTGTTAATGGACAAACTAACTTAGACCAATAGCCAATCATTCTACTCTGAATGTCCACTTTTATTGGTAGTACACCAGTTTCACCATATACAATACAATTCGGAGTACTTTTCTTAACGTTTAATATTTGTTTAAGAAATTTCAACTGCACTTGCTCTAAAACATTTAAATTGCCGAATCCCCAAACCTCACTCCCATACAGAAGTATTGGCTTAATCGTCTTTTGAAATAGTTCTATTTGTATGTCTAATGGCAACAGAAGTGACCTAGCTTTTTTCAGAAGATAAAACATGGGTCGCCATTCCCGCCAAAAATGAAGACTGGATTCGCCCAGCAATCATAGTTAATAAGGTTAAAGTATATCATGAATAATTTTAAGCCCTTTCTTTAATCACGTCAGACAATTATTGGTTGAAAAGAACTCAAGTGCACAGATTAGAGGTTAATGCTATTGTAAAGTTATTTCCTCCACTAATCATAAAATTCAAAACATGGTTGCAGAAACGCCTGTGGGAGTCTGTCAATTTATGATGACAAAGTATTCGTGAATATTCAAGAAGGGTACGCATTGATATATCGTCTCTGCCTCCGTAACAAAGATGTTTTCGCTGAAGATTTTTTGTACAAATCTTAATTATGTTGCATACAACTATTTCGTGATTATTTCGTAATGAAATACGAGGGAGTATACCTTTAAGCGATACCATATAGATGCATTTAGTAGAACATATTACACTGCATATCGTTTTTCCCCCTTTTTTAATTCTGAAGAGAAAAACCTGAAAATTAGATTGAGTTGCATATCTGATTTCATACTACCCTAATGACCGTTTATTGAAGAGTGCTGCTCAGAGATAAAACACTTGTGACCCAAATACAGGTATGGAATCAATTGTCAAGGAAAAAGAAAGAATATGGTTATAAGCAGATAATTGGATCAGACTGTGTTTTTGAAGACCCACATAGAACTGTGCTGAAAAAAATGTTTTTACACAAAGCGATAATGAAAACAGGACCATGTAAATAGGCACTTGCACTTTACAACATTAGCACACACCGAAGACTCAGATCAGCCTGTGCAGTCTAATTAGAGTCTTCCCTGTTCACAAAAAGTCTGCGTTTCTTTGAAAGGGGGGGGGGGGTGCCTATAAGGCCCTTTTTCTGCCCAAGAGCAAAATGTTTTATTTTCAGCTGATGATTAGACTATAGTGTCCGCTATACTGAATCAATAGTGGTTAAGCTCCGTAAGCCCTACTTTTGGAATAATGGGGTTATTAAAGTGGGTGGGGTAAAACCAGTATGAACCAGGGGTGTCATATTACAAGCTATATTTCTCCTTCAAATTTAATGGCATTCATAAATACCTTCCTTTATAAGATGAAATAATGTCTTTGGTGACATCTTTTCTCAAATTCTATCTTTTAAAATAAAATCTTATGTCTGCAGAATTTCTTTTAGAGACACTGTCAATTTTCATTAATTTTGGTACTTTGAATTCAATAAATTCTACCATATCTCTAGAACCAATGGATGACTTCTTACCAAACTAACATGGGTTCGCCCTTGGGAGAGTGCAAACTGTTGATTAAATTTTGGTGACCTTGACCTTTGTTTCAAGGTCACAGTAAGACTTATAATGTCAATTTTAAGTCTTATTTTGGCCATTATCTTCACAGTAGCTACTGAATTGATATGGAATTGTTCCCAAAGTGGCCTAAATTAAACATTATGAGGAGTAAGAGCACTAGTTATGATAAAATGGCCATGACATCATGATTAAATGGCCATGACATCATCTTCAAGGTCAAGGTCATGGCTAGACTAAACAGAGTTTAATCATAGATTTCATCAATCAGGCGGCAGAAATGTACCAAAGCTGAGTGGTTTCATTTGAAAATCAATGTTTCATGTGTACAGAATGACCTTGACCTTGGTCTGAAGGACAGTATTAGCCAAACATGATGAAACAGAATTGGGTTAAACTTAAAGGTTATAGAAAAGTCTAATGTAAAATAATGAACTTCTAAATGTATTGGTGTCCTTCAGATCAAGGTCAAGGTCATTATATGCATATCAAGCATTGTTTTACAAATAGAAACATACACATTTGTTAAATTTCTGCTTACTAGCTGTGTGAGATCTTTGGTCAAACTCTGTCTAGTCTAATCTTGACCTTGACCTTGAAGATGATTTCATGGCCATTTGATCATAACTAGTGCTTTAACTCCTCATAATGTTTAATTTAGGCCACTTTGGTCATGATTTCATATCAGTTTAGGAGCTACTGTGTAGACAATGGCCAAAACAAGACTTAAAATTGACATTGTAAGTCTTACTGTGACCTTGAAACAAAGGTCAAGGTCACCAAAATTTAATCAACAGTTTGTACTCTCCCAAGGGTGAACCCATATTAGTTTGGTAAGAAGTCATCAATTGGTTCTAGAGATATGGTAGAATATATTGAATTCAAAGTACCAAAATTAATGAAAATTGACAGTGTCTCTAAAAGAAATTCTGCAGACATAAGATTTTACTTTAAAAGATAGAATTTGAGAAAAGATGTCACCAAAGACATTACTTCAACTTATTTAGGAAGGTATTTATGAATGCCAATAAATTTGAAGGAGAAATATAGCTTTTAACATGACACCCCTGGTTCATGCTGATTTACCCCACCCACTTAATAACCCCATTTTTCCAAAAGTAGGGCTTACGGAGCTTAACCACTATTGATTCAGTATAGCGGACACTATAGTCTAATCATCAGCTGAAAATAAAACATTTTGCTCTTGGGCAGAAAAAGGGCCTTATAGGCACCCCCCCCCCCCCCCCCCCCTTTAAAAAAAGCAACTGATGTGACGGCTAATTTGAATACTTACTGTTTACATAAAAGTTATGTCAACAGTGAGTATTCAAATCAGCCTGCAGAGCTAAAAAGCAAAAATGACCAGTCTTTACAAACACAACAGCTTATGCCGGGCTGGGTAGCGCAATCGGTAGGGCACCTGACTCGTAAGTCAGAGGTCCTGGGTTCGAATCCCGGTCTGGCCACATACTTTCGTTTCTCCTTCCGCTGATTCAAGAAGGGCAGTTGTCAGTTACTGGCGAAAGTATGTGCACTTAGTACTGGTTAACCGCTTAGGAGGTCTAAGCCTGCCCAGGAATAGTGTGGTTAGGTTAACTGACCGTCCCGACATGACCTTAGTTGTTTACCGTGGACGTTAAGCATCAAATCAACCAATCACAACAGCTTATTTGAATATGAACTGGTCACAGTGACATAAGTTCTGAATAGTAAGCTCCTTTGGAAGCTAGGAAAACATCAAAGAACACAAAATAGCAGACTCGGTTTACTTGAGGCTGTTCATGACCAGTAATGAAATGTGCGACGCCAACCACGCCCCTAGCACCGGCTTAAGCGGAACTCTATTTTCAAAATAACTCAAATGAACTCAATGATCCCAAATGACCAGAAAATATAATCTGCACTATGATGATGTACGAGGAGACAAGCATTCGAATCAACCTGCACATCTGTGCAGTCTTCATTTTCGCTTTTATCGAGTTTTAGGCATAATGTTCTGATAATTTACTTTTACAAAATATTATAGAGCATAAGAACATAAAAATGAAATAATCATTTCCTTGTATGTTTTGTACTTAAAAAAAAGACATTTCACCTAGATAAAATAAGCCTTTGATGTGAGCTATAGCATAAAATACTTTCTATTGGTAGTAAAAGTTGTCACAGTACCCTAATCATGAGTCTGAACTCGTAAAACGTATAAACATTGACACTTCCGAAATATTTTATATGCACAGACATGGACTCCAAAACAGAGGACATAGACAGTGTGATAGGGTGCTCGCGAGTAGTAGGCATCACCTGCCTATTATAATACACTCGCTTTTTCCACGCAGCTGTAGAATAAGTCAGTGAAAATGGAAGTTTCATCTAAAGCCTTGTATTACGCTTTACCTGTGACCATCAAATCGGAAATAAGTTTAGAAACAGCCACATTGTAGGGTTCAACGTGGCCCTGGTGTCTCCCATAGAACATTCCAAAGTTAAGTGTTGACAAAAGCTTCGCTCTGCGATTACCCTGTGACAACAATAAACTGGTGAGCAACTTCCCTCTATCAACAAAGTCTTGAAATTTGAAACAGGCTCTAGCATAGCGGACTCACTGAGAGACATAAAGTCCGTCTGCAGGGGCCTAAGAAATATTGCTACTCAAAGATGGAAAATTAACTATGGGAAAATTGAAGTCGTCCCTCTTGCAATTAAGCCTAGTAACGAGCTTTCCATTGTCAATATAGAGATAACAATCTTCGTATGAGACAGAGAAATTGGACTCTGTGGTATCATTAAATTTCAAGTTCACACGGAAAGATGAGCTCGATAACGCCGTAGCAATTATTGTGGGGTGGCACTTTCAGTACTGTGTCTTTAAGCGATATCAAATAAAGGGAGCGCAAAGTCGTTTTATTTAATTTCACTCAATCTCTTTATGTCTCAATATATCGGAAGAAATTGAACGACAGAGGAGGTGCAAATTAATAGCATATAACACAGTAAATCGAAAAAGGAGACTGGGCAGCTCGCTGGCATGTTGATCTGGCGATGCTGGGTTCGACTGTAAACGGGATTCCATTGCACACAACATTTCATTATCACCAACCCATCGTCATGTTATGGCTGAAACACTGTAAGAAGGCAAGTTGTCCATCCATCCATGTTTATCGAAAAAATATTAACAAAACTGATAAAATTATCATCCAGAGGTAATGTCACTGTGTTCATTGCGCGCTTATTCATCGTATAGATTATATCAAGCTACACTGTAATTCAGTTCTGATTTCCCGAATAAATATAAAGTTGGATTTTTTTTCTGTTCCAATTTTACAGACGTCCAAAGTATGCCGCCGATGCTATCCATCTCGCGTTACAATTACAGTGTACGTTATTTGCATGAGCATAATTTTCAAAGGCAATAATATTAACGCGCTAAATCTACGATGACGAAATATATTTCTGCCACCAATGTTAAAACTTTGATCGTCACTGCAGTTTGAAGATCGATAGCTAGTGCTAATGCTTAAAAAAGTTGATTTCTGACAAACGCGTCAGCGGATATAGGCCTATATGCCATTTTGCCTCAAATTAGGAATATCACCATTAGAGACTCTAGAGCTCTTAAGTTACACATGTGGTGATATTTCATTATGAAACTTGTGTATAGGTAGATTCAGCGCTGTAAGGATGCAGATGTGTCGCTAGAGGATCGTCCAAAAACTGGAAGCTATGCTATGTCAGACAATAACGTCACTCTTGTTTGGACCCCATATATGAAGATCGATGTTCTACTATCAGAATATGGTGTAAATTCTTGGACATGAGCTGCGGGTCTCTTTAAATAATATTGAAAGATGAGATAAACATGGGTGAACAAATACAAGTGCTATGCTGGAACAACGAATATGCTACTTTTGACCTGACACAATATCGAAACTTAGTCTTACCATGCCATCTATCTCGATATCTCGACCAGTGTGCACTATACTTTTATGACATTTTCAGACCACAGTGCAAATAGATTAAGGTACTTGAATATGAAATTTTGTTGCGCTATCTTTATTCTACACGATTTTATAGCTGCAGTGACATAACTTCTGGATCAACCCTCATACTTCGTTTATGTGTTAGCACTGAAGTAAAAAAAAAAAAAAAAAAAGAACTCACAGATATCTGATTGACAAAGCAAATCGGACTGTAATTCATTTTGATAAGTTTTCAGCTTTTAAAGATTTACTCTCTTGATAACAATAACAAAAATGATTCGATGAAATATTTCATGCAATACATCCGACATGGTCTAATTATACATTTGAAATAGAGTTTAGATATTAATTTTTTTATAAAAGTGACTTTAAACAAAAAATAAGATACATTTTTAAACGATCGCGGACCGCGCTCGAAATCGCATTATTGGACACAAGTTATTTATTCACACGTCACAATCACGTGCACGTATAAGAAAAATACCTGTACATGATCACATGGCACACGTGGTCAAAATCGATATTCTTACAGGCCGTGAGGAAATAGGTATAGTCCGTTTGCTCCTAAATGCAAACGGCATCCCCAATATTTTCTCAAAATTGGTTGGAGGCCGAAGATTTTTTAATTTCTCTTTCTCAATTTTCATCCTATACATAACAAAATCATAATTTTGTAAAAATGTGAGGGTTTGCATAAAAAATTCTGTACAAAAATGGACCTAAAATATGTTATTTTCACCTCTTAATTACAAGGGAGTAAAAGTTGGCTGTTGGAATTCCCGTTTAGTCGGACGTATTAGAGCATGTATGCTATGACGTATTAGAGTATGCTATCCCTAGAACAAAAATTGCATAATTAATTGAAATTTTATTCTGAATCCATTTTTTCTACATTTTGTTTCACCCATGTATCAGCAAATTTTGAAACATATACCTTGTACTCGCAAAACTATGTAAAAGTTCAATGTTTATTTACAACATAGTATCACCTGACCAGTGACACCATGCGTTACGCGTGCGGACACGTGAATGCGTTTTTACTATTTCATTCACATACGCCCACACCTGTAGTAAACAACGAGTTTACGCTATATATACTGCCTATCAACAATATTTTGGCTGTTCTAATAAGCATACGACACCCTTCAGTGATCTGCATTACTGTTAATGGAAAATATTTTACAAAAGCATAAAAAAATTCGGAATTTTCGTATTCTGTTATGTATATTTATGGGAATCATTAGGACATTAGAACATGTTATGGAACTTTCATCGTTTTCGAGAAAATAAGCAAAACCCCGCTGCACTTCGGAGCGAACGGACTATAATTTGCATTTTTGTTTCAAGATTATTTTTCATTCCACATTTATTGATAAAACATGCATTTTCTAAAGACTTGTACGGTTAATTATGAGACTAACGAAATTGAAAAATATTTTTTACTGAAAACATGAAATAAACGACATGAACGAGGGAGACAATCTTTAAAGTGAAAAAAAAACGTAGAGGCTCAGAGGAACGAATCTCTGCGCCTCGTAGCACTGAGTCTGTCCATTGTGTGGCATTTCAGTTCAGTTCAGTTCAATTCTCTTATCGACGTTACCCAAGTGGCTCAACGTGGCATTGTTGTTGTTTCTTTATTTATATACAGTCTGTTGGAAATTCAAGTAGACAAAAATAGCAACGAATGGGAAACCATGCTATTTAATGAATAACTTCTATTTATAGACCAAAAACAAGAAACCCCACAAAATTCCCAACTAAATAGAAAAAAACCAAAAACATAATTTAAGGCATATCCATATGAGGATCAGAATTCTTCCTTCGGTATTCATTTAAAAAACAACGTCTCGGCTTCTATTATTTTTAAGGTGGTGATTTATGGTAAATGTAAAATTCTGCATAAAACCATAAAAAAGTAACATATCTCCCTGAAAGTTAACAGACTTCTTATTATACCCCGCCACACGTTAGTGGCGGGGTATTATGTTTTCACGTTGGCCGTCCGTGTGTCCGTCCGTCCGTAGTATGCACGTCCGTCCGTCTGTCCGTCCGTCCGTCCGCACTTCGTTTCCGTTCGATAACTTAAGTATTTTTCAACGGATTTCCTTCGAATTTTGCATATGCGTTTGTAGCAAGAATGTCTCGCTTGGGATTGTTAATGGGCAAATTTCGATAATTTCAGACAGAGTTATGGCACTTGTCAATGTACAAAAAATGGTTTCTGGCCTCTAGTTCCTTTACTACTTGGAGTATCATGATGAAACTTCACGAACATGATCGAAGTAACAAAAGCTTTATATGAGCACAGAAATTTTATCATCGGGGATTATCTGCCCCTTCCCTGGGGCTATATACATACATGTATAAAATCATGAAAAATTTCATATAAAATCAGAATTTGAAGCAATTTTTCTGAAACTTACAGCAAGCGATCACAGTGATGAAAGCTTCCAGTGATGCTCAAATTTACCCCATGTGAGTTATCTCGTCCCTGCCCTGCCCTCCCCCCCCCCTCCCCCCAGGCTATGTACATGCATGAATTGATGATATCTATATAAATTCATGTGAAGCAGATTTTCAGAAATATACATCTGATGAAAGAAGCAATAAAAGCTTCTTGTGGTGATTTGACCCTTTAGGGGTTATCTGCCCCTACCCTGTGGCCACATGCTTAAAATCACTGAAATTGTATTTGACTAGAGTGGTCAGTGATTTATCGGAGGCTTAATGAAGTGTCCTGTCATGACAAAGATTTTTATCCATGTTCAGTGGGGTTAGGTTGCCCCTGCCCTGGGGTTATACAGAGAAAAAAAATAATTCTGGAAAAATCGGTGTGTAATAAAGGTTTGCAGTGGCGGGGTATCACGCAGTCGTTTGCGATGCTTTTATTTTTGTTGTTCTTTACAGTTTAGAATACAAAATAGACATACATGCTGCTTCAAAAAGTGTGTTTATAAGGAAAGATCAAAGGGTAATTTTCTGCGAATAAATCTGAAAAAATAATATCGTTATTGAAAATTTACATAGTGCTAAAGGTGCATTATTGCATAATGAAGAGCGTCCTAGCAATTATTTATTCCAACTCTTTCTCAAATTGTAATGTAGACCAGATGACAACGGTAGCTTTTTCTCAAATGTTCAACCATGTACAAAGTAAATGTACACTGGGCGCATTTATTAAATATAGGGTAGGCAAGCATACCTATGTTAACACCTACAACATAAATAATACATTACTGACATGATCAGTGGTGTGTAAATGAAATTGTTCAACCTTGTTGAAATAGTCTCACCTGTCTCACCTGTGTGTTTTGACAAACAAATTTGGACACAGACTGCATCTTTTTTCATCTGCTCAGCCTGATAATGTGTGAAACAGTTTGAAAAAATAATTGCTAGGACGCTCTCCATTATGCAACAAGGTACTCTAAGCACTAAGTATATTTTCAATAATGATATTATTTTTTCAGATTTATTCGCAGAAAATAACCCTTTGATCTTCTCTTATAAAAACACTTTTTAACATTAACAAATGTTGCATTTTGGGATTCTAAATTATGAGAAACAACATAAAGAAGGCATCTGCTAAGTTTTGGAAAGATCAGTGCTATTTTGAGTATTTTATGCAGATTTTTGTCTTTGTCCCAAATCAGTGATTATCACAACCTTAAGGTGGTGATTTATGGTAAATGTAAAAATCTGCATAAAACCATAAAAAAGTAACATATCTCCCTGAAAGTTAGTATACTTCTTATTTTTGTTCTTCTTTACAGTTTAGAATACAAAACAGACATACATGCTGCTTAAAAAAAGTGTTTTTATAAGGAAAGATCAAAGGGTAATTTTCTGCGAATAAATCTGAAAAAAATAATAACGTTATTGAAAATTTACGTAGTGCTGACGATGCATTAACAAATGCTGCATTTTGGGATTCTAAATTATGAGAAACAACATAAAGAAGGCATCTGCTAAGTTTTGGAAAGATCAGTGTTATTTTGAGTATTATATGCAGATTTTTGTCTTTGTCCCAAATCACTGATTATCACCACCTTAACAGCTTTATACAGCATTCAGCATCAGATTTCTAGGTGAGCATAATGAAGGGAAAAAATAGAAAACATTTAATGGACCATTAATCTATATATATAATCAACCTGTAAAATCAGAAAATGTTGATTATTTATCATAAGTTTGATTGAGATTAGTCAGACATAGAATAGGTAATATGGTCATTATCATGTGAATGTAGGGATGCTGTGTGTGTGTGTGTGGGGGGGAGGGGGGGAGGGAAGGATGGGGAAGGTGGGGGTCATTGACTTTTTCGTCACTTATCTGGTGGGGGGGGGGGGGGGGGGGACGGGGTTCGTAAAACATTCTGGTGAGACTGGGAGGGGGTGGGTCGTTCGTAAACATTTTTCTGAATTATATGACTATGTACCCGGCCGCACCTTAAATTACTCTTCCTTATAGCAATTCAAAAATCTGAACACAACATGTCTTCACGAAACTAAGCATGGCGAACTTCTTCCCCTGCTAAGAATACATTAATGCGTGGCGTTCTGATGAAAAAAGGGGTTTATATAAGACAACAAAATCATAGGCTAGTTCGCAGTACATCATTAGAAATTCATTTAGGCACGGCGATACTTTCATACATTGAGAGTCATGTTCTGTCAATATTATTGTTTTAATCGACAACGTTGCAGTGCGAGCAGACGCATGTATAGATAGTTCTTAATCGACAATGTTGCTGGGCGAGCATACACATATACAGTTTAATCGACAATGTTGCGGTGCAAGCAGACGCGTATATAATGAATTCTTAATCGACAATGTTGTGGTGCAAGCAGACAATACAAGACAAGACAAGATTATTTTGAGTCGGCAAGAAGTACAACAACATGTAACATAAGCTCTGAAGAGCTTTTGAACCGACTATTGACAAACAAATTATATAATATTAACAAATATAGAGCAGCTACAAATAAATAAGTATGGGTATTGTCAGATCATAAAATAAACATAATAGTTATAACAAGGTTATATAAGGCTGTAAGACAAAATTAAGATAACTAATGAAATACAACAAGTTATGACAGTAGCAATATATGCAATGTTGGTCTGCCTGGATAGGAAAGGGCTCACAATTTAGGTACATCAGAACACTGCACTGGAGGGAGAGTTTCACAAGTGGTAGCTCAATTGCTGAACAGCAAGATCCCCATCACCCACCAATCAGTGTAAGGACAGCCCCCATCTCAGCTATAGCAAATCAGTTTCTGCAGCAAAATAAAATCAACTACAAGTACACCTAAAAGATAAACACAGAGTAAAGAAACATGTATACAGTATAAGCATAATCATAAAACTAAGTTTATATGCCTGGATAATGCAGGCTTCTTATTTGGGTCAATCAAACATTGTATTAGAGGGCGGTGCTTCGCAAGTGGCAGCTCAATTGCTAAACATCAAGCTCCTCCCCACCCCTCCAATCAATGTGAAGAGAACCCCACCCCGTCAAATGCAAAGACATATATATAGTAAATTCTTAATCGACAATGTTGCAGTGCGAGCAGACATATATACAGTTTAATCGACAATGTTGCAGTGCGAGCAGACACATATATAATAAATTCTTAAAAAACCAACATTGTGGTGCGAGCACACGCGTATATATTTAGTTCTTAATCGACAATGTTGAATGCGAGCAGAAGCATATATAGTTAGTTCTTAATCGACAAAGTTTAATGCGAGCAGAAGCATATATAGTTAGTTCTTAATCGACAATGTTTAATGCGAGCAGAAGCATATATAGTTAGTTCTTAATCGACAATGTTGCAATGCGAGCAGATGCATGTAAAGTTAAGTCTTAATCGACAATGTTGCTGTGCGAGTAGACGCATATAATGTTAAATATTAATCGACAAAGAAGCAGTGCGAGTAGACACATGTCTAGTTTATTCTTATTGGACAATGTTGTAGTGCGAGCAGACGCATATATAGTTTATTCTTAATCGACACTGAATGTTGTAGTGAAAGCAGACACATATAGAGTTTATTCTAAATCGACAAAGTTGCAGTGCGAGCAGACACAAAATAAAGTTAGTACGTAATCGACAATGTTGCAGTGTGAGCAAACGCATGTAAAGTTAATGCTAAATCGACAATGTTGCAGTGCGAGCAGACTTATGTATGGTTAGTTCTTAATCGACAAGTTGCAGTGCAAGCATACGCATACGTAGTGAATTCTTTTGGCTTGAATGACGGTCGCAAGCCAGTATTCAAGTGGTTTAGTGATACCGAGTTATTTTCGGAAGAGACGATACGTCACGCTTAGTCGGAAAATACCAAGAGAGTCTATTTTTATCCATATCTGATTTACCTCATCTGCTAAAAATAACAGACGGAAAATCTATTTTTGATAGTGCATGTACTTTGTTTTGATATTTCCGTTAAAAAGCACGTTTTTCTTTCACAAGTGCCTTGAACTTTTGCTTTTTATAAACCGATTGCATAAAAATGAAATTCTTAATTTAATGCAAAATATTTGGCTTTGCATCCTTAAAAATATATCAAAACCTGTGTAAGAAACAGTGTATATTTATAGCTTAGTTTACAAGCATTAGCTTTTTCCAAAATCATGCAGCGGCGTCGCGAAAAATAGGCCTTAGGGTATCGCATAATCTGACTAGTCAAAGCAGCCGGCACACTGTCCAGAGCCGGTGCATTCTTGGGGTCTGATCAGTCTTTTTCGGCATATATATTCTTCATGATGCAGACATCTTTCATGCTGAGGATACACTGATCAGACTGCGCTTATGCCGGAATGGGCTGATCTGTGTATCAGTAAAAAAAATAGCGAAGTTCAAATTCATTGTTTTAATTTAGAAACATGCGCTTTTAACGATTTTTCCCGTAGTGTCCAATCTATCCGTGTGTGTGGCTTTTATGTACAACTGACCGTGTTATGTATGTAAAAGCTGGTAATGTAGGTGAGTAATATTAACGCATACGCATTGCAACATGCATAAGCGATATAATGTACTTTTTATTAGCTTCTGATAAATTTCCTATTCGCCATCAACATGTTCATGAATAGCCTGAACTGGAAACCTCTTACAATGATACAGGTACAGAAAAATAGTCCGGTGGTTTAAGAGTGAAATTTTGGATATGTGGGCACTTTCGCGGCATGACGGGCAACCGAGCTCATTGAAGTCACTAAACCTACCTAAAACCATTTTGCCCGGTTGCCAGCTCAACAGACGTCATATAAGGTCAAAATTGGGTCAAAGGTCATTTGGTGCATTTCTATATACCAGTTTGTGAGTGAATTATTTAATTAATAGAGACTTTATAATAGGTAGTTTTCTCGTACTTTTTCCATGCAAGTTATATGGTCATCAGTCCCGTGAGGAATGTCTAGAAGAGGCGATTCAGACGAGGACAAACATAATGTCATATTGGCAATAGCAATATTTAGATTCGAATTAATTTATTTGCTTCCCACAGACCTGTGTCTTAACGTAAATTACATGCGATGATGTCACACTTATACAAAAACGTATATGTTACAGTAGTTGCACAATTTTGCTTGTATATCAGCAATGCCTTTAGAATCAAAAGCATGAGGCGATGAGTATCAAAATGTCGGTCGACAAGTTTCGATATTCTGGATTGTACATATGAAATACTCATGTATATCTGAACACTTATTCTCGACATCATGCTATGTGTATTTTATGTCTAAAAGTAGCTTGCAAAATGAATTATTGTCAACTTTATATACAAGAAAACATCTATAAACACAGAACATACATGATAATGTGTTTTTCTATTTAATTGAATCGCTTAATAGTAATTTAAATGGCTAATTTACCAATTTGGTAACGTAAACTACATGAGATAGATTTATCTACATTGAATTTTATCTGCTTCACAGCTCACACTTTCAAAGTTCTTGCATCTTTATGTGTAAACACCGTTACAAATAATTTTATGGCTTTTTTTCTGCATTAGATTTCAGATGGCAATAATTGTAAACAATTTATGTATTGTAAACAACACATGCTAATGAAGCCAACTGTTTGTAACGTAAATGTTGAGCTAGAAATATATGATAGCTTGCTTAAAAAGATATAATTTACTAAATTGAAACATATTGTTCATATATTTATTCAGTGCAGTCCTCGATTTATAAAATATACTCAGTACATTTAAAAACGCAAAACTCAGTTTTTCGGAAATAACTTTTAGAATTTTTAAGACAAACATTTGAAACTCGTGAGATATTTAGACTGACACCTTTTCCGTCACAGTGCTAAATTCCATGGCAGTTTATTTTGTTTTCCATTAAGTTTACATTCATTGTGGAGCGTTACCCCTAAAATCAAAATTCACAAGATAAAAATCGTAACGCATGGGCCTCACCTCCTCGCATTCACTGATTTGTTTTCATCAAATGCTGTGGAAATTTGTTCCATTTCTGGATAAATCCTTTATCAGAGCCGTTGCAATATTCGAAGATGATTCAGTGTACCCAAAAAAGTGCCCTGCTTCTGTTCATCTAAGACGTTATTTTGATTACCAGTCAAATGGCAAAGTTGGTCATTCTGGCACTATGATGTCATTTGGGGTCAGAAAGAGAAAGTGGCATAAGTTATGTGTGAAGTTGTTTACTGTCTTTCTCTTGAAGAGTGTGGCCGACCTGATCTCTGA
This sequence comes from Ctena decussata, assembly GCA_963989385.1. NCBI lineage: Eukaryota > Metazoa > Mollusca > Bivalvia > Lucinida > Lucinidae > Ctena > Ctena decussata. The sequence continues at coordinate 4,177,335 of OZ022500.1, forward strand.
CAAAATCCACCTAACAATATTAATATCGCTGCATTTGTAAAGAAAAACCTTATAGACCAGTTTACTCAACATTGGAATTCTAGTTTAGAAAATTCTTCAAAAGGCAGGAACTATAGCCTATTCAAAGACAACCCGCATTTTGAAAGCTATTGGTTGAAATTACCAAAACAAATGTACATCAATTTTGCTAAATTTCGCACAAGCAACCATCGTTTCCCGTGTGAGCTAGGCCGATATCAGAATATTGAACTGTCCGATAGAAAATGTACCTTATGCGATAAAAATGACGTGGGCGATGAAATGCACTATCTCTTAATTTGCCCTTTTTTCCACGAAGACAGGACTAAATTTATATCTAAATACTATTACACTAGGACAAATATCATCAAATTCAAACAATTAATGTGTACCGAAAATTTGCCTAGACTGAAAAAACTCTGCCATTTCATACGTATTCTCTTACAAACGGTAAATAAACCCCTCTAACTTCTGAACCTGAATAAGCGCGTGACCATCCTGTGCATCCGGACCTTGTCGGTGCCGGTCTGGTGTACACCGGGCCGGTCCTTTCTGGGAGGAGCCTCTTACCCGATACATGCCAGTTCTGCAGCTAGACTGGCATGGGTCGGGTGAGGGACTCAAATCGGAGCAGGCTTATGGGAGTTTACAAATGTATAGGATGATCATGCTCGCACGGTTAACTGCATACCTCCCTTAGCCTTTGGACATGGCAGTGACGAATAAGTTGGACATAACATATAGTCACTCCAATCGGAACTCATCGACCACTTCCGTGAACCAGGTCTGCTTTACGGAAGTGGCCGAGTAGTGTTCCGATTGTAACCACTGGTGTTGCCTTATTATCATTATTACTATTTCAACTAACTGACTGTGACAATTTAGGTCTACTTACCCCTATTATCCGCTGGTTGACGATTTATAATCCTATTTATTTAGAATGTTACTTGTTTAACAATTATCATTATCATTATTACTATTACTATTATTATCTCTTCTTTTTTTAACAATATCACTTTTTTATCATGGTTCCACATACTTGACACAAATAACTTGACCTCGTGCTCATTTGACGAAGACAGCACGTGCAAACTGCTTTTCAGACTTCACGCGACGACGTACATACTCGCTTGACAAATGTTCTATAGTACCAATATTTTGGGATAAACATAACGTTTGGGTAGATTGTCTTTCCAAAACGCAATTTTGTGTCGTGTTCCCCTAGTTTATGATTTATACGAGCGGTGTCGCTCTGGGCTGTACTTTACAGCCAAGGTGAGCTGTATACACCTAGAGTAGCCAGCGCCCGAATTATGAGTCATGGATACTCGTTAATTTGAATGTAAGGGCTCTTGTCTGAGAGGGGGTAGGTTGGTTGGATAGCGACTGTTTGCATTTGAACTGGAATCCCTTCCTGGGCGACGCCGCTCATGTTTCATCGCAGATCCAGATGCAGGCATGCATATTTCAAAAGGTGTATCGGTGTACATGCGTGCGCACAGGTATGTGCGCACTTGGGTACAACCTATAACACATGTAAGAGGGTGCCTATGCAAGCCTGTATTTGTGTAAAGGAATATGTGCTGGTACTTTTTTTCTTTCTTTCTTTTCCAAGCAAGTGACCATTGGCACTTATATATACACTGCATACTACTACATACAATGTGCAGATGAAGTTGCGAGAGCGGTAACGTAATCTATACATATGCGCCAATGATGACATGCCTATGTTAGCGATGTTTATATATACATATGTACGTGTTGTACTCTTTTCCCTCCATTTTTGAGTACCTCAAGATAAAACTGTTTTTATTTGCCTAAACTCTTGCAACAATTTTTTTTCTGCTCTCTCTCTCTTTCTAAATTCAACCTATGTGGTACTTTCCAAGTATAATCTGATTTGCCTCCCCCTCCTTCCTCCACACATACCCATAACTGTAAAGTTCCTGTAAAATACAGCTCTACTGTTCCTTAGTGCTTTCCCCTACACTCTTTGTTCTGTTTTTTTCCCTGGCAACGTTTTCTCATACAACGCTCCAGACTGGGAGAGTTTTAGGTGGCTTCTGTAAAGTTCCCATGGGAGCTCGTCTGGGCGCCACACTGAAGCCGCCTTATCGAGGCGGTTCTAGTGGGTGCCACGACAAATGTCCCCTCGGGGTCATGAGGTCCTGTCTGGAGCCCTGTTTGATTTACTACCATATTTATTTGTCAACTCTTCGCTATTTATATTTGATAGGTAGTCTTTACTTAAATCAACCATGCTTCATAATGTTGTACTGTATGAATATTTGCTCTTATGTCATATAACTTGACCTGAGCTATAAATAAACGATTTTGTCTGTCTGTCTGTCTTAAATACGTTGAACGCCGATATTGCAGTTTTATACCGCCCGTAAAAAGAAATGTATCACCATTTATTCGTAAAAAGCGTAAAATTTTAAAACTCCTTAAACTTTTAATTTCTCCAAATATCTTTCCGCATAGCAAAGAGAAACATTCGCATGGGTCCCAAAAGTCCGCTAGAGTGCATCAGCTTGTCGAAAGTCCATGAGTTGTGATAAATGATAATGAGTGAGCTGTCTTGTCTTTGGAGGCATTCTCTTTACTGAGCCGGTCTTTATCAATCTTTAAGGGTACTGGTCAGTACATAGGGCACGTACTGTCTGAAAATCGTGGCCATATGGTATTTTAACAATCCCATTTGTTCTAAGTTTGAGACTCTATGAACTGGCAGTCTGGAGGCGAATTTTCTTTCAGCGTAAATCGTGCCAAAACGATTTGTTTCTGGCAATTTGTTTGTTACTGGTTGTTTTTCTTAAATGCTGATCTACGGACTATCCAGCAGCGTTGACCAAATGTCTTTAAGTGATTACATGGTACGCGCACGAGCAAATCTTGATTTTTATACTTGAGTGATTATCCGCTGCAATACAGCTACATGTGAGGAGATTTTATGCCAAAACATAAAGATACAGTTGTCTGACATACGTTTAAGTACTATTCTTGGTCCAAATATTATCCATTATGCAAAAATAAAAAACCAAATATGTTGCGTTTTTAAATGTACTAAGTATATTAAAGTTAGCTCTATGAATGCATGTACATTCAGAAAAACAGGTGTACGGACGGACACATGAACACTTTGATTGAACAGAAACTATTCAAGTATGCTTTACTATTTCCGAATGAGGTATTATATATGAGGAGTGTATATTTCTCAACTTATAAGATTTGCTAGAGTGTGTAGTCATGTAGATGACTTTAATGCTCGTTATAAATGTTTAACTGCTAAACTTCTTCAACAGGGCTATCGGTATCATAAGCTTAGAAAGGCTTTTTCTAAATTCTATCGCAGACACCATGAATTGGTTTCAAAATTTGATGTCGGATTAAAATTTCTTTTACACCAAGGCCTATCGGAACCAGAATTTTATGGTGACTTAGTATACAAATTCAAAAAGATTAAGGGTAGGACTGATTTTTCTGATCAATTCCGAAAAATAATAATACGTCACAAACGTATTGGCTATAATTTAAATGTTATGCGACAGTCTGCATGCTTAGTGATTAACCCAATCACGGTTGATAGCTTTGCTGCACTCTTTAATTGCACACCGGGGGATCGGTCGTCAGACTCTATGATGGCCCCGACCTAAAGCTATATATTTTAGTTGGTTGGGACCGGAGCCTTTTTGTCTGTTGCTTGGTCCACCGGGGCTCAACTGGTGACCTTCTTTTGCTTCAGATTTCCAGTGGGGTTGTTTGGCAGGACAGGGATCTCCACCTGTCAGACGGCCCGTTGTATCTGTTGAGTCCTCGTCTTTGCTTCTTCATGGTGTTGAAATTTGATTTATGTGTTTACCGTGATGATTCATTGACGAGTTAGAGGGTTATCATGCGAACCGAACAACCAACGAAATGTTTTGTACCACTTCAGAAACTGAGGGTGAGGTTGGGCCTGTAAAATCGATTTAAGCCCCCCAGTAATTCATTACTGACCGTTCCAAGGCGGTAGTTCTGTTGTGGTTCTTTGTTGCCTGTTTTTGGTGTCAGAGTTTCTGTGATGTTTTACCTTATGTATGTTATTATTATTTTTGGTTCGGTTTGGGTTGCTGAGTGGCCACCTTTTGGGAACAAGCTGCTCACTCGGTTGGCCATATGTTCTCTGTATCTTGATTATTTGTAATCTTAGTTGTTTCCAACTATGGTTTGAGGGCTGGATTTGGATTTTGATTGTTTCAGTTCCTGGTCTTTGCATACTTTTTACTTTCAATATGTTCAGCATTGAACTGCAGTGATATTTATACCTCAAATATACAATAATCATTTTCTAAGCAGTTTTTCGTGATTTTGCACTTAATGACCTTTGACTTCGTTTACTCGGTACACAATGGGCAGTCAGGCTTGGCAACCGGTAAAAAATAAACAAGGACATATCGGTAGGTATTTTTAGCATGGTTGCCGATCATGCCGCGAAAGTGCCCACAAACTCATTTTCTAGAGCGCTTTTCTCGAATCCGCCACGTGACTAAAAGGGGACAATTCAGAACCGTTAAAATTTGAATCTCGTTGAGGTCGACTGTTAGGGAATCATTGACAGCTTTATGACAATGAAGTGGTTGGTTGGCTGATGCGATGATGCTGGGTATAACTTCCAGTACCGGGACGTACTACTGATTTGAATTATAGTTGGGCAAGGGCCTACTGTGATTGCAGTAGGTGCGGGTGGGGGTTGTGTGGACATTTTTCTTGCTTTTATTACACTCTCTTATGTTGACTTTTTACTTCACTTATACAAATGTACAGAAAAATATTTACACTCGTCGACGTTTTCCTTAGATGAACCTATACTGGGCTGACGATGTTCATATATCCATGAACAACACTCATTCATACAAGCGTAAGCGACGTCACGGATAATTCAAATAGATGATTGGCCGATGTAGCGTTCAATATACGTCATGTCATAATGGCGGCTGTTGTACATCATTATAAAACACGTTGGTTTATAGCTATTCTTCGTCCTTTCCTCGGCGTTAAATTAGTCAATAAGTCACGAATAAGTAACAAAATTGATGTGAAAACATAACATAAATAGATAAATTTCATTTCTCGGGAGTTCATGGAACTATGAACGCAATGGGTTCCATGCTTTGTTGCTCCCAAATGGTGTAAAGCAAGTTATTGTCTCGAACAATAGCAGCATGCATTTTCTTCTCAGAGTGTCAAAATTGCCACTGATGCCACTAAAACCAAAATAAACTTCAGTAAATATATTTATTGTCTTCTTTGATGCCTAGTTTTGATATGCCCAAATTCCATAGACATGGGTTTTAAACTGTCTTTCCTAAAATTTGATTCAAACTAAGTGACTCAGCAGCCGTAAAGAAAAGACTTGAAATAGGTTCATATGGTAATTTTCCTTGAGACATGCCTAACGGGCAAAACGTTGGAAAACTCTCTCTCTCTCTCTCTCTCTCTCTCTCTCTCTGTGTGTGTGTGTGTGTTTAAATATTTCCTCAGTTTGTTTTTCAAATAAATTCTACACTTGTTTTTACCTCACACCTATAGATAATGCCACCATTCAAAAAAGTTAAGAAATTAAATGCTTTGCTTATTAAAAGATAGCAACAGAAAGTGTACCAGCAATTGCGTTCACTTCAATAACAACTCATGAAAATTTCACTGGCTTGGCTGGGCAAGCCTTCCTTTTAAAAGGAAATTTTATTTGGATAATGCTGTAGTGAGAGCAGACGCATGTATACTTAGTTCGTAATCGACAATATCGCAGTGCGGGCAAACGAATGTATAGTTAATTCTTAATCGACAGTGTTGCAGTTCGTGCAGACACATGTTTAGTTTGTTCTTAATCGACAATATGCTAGCAACAGACGCATGTATAGTTTATACTTAATCGACAATGTTGCAGTATGAGCAGACGCATGTTTAGTTAATTTTAAATGGACAATGTTACAGTGCAAGCAGAAGCATGTACAGTTAATTTTTAAACGACAATGTTGCAGTGCAAGCAGACATATATATAATTAATTCTTTAAATAAATGTAAGTTTTTAATCGACAATGTTGTAGTGCGAGCAGAAGCATATATAGTTATTTCTCAATCGACAATGTTGCTGGGCGAGCAGACTTGTAAATATAGTTAGTTTCTAATCGACAATGTTGTGGTGCGAGCTGACGCATATAAAGTTAGTTCTTAATCGACAATGTTGCAGTGCGAGCTGACGCATATAAAGTTAGTTCTTGCAGTGCGAGCAGACCTATATATAATTAATTCTTAAAAAAATCAACGTTGTGGTGCGAGCAGACGCATGTATAGCCAATTCTTAATCGACAAGATTGTAGAGCAAGCAGACACATATACAGTGCCAGCAGATACAATATGTAATTTATATGACTGGCCATTATTTGATTTTATCATATAGATCTTTTTTCGCTTTACACAGCATGATAAAATCTTTTTATGATTTTTGTTTTCCCACTATATGCAAGTAGAAAACTGAGTCACAATGGATGACAAGTAAAAAGTTGCTCTAGTTTAGAGCAAAGGAGGAAGCGCTGCGGAAAACAGTATTTAAGACTTGATTATCCATTTTTAGTAACTTTGTTTACAATACGTTATCGAGGTATCAATGAATTAAAGTAGCGATGATATATATTCTTAAATCATTAAAAATGACACGTAACGCTGGATTGTGATTAGTATTGTAATTTGGAACAACACAGCGTGAAATAAGGCCGTATATACATCTGGACAAAAGTTCTGCACGGTCACAGTTAATTTCACAGTTTCAAAAACTTAAGTTAAACTTTTTCTACCAGTTTTATTTATAGAGCAAAAAAAAAAAAAAAAACTTGTTTAAGCTTGGATGAATAGCACCGAGTTAAAGACAGGCACCCTACATTTACTTTTAAATTAAAGGTCACAACACATTGAATTTCAAAGTGTTGTGACGTATAACAGAATTTTACAACCTTTTTTCTTTGTAAGATTGAGCTTGAAGCTGTCCAATGAATTGTACTCAAAATATTCTAAGAAAATGTCAAGTTAGGAATTTGTGTGTGAGTCAAATGACGTTTTTTTTCTCAAAACATAGCGTTATATGTTTGTTCTGTGACTCTAAAACTTCTATATATTTTTTATTTATTTATTTCTTTATTTATTTTGGTGAGTGGGCATTAAGATTATTAGAATGATAACGTGTGAATTTTCTGATGAAGACTGCCTAGTTTAAAGGTCCATGCAAAACATTATATAATAGTAAAATACCTAAGTATGTGATCTCGGTCATGTATATACCTTTTAGTTTTGGGTTGTTGTTTTTTCTTCATCATTTTACAAAGGGGAACAATTTGTGTGACTTCTTGTTTGTTTTCCTGGATAATGTAGCCTTTCCAAAAGGGACTCTACAGTTAAAGGAAAAAATGCTCCTCAAGGGGCAAGTTCTTCAGTTGATCTCAACTGTGAAGGGAGGCAAAATGAAATTGGCATGAGTAGCTTCCCCTGAAAAAGTACCCATTCACCGTAAACACACTTTATGTGTGACACAGCTCTCATGAAAGTACTGTAAACCAGAAAATTTTAGCAAAGCTGAGTTTTAGAAATTGTTTCCAAGTTTTGTATTTAGCTTCTCATAATGGTTCTTTGATTATAAGACAACGACTATTTCACCTCAGTTTTACTTTCAAACACTTTGCATTCCTAAAGTTTCGAGTACATCTTCGGAATTGCCCCCGACTTAAAGTTCCATAATGACTGCAATTACTAGGACAGAAGTGCCCCAGAATCTATGATTTGGTTCAGATGGAGACAAGGAAATCCCAAGTCTCATGCTTGGCAAGTCTTGCATGACACCTATTTAATTTGAAAAAAAAGTCGAGCTTTCCTCTCTGGGATTTCAACGAAATCACTATTTCTTCGCTCATTAATTTTCATTTGATAAAAAAAAAGATTTTGAACCAGGGCATAACTATATTCCTTCATTTGACTCTGTCCGTAAGCCTAGGCTATGAAAGCTGTTTCAGTCTGTCAGTCATTGCTATTCTATCTATCTCTTCATACGGCATACACCCTCATATGAGTATTACGTGCTATTTATATTCAGAATGATACAAAATCAGGGTTCAGAAGTTCGGTTTTCTACCCCGTACTCACAATAATATGTAATTGAAACTGAGCGGTAAAATCATGATCATGATAAGACATACATCCGGGTGTGGGGGTAGGATCAATTCAGCTGAAAGAATTTATCCCGTGTCGTATTATCAACAGGAGATGCGCCCCTTTCTGTTTCACGGAGCCAATTTTCCCAGCATATTCCAAGCAGGCACATGGCATCGAAATGACGTGATGACGTCGCATCAACGTCAATAGGACGTATATCTGACGCAATGTGTCCGCTGATTGCTTGTAGTCAATGGAATATAGATTATCTTATCTTTTCCACTCCATTCCATTCCAGAATTCAAATTCTGTGGCTGTTGAGAAATGTTTAAATAAATATTATAATCATTATGAAATTAAAACAAAGCAACAAAAAGTGCCAAAATGGTGATTAGCTCCGTAAAATGAGACTAGATCAACCACGGGTGTATATATAAAAGAAATACACGTTTCCTGTTCGTGCCCTAATATCAGATCTATCAACGGTAATGATATGGATAAACCGATCCTAAAAATAATAAGGCAGTTACGCAATAGCTGAGTTCCATCGTGCGGTCTTCTTCGCGTGTCGATGACCTCAAGTCTTGTAGGTCATATATGAAAAGAGACTACCTAGAAAAATCGAAAGGATACTATAGTTAAAGACGATATGTATATGCTTCTTTCTCGCTAAACAATGATTATTTTACCCAATACCATGAATGCTAAACGCTAACTTGACTTAACACTTACAGTGCAAAAAATGAAAAAGTCATATAGCTGACTTATTTGCAACAATACAATGCATTTATCAAAGCCAATAATCCTTTCGACTTTTAGGACGAAAAAATAGTTCCATTTTTTTATCCCGAAATATAAAAAAAATAAAATAATGAAGATCGAAAAAAGATATTTTAATGTTATGTTTCAGATAATTTGATGTCATAAACGAAATTTTAGTGATAAAATATGCATGAAAGTTCACTTTTTAAGTCGCTTATAGCAATAATCAATAAAACAAATCTACACCCAACGCCTTCCCAAACTCAACACAAATAGCACTGCGTTGGCACGCAGCGCAATGGTGCTATAGTATCATTGTGCTTGAATATTATTGAAAGTGCTGTTCTCAGAATAAGGCCGGGCCGGGTAGCGCAATCGGTAGGGCACCTGACTCGTAAGTCAGAGGTCCTGGGTTCGAATCCCGGTCTGGCCACATACTTTCGTTTCTCCTTCCGCTGATTCAAGAAGGGCAGTTGTCAGTTACTGGCGAAAGTATGTGCATTTAGTACTGGTTAACCGCTTAGGAGGTCTAAGCCTGCCCAGGAATAGTGTGGTTAGGTTAACTGACCGTCCCGACATGACCTTAGTTGTTTACCGTGGACGTTAAGCATCAAATCAACCAACCAACCAACTCAGAATAAGACGGACACAGAGACGTCGCAGGGTGTAGGCGCGCTTGTCGATACGCAGAGGTGTCCGCTTAGGAGCTATCATGCTCTAATGCGAGAGCTTTCCTCAGAAGACTCACGAGGAATTAAGGACTTTCTACGAACGGATAAAAATGATTTTGTTGAAGTCTGGCGACTCTTTTTCTCTTGTTTCGGCATTTTGAGCTTATTTGTTAACTTAAAAAATCTTTTCTAGTAATGTGTAACCTTGGACCCTTATCTCTGTGGGAAAGCCATTAACCTGGAAGACCTTTCCTCTGAGTTCTTAAGATTTGTATTAGAGAAACAGAGCATGTTCTATTCTGAAAGACTTTTTGCCATGGCTCCTAAGATCTCTCGCGATTCTGTAATAGCAAGTTTTGTACAGTAAGATTTGTCATATAAGGCTATTCATATAAGATTGGTCTTGTCGTGTAGAGGGGCCTTAAAGTAGTATAAACATAACTGGGTTCAGATAGTTTTCCATGACTTTCTATAGCTCTTTGCCTTTATTCATTTCACTATGTTCACTATGATCTGAAGTCATTGTATTCTCAAACGATATGTAAATGATATTACGGTAGAATATCTGGCAACCAGCTGCCAGTCCATTTCCCGTTATTTCTATGGGCATTTGCCTGTAGAACATTATTGGAACTTACGATATGGTAGTGCTATGTTTACTGGCCGCACTCGAAAATTCCTTTATAGTGTTGATGGGCAATATATAGGACTAAAACAACACCTGTTCTATTCTATCCTACTCTGCTTGATAACTCCTGCCATTTTTACGTGTGTCCGTAAAAATAACGGGAAATGGACTGGCAGCTGGTTGCCAGGTATTCTACCGTTAAACCAGTATGCTTCTCTACTCGTATTTGCATCCAGTCAAATAACAGTTAACGACTGAATTAAAATATTTTATACAGATTTATCATATTAAGACGTCGCCGTTATTCAGTGGAAACCGTCATGTCATAAAACTCGTATGACCACACGTGTAATATCACTTTGGCGCGTAATTGACAACGTCCATGTCAACGATGGGTTTTCTGATTGAAATGATGTTAATTAAATATGAAATTTGTGAAACCCGCCGAAGACTCGTTTCATAAATTCCATATGAAATGATCACAAGTGTAAGATCCTCTATAAGAAACACTAAACTGAGATCTCACTAAACTGAGATCTGACAGGAACTATGACCTAGTCAAATTATATATATTGAACTTCTCATTAAACCCACGAACAATAATAAAAACGTGAAACTGTACAATCTGATTTTATGACTGTTGACTAGATATAAATGAAAAACCTTGAAACAGGAGTGGTTTTAATTAATTAAAACTCTTTTACACAAAAATGTTTAGGGCCTATCTAATATTCTCTATATCTTTTTCTTGTTTTGGTGCCGTGTGTTGTGGAATTTTAATTGTTTCAATTCTTGACCATTGCCTTTTCTCTATACTTTTTTTTATTTTAGTTATGACTCTTTACTTATTGTATTATTGTATGTACGACACAAGATACGAGACTAGATAGAAGCACAGATACAAGACCAGAAATTACGAAAGCCAGATATTATAATGGCCACAGTCACCAAATACAACCCACCTTAGAAGAAAGGAAGAACGCGCGAGCGACAAAACAGAACAGCACATTTTTGTTAACACATACTCAGCGTAGGAAACAAGTCGGAATAGTTACTTGGGTTGGAGTATTAGGGGTTAGGGGTGTGGGGATTACTTTATACATGCAGGCTCGAACTTCAGAGACGTTCTCGGTCGAATTGGATCATTTGTTATTAGTTTTTTAGTTTTGTCTCTCGTCCTTCCTATTAAAAAATTTCAAAATACTTGTCTCTTTTCCTTTTTTTTAAGTCGCTTGCCTCTCTACGGATTTAAATACAAGAACAAAGACATGGATGCGTATATCTTTCTTTTCTGCATTTTATACATTTTTTACCAACTAATTCGATACTGTATCTTTTCTTCGACTTCAACATACATTACCCCAGCATTTTTCTGTAGGAATGTAACCCTTACCTCACGCGCTTTATTAAAACTGAGAAAAGCAATCGGTCTGAAACTCAATTCCAAACGGTTGCCGAGTAACCATACAAGATTATGTATGTAAATTCCCCGCACTGAAACTTTAAATTTGAAAAAAAATAAAATAAATAAAACAAACATCAAATAGCGTTAAACACGAAACCTATGTCTATATTTTAAAAAGGCTGATGTCATTTGATTTAGCGGACGGACATTTCAAAGAACCCCCCTCTAAAACAAGCAAATAAAAACATTTTAAATTTTGAAGAAGCGAAAATAATCAAATGCCAAAAACAGGTAAGAAAATTTGCCATGCTACCCCCATCCGAGGATTTATATGCGACGATTTATAAATAACGTCTTAAAATACACCATTCCTATTTTAAGGTACGCATCTGAAAATGATTATTTTTCATGAATTTATCTGAAATATTTCATAATTTTAAAGCAGATATATATTTATGTATGGTCTGTGTTAGATTGCGGATGGCCTAGTTTAAATGAGAGCGTCTGTAAAGTCTGGCACAGCTTTCAAAACAAGTAATGGTTCGGTCTGCACAGAGATTGTGAGATCCCATACTAAAACATATAAAGTCATTAAATAGCCAGAGCGGTTTTATATAGTGCGATGTACAAAACTTGTTTAATGGTACAGCTACCGTGAAAATAAACTAAAAAAGCTTTTCAAACACCGCCGTGTATAGTAAAAATAATTAAGAGATAGGTCGTTTTATCATTTGGAATTCCAGTCATGAAACATTTTATTATAGTCTATAAATATAATTCTTACTGTAATATATCAACGCAAGGTCATTGAGGGTGTCATTTTTCAGTGTTTTTTTTGTTGTTGTTGTTTTTTGTTTGTTTTATTTACCATGATCAATAATTACAGGCACATGCCCACATCAATCTTATACGTAAGGGAATACAGAAAATGAAAATTTTCTGTAATCAATCTGGACGTAAACTTATACGTGCATCATTTTTTTTTTTTTTATTATTTTTTTTTTATGTGCTTCGAGATAAAAGGGTCTATTCTGAGAAATCAGAAAATTTAGATTGGTTTAGACTCATATTCTAGATCATCGCTTTTTATACATGTATATCCCTTTTGAAACTAATCAGTCTTTGAATCGACTGCCTTTTTTACTGATAAAATTTAGAAATTACAGTATGTTTTCTTTGGTTTTCGCCACCAGATTATGTGAAGGTCGGTGATGAGGCTTATTAATTCCTGATCATTGCCTATATTTTTATTTTGAGTCGTCAAAACGCCGAATTATGGCCCAAGTTCCTTCTGTCGAATGTGTTCTCTGCTCTTGAAGGAACTCTTAAAAATTGTTGCTCTAGACTTTTAGGTTTACAATCAGTTACAAATAAGCCGCGACACGACAAAACCAACAATGTGGTTGTGCGCCCAGCGCAGACTCAGATCAGCCTGGGCATCCGCCCAGTCTGATCAGAGTCTTTGCTGGCCGCATAGAGGTAAGTTAGTCCCTTAGCTAGCCTTTAAGCGCAAAGCGAAGACTCTGGCCAGACCGGGCGAATGCACAGGCTGATCTGAGTCTTCACTTGGCGCACAACCACTTTGTTGGTTTTCTCGTGTCGCGGCTCCAATATTGATGTCGACTGAAGATATTATATTGTCTGGGCACAGTTTCATGACAGTTTACAGGTGACTGAGTGTTTGACCTGATAACATTTCTTTTGTTATTTCAGTTGTATGCATTTGACTTTCACTATGAGGGAGAAAGAAAACAAAGGGAAAACAGAGATTACATGTAGTCACAAGTTTAGGCAGCAGAATCCGAACTTTGCTCTGGGCACTTATTTTTACATTCATTTTTTATAGATAGATAGCTACTTTATTAATGCATTAGGCCATGATGACCCATGAGCATAAATACATATAACATACAGAAAAATGACAGGATAGCGGGAGGCAAATAGGAGGTACTATTCACACGCAAACAATTTGATAGGAGTATACAAGTAAAGAAAAACCCTGAGGGAGAGGTGCAGAAGGTTAATCTCTACCGTACCCTAATAATGTTTTGGCCGAAATTTTCTACATGTAGAAACAGTACCCTTTTGAAAACAGTAAACTATTCTTCACAGATACACATCTCAGATCATTTAAATAGACGCTTACATGACACTGTTGCGAATGGAAAACCAACGTGCGAGTGATCGGGCATAATATTACCTAACATGCAGTCAGTCCCATTGTATCACGAGTAGTGTTCATTTGCATTCATAAACATGTTAAGAGTTTAATATTTTAATCAGTGCATTATACATTCTAAATACTTTACTGTTTTCGGTTCTGATAGGCTCAGCAATCACTGTAGAGACGACTCTCTAGCATAAGTTGCTCTTTTAATGCCCCATTGCATACTGCTAATTAAGAAACGGTATCGGTTTCTGCACCTACTAACCGAGCCGACAACAGAAAACAGAAAACAAGTATAGATACATATATATTGGTTTAAACATATTTTATTTTCAAAAATGCATATAATAACATACAAATAACACAATTACACAAAGCAATAGGATCAGAACGAAAGCTGATAGCTTATATAGCTCTTCTCCTGAAGCTGATAGCTTATATAGCTCTTCTCCTGAAATATATATTACAATCGCACTCTAAATTTTCATTCATAATAGGAACTAGCCAAGCTGATATGTCCTTTCCATATCTAATTGCAGTGATTCCAATGCTTTGAAATAATGCATGAGACTGGCGACTAGGCGACATGTGGCGGAGCCGATGTCCAGACAGCATGTCCCCCTTATCAGGCTCCGCAGCATATCAAAAAGGACATAGATAGCGCATATCACTATAATGAGACGGTGGTATGGAAACAAGCAGCTGTACTCAAGGAAATATTGAATTTGAAACAGAAAACAAATATTGATATTGAGTGGACGTTATATTCAAAATATTGCGTCAACATGTACATGTGCTACCATTCCTGACTATAAATGAATAAAAAAACTGATACAATCATGGCGAAACTGTTATCCTGCACTCAAAACCAAATGGGAAAGACTTGACGGCAGTTCATGAAAAGCATGTATGTTAAACCGAATAAACAGCTATTTCCCAGGCAGGTGGTCATTCAGCTACCTTAACTAAAAATGCCACTCACATGGAAGGTGAACGAAAGTTTTGATATGGACAACAAGGACAAGTAACAATTAGAAACCACAACTTGGAAAGGACAGTTATTGAGCTGCAACACGACAAAAACCAACAAAGTACCATGTGCGCCCGGCGAAGACAAAGATCAGCCTGGGCAACCACTCAGTCTGTTCAGAATCTTCGCTGTGTGTTTTAAGGGTAACTATCGGGCTAAGCTAGCTCCACGCGCAAAGCAAAAACTCTGATCAGACTGGGCGGATGCCCAGGCTGATCTAAGTCTTCGCTGGGCGCACATGTCATATTGTTGGTTTGGCCATGTCGCGACTCAATTAATTAAGCTTTTAGTTAGTTGTTTGCTTCACATGAAGGCTTTCTCACTCGTCAATAGATCATCACATAAAACAGAAAAATCACGGAATGAAAGAAAACCACCAGTTGAACCCCGCTGGGCCGAGCAACCGACAAAAAGCCTCCGACCCCACCCAACTAAAAGAAAAACGTTCATGCCGGGGGCATCATATAGCCTGACGCTCGATTCACCGGCTTACAATTAAAGATCACGATGGAAACTAGGGTAAAGATTTCCAGCAATCACACAACGCCGATATGACGTCGTTTTTTGACGTCGGTGTGACATTACGACGTAGCACCGCCTTGATACGACGTCTTTTGACGTTGCTTGCCTAATGGGTTAGAGCGTCCAAAAATTTCCTTAATCCTATAACAGTTTATTAATGACCGTTTCAGGGCGGTGCTTCCGGCATGGTGATCTACGGTATTGTTTGTTATGTTCGATTGTCTTTAGTCTTCGAAATACTCTTTTTGTTATGTTTGTCTGTTGTCTTTCATTCTGATGTGTGTTTATATAAAAATTGTTTTATGTTCGAAATGATTGTAGCTAGCTTGTGACACTTGCCGGAGAAAGAACTGTATATTTGCTAACTGGTCACGTGGTCATAATCGTATATTACTGTAAAACACTCTTAACATTTGAACTTCGTTTCATGATAATAACAGCTCATATCTTGATTAAAGTCATTTGACTTTCTGTATTATAATTAGTCATTTCATGTATTTTACTGATAAGTTTTTGTACTTCCGGCTGAGTCTGGTTCCCTTTTAAATACGCTTTCAGCATCGAAATTTGTTTGTCCTTAGATAAAGTCCGAAGATGTTTTCGGCTTATGTTATTAAAGCCTGGTAAAGTAATGGTATCACTGTTTCCTGAGTCTGTGACGGAGCGTGCTATGTCAGGTTCTTGTGGTAATGTTTCCCTTTCATTACTCATAGAAACACCAATTCCACCTTGGCTTTTGACTTTGTCATCTCTTGAAACATGACGTTGTATTTTCAAAGTACAGTGTTGTGAGTGATTTGATAACATAGCCTGTAGCTTCAATTTGAATTGCTGAAGTGATGTTACTTCGGCCTTCAGTCTCTGATTTTCAGAGTTTAAGACAGCTTCTTCCTGAAAAGTAGGATGGCAGAAAATTAACAAAGGAAATACATAATACGAAAACAATGACAACAGTTTACATTTAACCAGTCTCATCAAACAATGAACTAATAAACTAGTATACTGGTATAGACAAATGAAATAATTGACTATGTTTTCTAAAACAGATTTCATTTCTGAGATCAATATTTAATTATTTGTAGAATCTCTTGCTCACATACAAACGGCCAAAATGCCTTCTGCATTCTAGACTCGTAATAGGGCGCCTGTTTTTCGGTGGTTACACTACTGATTTGGTCAACTACTCCATTTTGCCTTTTGCTGAATTTCTTCTTTTGTTGTCCAAAGAAAACATTTGAGCCGCGACACGAGAAAACCAACAAAGTGGTTGTGCGCCCAGCGCAGACTTAGATCAGCCTGGGCATCCGCCTAGTCTGATAAAAGTCTTCACTATCCGCATGGAGGTAGCTTAGACCCTTAGCTACCCTTGAAGCGCTAAGCGAAGAGTCTGAAAAGACTGGGTGGATGCCCAGGCTGATCTGAGTCTGCGCTGGGCGCACAACCACTTTGTTGGTTTTCTCCTGTCGCGGCTCAAAATTTTATAGATTTTATTTGGCTGGACTGTGCTTTGTGATTCTGGCACTTCCTAGTTTCAGTGAAGAAAAGTTTGAGAGACATGTACCTCGGAGAGTTCTTCATGCTTTCGTTTTCTTCTTATCCGGCTTTCATTTGCCGATCGTCTATTTCTCTGCTTGCGAATTTCTAGTTTTAGTTCTTCCTCTGGCGTTAGCTGCAAGATAACACATTGCCGTGAAGGTAAACGAGTACACCGTCAGGAGAAGCAACTCTGCCTTTTTATTTTTATTTTCGCATCCCTTCTGAATGGGGACAACTCTTAAAAGAAGTGCTCCTCTGGGTGCAAATTCTGTCCTTTAAGAGTAGATCCTCTTTTGGAAGTGCTTTGTCCTCCATGGAAACAAACAAGGAAGTCACGAAAGTTGTTCCCCTTTGCAAATATCGCAAAAAACGAGGCTTAAACCATATATTTATTATATTAAACATGAAAAAAAAAGTATTCACAGTCTTGTGAAAATGGGAAACTCGTATCTTCTGGTAAAAAATGTAAATGGCCTCTGATCAGGAACTTGTTTTACTGAGGTTGAATGTAAAACTTGCCAGCTTCGCTAATTGCAATACTATTGTCAAATGTCTATTTCAGTGTCTTGCATCTCCTTATATTTTGATATATAAATAAAGTAAAGTGCAGGGTGAAGGAAATTGTTCGGTCTAGTGGGTAGAACTGAAGAGACAATTATTATTCTATAATGGAAAGGATGTGGCACAAATTATTAAACCGAAATTTGGAAGAAATTATTCGCCTCAATTTTGTCAAACAAAATGTTAACCCATTCTATTCGGGATACCCCCTGAGCAAACAGTTTGGATCTCAGATCAGGCCCCACACCCCACAAACGTGGGGCCTGATCTGAGATCCAAACTGTTTGCTGCCAAGACATCATTTCTACAAGAGTTAGTAAGACCAATATTGTCAAAATAGTCTTGATATGCAGACGACAAAAAATACCCAGAATGCAATGGGTTAAATTCAGTGAAGCTAGGTGTAATCTCCTCAGGTTTCTTCTTTTCCAGATTCCATTTGATAAAGATGTATCAGTATTAAGGTAAATGTATTAGTCTGCCATTTTTACCGAGGGAAACATCTATGTGACTTCCTCTTTGCGTCCCTGGATGAGATAATCCTTCCGGAAAGGGTGTACTTTTAATGGAAAGAATTTGCTCCCATTCCTTAAGAGCTGATCCCATTATAAAGACCTGGGCCGTATTTATAAAATGACTTAAGTGGTTGCTATGCTGTTGCTAGGGCTTAATTTCTCTGAAGGAGATTCCCTACAACTACGAAATTTACTCTGGAGGAACAGTCTAAAAAGACTGTTCCTCCAGAGCAAATTTCATAGTTGTAGGGAATCTCCTTCATAGAAATGTAGCCTTAGCAACAGCATAGCAACGACTTAAATCGTTTAATAATTACGGCCCCAGGCAACAATGAAAATGAAAAAGATACTTCCCCGCCTGAAAGTGCACCTATTGACCGTAATGGCGATTTCATTGTTATGTCTTTCTGCCTTCGTAGTATTTTTATAATTGTTCTGATTGTGTTGGGCTTACGCCAGTTGCAAAAGAAAGAAACATATCTGACTCATAAGCTGAGTTAATTATTGTAGTTGCTTGAAGTACAAATTTTCAGTTTAAAGTGCATTTACTTTATTTTCTGTGAAAATGTTCAATTAAATTGACTTTTTATACGCATCTTTAAATCATACTTAAATTCATGTTGTTCTATGTCAGGCATAGTGCGTGTGAGTAGTTTTTTTTTATTATAACATATAGGTTAACAAAGACAATAATAAGTTTTTATTATGCAGTTCCTTTTTCTTGATGCAAATAATAATTATCTGAAAACCATGCGACATCAAAGGCCAAACGAGCTTTCTTACCACAAAAATGTCAATATCATACTTAATATCCAAATATAAACAATATAACAATGCAGACCAATCCTTATCCAATCCTGCATGTTTTCATGCAAATGTATATAACAAGGCTTCAAATGACGCGAAAGCACAAATGCATATTATACCTGATAATTCTTCGGCGGTTCAAATTCAACTTTGAGTTCTTCTTGGCCCTCGGAAATACGTCTAGCTTGTATTTTTACCCGTAGTTCTTCCTTAATGAGGTTTAGTTTGCCATCTGTGATCGGCTTATTGTCAGTTTCATACAAATGTCCTAATTTATTTTCGTCTAATTCAAAATCATTGTCATCGCACCAACCAAAATCGTCCATTGTAGATGATTTCGTTTTCGATAGATACATGTAGATCTAATTATCTTTTTATCATCTAAAATGTTCTCTACGTTAGAGTTATTGCCAATCCAAATGAATAGCATTTCGAGAACCGGTCTATTTTATTCGTTCTTCTACCGATGGATGCCGACCAAAATTAATCACTAGATATGGAAAACGAAAGCATGCGTATACTGGTATTCCAAATATCGGCTAATATGCTGACCCATTTATGCGTAGTAGAGTCTATTCATTTATATTTGGATGGATCCATTTGTTATATAAGAGGTATCTGGTTTACTAAAGTTTTGTTATTTTCATTTCATTCTAAAGGGAAGTTCCCATTTTTCTTATGTAAACAGTGTAGACCAGGATCAGACGTGTCGCGGCGTCTGATTTTGGTCTACACTATTTACAAATGTTCATCTTTTGGGGCCCTGGGCATAAATGGGTTAAGTATCTTCACCGGGCTTTCGCCGTTTGATTCCTTGCCCTTAGCAGCGATAAAATATAGCGAGAGTTGAACTCACTAGTACATGCATATGACTTGCATAGCTTTTCCGAATATCCAAAAGTATATTTAGTATAGTTTCCAGGAAAATAATGTTTGTAAGTTTGAGAATAGAATTTGATCCTTCTTATTTTGTTATGTTTTCCTATTTTGAAATTTATCGGAATTCCAAGAATTACTTTTGTACTGCATGGGCAAAAAATCAGCACTGCTCTTGGCTTGCACATTTCGCGTATGTCCGAAAGCAGGTTTTCAAAGTGATTAGTTTCCTTTTATTTTGAGTGTTTTAAATAAAGCATTATCCATATCAGTAGTATAGGGTGTCATCCTATACTACTCATATCAATAAACGCAGGATTACAGCAAGAAATATGGCCTAAAATGAGAGCAAAGACACCTATCCTACATTCTTCTTTACATTCTGGTTTTCCATATCCTTTCAATTTTCAACGAAATTGAGACGATATCGTTAGATCGCTCGCAATGATTTTGCTTTTCTTTTTTTCTAACGAAACTATATAAAGTTCTGAGTAAAATCACTTAATTACATATCCATTTGTTGCGCAACCAATCTTATTTTGCACATTTGCGCTTTAAATCAGCCTAAAATGACCATTTCCACAAGCTTCTTTGTAGTAAATATTGAAGTACTCCCTCTTTCCACCACGCCCCCCCCCCCCCTGACCCCAATGTACTTTTACATAACAAGCCATTTTACGTAGTACAGTTAAGCAGCTTATTATATAAGAAGTTAGGGTGAGTGGGGGAATGGGTTGCTGAAGCCCTAAATGCCTCGAAAAATCAGATATGCGCATAAACTTACGTTCATGTGTGTTGTGGGTGTTTATTATTATTACTACTATTATTATTAACTTCTATATCTATGGTAAAATTGCAGTAAGCAACTTACTCAAACCCATTTTAACCCGGCTATGCCTAGTGGACTCTTCTATTCTTATGGACTGGACCAGTCTATTGGTCATTGAAGAGAAGTCTGGTTTCTGGTTATTTTCTTCTTAAATTTTCTTTCCTTTAAAAAAGAATCACCAATAAAGAATTATGCAGCGTCTGCTCTTGGTCTGCACTGTTTGTTAATGTCCCTTTTATGGGACACTAGGCATAAATGGGTTAGTTACATATTCTCACTCATTTCCAACGCATTCAAAATTATACTGTTGCTGTTATAGTATTCCTCAAAATTATTGAGAATTTTTTGCAAAGTGAAAATTTAGCACTGGTAGTTGACGATCATGTACAAAATTAATATCTTTGTTTACTTAGTTAACAACATCACTCTGTGAACTTTTTAGCATACCAGTATTACTCATATGTTTGAGCCACAAATGTTATATCCCCTTGAATTGTGCTGCCCAGAGGTTTTTTTGTCTGACTGGAAAATTATGTACCCTTACCAAATAATATTGATATTTGTTGAAAAGATAATGACATTTAAGGTTTTTCTCGTGTAGTGATGTGTTGGCGAACTGAAAACAGAATTTTATGTGAGCTTGTCAGCTATAGATGTTGCTGGCTTTCAAACACGTGACATCTTTTCGAAAAAGTGCCCGAAATTGGAGAAAATTGCAATTTTGACATAGGGTATATTGCTCTGATTCATTCTTATTCTATACATCTTGACCAAAACGGCACAAAACCATAGTTTTTGTAAGGCTTGGTAAATATGCTTTTAGGAATATGAGTTTTGACATAATAATCTACACCTTGCCAGAAATATTCCGTTCAGATCACTAACAGATCAGACTTTTTGCTGTTTCTGCCGCCTTCAATATTCTTCCTGTATTATAACAGGCAGTCCCTGACTCAGAAACTGGAATTAGTGATATCACAGCTTGCAAAATATTAAAGGCACCTATAGTAATGCAGATGATGATGAAAAATGGAGAAAATAAACTATTTCACCTGAGATAGTCTATTTCTAGCAAAGGTAGTATAGCAAACCAAAGCCGAAATCAACGGACATATTTTTACAGGGGTGTACCCTAGCCCATCCTAACCTACCACTGACGAAAGAAAAATGCATCATACTGTCATTTTTGTATATCAAACTTGAGAAAGAGGTTTGTTTATGGTATTTTACGTATTTAAAATATTGCTGAACATGTATGGCTAGCAACTGTGTGCCATAAGGCAATTCTCAATAATTTTGAGGAATACTGTATATCCAACATACTGAGTGAATTTCATGATGCAAGACATTCCATTCTTCTGACTGTATTGAAAAGACAGTGTTCAAAATACTCACATGGTCAAGGTTTCTTTCCAAGGAAGCATGTATAAACACTGAATAATATAATAACACTGGAGTCTCTGGTATGACCGCGTTCGGCATACAAACTTGAAAGGCTATTGTGTGTGTGTCAAGGGTCCTGGAAGTGAAATAATGTTGGTATGAGGGTAGCTGGGTTTAGCCTTCTAGGCTGTATTTGTGTCGATCTTTTTTTAGGGCGTTCCGATTTTGCTTTGTTGATCTATGATGCAACGAGTACAAAACCACGCGTGCAAAACGAAAGTGGCCACTAGGGTCAAGTCATGTAAGTTCGGACAGCAGGTAAATTCGGACATACCATTGCAAACAGTGAAAATCCAGATGAGACGGCTCATAATGAGCCGTCTCATCAGGATTTTCACTGTTTGCCCAGTTATTTTTGTTTTAATTCCATACAACTGACATATAAAGGAAACAGTGTCACTGTCCGAATTTACCTGCTGTCCGAATTTAGCTGACTTGACCCTATTGGTATGCGGCCGCCACTCAGGTCTCAAGCAAGTACAGTCAAGGGTCAAAAGTATTTCACCAAAAATATTTTCCCATAGACTTTGGGGCATTTACACGTTTAGAAGAAAATTAATTCTATCAGAGCTTCTGGGTCAAGCATAAAATAATTACCATGACTGAAAAGCTAAATGAACAATGCAATAAAAAATGTTTACAGAACTAAATTCTACTTTCTCAGTTTTAAGATACAGCTCGTTTAACTTATAATAAATTTTGAAAACGACCAGTTTCCATTGACGTTAATGGCGACGTCATGAAAAAATGTTGTCGAAAACTCAAACATTAATGTAAAAGTTATTCTTTTTATGTATGAGATGAAAAATAATTTCTAGTAAACATCAAAATACACTAAAGTCTATGGGAAATTTGATTTTGTGGAATTACTTTTGGCCCTTGACCGTACATGTGCTTCTTAAAGATGCCTTGCATCAATATTTCCTTGTTTTATATTTCTGTTATTTCACACTTTATGTATGTTTATGTATAGTTTGTGCTCTTTGCATACATTATCAGCTCTGTGTTTTCTGTGTATTCTGTGTAGCACACGCCGAAACAGTCCATGATTCTACAGATTTGTAAGGGTTATTGCATCATCATAACTTGGGGTGGTTGGGGTAAGAATTAAACTGCAACTAACCTGAAAACAGTAACAACCATTTTGATATTTCGATAACCTAAATTTTAAGGGAAACATTTGGCTTGAAATGCAAAAAAATTACGGGGTTACCAGTGATGAATATTTTGGAAAACGTGTTTATTCTTATGTTGTTGTTGTTTCCATTCTTATAACCCATGACCCATGTATTTGTATCATTGCACATATGATGGTGTCATAACTGCGATACCAAGAATCGTTGGCATCTGTCTATAGTAATACAGAACAGCGTATCCAAAATAGTGAACCCCTAACTGTTATTGTTACGGGGCTACGATACCACACATATCAGCATGCATGCAAGCCATTACAGACTGGAACTGATAGTGCAATCATCAAGGAAATTCGCATCATCAAAAAGAAATGAGGTAATTTTGCCAAAAATATTTTCTCCTTATATCATGTAATTTAATGATTATAGTGGATCCAGGCCCCGAGGTTATAAAACTTGAGTACATTCGCAAACTCAAAATAAAGCACACTGATTGGCTGCTTCCGAGCACATGCTCGGAAGCAGCCAATCAGTGTGCTTTATTTTGAGTTTGAGATTATTCTCAAGTTTTATAACCTCGAAACCAGATTTTGTTGACACAAACCCATAACTGCTGTTGGCATCAATACTCTATGGGTTATGTGGCTTCTATATAACCAAGAATGAACACTCAGATCGGTCTGTCTGGCTTCAGTGCGGATCAGGTACTTCCTCAAGGTGCGGCTCGCATGTGAACGTACGATTAAGGTGAATAGATACATTTCCAGGGGAAGCAACTGTGTTATTTTCATTTTGCCTCCCTTCTCAATGGGATCAACTCTTAAAGGAAAGAATTCGCTCACGCTCATAGGTTTCCTTTGCTCATCTTGGAGCAAATTCTATCCTTTAAGAGAAGCCCCCCCCCCCCCCCCCCACACACACACACACCTATGGAAGGGTTTTGCCTTCTAGGAAGGCAAACAGGTAGTCACAAAAGTTGTTCCCCTTTGTGAAAATGGCAGAAAAACATGGCGGTGTACC
Source organism: Ctena decussata (assembly GCA_963989385.1). Classification (NCBI taxonomy): domain Eukaryota; kingdom Metazoa; phylum Mollusca; class Bivalvia; order Lucinida; family Lucinidae; genus Ctena; species Ctena decussata. Next base: position 4,201,439 of record OZ022500.1, read on the forward strand.
TATACACCTTAATATTCAAATAGATACGTCTGACTGGAGTGAACAGAGGGCATTTCGTGAACTCGTTTAGAGCACTTACATTCATTGTTTTAATGCAAATTTTAAGAGTAGATCCCTATTGAGATGGGCGGCGAGAATGAAAATAACAAGAGTTGTGTCCACTGAGTGTGCATCCATTTACCTTAATATTTGTTATAAATGTATGTTTCAGTTATATATTTTCGTCTGTCGGGAATAAACAGGGGAATTTCGTGAACTATATATTGCATATATTTATCAGAATTGAAATTTCATTGTTTTAATCCAAACTGCGGAACAGAACACTGACTACTTTATCACGAAATCATTTTTATTATAATTAGTACATGTATACACTGTATATGCAGAAATCAACATAATTTCTGTATAGATATGCTACATACGTAAAACTGTACTTGAGGTTATATAGTCCCATATATAGGTCCCTTATATACACCTTTCCTATAATTCAGAGTCTGTTCGAGTTTTGTCCCTTGCAGCGCCTATGACGTCATCTATAGGATGTTTTTCATTGTGTAACCAAACTCCGTATGTTAAAAACTAATACTCAACGGTTAAAATTAAGGCATTTATTTTGTTCAAACTATATTCAGTTCTTTCTTTGTCGGAATAAGCTCTATAACTTACAGCATATGGGAATTTGACATAAAATTAAAAGATTTCCGACTAAAAATCCGGGCCAAAATTACGGTAATCGAAAGAGTATGTATCACCAGTAAAGCTTCCAAAACATGAGGAAAAGAAAGAAAATCGGGGAAGATGTTCAGACCGTAAGAAACAAAACGAACGATTAGCTGATTATAAAGCAGACACACGCTAAAAAAAACAACAAAGTGTGCTGACATGGAATTCGTTTGTGTAATTGTTCTGCGCAAAGTAGGAATCGGTACAATTCCGGAATTGTCCTGCGCAAAGTAGGAATTCTCACTTTGTGTTACAATTCCGGAATTGTACCGGTACAATTCTAGAATTGCGCTAGGGATCTGGTGGTTTATCGAACAGGTAAATGTGTCTGCGCAAAGTGGGAATCTTTAGGACAAAGTGAGAATTGAATATTCATTTGATACGAGTACTAGGGAATAGACTTTAAAAATGATGATGAATCTGTTTGATAAAATTACGGCTCATACTTAGACTTTTTTTCGTGTTTTGGCTAATACAGGATGACAAGCTCGTATAATCAACTCTTTCCAAAGTTTTGAGCAGTTGATTTGAAACCTTGTTGACATGCTGCAGACATATGTAGATGTACATGTGCCGTTTGAAAAGTAAAATATTAATTTGACAAAAGTACAGCCTTAAAACTTAGAAATTTGTAGTTTATTGCAAATACTGAATGACAAATTTTGAAAAGACATATTTATAGTTGTTTTAAATGTCAGAGGCTCATACACTCTATTCTTTCAGAATTATAATTACAAAAAAGACCAAACCAAACAAATCAATGCAAAAATACGTTTGTTAACCGCACTAAAATCTCAATTATTCTCACTTTGTCCCGATTCTCACTTTGCGCAGAGACAATCCCAGAATTGCTTTGCGCAAGGTAAGAATTCCCACTTTGCGCAACTAAGTGAGAATTCCTACTTTCCGCAGGACAATTCCGGAATTGTACCGATTCCTACTTTGCGCAGAACATAATCACCGAATCGCGCGCATTGTCGCAATAAACAAACACCTATGATTGTGACACGTTTTCCGAAGGCAGTTTTAAGACCACCCTACTGTGAAACGATCTAATAAATAATAATATATGATATGTAAGAGATGAAAAAAAATAATATAACTTCAGACCCGGGTTCAAACTTAAGGAAAACTGTCTGGATGCTGATGCTTTTAGATCGGTCTGTCGGACAAGAAACAGTGACATGAAACCATAAATATCCGTGCTATAATCTGTCCGGTAATAATGCGTAATTACTATCTGAATGCTGACGTTTTCCCTGGCGGAAAAATGGAAAGAACTTTATAGAGATTTACGAAACTTATTTATACGAAATGTAATTCATTTATATTGAACAAACGTGAATGTATCGCCGGGTGTTAAAATACGGCGCCGTTGAGAGGGGTCATGAAAATCATGAGCGACTTGTCAGGATTCTAATACATGTATGATATTTAACTAATAAAAAAAAAACTAAATAAATCAAAAACGTCACATGACAACAGGGCAATTATACTTTAATTTGGTATTTCAATGTATTTTATGCCGTTCATATTTACAAAACGTTTGCTTTATGTGAGCTTGCAGTTGTACTGAATTATGTGGGATGTCCTATAGATGACGTCACAGTCTACTTGGGAAGATAACTCGTGCGCGACTTTATCGATTTATAGGAAAGGTGTATAAGGTCCCATAAAAGGGACACCGGCAAACAGTGCAGACCCAGATCAGACACCGCAAAACACGGCGTCTGATCAGGGTCTACACTATTTGCATAGGAAAAATGGGTATTTCTGTTAGAATTCATTTTAGAACAAAATAAAAATGATAAAAATAAGTCACCCCAGACACCCCTAAATTGACAAGTGAACTCATCCAATTTATAAGGACAGAAGAGTCCACCAGGCATAAGTGGGTTAAACAACTGAAGATGAGATTCGCACATTGTCGTCTGAAAAAGAAACTATACCATACTACTCTTGAGTACATATATTACAACATTTATTCGCATGTCAATGCTGACAATAATTATTACTTAACATATACAATGTTAGACATCATTTGCTTCTTGCGAAGGATATATTCTTTTCCGTAAGGATAGTAGTGGAGCTGCTTAGAGTGAAAATTCAAGAAAATACTTCACTTGATGATACAAGCATGAAATTTTCACTAAATGTTCCTTACATGGCCCAGATTCAAAAATGATCGCGGGCCACTTAAAAATCATCCATTTTCAAGATGGCCGCCAAATTTCAAAATGTTATTGTTTTAATTTAAAACATGCTTATAGTCCGCAGGCATATGTAGTTCCCGTGGGCATGTGTCTTATTTTTTGGCAATATCTACATGTAAAAACTTCGTCAATGGATTGTTCACAATGGAAAAGCGCATGTTGTCAAATTTTCTAACGACTATTTGGCCATAAGCATCGATTATATACGTTACCTATGTGTTTTTATTTTAAAATCATAATTTCAAGGTAAACTACTTTTTTATTTTCAAATGCAGTTTCTCCATAGAATCATCATAAAGTATTAGAAAATACATTTTAGTACCGTTTTATTTTCATCATTCATTACTACTAGTAGTAACGTAAAGAACTTTAATTTATGAGTTAGTCCATTATAATTCGACCTACAGAATTTCTTCATTGTCTCTCAGAGAACAATTATGAAGTTAATATCCTGGCAGTTCTTAAAAAACACTGTTTTGTTGGAACTATCAGCTTATGACTAATTTAGGGACGTCATGAGGTACGTTTTATACGTGACGAAACTCAGAATATTGCAAATGCTAATAATTGGAGACTTGGCAAATTCCATACACGCACAGCAGGTTTTGCTGCTTGTTTATTTCTAAAAGCATATATCTGCACCTTTAATGATTGTGTCCAGCTACTCAGTCTTGCGATTCTGAAGACAGTAACATACATGGCATTTTGTTGTATAATCAAAAACTGCAAAACAGATACATTTCACTATAGAAAAAATGCAGCAATTATAAGCCAGCAAATAGTTTGTATACAGGTTTCAAATAAAGCAATATATAGTCGGTTGGATAAATCTGAAATCCGATTAGCGACTGTTCTGGTAAGTTGATACTGTAAGATTACCAGTAATTAGCAATTCAAAACATGATATTGCCTCGTTTATTGGACAGAACTGGTACATTGACCCTGCAGATTGAAAGAGTGTAAAACAAAAATGTAACCTTAGGCTTGAAGAGTTAAGCCACGCCATTTTCTTACAAAGCTGACGTGAACACTTTCTAACTACGTGTACTTACTTTGTAAGATTATCGCATATATTACGTACCTAGGAAACCAACGTTGTTCAGTTAAAATCTTGAAACAAAACACGAGTCAAAATGTTGCATAGTAGTTTGAGTTATCTGGTCTGTGTATATAGTTCCTTACGGTAATGTACCAGCCGGGACATTGAGACTGCAGCATCAGACACATTTAATTTAGAAGAAAAAGAGGCAAGGGAAGTCGAGACATGGGTTATCACAGCAATATAGAATTACATGTTTTTGTTTAAAAATTAGTTTAATTTCCATGCTATTTTTCTTTCCTTTTCTAGTCTGCTTAAATTCAACAGTCCCTTAAATGAGTCGATTTAGCATGGAACCAGCATTAGGACTTACTTATAATTTGACGAATATTTTACGTTTTAAGGGACCGAGTTCTGCAGAATTCTAGGCCTCAAAATTAAGTGGCAACGCAAAACGACAGCATATTTGATGTGGGATATTTCTGGACAAATACCAGTTGTCCTAAAGAATGTAATGACATGTAGTTTCACGTTGCAGTACGGTAACAAAACAAAGAGAAGGAAAACAGATCGAATAACGTATACAACCAGTTACTGGGTAATTTATAAGTTCCTCATATCTCATAAGCTTAAACAGTAATACATTAGTTCTGAATTAAAAATTAGCAAATGATAAGGTAATGCATACTATTCATGTCAAGGACAAACCTTGATATATCTATTTTCAGATGCTCTCCTTGACTTTGAAGATATTACTATAATTTTTATTATTAATAATTATTGTTTAGCAATAATAAGTCTTACCGCTTTTCTGAATGAGTTCATATACAGTAAGAAATTGCAGCTTTCTGATACCATTTATACCAATACAATGATAGAAGAAGCATACATATTAAAAGTCGAATGATCAAACTACATTTGTCTTTCGTAACACTTAATGTATCGATAATAATGTATCAGAACACAAACAGGGACTGTACAAAATTATCTGACCAAATATATCTTGGTAATGTTACAATGAGAGATACACGTCATGAATAGACTCATGAAAAAAAGTAAAAAGTATGCAAAGACCAGGAACTGAAACAATCAAAATCCAAATCCAGCCCTCAAACCGTTTATATGTGTCTCTTAAAGTATATCATTTTCCATTACTTAATTGACATAGTGATAATATGGTGCAGTGTAACAGATGGAAGCAACACAAAAAGGTAACGTTGATTACATTCAAGCACGATGATAATAACTATCAAGTGAGCCGATACTTTATCAGTTGCCTCAGCTGACAGCCACTTTTGCATGTAGGTTACCTTATTGCCTCGGTAGACAGCACAGGTAGGGAAACAGGTATCTCCCTTATGATAATTCTAAACCTAAACATGGATCAGTTAGGTCAACTTATACATATTATACTGGTCCCCCAAGATTTTAAGTGATGCGTTTTGTGGTGTTGCTGTAAGTAAAAAATGTTAAGAAAATTCTAAATGCTTCAGATGTTCATGTTGAGTTCTTGTGAGTGTATAAAAAGTAAATATTTGCTGTCTTAATAGCAATGGTAAGTTAAATGCTTTCTGGCATCCAAGAAGTTAGCCTTTGAAAACAACTTACTCAAATAAAAAAAACTTATTCCTAACACATTACAGATATGTACCGTAATGTTACTGTTACAATGCCTTTCAAATACAGGACAATCCCATATTATCAGACTTGGAGGCACAAACAGTGGTGTTTCTTCATGGCTGCTTCACATGTGTAAACTTAAGACATAATCAGTTACACTGAAAGGCTATATCATCTACAGTTAGATATTTTCATCAGGAACTGTTTTGGGGAAAATCCTAAGGAAAAGTAAACTTTTCTCTTCAGCTGGCAATGCCACAGCTAACTGCTACTTAACTAATTCAACATATGCAAGCAGTCCTTTCAACATGGTTTAAAGAGAAGTGACAGAGTATGTTGATTAAAGACCAATCATATAAAATTCATTCCAGCGATTCATGTATGTTAATTGTGTTTTAGTCACGGTTATGTACGTTACTGGTCTTATTTGACTGATGATTATCTTAATCTAAATATGTCAATACAGCTATTTATTTAGATATAAAAAAATCATATTGATAATTTTTAATTGCGCTTTACATTTATAACGTTAATTGTTCCCTACATTTCGTTTGTAACAGATTGCTGCTGTAACACGCCAATGTTACCCCACCCGTTACTTTGGTCAGTTTCTAGGTAAAACACATAAAATGATATAGCAACAACCATTTTTGAGCTGCTGAAAGACTGCTTTACTGATTATGATAACAACATCAAATTGAAGTCGCTGTCTACACGAAGACCCGATTTTTATTACATATGACCCTGGATTATTCTTCCTGGGACAGATTTCGATTGTGTTACGTAATGTTACTGTTTGGGTGCCTTTCAGATACAACCCAAAATTATTATTGTCAAATGAATATAAGAATAGCATTTTACATTGCGTACTTGTACACTTTTTCAATTTAAGACATAATACAGACTACAGCTAATTATACCTTCTCACCAGTGTTTCAGGAATTCATAAGAAATGAGTTACATTCTGTCTTCAACTGATATTGCCACTACTAACTGCAACCTAACTGATTCAAAATATATCAAGGAATTCTGTCAAAGTTGAGGTGAGCATGAGTCAAATAAAAGCGATAGATTATGCTAATTTGGGACCACATGTAGAAATTTCATTCCACCGTTTGGTCTGTTTCTCATTGATTATTTGTATTTTAGTTACAGTTATATACGTTACAAATATATCATGCTTTTTGGTCATCATTTCCAGACTTCAGTTTGCTTTTTATGTATTAGAATATTTAAAAAGGGATATTTATGACACAAAGTATTTTCTACATTGCGTTTATTGCATTTAGGTGCTGTAATGGACCAGTGTTACCCCACCCACCACTTTGGCCATTTTTTCGGTAAAGTGTTTAAAGAAACACTGGCAACAACCATTTTGCAACTCCCTAAGTCAATGCTCTAGGTGGCTATAATCAGGGCATAAAATAAACATCCATGCCAACGGGCCTCTGGACTATTACCTTAAATGATGTGTTGAAAAGTACATAAAAATGGCGGACATTTTGTTTTTGCGGCGGCCATCTTGAAAATGACATAATTTCAAGTGGCCCACGATCTTATGTTAAAGTGCATGCCAGGTACTTGCTATCCTGTAAATTTCATGCTTGTATCATCAACTGAAGTATTTTCGCTATATCCCGCTCCACTATAGTCCCTGTTTCGAAAGGTTTCTTCACTCAAGGAAGCATACCGGAAGTCACAAAAATTGTCTCTTTGAAAAAAAAACAGTAGCGAAAAAACATGGAGGTGTGTCCATACATCCATTTCCACCACCTTTCCTATTTCAAAAGTATGGCAAGTCGTTTTACTATTTATTATGCATAGTAGATATCTAATACAGTATATTAGATATCTAATATGGCAATTAAGATATCTAATATAACAAATAAGATATCTAATATAACATATAAGATATCTTATATCCTATAGATCTGATATAGGATATAAGATATCTTATTTAATTTTTCAAATAAGATATCTTATATAATATATCAGATATCTTATATAATATATCAGATATCTTATATAATATATTAGATATCTTGTATAGCATATAAGATATCTTATGTTACATATCAGACATCTGATATATTATGTAGTCAAGATACAGTGTCCGACATTTTGTGCCTTGTGGAGCGAAAATCGGAAATTTTGTTTTTCACATTTTCATATTTATTAGTGCTTCCAGAATAGATTTCGAGAAGCACAAAGCAATATTGCTAAGGATTCCCGCAAAAGCAAACGAAACTCACATCAATCCGATTTTTTTGTTTTCGTTTCACTGATTGGAAACAATTTACATGCTGGCTGGATCAACTTTTATAACTCTGGTTCGTGACATCGCTTTTCAAAGATCTATAATGCTAACATTCTTAAAAGAGTGTAGACGAAGAAAATTAAACACGCCGTTAGATATGTTGAATCACTTTTTTTCAGGTGACGCTTTGAAATTTATTAGTCAGTGCGCGGAAATCCAATTAACTTTGCGTGCAAATTTTATGACGTCACTTTCAATTCACGTTTCGTGACATCAACGTCGCACCCCCACAAGGCTCAAACTGCCAGGCACTGTCACATATACAGCCGCAGTCTATATGAATAATCCGACGACCACATGAAATAAACAACGAGTATTCCAGAATTATATTTTTCCGAATTCTTGTATTAAGTTTTTTATTCAAGTGTACTGACTAACTTGATGAAAGGAGTCTAGAGGCTAATCTAACAGCTATCCGAGTCCCTTTTCACAAGGGCTGTCAATAAGATAAATGGGTATGCCGCCATGTTCTTCTACCATGTTTTCAAATTGAGTCAATTTTTGTGACTTCCTTTTTGCTTCCGAGAAAGACGTAGCACTTACAACGTGGGGTCTACCCTTAAAGATGAGAAGTTGATTCTACTTAGGCTTCTTTATCACATTGAGAAAAGAGGAAAACTGTATAGTCGCTTCCCCTGAAAGGGTACACATTTACTTTCAAGAAAAGGCTTTGCACCAATCTTGGAGCGTTATTGTTTGATTAAAGAGAAGCCAATATATGAGCCGCGACACGACAAAACCAACAATGTGATTGTGCGCCCAGCGCAGACTCAGATCAGCCTGGGCATCCGCCCAGTCTGATCAGAGTCTTCGCTTTCCGCATGAAGTTAGCTTAAGCCCTCAGCTACCCTTTAAGCGCTTAGCAAAGAGTCTGATCAGACTGGGCGGATGCTGAGGCTGATCTGAGTCTGCGCTGGGCGCATATCCACATTGTTGGTTTTCTCGCGTCGCGGCACATATATACTTTTATTCTAGACTCTATCTTGGACATGCTTCATAATCAGATGACTAATGAACTCCATCGATTATTTGTGCTTTGTTCCTGCAACTTGTCATTTCGTTTATTTTTCCAATCATCTTTTGTACCTCAGGTTTTGAATGATTTCCTTTCAAGTAAGCCGTCAGCATGGCGATTTTCTGTTGTTTCGGCATACCATGAAGTCGAGCGGGATTTATATTAAGAATACCCATTCCAGGATTGCCTCTGTTATAACCATTGCCTTTATTCCATGAGTCAAATGATGGACCTTCTGAACTAGTAATTGTTTCATCAGCTGTTGATGTACATTCACTGACACTTCTTGTATCATTGATTTCTTTGGCTGCACTCACAGGTTTTAAAGATTTGTTGCTGCAAGTCGACATATGCATGCTCCAAGCAGTTTCCATCCTTTGTTTGACCTTTTGGAGAGCGTCTACGTCAGCTTTAAGCTTTTGGTTCTGTTCAGAAAGCTCTTTCTCATCCTATAATAAAGGAGTGCTAGGAGAAACATTTTTTTATGTGTACCATACTTATTGGGCTATCAAGAATGACCCTAAATAGCTAAATCAGTCTCGGTCCGCGTACCAGTGGCAGCCGTGTTCGATTTGCACGCGAAGTATTTCGAATGCACTCACACTGTAAAAATGTGACAAAGACCACAGTCATGGAACAGCAAAATGATTATTCAAAGTTTAATTCAAGCAAAGGTGCATCATTCAGCGCATGAAAACCGTGGTGGCCGCCACTGGTACAGTCAGTGCGTGTTTTGCTGCGTGTTTGGGAAACATTTCGAGGACATATAACATTCACATTTTAAAGTCTATTTAAAAAAATAAAACGGTATATTAACGTTGACCCTAGCATATCTAATCAAAATATAGACGTACTAAAGGTTTAAGGGCAGAAAAGTGTTACAAAAAGTAGCCACTACTGGTCTCCAGTCAGTACATGTAAATTTTAAGAAATGCTATGAAATACATGTACATGGAACGAAATTTATATAGCTTTACACGTATCACTATCTGTACACAATAATAAAACGATTTCAAAAGAAAAGCGTATTTACCTAATTATGCAAATCTCACTTGACATGGCACTAGCAACTTGGATACTATATCCTTGCACATGACATGGTAGATCTGACAGCTTTACGTCAACAAGTAAAAACCGATTTAAGCTCCCCTCCCCGCCCCCACCATAGTAATTTATTACAGACTGTTCCGAGGCGGTGCTTCCGTTGTGTTTTGGTTTGTCTGCTTTCTGTTGGCCTTTTTGTTCATTATGTAGCATAGCCATGTGGCCAGCTGCTGGGAAAGAGAGCTGACCTCTTAGCTTTTCTCTTCTTCTGTTTTGCGTTTTATGTAGTCTTCATTGTTTTCCTTTCCCTTTCGGTGTTTGGGCCAGGATGTGAAATAGAGAATACCATGCTAGTGTCTTTTGATATCAAGTTAATCAGGCGAGACCAGAAACAGCGCAGGAATGGCGAGGCTTGCCGAGCAAGTCCGACTTGTTTCTGGTCAAGCCTGATAAACTTGATTTCAAAAGACATTTACATGTTTTCTATTTATCTTGCATAATAAGAAGATCTTAAGGCGTAAAGACAGTCAAACAAATGAAAAGCAAACGCAGTTTTCTTCGAACTATCTGACGTCGCGTATGCGTTATGACGTAAGTCGGTGACGTAATTTAACCAATCGAACGTTTTCACCAGGGCAAACGTCGGTATATAAAGGCATTCGCCTGATAACATTCGCGCATCCACAGATCTGCATTGACATGATATCACATCATGTTATCATACCCCTGTTATCAGGTGAGTTTGCAGCACACATGATAAATTCGATTTGTCAGGTTCTGCTCATTTTCTTCTCATGTATTTTGAGCATCAGAATTGCTTTGGATTTGCTTAGTCATGGTATTGGAATGAAGAGTACATTCCGCATAGTCAAAACGTGATATTTTCTCCAACAAAAAAAATTATTCTCAACTCAGTTGATTGTTTACTTCATGTTTCGCTATGAATGATCCAATCAGCGGCGTGTTCTAACTCGGCAGGGACAAGACGTAGCAACGACGTCAGCACGACGTCGCCTCGACGTCATGTGCCTGCTAGGTAAATTCTGACAGTCTGTACTTCAATGAGAGTCTGTATAGCTTAATCATATGATACTAACATGTATCAGTTCTTCAAGATGCCGTTTCCTTTTCAATCGACTCATATCAGCAGATTTTCTGTTTCTCGATTTACGTGTCTCTATCTTACTCCGTTCTTCTAGTGTTAGCTGAAACAAAAACAAAACAAAACTCATGCAGCGCAGTGTATAAAAATGGTGCTTTCACGAGACATTTTTTCCACAAAATTTGTAATTTTTGGAGATTCAACAGTCTGAACGCACACGGCCTTTCATAAACGCTAAAGGAGAGTGGGTGGGTTGGAGTGAGTGGGTGGGTTGGAGTGAAGCATAATAATAATATTATTAAATTAATTGCTTGTACATTCAAAATGCCGTGTGACCTCACGTTTTATTACTGTCATAAGTCAAAGTAAACAAGATCAATATGGCATGTGTGTTGCATGTTGCTATTATCATAGATTCATAGTAATATGTTTTTGTTCGCCAGTTTTAGCCATTTTAATGGAAATATGTTTGAAATTCCAATTATTAATATTGGTAAGAAAATTCTTGAGTAGCTTGACACAGGCATGTTAAAAAAGACGTTGCCATTTAATATCTAAACATTTTCATCTAACAACGTACTTAGATAGGTCATGGCCAATGAATCATAAGTTACAGGAAAATCCACATATGACAGTGCAAAATGCACAATAGTGGTAAAATCTTTTCATAAAACATCAATTTTGTCGATTTTTAGACAAAAGAAGTTTCTATAAATAAATGAAAATAGAGTTTATTTGTCTGTTCGGAAAGTCACTGTGAAAACGTTATACATATGTATCTATTACAGAGTGTAATGGGGAAAATGAGCATTTAATTTGCAATCACAACGTGTCGTCATGTTAATTAGAGGTTATTACATGTCTAGTGCCTAAAGGCCCTCGGGCCAATATGGAGCTATCCGGGCCGATATGCCTGGCAATGCGACACTTGACATGTCGTAACCTTTTTATTACATGTATTCTGCAATTTCCCCCTAAATCATTATACTGATTGAAACAAACGGAACTATTTCGGACGATACGGCAACTCGATTGTTTTTGGCGTTATGTTGCGTTGCAAAGTACGCACGCACACATTGCCGCCGTGCTGACGTCCTTCAATAAACATGACGTCATTAAAATTACATATATGCAATCATTTTTAAACAAAGTTAGAAATACAAAGATTTAAAGAGGATTTCACAGAGAATAAAATCTTAGAAAGAAAGACAGAGTAAAAAACTTACACTATGCATTTCAATTTCATTGAGGAGGAATGTTCCCTCTGTCTGAGTCTGTAAAGACTGTCACATTGTTTTTACGATTTACGATTTCTCTACAAACAATCTCTACACACTTTCTCAGACGTAAAGCAGTTCCCGTCGGTCTTTTCTCCCCCATATCAATAAATCCAGTCGCTCAAGCCATAAATTTGCATCTGTTCCAATTTACGTTCCGCCATCTTGTTTTCGAATGAGCTGGCTGATATGACTGCACGAGCGGGCTGATATGGTTCTGCACGAGCGGGCTGATATGGGGAAAGGAATCACGAGCCGTATTGGACTGCGTATCCAAGATATTTGTTACTATATTTAGTAATACATGTAATAAAGAACATATAAGTTGTTTCAGGGCAACAGGGACAATTGTCCAATCCACCCTTCGCCTTTATCTTTACACAGGATTTCGCAAATTCAGAATTGTACTGAATCAGACAATCACAAAACATGTCTTCAATTTAAGAAAAAGATCAGCTCTAGCAGTGAATTGTTGAGTAATAATTCACTGTTTGGAGGTCAGTTGTAAAGTAGATCATATCACGAGCGCGGAGCGCGAGTGATATATCTCTACTTACAACTGACCGACAAACAGTGAATTATTACTCAACAATTCACTGCTAGAGCTGAACTATTTCGATTCTAACACTTAAAAACGCTGAAAATTTATTATTTTCATTCAAATTCTCCCAACTGTCTTGCCAGCGCGTTCATGTTCCCGCTAATTTTCTAAACTGTATCTAATATAAATGTACGTTTTTATGGCGCTTTTAGAAAGAAAAAGCGACATTACACCGTCTAACGTCTCAAAACGTCACAAAATTATGTCAGTATTGCCAGTGACGTCAGCAATTAGACTCACGCACTCCTAAACAGTGAATTGTTGCAGAATAAAACACGGAAACTTTCCATTGCTTCTATAGGCGCACTGTGTTAGAATATTAAATATAAACTGCGCATTGCCAAATTCTTCTAGGCTCAGGGCCTGTGCGATTCGCTTTACAAACCTAACCACTTTCAAATACTTGGCTAATTTCGAGGGTCGGGCGGGACTGTGCAGATTTTCAGGTTTCTCTTAAGCCTGAGCCTCAGAATTAATATTATTAATGATAATGATAATAGCAATATAGAAAAATATTTACCTCATATTGTTTTGGGGGTTCAAATTCAACTTTTAATTCTCCCTGACCTTCAGAAACTCGCCTACTTTGTATTTTTGATCGAAGTTCATCTTTTATAGTTCTCTGACTTGTCACATTTCCTTCATTATCAAGAGCTTTCAGAACATCCGGATCTAGCTCAAAATCACTGTTATCATCTTCATTAGGGAATATCTCCTCGACTTCCATCGTTATTTTTCGTTATTTCTTGCTCTTCAACCATGTTAAAATGAATGGGTACATATTCAGGGGTGGGGTTCCATTTTCATTTTATCTCCATTCCCAATGGGGGTTTTCTCTTAAAGGAAAGAATTTGCTCCTTTAAAAGCAAATTCTTTGCTTTAATATTAGATCCCCTTTTGAATAGATATTGTCGTTATTGTCGTCCAGGGAAGCAAAAAGAAAAACAGAAAAGTTGCCCCTCCCCCTCACCCCCTTTGAAAAATGGCGGTAAACATGAAGATGTACCCATTCACCTTTACACCAAATCTCAAGACTCCAGATTAAAAGATGGATTCAGATAATAATTCTGGATTCATGTCTTTAGTGAGATGCCATACCATTTAGACGACATTGAATCAACATTGATTCAACGTGGTTCAACGTTGTGCACCCATTGGGGAATGAGCAGAAAGAACTTCAGAATTATGGTGATATCTCTCTTACAGTTTTCCTTCATGATCCACAACATACATTCATTTAGAAGTAGTAACAGAAATATCCAAAACCCAGTCGTAGAAACAGATAATTATGTTAATCCAGCTCCAGGCCGATTTCACCTGCATTTTTACCTTTATCTCCAAAGAAGGCCATCTGTTGCTAACACTGAACTATGTCCCGGTACGTTTCAAATATCTGTTCTAAGAATTCATTCGGGTTCTCTTAACCGTCCAAGGTCATAGCTAAAACCCACGCATCAAAACGAAAGTTGGAAAAAATATTAATTCCTACTCTTTTGCAAACTCGGATGAGCTGCAGAGATGTGAGCATATTTAAAAATATCTTTTAATTATCCATTAATTTAATACTCTGCTTGTCTTACAGAAAAGAGCAAACAGAAAACGAAAAACCCTGCTGTATCATGTTTCTAGACGGATAGATATCATATTATATATGGCGCTTATTAATTTCTAGGAAACTATTCAAATTCCGGAAGTAATTCATTTGGCCCAGGGCCAGTAAATACTTTAGCCAGCACGGCCAGAGACCTGGACCAGTCTTTGCATCCTCGGAGTCTTACTGGTATAGGGTCGAGTCGGGTAAATTCGGACAGCATGTAAATTCGGACAGTGACACTGTTTCCTTTATATGTCAGTTGTTTGGAAATAAAATAAAAATAACTAGGTAAACAGTAAAAATCCTGATGAGACGGCTCATTATGAGCCGTCTCATCTGGATGTTCACTGTTTGCAATGGTATGTCCGAATTTACCCGCTGTCCGAAGTTACCCGACTCGACCCTAATAGTAATAAATTTTCGTACGTGTAGCATCTACAGATTGTCCGATTTGTCTTCAAAGTATAATTTATGTTTCGGTATAACTGTACACGAGAAACCCATTTATGCAGTCTAGTCGGAGTTAATATTTCTTTTGAGGCCCAGTGTCCAAGTCCCTATTACGGAGGGGCGTAACTTGTTATAAAAGAAGGCAGAAATTAAGTCTGTGGTGACAAAAACATTTGAAAAGTCCGTGATTTGGTTCTCTTTTGGTTCCCTGTGACTTTCTCTCGCCCCTCTATAAAGGAAAAGCTAAGGGCAAAGACAACGATCAGACTTCGCGGATGCATAGTCTGAGGTGAGTCATAGCTTTTCACACATACATAGGCTGTAAGCCCGAAAAAAGAATATCCGTATGTCTGCCTATGTATGATTCAGTCGCAAACCATGCATCATATGAAATGCTGTGAATCATAGCTGTCACAGAAATTGCGTAGAAACTACAACAACATAGGTGCATTTTACGAAAGTGCCCTCAATATTCGGACACCTCACTTATACCGGCAATTAAAGTCAAGTTTTCGTATTAGGTGATGTTTCAGAAAAAGAAAAAAAAGCAGCCAGTGCAGAACCTGATCGGATTGCTGATATAGGTCTATAAACTTTTGCCAAGTCGATTATTACAGTATATACATGTTATGGAAATTACCTAGTTTTAAACCCAGCTACAGGCTGGAGATCCCAAACCCTAAAATATCTCAGATTTGGACTCCCAAGACTAAATTATAAATTTGTTGTCGCTTGAAAAGGTACCTGGCGACATGTGTGAACAAGGAAAATTCGGATCAGCCTGCGCATCCGCGCATTCTGATTATAATCTTCCCATTTGCATGTACAATCTATGTATCCTGGGGAATTTATAAAGTAGTAAGAAAAGAATCTGACCAGTTTACGCAGTATCGCAGGCTGACTTGAGTGTTTACTGTACGCACAGACAGTCCTTTTCACGCGACGAAAAATCATAAGAAAAAAACCTTGCAATTTTTATAAAACTCAGTCATAAATTTATCAGTGTTAACATACTCCAATGTGTGTTTAAGTTCAATTTATTGCATGTTACCATGTTTTTGTTGTATTTATGTATGTCATATATGCTTTGCAATGTATGATACCGTTGATGTTGTATTCAGTATTTCAAATAAATAGAATAGAATAAAATAGAATTTGACTCAGTTATTACTGGTTCCGCCTTTCGTATGCTGTGCCCAAGATACCCACCCGCTGCCATTGAGGTCACTGCCCTACTGCCACTAGGCTTTAGGAAACCTTTATCTCTACCGAATTACAGGTATGAACATGTACAAAATTTTGTTGCAATTAATAATTTAAAAAAAGATAGGAATATGTAATTACTTGTAAAATATAAACTGTAAAAGGGAATAACCATATACAAAACCTAATTTTGATTATAAAACAGTTTCTAAATCTATTCACCGTTCAAAAGCCACGCCTAGTTTAAACAGGTATGCATCCCTGCATTAACTGTAATACCCCCATTCCACTGGATGACGCTTTGACTGCGCTCTTGGCGATCATGGCGCTTCTCCAAAATTTTCGAAATCGCAGCAGAAGCGTAGGCATTTGCCAAAACTTGGATCTTGTGCGCTTCCAGACTGTACGCTGCCAGTACGTTTCTAGTACGATCTCGCCACGTTAGTCACGATGCTGCTGCGATTTAGCTGCGTTTCTGCCACGCTCAACGGACTTCGAGGGCGCTTGTAATACGCTGTTACTACGGCAAAGGATTTCAAGCTACGCTTGAGCTACGCTTATTACGATGCATTTGCGATCGTGCTACGACCTAAGTGCCAGAGCTGCGCTCATGCTGCGATTGTGTTGCGCTTTGTAACCACTTCTATGTAAATCTGCGGAGAATCGGGTCCAGCAAAAGTTAGCCACCAGCCTTCAAACAATATTGATAATATGAAAATTCCAGTGGCTATGGCCCAGCTGGCAATCATGAACTAGTGACTTCGAACAACTCGTCTTGTTCTTCTTGCTGTTCATGCTCAACTGGGGCCTCTGCTCGGCGTTCTAAAGGACGCCTATCTGGCTCAGTTTAGAGAGCAAGAGCCTGGCCCCCCTGTCCAAAGCAGAAGGCGAAATCCACACCCAGGCCTGGTCAGGAGACTATTTTCACGCAGCCTTTACCGCAGGAGAGGGTATTCCAACTCCTGCTCCTGGCAGCCTGAATCTTGAATGAAACGTGAGAATCGAGTTATGAAACGTCGTGGAAACGCGGCGTTTTCATGCCCAGATCGCTATAAGAGCAGAGGAAACGCAGATAAAGCGCCAAGAGCGCAGCGGAAGCGTCGTGGTCGCGCTATTCATGAACAATAGAGTCGCAGCGGAAGCGGCAAGAGCGTAACGGGAGCGCAAAGAGCGTAGCAGAAGCGTAGCTGGGTCGCAGACGAATCTCACGGCGCTGTCGGCACGATCCCGCTGCGCTGGTGCTGCGTTGCTCCCGCTGCTGCTGCGTTCATGAATTTCGAGCTACGTTCTTACTACGCTTTCGTTGCGCTTTGAGTCCACGGCGCTTCCGCTACGTAAATTTTGAGCAGAGTCAAAACAAGCGCCGTGACTTGGCGATCATGCCGCTTCTGATACGCTTTCACTGCGACCTAGAAGCTTCTCCTGCGCTGCTGCCGCTTCTGCTACGATTCATGGCGCTTTGTCTGAAATTTCGGAGCGCAGTGGAAGCGCCGTCCAGTGGAATGGGGGTATAAGGTAAATGTGGGAATTTTTGTTAAGTTCTCATAACGATGCTCAACAGGACGTATCCATGATGCACCTCCTGGCACTAAGTCTGTCGTAGCCTCCTATTTGAAGAGAATAGGGACATTCAACATGTGCGATTTTATTTGTTGGACTATGCCACGTTCTGAATTGTCGTTGCATTTGCCAATTAAACACTATCAGGTGACTTGTGAGTGACATTTTGGGTGTGGCTCGGAACTACCAAAAGTATATCTCCGAGCGTGAGGAATAAAGTGAAACGCGAAGAATTGAATGACCATATTACAAAAAGCGAAGCTGGTGCACAGCCAACATACAAAATTGCTGGTGTTCAATTCTTTTTACTTATCGTTTCATTTCAATATGTTCAATATGTATTACTTCCGTTACAAAGGAATAGTGTGGTTAGGTTAACTGACCGTCCCGACATGACCTTAGTTGTTTACCGTGGACGTTAAGCATCAAATCAACCAACCAACCAACAAAGGATTGTTTCCTGTTATTATTTGTAAACCCTATATGAGCCGCGACGCGACAAAACCAACAATGTGGTTGTGCGCCCAGCGTAGACTCAGATCAGCCTGGACATCCGCCCGATTTGACTACACTATTCGTTTAGTGCTCAAAGGGTAGCTAAGGGTCTAAGCTACCGCCATGCGGACAGCGAAGATTCTGATCAGTCTGGGCGGATGCCCAGGCTGATCTGAGTCTGCGCTGGGCGCACAACCACATTGTTGGTTTTGTCGTGTCGCGGCTCATATATATTGTTTCTTTTCGAACATTTTGTTTCAATATATCATTCGATGGACAAGATTGTATTAAGGATGCATTGCTTTTATGCAGTTTGTCAACCAAGATCAAAAAAAAAAAAAAAAAGAAAGAAAAGAAGAGAAACAAAAGAAATGAAATTACGAAAAAACTAGAAATGTGTCGAAAATACACGGATGTCCCCGCCTGGTGAATTGAGTTAGATGGGGCGGCTTGATAAAGGTTCTGGCATTTGTAGGCTAACTTGGTTTCCAGAGAAAGATCTGTATAATACAACAGGAAAAATCAAGGGACCATAAAATATTGGTCAGAGTGACTTACATTTATTTTGCAGTCAAACCTCCTCACATCATCTGTGCACTGTCACATTGACCTTTGAGCCGTCTACATATCGTTTTTGTCCAGATAACCATTAGTGGCAAATAAGTAAATGAAATTCAACTATGGAGGACAAATGAACCAGACACGAACACAATTTCACTATAGAAGGAATATGCACAAAGTTTAGTGCGCAATGTGAGCCTGACCTTTTGGTTTGCAATATGGTTCTTGTACGTAACATCGTTTTGTCATGGTGATCATAATTTTGAAATCCCTCAATGCTAGACAAACTTATAGACCGGACACGAATATGACACGAAAATGTCTTAATTACAGTGCTAGCTATATAGCCTACTGACATAGTTTAAGTCGTACTGTGACATTGACCTTTAAGCTAGTGACATGGTCCTTGCTCGCAACAAATCGTCTTGCCAAATAATTTTGAAATTCGACCATGCAGGACAACGTTATGGGCCGGATACGAACTGTAGCCTATGCACAAAGTTTAAGTGCGGACTTTAACCTTGACCTTTGAACTAGCGCGTGACACATCGTCTCGTCATGGTAATTATTTTTGCCAAATAATTTTGAAATCCACCATCCAGGACAAAGTTCTGGACCGGACACGAACATGTTAAACAGTCACTTGAAAGCTCCATGATAGCTGGTTGATTATTTATGGCAGAAGGGACGAGATCATGACCCCGATGGAAAATAAACTAATTCAGACAGTGATAGCAATACACTGTAAAAAATGTGTTTAGATGCAGTCCGATTTTTTATGTGTTTAAATCGTAACATGTTCAACTTGCAACATGCTTAGTTTTATGTCTTTAGAAATTAAACATGTACAAAACTGGTTATATTTACCTTTTATTTTGAAAATTTCCTTTGTCAACATTTTCGTCTCTTTTTTTCGTTCTTCAACGGGGAAAAGAGAGAATGGATTCATCCGAAACGCGTAACAGAATAAAACGTGTTTAGCAGACTTTGCCCGGGAAAATAATAGAAAAGGCGTACATGTTTAGCTGTATCACATATTCCTAATCATGTTTACACCTAAACATGTAACCACTTGTGTTTTATAGCTAAGCGCGATTTTTACAGTGTAATCTTGAAAAATCTAAGAAAATCGGTTGAAAACTGAAATAGCACGTGTAGCACAAAATTTGTGTACAGGGCTATAGCTGTGGTAAAACGTTCCTTATCTTGACACCCACAAAACATGAATTGCTTGAAATGGTGATATCAATACCTTGATAGTTTTTGAAAATCGTGAGAAAACTGATTTTTTTTATGTAGATCCGTTAGAAGCTGAAGGAGTTCCGGCCACAAGATTTACCTTAATGACATAACAAGGGCTGTTACTCTGGTACAAAGGGTCCACTGTCATCTACTTCAGATAGTGATAACAAGTTCTTGAATGTTTCATGAGGATTTGCAGCCACAAAATACCGTTTTTCATTCGATAACAAACGGGTATTTTTCCCTCCAAAACAATCCAAAAAAATATAGATCCGTCTTATAAGACGGATCTAGATTTTGGGATTGTTTTTTGGAAAGGGAAAACCCCATCTCATAGCTGAATTTCATATTACTTGTTTGGATATTTGGGGGGGGGGTCATTTAAAAATTTAAAAACACCGTTTTTAACCGAATAATACGGTAGATCAAGGCAGAAAGGGTCCGATAAACCAATTAGCGGAAAAAAATGTTTTCAGTTACTGACTGGCAGAAAGAGTCCGATCATAACCCTGATAGAATGTGCTCTTCTTCAGATATAGTTATACATTGTAACTTGAAAGTTTTATGAAAAATCCCTTGAAAACGGTGAGAGACATACTATGCAAACTAGTCTTGCCTCAGACCCTACGTTCAATACATCCATCCCTGCCGTGGAAGAAAGAGTCGAATCTAACTACCAGAGTAACATACAGATGCGACTGGAACCAGGCTATATGTAAACAAACGACCCCGATAAAATATCATCTAGGGTAGAGTGGGGTAAATTCAGACAGCGGGTAAATTCGGACATGGCTTTGAAAACAGTGAAAATCTAGATGAGACGGCTCACGGCTCATGAGCCGTCTCATCTAGATTTTCACTGTTTTCCCAGTTATTTTTGTTTTAATTCCAAACATCTGACATATAAAGGTAACAACGTCACTGTCCGAATTTACCTGCTGTCCGAAGTTACCCTACTCTACCCGTCAGAGGCATGTTATATTTTGACAGCTTCATGAAATCTGCACACCGGAGTAGGTGGGGACAGTCTTAGTCCTCAGCTGAAATGGACATTTCAGGCATTGCTGTACACCTGAATACGTTCATCTCAACCCCTTGTTCGAATTCTACCGAAACACTACAGGTTCAGTGGATGACTATACTGGAGCAGATTTAAGTGACGCTACCTGGTCTGGTATTCGCGTGAAAAAAAAAACAGCCTTATGGCTCATGCAAACAGTGAAGTCAGATCAGCCTAGGATCCTCTTCGCATATACAATCTATGAATGGAACGCTCTGATCCGTAGGCTGATTTAAAGACAAATATTCCCTACTATTTAGTACCCCCAGTCTTTATTGGTTTTATGACCCTGTAATGTCATTACCTATGTGGGAAAGCGTAATTCCTTTGATGAAATAGCAGTGACAGTGGACTGTTGCATAAAAGGGTTATGATGCCCAATAAACAAGAGTATTTGTCTTTAAGTACTTGTTATTTGCACATGATTTCGGGTTTCGTTTCTTTTCAGCAAAAGGGGAAAAAGACTTTATATGTTTCCAAAACTGACTGTAGAATTACTGTTGAAGTTGAACTGTTAGGAGAGGTTTGATCCTGACAAAAATGATGACAAAACGCAAACGGGTCCGACCCTTATCAAAATGCTCCTTCAGATTTATGTCTTAACTTTGGGTAAAGCATGCTTCTCCGACCATTGAGGTTTCAGTAGCAGATCTGTTGGGTGAAAATGAAACTCAAAATATCTTTTCATACATTTATTTGAAAAAAAAAAAAATATAATAACATTTCAGTTACAACGTGAGGTTTTGACTGACAAAAAATAAATGATCCGCTACACGAGAAATCCAACAAAGTGGCTGTGCGCCCAGCGCAGACTCAGATCAGCATGGACAGCCGCCCAGTCTGATCAAAGTCTTCGCTATATTAAGCGGTCTAAGCTACCATCATGCGGACAGCGGAAACGCTGATAAGACTGGGCGAATGCCCAGGCTGATCTGAGTCTGCGCTGGGCGCACAACCACTTTGTTAGTTTTCTCATGTCGCGGCTCAAATGTGTAATATTCTGCTGGCAATAATTTACATTGTGACTATTGCCGGCAGAATAGTGGGCTTTTTTGGATAAAGAAGAAGAAGTAATACATGTACATGACAAATATGCTGCGTAGTTTTCTTCGACTCATCTTAATACTGTAGTTTCGGTCTGTCCCATTTAATTGTTCCAAATAAACCACGTGAAGCTGCGTTACCGGGTGTGAAAACAGTATAGACTCAGGCCAGCCTACATAGCCACCTAGTCCCTGTTAACATTTGAAGAGCTCCAGAAAGTGTCTTTTTCAGGATAATTGGAAGATATTTTTGATTCTCAATAAAACCATATGGTGTGACACCTCATAGGAACCGTCTCGGCTAGATGGCTCTAATGAGGGGTCACACTATGTTTTTATGGAGAAATATTAAAAATCTCTAAATAATAGCACTGACAGGAGACGTTTGGACATTGGTGACCCAGCTTTGGGGCAACGTCCATTACTAGTGAAAAGTGAAAATTCTTCTCAGTTTGAGAAGATATAAAGGCTGATTTAGTATTTACTGTAATTACATTGGACGAACACTAGGCGCCAGGTGTGTGCATCTATGGTTACGTACCGCTGAGCCACTTGGGGAAAGTCGTTAGGAGAACTGAACAGAACAGAACAGACCTGTAATAACATGCTTGAAAATCCTTGTCTGGCGACGGCGATCATTAAAAGGTGTTAGACACAACGCAGTATCACGTATCACGATGATGCAAATATTTAAGAATTTACATTTGATTCTTCAGCTTTCATCCTTTGACGAAGCCAACGGCCGGAGATAAAATTTCATGAAGCGCAAAGCGCTTCTTGTAGAATATTAGCGACGACCACTGGTTTCTTCACATAATGAACGCTGAAAAATCAAATTTTAATTCTTCTATTTACACATTATTTTTAGACCCTTTCTGTGCCGTTTTCGTGGTAATTTAGCGTAGAATATGCAAACTGTGGGTCGAATAAAAGTTAGTAACGACGTCTTAGGCCTTTACATTAAACAACCGTCGCCGTGAATCGAACGTTACATGGACCAAACAAGACGTTCCTTTACCTTTAATGTCAATGTCACATGATCAATTGTCATTTATCGGAGTATGAAGCCCGTTGCTTTAAAAGGTTTATCTAAGGGAAGTCAGTGGCAATTGTAAATATATGGCGTTGAATTGACGTCGAGATCAATCAATACGGCGTCGCTTGACGTTGTATTGACGTTTTTACCATTATGATAAACGTCGTAAACAGTGTCATTACGTCATTACATAAAATGGTAATATTAATATAATAACACGTTTTATTATATACCTATCAATGATATGCCCTTTGAACTGCATGTTAGCTGGCCATCTGATACAGACAGCCGTATCAAACTGACGATTTCTGAATCCGTATCACTATTCCTTAAAACGAGGCTATGTCTGAGTTCCAGCTTCAGGCGCGTCATATATCAACGTGCATAGGAGAAACGAATCAAGTGACGTAACGTCAACAGATACGTCAAAAAGCGCGCATCGTTAGCTCAGTCGGTAGCGTTTGTCTCATGACTAGCTATTTAACTTTGCCGCACAGGTTCGAATCCGGGTCGATGCATTAGCGCTGGCAAGTGTGAATAGTCGGCTGTTCCCTAAGGGATATAATAAACAAATTAGTAACTTGATCTGGCGCACTGTATTACGTCTCGTGGATGAGTTCATACCATCGGATCACCCTCGACGCAAGCGTCTCGGGTGATCCGATGGTATGAGAGCTCATCCACTCGACGTGATACAGTACGCCATGTCAAGTTACTATTATAATAATGTGTATATATATCACTTACTTACGTTTCGAAACATTTCGACGCGACGCTGACGAAGTTATGTTTATACGATTATCGGCATCGAAGACTAATGGCCACTCCATATAAAATTTATGAAATTTGCCGTTGGCTCATTTCATAAATTCCAT
The DNA here is from genome assembly GCA_963989385.1 of Ctena decussata. Taxonomy (NCBI): domain Eukaryota; kingdom Metazoa; phylum Mollusca; class Bivalvia; order Lucinida; family Lucinidae; genus Ctena; species Ctena decussata. The sequence goes on from OZ022500.1 coordinate 4,225,509, forward strand.
ATAAAATATTACAAGTGTGAGATTCTCTCTATAATTACGGTTTGCATGCATTGTGACTACTGGGACTGTTCTAAGACATTTTAAAGCAGTAACTGTGACTCCTTTATTAAGTTGAATGGGCACACTTTCAGGGGAAGCAATTCTGCTATTTTTTTAATCTCCCTTCTCAGTAGCGTCAACATTTAAAGGCAAGAATTTGGTCCTCTAGGAAATATTCACCCCTCTACAAGCCGGGAAAGCAAATAGGAAAGCACGGAAGTTGTTCCCCTTTGTTAAAAATGGCGAAAACCCGGGAAGGTGTACCCATTCACCTCAATAGTATATATTAGCCTGTTGAAATACAGAGTGATAAAAAGAATAAACGTATACATCATGGGTTGGCAACAACGTTATAACAACATTTTATAATCAGCCGGAGTCACTTCTCTTAGTAAGCACAATCTATGACTCCTGAGGGATCTTAAATGACAACGGAACGCTCGGACCCGTAGGCTGATTTAAGTATTTGATTTTAGCACATGACTTAGGGTTTCTTTTTCCAATGTTGCAGCAATGTTGATACGGCGTTGATTCTGTAACGTTATCACTAGGCCTCAGCATATTTCCATTAACTTGCATCGGCGTCGATATGACGCTGAGTCAACGTCGTTTGCCCACTATGTTCGAAAAAATAAATCATGACACGTTCGGATTCACGTCGGTATGAGACGTAGTCGGCTCGTCTTCGCTGTCACCCGACTTGTGCAGTGTGGATGCTAAACCACTAGAGTTGTCTCTGAGATACTCAAGTGCCCCCAACAAGGCGTCTGGAAAATGATGACCTAACATATTATGACTGACAATTATCTCTGTAAATTTCTCTGGAATACTCCATCCCGCTGTGTACTGGTCTTCCTCACTGAAAGGATAAAAAGGAAGGCTAACATGAATTGCTGACGCACAGCCTGATCTGAGTATCCGCTTTTCCCATATGGCATATGGTGCCTTTTCTCATAATGCTGTTCGTATCCTGGCGCTCTTTTAAGACCGCACTTAAGGTGTTCACCGCTGTGCTAGTGCGACTTTTTTTTTTACAAAGGGCGACAATTTTCCTGACTTCCTGTTTGCTTCCCCCTTCTTTTAAGAGTTGGCTCTATTGAGAAGGGAGGCATAAATGAAAACTGTCAGAGTTGCTGCCCCTGAAAGTGTACCCATTTATCTTTATTGTATACCCTTAAGGAAGACTAACTGAAGCTCACATGGTTATCATGGAGATAAAATTCTTGATGGAGACTGTAAAGCATACCAAGGATTTTATATCTAAAATCTTATTGTCTTGCTGAGGTCATAAAGTCAAAGAGCCGGCGGAATTAAAAGTTGCTTTATTTTTAAAATGAAATAGGCGCCACCTAAATTGCAACCAACCTACATTATGCATGACTCCGATAAAAAAAAACTTTGTAGCACAGCTGCATGGATAGCTCCTTTTTTAGTAGTTTTATGCAAATCCGTCCTACAGTACAGAAATCCTGGGAACTATCTTATAAGATCTAATAAAATTTCCTTTTAAAAGGAAGGCTTGCCCAGCTAAGACAGTGAAATTTTCATGAGTTATTGAAGTGAACCCGATTGTTAGTGCACTTTCTGTTGCTAACTTTTATTTAGCAAACTATTTAATTTCTAACTTATTGAATGGTGGCATTATCCACGGGTGTAAGGTAAAAACAAGTGTAGAATTTATTTGAAAAGCAAATTGAAGAAATATTCACACACACACACACACACACACACACACACACACACACACACACACACACACACAACAACAACAAAAAAAAAACAACAAAAAAACAGTTTTCCAACGTTTTGGCCGGCCGTTTTAGGCATGTCTCAAGGAAAATAACTAAATGGACCTATTTCAAGTCTTTTCTTCACGGCTGTTGAGTCACATTTAGTCTGAATCAAAAGTTTAGGAAAGACATGCCCATGCTTATGGAATCTTGGCACATCTGAACTTGGCATCAAAAGAAGACAATAAATTTATATTTACTTAAGTTTATTTTTGGTTTAAGTGGCATCAGTGGCAGTGACTGGAACAAAATTTGACACTCTGCGAAGAAAATGCATGCTGCTGTTGTTTGGGACAATAACTTGCTTTACACCATTTGGGAACAACAAAGCACGGAACCCATTGCGTTCGTATTTCCATGAACTCTCGACAAATGAAATTTATCTTTTATATTTATGCTATGTTTTACATCAATTGTGTTACTCATTCGTGAAGTTCTGACTAATTTAACCCCAAGCAAAGGACGAAAAGTAGTTATTAACCAACGTGTTTGGTAATGAAGTACAGCAGCCGTCACTATGATACGACATATATCAAACGTTGCGTCGGCCAATCATCAATCTGAATTATCCGTGACGTTGCTAACGCGTAAGATTGCATGAATGTGTGTTGTTCGTGGATGTATGAACAACGTCAGCCCAGTATAGGTTCATCTAAGGAAATCGTCGAAGAGTGTAAATATATTTCTCTGTACATTTGTATAGCTGAAGTAAGAAGGCAACATTAGAGAGTGTTATAAAAGCAAGAAAAGTGTCCACACAACCCTCACCCGCACCTACTATAATCAAAATCAGTAGGACGCCCCGGCACTGGAAGTTATACCCAGAATCATCGCACCATCCAACCAACCCCTCCATTGTCATAAAGCTGTCAATGAATCCCTAAGAGTTTCAAATTTTAACAATTCTAAATTGTCCCCTTTTTCTGTACCTGTGTCATTGTAAGAGGCTTCCAGTTCATGCTATTCATGAACATGTTGATGGCCAATAGAAAATTCATCAGATGCCAAAAATGTGTACATAATATATCGCTTTGTGCCATGGAAATGCCTGTTGCAAAGCGTATGCGTTAATTACTCACCGACGTTACCGACTTTTACATACATAACACGGTCCGTTGTACATATAAGCAAGCCACACACACAGATACATGGGATACATTTTTTCCAGTAAATGTGATAAGGGAAGAAAATCGTCAAAACCGCTTGTTTCTAAATTTAAACAATAAATTTGAACTCTGCTCTTTCAGATTTTACACTGATACACAGATCAGCCCACTCCGGCATAAGCGCAGTCTGACCAGTCTAGCCTCAACATGAAAAATGAAGAATATATATATGCAAAAAAAAGACTGATCAGATCCAACGAATGCATCGGCGCTGGACAGTGTGCCGGCTGCTCTGACTTGTCAGATTATGCGATGCCCTAAGGCCTATTTTTCGCGACGCCGCTGCATGATCTTTTGGAAAAGCTAATGCTTTGCGCTAAGCTATATATAAACACCGTTTCCTACACAAGTTTTGGTATATTTCTTAGGATGCAAAGCCAAATACTTTGCATTGCATTCAGAGTTTCATTTTTTCATGCAATCAGTATATAAAAGGCAAAAGAAATGTGGCCAAGTTCAAGGCACTTGTAAAAGAAAAACGTGCTTTTTAACGGAAATATTAAAAAATTAAAGCATCGCAAACGACTGTGTGATACCCCGCCACTGCAAACCTTTTTTTACACACCGATTTTTCTAGAATTGTTTTTTTTTTCTGTATAACCCCAGGGCAGGGGCAACCTAACCCCACTGAACAAGGATAAAAATCTTTGTCATGACAGGACACTTCATTACTCTGATCACTTACAATAAGCTTCAGATAAATCACTGACCACTCTAGTCAAATACAATTTTAGTGATTTTAAGATAGTGGCCACAGGGTATGGGCAGATAACCCCTAAAGGGTCAAATCCCCACAAGAAGCTTTTATTGCTTCTTTCATCTGATGTATATTTCTGAAAATCTGTTTCACATGAATTTATATAGATAGGAGGGGGGGCAAGGGGGAGATAACTCACATGGGGTAAATTTGAGCGTCACTGGAGGCTTTCATCACTCTGATCATTTGCTGTAAGTTTCAGAAAAATTGCTTCAAATTCTGATTTATATGAAATTTTTCATGATTTTATACATGTATATAGCCCCAGGGCAGGGGCAGATAATCCCGGATGATAAAATTTCTGTGCTCATATAAAGCTTTTGTTACTTCGATCATGTTCGTGAAGTTTCATCATGATACTCCAAGTAGTAAAGGAACTAGAGGCCAGAAACCATTTTTTGTACATTGACAAGTGCCATAACTCTTTCAGAAATTATCGAAATTTGCCCATTAACAATCCCAAGCGAGATATTCTTGATACAAATGCATATGTAAAATTTGAAGGAAATCCGTTGATAAATACTTAAGTTATTGAACGGAAATGAAGTGCGGACGGACGGACGGACGGACGTACATACTACGGACGGACGGACGGACGGACGGACACACGGACGGCCAACGTGAAAACATAATACCCCGTCACTAACGTGTGTCGGGGTATAAAAAAGGAACATGTACTATCAAAAATAGAATAAAGTTTCCGTCTGCTATTTTTAGCAAATGAGGCAAATCGGATATGGATAAAAATAGACAAAATCGGACGAGGTCTTTGTTTGTTATGTCTGTGAAGAAAATAATGAAGAAATGCTGTCTAGAACCGGAACGAACTTTCCGATCTCTTTGGCTTAATTGCTGCCCTAAAAACAGTTTAAAACGAATCGTTGCAGTACACACTCTCCTGGTATTTTCCGACTAAGCGTGACGTATCGTTTCTTCCGAAAATAACTCGGTATCACTAAACCACTTGAATACTGGCTTGCGCCCGAGAGCGCAAGCCAAAAAATATAGCTCAAAATAAAATTACGACGCCCAAAGGATGCAGACGGGATTAAATATTTTCCCTTTCATTGTAACAGTGCCTCTGTCGTCCCTACCTATACTCGGAGTATATAGCTTGTGTCCTCTGATATGAGTATTCCTTATTCACATTCGTATATGATCAATTGAATCAACTAAAAGTAAAGATTCTTGACTAATTTGCTGAAATGCGCAGGCTGATTCGAGTATTCGATGTATTCACATTGCTTAAGGCACCATTTCAGCCAACGCTAATCACTACCCACTACCCAGTGGACACACGAGGTCGAAATGATTTCGTTTCGATGTCAGTTCGCCGTCATGATGTCCCAGAGATGTACATACGGCATCGTTTCGAAGTTGTGTGCCTCTCGTCGGTAGATGGGATTACCCGCCTGATAGAGAAGATGAAGAAATGTGGAAAAAAGAAAACAAAAAACAATCTTGACATCGTTATCATTTATGTGTTATCAGATTGATTGATTGATTGATTGATTGATTGATTTTACCATTTTCGGTCGACATCTGATCAACACATTCGTATCATTTGTATGACGAGATATTAAATAAATGATAATGAAATGAGAATAAAAAAAAAGCAGGCCTAGGCAAGAGACAGAACAGGGGACAGGTGATTTGAATAGAGAGAGAGAGAGAGAGAGAGACAGACAGACAGAGAGGATGGTACCACTGGCAACGGTCAAACCCTGCTAAGTATCGGCAGCCAATGGTGCCATTGGCAACCGTTGGCACCACTTGCAAAATTGCCAATGTCACAACTGGTGGTTCTTTGGTAGAGCCAATGGTACCACTGGTAGAGCCGATGGCGCCTATGGCACCATTGCAGAGCAAATATTTTTCTGTGCTTAGAAATTTTTAGTTTTTCTAAGTTTCTTTCATTATTGTGGGGAAAAATTATCCTGTGTCAACTCGAGTGTTTATGATGGGTTCAATAAATTTTGAATGACGCAAATTTCCCACCATGGTAATTTTTCCCATGCCCTAAGTTGTCTGCAGTACTGGCAGCCAATGGTCGGTAATACTGGTTTCAATGGTAGAGCCAATGGTGCCAATAGTGAAACTTAGAGCGGCATTGGCATGCCAATGGTGACACTGGCAGAATCCCGAATGCAACCAGTATTGGTTTTGATGTCACACATAAAAGATGCAACGTCACACTGGTGCTGCGACCAATCGGTTACTAGATTATTTATATAACTGAGGGGAAACCGATAGGTAGTGAAAGTATGGTGACTGGTTTGTGCCATTTCGTCTTTTCGCCGCGAAAAGACGCCACGCGAAAAGACGAAAAGACGAAAAGACGCCATGCGAAAAGACGAAAAGACGAAAAAACGCCAGGCGAAAAGACGAAAAGACGAAATAACGCCATGCGAAAAGACGAAAAGACGAAACCCGCCACGCGAAAAGACGAAATTTCAGCGCGAAAAGACGAAAAAACGCCATGCGAAAAGACGCCATTTGAAACTCTTAATTTGTCGTCTTTTCGCGTGGCGTCTTTTCGTCTTTTCGCCTGGCGTCTTTTCGTCTTTTCGCATGGCGTTATTTCGTCTTTTCGCATGGCGTTATTTCGTCTTTTCGTCTTTTCGCGTGGCGTTATTTCGTCTTTTCGTCTTTTCGCGTGGCGTTATTTCGTCTTTTCGTCTTTTCGCGTGGCGTTATTTCGTCTTTTCGTCTTTTCGCATCACGTGTTTTGCATTAAGATGTATCAATAAATCCTATTCTAAATGCAGTTAATACTTTGAAAACTTAGGCAGGTGTTTCTTTTTTAAACTGTGTAGACCCTGATCAGAATGCACTCTGTAAAGAAGTGTACTAATCACGGTTTGCAGTTTTTGCCGCTAAACTGTTCTTTTAAAAACATTACCAAAAATATGAGGAAAGAAGTCATTATGGTATTTCTACTGAACGGGCAGAAAAGAAAATGAGATCGTCCTAATGTTTTGGAGTAAAATACTCCAAACAAGTTTCAACATATCTTAATTTTGATCTTAAACTGCCTAAAAGATTAACCACTTGTTGACCATGTAATCTCTCTCAAACGATGGAAGACGAAGGTGTCTATACAAACATTGAAACATTATTGCACTTCGCTGTAAGTGTTATGATATGAAAAAATAATGATACAGTATTTTCCCTAATTTGACATACATTTAACTGCAGCTAACCCAAAATTTGAACAAGTTTATAGTTTTCTAAAGACGTGCCAATCGCAGACAGAGCAGAGCCTGATTAGACTTCTCTTTGGCTTTCGCATATGTGTCCCAATATATAAGAATTTTATATTGAAAATGTGCCCCCTCCGCCATTTTTACAAAGGGGCACAACTACCGTTACTTCCTCTACAAGTCTTCTTTAAACGACAGGGATGGATTTTGCTAGCTCAACTAGGGCAGCTGAAGACAGGACTAGGTGGAAAAGGAGTGTTGTAGAGTCATCTGTGGTGCCCCAACGACCTCACAAGATTATAGGATAGACTAGACTGGTGGAAAAGGAGTGTTGTAGAGTCATCTGTGGTGCCCCAACGACCTCACAAGATTATAGGATAGACTAGACTAGACTAGCGGTTGCAGACAGTTCGACCCCCCGCCCCCTCTACACACACACACACACACACACACACACACACACACACACACACACACACACACACACTCGCCTCAGTGGTCCTTCAGATGTGACTCTAAACCGCGAGGTTATGTCTTCATATGACCTTAGCATTGGTGGGACATTTTACCCAATTCTCTCGATCTCTCAGTTTGAACAATAATATTGTAACACAATTTACTTAGAAAATACATTAAGTAGTAGATTAGGTGCTAGCATTAAGTAATAAATTTGGACCATGTTACCATTATGATCCTAAATCCTAGGACATATGTGTCCTAGGAAAACAGTGGTCTGGTCAGGCTCTGCATTGGTAAACATTCTGCGTATGTTATGATACAGCTCGAGATATTAAAATCTACTTGTTCAAATTTAAAAAAAAAGAAAAGAAAAGAAAAACGGTTATTTTTACGTAGGATGCATGGAGACACAGGCTTCAACATATTTGTATCTGTGCTTAAGGTGAACGGGACCACTCTAAATGGGAAGCAATTTTGCATTTTTGCCTCCTTTCTTAAGGAGGGCCAGCTCTTGAAAGTAGAATTTGGTCCTCTAGGAGCAAATTCTTTCCTTGAAGAGTAGACCTATTTAAGAATCTAACTTTCTGTTTGCTTCACTTTCCTATCTTGGGAAGCAAAGAGAATGTCACAAAAGTTGTTCCTCTTTGTAAATATGACAGAAGGGGACAAAATGTTCAATATTAGAGAGATCTTTCTTGGAGGTGTATACATTCAGCTATTGATTGATTGATTGATTTATTGCTTAACGTCCGCAGTAAACATCTATGGTCATGTCGGGACGGTCAGTTAACCTAACCACACTATTCCTGTGCAGGCTTAGACCTCCTAACCGGTTAACCAGTACTAAGTGCACATACTCTCGCCAGTAACTGACAACTGCCCTTCTTGAATCAGCGGAAGGAGAAACGAAAGTATGTGGCCAGACCAGGTATCGAACCCAGAACGAACCCAGAACCTCTGACATATGAGTCAGGTTCCCTACTGATTGCTCTACGCGGCCTGGCATACATTCAGCTATACAGTCAAACCTGCTTATGGTCAGCTATACAGTCAAACCTGCTTATGTGGTCACCTCTATTAAGGGATCACCTCGCTTAAGCAGCCACCTTTTCTTGGTCCTTTGAACCAAAATACAGTGCAAATGAAATGTATTAAGGGGTCAACTGTCTTAAGTAGCCACTTTTTGTCCTTCCCTTGGGTGACCCCTTAAGACAGGTTTGACGGTATTTCTCAAAAATGCTTGCGACAACAATGTACTAGGTTTGCCTATGCTCCTCAATGCGCAAATTTTTAAGTCAACATAGCCCAGATTTTTTAATCAATAACTGTAATTATTGCCGACCCCATACTAATACTTATAGCTATCCTTTTCACTTTTAACAAGTTTTATTTTTCTGTCGGATAAAATAGAGTTTCAGTGGCAAATCCCTTCTAATTTTCATAGGACTGCTGCTTGACTTGACTGATTATCTTGATTATATCTGTGTTTGATCTCAGTCAACAAGGCACAACTTTGTTATTCAATCTAAACGGTACCATACTGACCGAAAATGTTGCCGACCCCAGTGCACGTTAATTTTATAGTCTATCCTTACAATTTTTAGCTGTCAAAAAGATAAATTTTATATATAAAAAAAACCATTTCAGTGGCAAATTCTGTGACCAGACTGCTTCTGTAGCTGCGTTTGCAGTAGTCTGATATGAGTCTATATTGGTTACTCAGACAAACTGTCTTAGTATTAGGAATCAATACAGGAATCAATACAGTTATCAATAGAAGGGTATTTGTGTGTCGTTATTTCGTCTTTTCGTCTTTTCGTCTTTTCGCATGGCGTTATTTCGTCTTTTCGCGTGGCGTTATTTCGTCTTTTCGTCTTTTCGCATTTCGTTATTTCGTCTTTTCGCGCCGAAAAGACGAAAAGACGCCATGCGAAAAGACGAAATAACGCCACGCGAAAAGACGAAATAACGCCACGCGAAAAGACGAAAAGACGAAATAACGCCATGCGAAAAGACGAAATAACGCCATGCGAAAAGACGAAAAGACGCCAGACGAAAAGACGAAAAGACGCCACGCGAAAAGACGACAAATTAAGAGATTCAAATGGCGTCTTTTCGCATGGCGTTTTTTCGTCTTTTCGCGCTGAAATTTCGTCTTTTCGCGTGGCGGGTTTCGTCTTTTCGTCTTTTCGCATGGCGTTATTTCGTCTTTTCGTCTGGCGTTTTTTCGTCTTTTCGTCTTTTCACATGGCGTCTTTTCGTTTTTTCGTCTTTTCGCGTGGAGTCTTTTCGCGGCGAAAAGACGAAATGGCACAAACCAGCCACCATATGAAAGCCATAAGCCGTTTGTCGTTTCTAGAAAGCTGTAAAGCTTGCTAACTACATCACGTGCGCACCTGCCTGCTGCCGACCTAAAATATAATGCGTGTCACCAATTAACAGGTGCCGAGAAGCCGCAGTGAAGAGGCAATGTTTTTTTTTTCTTCGAGCTGTTCGGCCTTCTAGCCGAATTCTGACGGCCATCATAGGAATTTTTTGGAACACATCCGCGTGTCCCCAGGGAAGTGGCGGCGGAAGTTCAGGAATTTATTTTCGTCCAATAAAAATGCCAGCGTCTCGTTTTTCCATAGAAAGAAAAACGCCGACCGGAAATTCAGTGACACAAAAATTTCGAAGCCTTAGTGGTACGGGACAGAAAAGAATAGAACAGAAATACGCCTTATAGCGTAAAGCAACCAACACTCGTTGTTTGCCGCCTTCGGCGGCAACCAACTCGTTGGTTGGCTGCTATCATTAAAAAATGACAATGATACCAGTTATTAATCTAGGTAAGCAGTAAATACGCAGCAAAAAATGTTCTTATATAAAAATGAACAAGAAAATCGGTGGAACCGATGTATGCTCCCCGAAGGTGTGGAATAGGAGAATGGGTATCCTGGTGAAGGAGTGATTTTCTGTGTAAATTAAATGCAATTAAAAATGAAAAAAAAATAATGCTCTTCAATACGTTTCTTCTGTTCTGCACCTCTTGTCATTGCCCTCTATTATCAATATGTGAAGTTCCATTCATGTTCTCTTAGATATGTACAGAGACATACTCCGGACAAGCTAAATAACTTAAAAAGTTAGGAAGGGAGATAACTCCGTAACTTCTAAAGGTAAGGTTATAGTTCTTAAGCTGTGTGAAATTACATTGAGTTTCCTTCAATATTTCCTAAGATATGCTCCATACAAGCAAAATAAAGCATAAATTAAGAAGGGAGCTAACTCTGTAATTACTTATGACAGGGTCATGGTTCTTGTGTTCTGCACTTTAATTAATTGTCCTCTATTAGTGTGAGAAGTTTCATTAAGTTCCCTTTTATAATTTCAGAGATATGCTCTGGACATGGAAATACTGAAAAAATAGAAAGGGAGCTAACTTTGTAAATACTTAAGACAAGGTTATGGTTCTTGTGCTCTGTACTTTCCCTTATTGCCCTCTTTCATTGTATGAAGTTTCATAAAGTTCCCTTTAATACTTTTGGAGATATGCACCAGACAAGCTTAATGTTCCACCTTATACTTTCAGAGATATGCTCTGGACAAACAAAATATTGAAAAAAACTGGAAAGGGAGCTAACTTCGTATATACTTATGATAGGGTTACGGTTCTTGACCTCTGCACTTCCTCTAATTGTCCTCTATAAATGTGTGAAGTTTTATTTAGTTCCCCTTATACTTTCAGAGATATGCTCCGGACAAGCAAAATATTGAGAAAAAAAAATGGAAAGGGAGCTAACTTCGTAAATACTTGTGACAGGGTTACGGTACTTGTGCACTGCACTTCCCCTCGTTGTCCTCTATCAATGTGTGAAGTTTCATTTAGTTCCCCCTTATACTTTCAGAGATATGCTCCGGACAAAAGTGTGACGGACGGACGGATAGACGGACGGACAAAGCGGCAACTATATGCTCACCCTTCGGAGAACATGAAAAGAGAACAGAGATGAGGAAGAAATAAACTTTATAAGCAATGTACATGGGCTTCCGTTCAGAGCATTTGTCACTAATCAACTGGATATACTGTTGTCATACATAATATTGTTTCAAACTAAAAATAGTGCACATAAAAAACCCATAGTAGAACTTTCCACGAAATCGTGATTAAAGGCAGATATAATTTTAAAGATTTTGCATTTTTCCGCAGAGAAGATGCTAATCAGCCTGTGCAGTTTTATCAGAATCTTTACTGTTCGCATCATTAGTATGCAAAACAAACAAGAATCAAATACAGGGAAGACTGCAATACTGCAGGAGAAACCCGAGGGAAACAACCTCAATTTACCGACAAAGCTACAATCGTTGCTAGTTACGCTGCTTGTCTGTGCATTTAATGGAACGGTATCATTTTTGAGTGACAAGACTACTAAATTTACTCACCTTTCTTCGATGTGAAAAATTTGCCCGGGGAGATATAGCCTCTGATAAGACTGTTGAATCTTTTCGCTGTGTTTTTTACACTGAGATAAAGACACCTATAGAAGAAAGCAAAATAATAATTACATAATTAAGATGGGTGATGATGTGCTGTGAACTGCCTTGTTAAGGCAGCCCCAATAAATGACACAGTGTTTCTTAAGAAGACAACTTCATTTATACCTTGTTATGAAAAGCCAAGAACCTGCCCTTTAAGAGCAATAATAATAGCTTAGCCCCAAAGAGCTTTCATGCAGTCGTGTCTGTTTGCAGTTACTGTTGAATGCTTGTCCGACTTACAAAATTTCAGCATTCTCAAATATGCAGGTGCGTGTTGAAATTTTGTCATTTGACAAAATTTCTATTAGCCTGCGTATTTGCATATAGCCATTACCCGTTGAGAACACATATCTGGAGGAATGGGCCTAGTTTTTCAAGACTAACGACAACGAGAGGTTACATTTTCAAATGCACTGTACGCTATTAAAACACTGCATTTTTTTTGCAGAAGCTATGTGTGCAAAAGCTTCTCGCACTTTGTCAGTAAACATTCTAGCACACTTAATTTTGTGGATACTAAAATAGTTACTACGCATCTACTATCTAATGCAACCAACAACCTTTTAATGGCGATGAAAACTGAATACGGTCAGCTGTCAGATCACAGATCAAATCTTCCGCTGAAAAACTGATTTCCCATCATCCAATTGTAAATGCACAATACCGCTCAGCTAAAGCTGTGGTAACTAGTTTTGTGGTGTCAGAGCCTCGCTGTACTCTGTAAACCTCGCGCTAATAATGTAGCTGACAGGTACCGTTAATGATAAATATTGTGACTAGGATCAGCTGAGCCGACGTCTGTGAAGAAATGACTTTGATCGTTTGTCTTTTTATTATTTTCAGATAACGGAACGTTTCTGAACCTGCTAAAACAGGGGCATGTTGCAATAGTAGATTGACGCGTAGTAACAAACGTATGACTAACGACTTAGACGAATATAAAGATGCATTGAGCAACAGTTACTGGACTCTGTGGTTTTTGCTGGCTTATACCCGTACACTTCAGCATGCAGGGGTACAAGGGGATATCAAAATGTTTTTAGCCCAACACATTTTTCCCAATTTGGAAAGAACAATGCACCACACATGTCTTAGCTACTGGGTCTATGTAGGATCATTATGCTGGCTTAACTGTTGAGTCACAATACTTTTTAAAAGAGACATACCCACAGTGAGTTGACAAAATGGACAAAACTGAGTATGGAGCCTTGATAAAGTTTCTAGTCCTGAAGAACAGATTGAACAGAGACTGACTGCCGTTTATGGGGGGTCTTCCCCTTCCTCTGCAACTATTAAACGCTCGGTGAAGGAATTCCAGCGTGGCAAAGAGAGTTTACAGGACTACCCCCGGTCAGGACGGCAATCAACCACTACCAGTCCGGAAAACATTCACACTGAGCACAAACTAGTGCTAGATATCGCTGTATCACTCTCCATGAGTTAGAAGAAGCAACAGTCTTTCATATGAATCCATGCACGACATACATCATGACAAACTCAACACGTCCAAGGTACCGTATGTGAAAGATGGTTTCCAGAATGCTTTCATATGACATGAAGCTATCGAGGGTCAACGTCAGTGGAGCTATGCTAACTCGGTACAACGCCAAACCAGGTGATTTTCATCATAGGTTGTTGAAACCTGTGATGAAATCTGACTTTTATCAGCAAATGATCGATGTAATGGAAACAAGCCACATGTTCAAAGACAAAGAAGTTCAAATTCAGTGCACCAGGCCCATCAAGGTTATGACGACCACAGCAAAGGAGTGGTCCACATCGACCGCATGGAACATACACCCTCATCCACCTTATTCTTCAGACCTAGCCCCAAGCGGCTACCATCTCTTTCTGTGTGAGACTCAAAACTTTTTTATATCCCCTAGTATAATGAAGCAGCTGAATTCGTCGAAGATAAGCTCTGCTTTTGTATAGTACTTCAATTATACAAGTGACGGCCACGCGTTACCGTCATCAGAAAGTGTGTATTTAACTTACTTTTATGGTTAATCCAACATTTCGATGTCAGCCATATTTGAGACAGACAAAAAACGTATTTCAGTGTATCTTGAGTGGCAAACACATTCACAGAGCATGCGGGCAAGTGAAACATAAATGTAACAAATAAGCAAACGTACACACGGAGTGTAGTCTTACATGTATTTGGCCAATCAAGTACATACCAATAAACTAGATCTGTAATCATTTGGATTATAACTGGATTGGTCTGTAGTTTGGTCATTTGTACATGTATTCCCTGAATCCACTGTATCTTCAGTAGATGTTGATTTAAAACCACAACACATTTGTAAACAACCACTGGCCAAAATTTTGTACTGAAATTAAAAAGAATAAACATGAGCCATTAGGTACATTAGGTCCTAGTCCAGCTCAAATATTATTCAGTTTTCAGCAAAGTGATATGAAGTAGTACAAGTGTGCGATTGGAAGTACCACTCTAACGCTCGGAGGGAAAAGCATTTGAAAAATGGCTTACAACATTTATACATTTTTATTACAATAAATGTTTACATATGTTAATAGTTTTATAAATATGAAATACAGAGATGCACTCTTGTATTTTTATCGACAAGACCGTCATGCAGACCACGGCCACAAATTTAGATTCTAAATATTTTTTCAGCATGAAATTGCTTATTTACATAGATGATTAATACGCAGTTGCAACTGTTATTCAAGCAGCATCCTGCCGTCACATAGGGGTCAATTGATTTGCAAGCTCAAGTATTATCTGTTTTCTTTTATTATTAGAGGCTAGTTACCAAATAACCGTAAATTTATCAGCTCCTTGAAAACGGACAGATGGGCGGAAGGACACACAAACAGGAGCAAATCTTAATGAACCCTGACTGTCGTCACGGGGGCATAAAATATACATGATAAACTTTTTCTTTTACCTTTGGGATTTGACATTCTTTGATAGCTTCTAATATCTGCATCTTCAGATCGTCCATCATCAACATGCCCTGCCTTGTGATGATATCATCCCCGAGAACAACTGTACACACAAAATCTCGGCAATAATCACTCACCTCCGGACTGAAATGTATTAAGTCTCTTAATTCAAACGCATAGTCGCCCTCAGTCGACACTTTCCTTACCTACCTGTCCAACTTTTCGCGAAGACTGGGAAAATTTTATTCAAATTACTCGGCAGATATTCTTTCAAGCTATGCCCGCCATCTTTGTCCAAATCTGAACAATACCATTAAGTCCGCGCGCCAAATACGGTGGGCAATAACGAGCTTTCGTGTACCTCTAGCGCGAACGAATTTAAACGTGGGTGACGCTAAGAGAGTTTCAGAATTGAGCCGTAACCCGACCAAACCAACAAAGTTGCATCTGCGTCCAGCTAAGACTCAGATCAGCCTGGGCAGCCACCCAGTCTGAACAAAGTCTTTGATGTATGCTAAAAGCTCAAAAGGTAGCTAAGGATCTATGCTATTTATATGGGGTTAGCAAAGATTCTACTCAGACTGAGCGGATACCGAGGCTGATCTTAGTCTTTGCTGGGCGCATATCCACTTTGTTGGTTTTGTCATGTCGCAGCTCAGAAAGTCTATGTGTATTCACCAGAAAATTTCAAAGTCTTGCATGTGGATCAAAATTTAAATGTTGTCCTTTCGGCTTAGACAAACCATGGAAGAAAGTACCAGTAAGTAAAGCGGCAGAATCAACATATGAACCGCAACACGACAAAACCAACAAAGTGGTTGTGCGCCCAGCGCAGACTCATTTCAGCCTGGGCATCCACCCAGTCTATTCAGAGTCTTCGCTGCATGGAGGTAGCTATGACCCTTAGCTACCCTTTAAGCACTTAGCGATGAGTCTGATCAGACTGGGTGGATGGCCAGGCTGATCTGAGTCTGCGCTGGGCGCCAAACCACTTTGTTAGTTTTCTCGTGTCGCGGCTCAATTATGTGTCTCCCTTCACGTGTACGGATACACTTTCAGAAGAAGCAACCCTACCGTTTACTTTTTTGCCTCTTTTCTCCCTTGGAGCAATGAGTAGATCTCATTTTGAAAGGACCTTTGTCATCCACGGAAGCAAACAAAAAGTCATAAAAGTTGTTTCCTTTTGAATGAATGGCCGAAAAGTATATCATAACATTGAGTTTCTGTGTCGGTACATATATACGCTTCATATGGATGGATGTCTGGATGACGTTTGCGATTTTACGTTCTTCTCAACAGCATTACAGTCATATCGTGACGATGGGGTAGATAATAAAAGCTGTGTGCAACAGACACCCCCCTCGCCCCCACCCCCCTCCCCTCCCTCCCCATCCCCTGTTTACGATTGAAGAGATTCCCGCCTTCAGCAAGAATCGATACAGGACCACCAGCTAAGCAGGCCAGCCGTTAACCTACTAAGCTTCCAAGGCCCTTTTAATATCGAAAGGAGTTTCATTCTTACCTGACTAGCTCGCCCGGTGAAGCGTAAGCAAAACACATCAGATCAGGATATTTTGGTTTGAGAAGTATGGCCAGTAGAGCTGCGGCGCCAGCACCCAGACTATGACCAGTAATGACTAGTTTTCCTCCCTGGAAAATATAATAATAAATCAAAATTGAGCCGCGACACGACAAAACCAACAATGTGGTTGTGCGCACAGCGAAGACTCAGATCAGCCTGGACATCCGCCCAGTTTGATCAGACTCTTCGTTAAGTGCCCAAACGGTAGTTAAGGGTCTAAGCTACCTCCATGCGCACAGCGAAGACTCTGATCAGACTGGGCGGATGCCCAGGCTGATCCGAGTCTGCGCTGGGCGCACAACCACATTGTTGGTTTTGTCGTGTCGCGGCTCATATATGGAATACATTGCAGCTGCGAACTGTTTTTCCAAAATACCATGTACACAAGCACACTGAACACAAGCGTTGTTACAATGCAGGTAAAGTTACGAATAGCGTATTCAATCCAGTAAGTTAATTACTGCCTCCCATACGCAGAAATGATGTTTAACCGAGTCTTTTTGTGAACTTACAAAAACGGTACAACTGAAAGATGAATGCATTGCATACAGATCAGAAGAGAACAACCGCAACGCAATAGTAAGGTACAAAGTGATACATGTTTTTTAAGACACGATAACAATACATGCCAAAATCGTTGAAAAGCTGGTTTAGATGTAACTAGTTATACCATGGTTTGTCCGCCTGTATCTCGTGGTTTATCTCCTCGTACAGGTGGACAAACCATGATATAAAAGCACGTGGATTATCTCCTCATACAGGCGGACAAACCATGATATAACTATTTTATACCATTCTTACCAGTATAGACCTTTCTCATTGCGAAATATTTCGTACTAAAGTTGGCCTTTTCTGCTAAGGGTGGTATAAAAAACGCCTATCAAGTAAATGGCGACTATGTACAAAACTGCACATTTTCAATGGAACTGCCTATGGTTACTTCTAGTCTGGTAGTGTTTACCGTCTTAACCGCAGATTCAATGCACTTGTCTCATAATCCAAAGCCAGTCGTAATTTCAAATCAGGTCCCGAGGTTATAAAACTTTTTTTCATGCTCAACTCAGCTGAGCATGAAATTTTACCTGCTAATAAATAGCAAATTACTGATAAGTACAGTTTTTTCTGTTTATGAATATGAAAATGCCAGTTGGCATTTTCATATTTATCAGCAGAGAAATTATCATGCTCATCTGAGTTGAGCATGGAAAAGGTTTTATAACCTCGGGGCCAGGCTCTGATCAGTTGGCATTTTCATATTTATCAGCAGAGAATATTTCATGCTCAGCTGAGCTGAGCACGAAAAAAGTTTTATAACCTCAGGGCATGGTACAAAAAATGTCAGTGCACCCCATACATTTTCACTTTACCTCCACTCTTGAGAGAGCCTTTTCTAAAATGTTATCTTTTTCTAAAGCATTTTTCAAATATTTAGCACTCTGAAGAATACCACTGTGTGCACATGCTTTGGGGAAGCCAGGAATATCGAGCTCACTTCTCTCTATGACTAGATCTGTGATCACATCCTGCAAGGAAAATAAGGTTCAGTATGAAGAGAAACATCTCCGCAGCCAATCACAGGGTATAATCGATTCCGCCAATTTTCGATTCCTGCAGAGACTGTCTGTATTATTTGGCTTCCGCCGAGACTGTCCGCAAACTCTTGCTTCCTGCAGAGACTACTGTCTGCGTGATTCTGCTTCCTGCCGAGACTGTCCGCGTGACTCTGCTTCCTGCCGTGAGCCTCGGCAGGAAGCAGAATCTCGCGGACAGTCTCTGCAGGAAGCCATTTATCATGTACAGCAGTCTCGGCAGGAAGCATAAGTTCGTGGACAGTCTCGGCGGAAGCCAAATATGATGTACAGTCTCTGCAGGAAGCGAAAATTAGCGGAATCGATTATACCCTGTGCCAATGTTCTTATTCCATGGAAGTATCATAAATGCTGGCGGGCGTATGTATAAAAGCATGCTTGCGTACGGAATATAAATGGACTAGTGCTTTAGCAGAAGTTTGTAAGTCACATGTCCCAAGATTAAAGTTACTGCCATCTGTAGCCTGGTTTGGTACCCGTGTCTATAATGTTACAGAAGCAGCAAATTGGTTTGTCAAATAGACTCTTGTGAGGAGAAGTACTCAGAAAAGAATTAAAAACATCCCAATAAAATCATCACAGTTAAACAATACTTTTGATCAGATCATATCTTCTAGGATGATGTCGCATAAAATCATAGAGACCATCTCGGGAAAGTGTTAACCCTTTTCAGTTTTATTCCTTTTCGTATCTCGTCAAAATCTTTCCAAGATGGCTCTAACATGTTGTATAACAATCTGTGATCTCACCAATACATATAAACTACATCGAGGAGAAGTATAGAGAGGCTTTTCCATATATATATTGGCAATGGATAGCATCCGATGAGATACACAATTGTCTTATTGCTAAATGCCTACTGTATACAAGCAAAAAGTAAAGTTAACTGAAAAAACAAAATTGAGCTTCCCTGTGAGAAAAGATGCCTTCTGTCATATGCGAAATGGAGATATAGATTTACTTTGACTGATATACAACACAGACTCTCTCTCCTTGTCAGAGCTCCAGATAAATTGGGGTTTTTATGGATAATTCTGAGATTCTTTTTATTTTTCAACAAAAACATATGTTGTGACGCCTCATTAGAACTGTCTCGGTGAGACGGTTATAATGAGGGGTCACAACGTGTTTTTATGGATAAATATGGAAAAGTATCCCTTAACTATCCCTGTTACCTCTTCTTGTCTGGAGCACTGCCTTGTAATTGGATGTATCTTTGCTCGTGGCACTACTCAAGTAAAGAACTGGAAATGTTTAGTCAGAGAAAAACTGATGTCCCCCCACCAGCCCATTTCCCATCCCCTCTAATGAATAAAAAGCCTGAACAAGTAAAATATCTAGGCAAGTTTGGAGAAAATCCATCCACTGATTCTTAAGATATCCTACATAGATGACTATGATCTTGAAAATGAGGTCAAGGTCACCAAAAACAGATCACCTCTTAAACTTGTCCAACTGATGTATCCATGCAAGTTTGGTGAAATTCCATCCATTGGTTCAGGAGGTATAGTGGGTACAAGAAAATGTCATGTAAGTCCTCCAGTGACCCTGAATATGAGAGCAAGGTCACCAAAATCTAATCAGCTCTTAAACTTGTCCCAATGATGTATGCATGCAAGTTTGGTGAAATTCCATCCATTGGTTCAGGAGATATAGTGGTTACAAGAAATTGTCATCTAAGTCCTCCAGTGACCTTGAAAATGAGGACAAGGTCACCAAAACCTAATCAGCTGTTAAACTTGTCCCAATAATAAATCCTTGCCAGTTTGGTAAAATTTCATCCATTGGTTCAGGAGATATAGTGGGTAAAAGAAATTGTCATCTAAGTCTTCCAGTGACCTAGAAAATGAGATCAAGGTCACCAAAATCTGACCAGCTCTTTAACTTGCTCCAATAATGTATCCATGCAAGTGTGGTGAAACTCCATCCATTAGTTCAAGAGATATCACTGGTACAAGGAATTTTCATCTAAGTCCTCAAGTGACCTTGAAAATGAGGTCAAGGTCACCAAAACCTAATCACCTCTTAAACTTGTCCCAATGATGTATCCATGCCAGTTTGGTGAAATTCCATCCATTGGTTCAAGAGATATCGCGCATACAAGAAATTGTCATCTATGTCCTCCAGTGACCTTGAAAATGAGGTCAAGGTCACCAAAATCTAATCAACTCTTAAAGTTGTCCCAATAATGTATCCATGCAAGTTTGGTGAAATTCCATCCATTGGTTCAAGAGATATCGCGCATACAAGAAATTGTCATCTTTGTCCTCCAGTGACCTTGAAAATGAGGTCAAGGTCACCAAAATCTAATCAGCTCTTAAACTTGTCCCAATAATGTATCCATGCAAGTTTGGTGGAATTCCATCCATTGGTTCAAGAGATAGCGCGCATACAAGAAATCTGTCACAGGGACGCCGACGCAGACGCCGACGCCCGGGATCCGCACTGAAAACAATATGTCCCCCCTCACCTTTGGTGGGGGGACATAATTACCTGTAGTGAGAGAGTTCCTCTGATGGCAACAACAACCGTTTGATATTTCTTGTCTATCACAACATAAAATGGGATTTCATATATCTGAAAAAAGAGAGAATATTTTCTAAACAGTAGTGTTTCAATAGTATAGAGTTTATCGTGTCAATTTTCGAAAATGCACGTAAATATATTAAGTTACTTCCATGCTATACATGTAAAAAAGAATGCTATGAATTTGTTAGAGCACAATTATGAAATTTATCTGAACATTTCTGATACATAACGCAGCTTTCAATCCAATCGCCGGGCCGCGTAGCGCAATCGGTAGGGCACCTGACTCATAAGTCAGAGGTCCTGGGTTCGATACCCGGTCTGGCCACATACTTTCGTTTCTCCTTCCGCTGATTTAAGAAGGGCAGTTGTCAGTTACTGGCGAAAGTATGTGCACTTAGTACTGGTTAACCGCTTAGGAGGTCTAAGCCTGCCCAGGAATAGTGTGGTTAGGTTAACTGACCGTCCCGACATGACCAAAGTTGTTTACCGTGGAAGTAAAGCAAAAACTCAATCAATCAATTCAATCCAATCCAATGCAATCCCTTTTTATGTCGTTAGTTTTCAGCATCCAAACGGGAATTTTCTTTGCATAGTGACACTAAAATTTTCTCTAGTTTTCAGAACAGCATTATGTCGGCGTCAACCCAGATGAAAGAAATAAACCAACTTAGTATAAATGGAACTTACATCATTTTTAAAGCTTGCATATACAATTTCATTATGGCATATTCCTGTAGTTTTCTTGAATGCCGCAGTGTTACATTGACAGCAGTTATCCAGGTATATTTGGTCAGGACTTAAACATGAAAAACATCTGAAATAAAAACAAAAATGTACTTCTCATTGATCATGTCGGTGTGAGATATAATTTTTCATTGTCCAAATCTGGAAAAAGATAAGATAACGAATTTAAAGGCTGCAGTCTTTCAAATACAATTGACTATGATACTGCCAAGGTAAGTACGAAGAGAGATAAGCGCATTTAATCATGGTTTCCAGGGGCGTAGCTAGGGGCATTTACATGATACGCACAGTGATGTTTTATACTTGGTGAGGGGAAATCTAGAGGTATAGCCCATTTTCGTGTCTATTGGCAGTTGGTACTGAAATCTTGTCCTATTTACAAAATGTAAGAATGGAAATGCACAGATGCGTGTTAAAATTTTGTCAATTTGACAAAATTTCAATACGCATCTGCGTATTTGCATACAGGTAGCTACGCCCTTGGTTTCAAACCCGTAATAGTTCTACATGCATACATTCCATATCCGTAAAACACCCTGAAATGGTAATATACTAGCAGTTTGATCAGGGTTTGACCTTATTCTCAACAACAACATGTGGATCCTGATTATATATTATATAGTGAGTAGCAAAGACTTTGATCTGGCTGCGCTAATGCGCAGGTTGACTGAGCTTTGGTTGGCGTTATACTCCTTTCTAGTGTTGCAGCTATATAAATTCCATTATGAACAATGAATAAATATTAGTTGAAGACTATAACTGGTTTGATCCCTTCAAATTTAGATTCACACATTTTTGTCACCAGTGCTCTATATATATTAGTCACCAGTCATTATTGTCTGCAAGGCACTTATAAATAAGGGCAATGACAAGACAGAGCTCTAGTTCAAGGGAGCATTTGGTAAGACGGTAATGATTTGGAATATTTTTGTTAAATCGGCCGAGAACGTATGTTGTGACCCCTCATCTGAACCGCCTTGAAGCACCAGAAGCACCGCCTTGGAACGGTCAGCAATAAATTACTGGGGGAGGTCGGGGGAGGGCGTTAAATCGATTTTACGTGATCACAGCCCTCGGCCAGGCTTAATATTGCAACTGAAGCTTACCTACACGCAGAACAAAGACTACATGCTCCGAAGACCGGATTGGTCAGTGTAATATAAAAAGGCCACCCGTAACTTCCAAGAGCGAATTTCAGGTAATAACTCATACGATCTAATGTCATCCAGTCTTTAGGGACCGCTGATAAGTCACATGACACTTCTAGGATTGGCTGTTTGATGAGATCTGGAGTTCTGAAAAAATATAGCACAAAATTATAGTTTTCTTTAAAATAAAGGGGTGGGGGCGTGTTTCTAGAACTCCATTTTAAAACATACGTTGCAGCAGCTTATTAGAACTGCTCCGAAATGATTTTTAAGCTACGCAATACCTTACGAGTATGTTTTAAAAAGAAATAATTATAATAAAATAAAGAAACCAAGTCTTATCGTCAAAAGTTTTCATAACGTGATTCATATTCAGTTTCAAAAACCGAATTATGATTTTTAATCCACAATAATTCGATATCAGTTTCTGTCACTATGAACTTGAGTCATATTGTCGGGAATTTACTTGCACCTCAAAAGGGAATCCTTCCCGATCCCCTGACATTCGCCGGGCGGCCAGTGAAGACCCAGCTGTGGCCCCCGCGTATCAGAATGTGGATGATAATTATGTCGCATTGTTTGGACTCTGTAGCTCAGCCTTCACGCTATTCCAGAGAGCGCCTGGTTTAAACTGTGTGCCTAAATTAGCACTCGAACCCAATGAATCTGGCAAACAAATCGTTCCCCCCCCCCCACACTCCCCCCCCCCCCCCTTTCAAGCGCTGAAAACGGTGTTGCCGATGTCTTTCGTATTTCACTATTATCATATCATTAGTAAGTTAGTATATAAAATTGTTATTGTTATTATAAACTGAGGTTTAATCAAAAGTGAATGAATGGATGAACTCAGGGTTCGAGGTTATAAAACTTGAGAACAATCTCAAACTCAAAATAAAGCACACTGATTAGCTGCTATCGAGCATGTGCTCGGAAGTTGCCAGTCAGTGTGTTTATTTTGAGTTTGAGAGTGTACTCAAGTTTTATAACCCCGGGGCCTGGTTTGACGTCCCACCAACACATAGGTCATATAGCTACGGTGAACATGCGACCTCTGGAATGGTAGCTTAGTGCATAAACCACTGGACCACCGCTGCTTCAATTGAAAGACATGCATACCTGGGTGAGGTGTTATCACTAATGACAACATGATTGAGACCCTCTCTCTTTTCTTTGTGTTTCTGGCTTAACAGTATTAGCCCCGCCACTACATCTGTGGGCACCAGGTCAACGCCCTGAAGAAGTAATAAGTGAGAAATCCCATGAGAAAAGGAGCCTTGCAAAATGTGCGAACAGTGAAGACGCAGATCAGTCTCCACATCTGTACAGGCTGATCAGTCTTCACTATGCGCCTTACAGACTACCTGAACCCATAGTCTATTGGTGGTGTGGTCAGACTACGTGGGTGCACCTGTGTCAAAATTCAATCTTAATATTTCAAACAAACAAATAAAGTGACGCTAAATGTAGGTCTTAAAATACACATTCATTTCAATAGAGAAAATGCACGAAACACCATATGGGGTGCATTTCGATCAAATATAACCCAATTTCTATCCGACTACACTACTTTTTATAAGCGTGCGTTTCTTCTGCATGAAATGCTGAATGGTGGTTTGTCTCCTTCAAGTATACAGGTTTCAGTCATTTCGAAACAATTAAAGGATGAAATTGCCCTATGCGCTGTACGGGAAGAATTCCACTGAGAGGGATTTAAACCATGAACATCATCATCTCAAGTCGGAAGTTCTTGATCATCATCAATGGATTTTTTATGGATTGAAACCATGAACATCGTCCTCTGAAGTCGGAAACACTGATTTTGTCGTCCAATATACACCTTTTTAACTTCAGAGATCATTTACAGAGAGCATCAAGTTACTTTAAAGTCTCCATAGTCCTATCAGCGGTAAAAACACGTATAAACTCAAATCATTGTAAAAAGCTGTTCAACCTTCACGTTTGGTAATAAAATGTGGGTTGGTGTGCGTATACTGAGTCATATAACTCGCAAAAAGTAGAGAAAACAAGTTTTTGAAAAATAACAAATCGCTACACAAAACACAATTTCCTGTTCTGGTTTCCCGTCTAGCAATGCTACATAATCATAGGCGGGATAGTGATTGGGACTCCAAGCCTGTACATTGTATTTTTACCATTTTATGACATCGAAAGTAGGTCATTTTAGTTGCCAACTAAAATGACCCAAAAATAAGTTTTCAAACCCTTTTTATGTTAAACACAAGGGTGTTTTATTATTTTAAAGTTTGCTAATCACGATCATTTACAATGGCGAAACTACAGTAAGAAGCTTGCAGCGATACCTAATGATAAAATTTTTCATGCTGATAGAGCAATGGGGCCTATAAAGCAGAATGTAAAGACTGTTATGAGCTGTTATGTAATTTGAAAAAAAAAATCCTTAAATCAGAGGTACAAATTCATGAAATATTGTTTCGTGCGGTATCGATCGCTGCAAGCTTCTAATCACAGTTACGTCATAATCTTCCACATGAAAAACAGAAAAAGATTTTAAGTCATTTTAGTTTGCAACTAAAATGACCTACTTTCGATATAAACTCGAGCAAAAGGTAAAAATACAATGTCCAGGCGTGGGTCTCCATTCATTGTCCCGCGTTTGTATATCTTCGATCGACGGGGAAACACAAAAGGGAAAAAAATGTGTTTTAAGGCAACCTTTCATTTTCCAAAGACATGTTGTCCCTAATTTTTGTCAGTTATATGAATTCATCTATGTACATCAACCCACATTTTTTCTCCAAATTTGACGGTTGAACAGGTTTTCATAATGTTTTGTGTTTTGCCGTTTTTACCACTGGTAGGACTATGGAGACTTTAATGGTTGTGTAAACTACGTACAATAATTGTGAACGGTTTGCATTTTAAGATCCATTTTCGTTTCTATTTCCGCTGATTCAAAACGGGCAGTTGTCATTTACTGGCAAAAGTATGTGCATAAAGTACTGGTTAACCGCTTAGGAGGTCTAAACTTGCCTAGGAATAGAGTGGTAAGGGTTATACTGGCCGTCCCGATATGACCAAAGCTGTTTACCGTGGACGTTAAAAGCAACAATACAACATATACAACAACAACCCTTTTACTGGTCCCAGATTAAAGTTGAAGTAGGGTATATACCTTGAAGTAGTCGGAACTCAACTCTGCTAGGGTTCTGAATACACTGGTAGACCTGTCGTCGCCACTCGCACAGCAAAACAAACACTTACACCTTTATAATATAAATAATGATAAAAATTAATTTAAATATGGGCGTGGTTCACACCGAAATGTACATGACAACAAAAGCCAACATGGAAAACTCAGATCAGACTGCGTATCCGCACAGTCTGATCAGAGTATTCTATCCTCGCATGAACGCTCTTTACATCATAGCAAAAGAGGATATTGATCAGATTGCACGGATTATCAAGCTGATCTGAGTCTCTTTTGGTAGCACGTGCTGTGAGATACATTTCACGTGAAGGTGCCGATACTTCCAAAATGTCACATCATTTATAAAACTACTAGTAACTGAAAGAAAAAAAATGATATAAATCTATGAAATGAGTATACCGAAACTTACATCCTTGTCAAAGTCATAGACAGGAGTAACAATATTTATAAGTTTATTTTATAAATAATGAAAAATTCTTTCGCAAATATACGGAAGCCTTTTAGGAGCAATTATAAGTTCTTATAGTACTTTTTGTTAGAACTTGATCAATTGAAGCTCGGTCAAGTTAGCAGAACGAAAATTCTGCAGAAGATTCTGCAGAATTTTCGTTCTGCTAACTTTACCGAGCCATCAATTGATATGTATATATTATTTATTAAATCTTATATATATGTAGCTCTGTTGGGACTTCCGCCACGTATGTGATGATTTCTGCCAGTTTCTTATTTGTTTATTTATTAGAAATTTCTTGGCAAAATATACAAGTATGAGTCAAAGGCTTGGACGTAGGCAATTGTCCTCTCCTAATGGTTTCTGCGTCGTTGCAAGGCTTCCGTACATTTTGGAGTAGCGTCTTCGGACAGTGCAAACAGATATGCCGATTTTAAGATACAGCATCTGTTGGCTAAAACGAAACAGGAAATGATCTTAGTCCGGAAAGATTCTCTAAACTGACAGGCTTGTCGCCAGAATCCAACGACGACATCTGACACAATTGGTAAAGCAATACTGATGTCGACAGAAACTCAAACAAGAAGTCATGCACGCCCATTTGTAGCGTTTTACAGTACTTATGGAGTGTTGCCTGTCGGTTTAGAAGAAAGTGCACTCATCTTTCCGGGCTAAGCTCTTTTCCTGTTTCGTTTTAACTAACCGACTGTTGTATGTTAAATCGGTATTGTCTGCTTGCGTAGTGTGAATAACTGATCAATATGAAATACTGATCAACTACTGATGAAATAGTGAAATAATTCTGCTTATCTATAAATCCGTACATGTACCTTTTCTCCCAAGATTTTGATTTGGTGAGAGGTCTGCTTGATCCTCGTTTAAAACTTCTCACAGGAGTAAGTTTTTTCTTCTTCTTTGTCCCGTCAAACAGATTAAAATTCATTAAAACACTCACAGCCGCTATTAACAACAGAATCCAACCAGCTATCACAGTGCCTTTTGCAACGTCCACAATTCCTCGGGAACAACCACTCGATTTCCCAAAAGCCCATGCCGTTCCGATTGCGTTCCATGTCACTTCCGGTACAGCAATGGCTAACCGGATGTAAAGTAGATATGGCAGTTTCTTCCTTTTCAAGCTATTTGCAATTGTCCCTTGTTTACTTACATACACAATAAGTGCGGCAAGAAAGGCTGTGATTGCCAAGAAGCAAATTAGTCCAATAAAATAGGCTTTGAGCAGTACTCCATCTTTGCAGTCTTCATCAAAGAGATCGGATCCGTATGCGCTGAAGACAGTGATAATCACAATCAGCCTGAAATTAAACAGAAATGCGCGTAAAAACAATAGGAAATAACATGAATCCCGGGATACGGACCTAAGTAAAAGATCACAAGTTTTCGGCTGTTCTGCTATGGTGAATAGGCTTATATAGACTCTAAGGAGGAGCAACTATTCCGGTTTCGATTCGGCTTCCCTTCGAAATGAGGGTCAACTCTTAAAGAAAAGAATTTGCTCTAATAGGAGCAAATTCTTTCCTTTAAAAGTAGACCCCACTCTGGAAGGGCTTTGTCCACGGAAGCAAACAGAAATTCACAAAAGTTATGTCCCATTGAAACTTGCTCTCATAGGAGCAAATTCTTTCCTTTAAAAGTAGACCCCACTCTGGAAGGGCTTTGTCCACGAAAGCAAACAGGAATTCAGAAAAGTCATGTCCCATTGAAAAACGTTGGAGAGGAAAGAGGTGTTCCCATTCACCTTAAATATGAGCTATGAGGAGAAACATGCTGAAAATGTGCATTTTTTTTTTATCAAATGCTAAGTATTGACAAAACTATGGTATTTCTATATAGCTTAGAAATTAATGATCATTATGGTAAGTGTTTACGGGGTTGGGGACTCGGGCTCAGCTGCATAGATGATATAAAAGTTGGGGTGTTTATGACAAACAAAGGTCACGCTGGAATTCGTGTCTTACAGACACCGCCTTACAATGTTACCTACGAAAACATCAGCATCGCGGACATAGTGGGAAAAGTAATGAATTTAACTACAAATATCGAAATCCTTTCAAAATCAATTATCAATTGACACGGCAGACATTGTCATTTTTTTGACATATTGACATGAAAATATTTAATAATGACAACATTATTACATTTATGCAATAAAATATTGTCTAATCGAATCATTACACAATACCTGTCAGTAATTTGGTCTTCAGAAAGAGAAATTTCACTTTTCCAGACAGAAAAATCGTTTAGGACTAACATTATCATGAAAATGATATTTATATTTATACAATTGGAAGGAGTAACTGTTGCCACCCGACGGTAAAGAGAAAATGGGTGCTGATTTAATTTTGTGCTAGTGTATATCTTAAGACAAGCGCGATATATTTAACAGATTAGCATTTGCTTCCTTTCCCAAAAGAGGCCAGATGAGACACCCAAAGGGAAGAATTTGCTTACCAGAGAGAACTAGAATAGCCCCACCAAGAGGAGACAACTATGTCACGTCAAAGTGATCTTCTCTGGAGGTGTATCCATACACGTTGATGAATATGTGAATCACGTAGCCACTGTGTCTTGTCGATCGTAAGGGTATAAATTGGTGATATCCTTTAGGAAGACTGTCCTACTTCACAAAAATATGCACATACTTAATTGACATACTCACAAAAATATGTTTACATTTGACTTGGTTTGCAAAATAAAGAGTCGCGACACGCGATATGGGATGCTAGAATGTATTTGCGAAAGCCATACCTTTGCGAAATGAGAAGGCAGATTGAGTTTCAATCTGCCCCGTCCAGATGTCCCCCACTTCTGCTTTCCCAGCAGTATCATTTTCCCTATACGTTGTCAAGTTAAGACCTCCTGTGACCTTGCAAATGGGGTCAAGGTCACCAAAACTTTGTAGTTCTTTGCATCCCCTGATTATACACTTGTCTATGTTTCGTCATAATCCATCAATCCCTTAGGACGGCGAAGTTGGTTTGTTTT
Source organism: Ctena decussata (assembly GCA_963989385.1). Taxonomy (NCBI): domain Eukaryota; kingdom Metazoa; phylum Mollusca; class Bivalvia; order Lucinida; family Lucinidae; genus Ctena; species Ctena decussata. The sequence continues at coordinate 4,254,596 of OZ022500.1, forward strand.
TCGTTTTTCGCTATTCGTTTTTCGCTTTTCGTTTTTCGCTTTTCGTTTTTCGTTTTTCGCTTTTTGTTTTTCGCTTTTCGTTTTTCGATAAAAGCTGTTTTGATTTTCGCTTTTCGTTTTTCGATAAACGCTGTTTTGTTTTTTTTGTTTTTCGCTGTTCGTATTTTGATTTACGTTTTTTTTTTTTTCGCTTTTCACTTTTCGCATTTCGTTTTTCGTTTTTCGACATTCAAATTCTATTTTGACCTTCGTATTGAAGTTCAATAACGAATTTTGAGATTGGAAATACTATTTTGATATTCGCACTAAAGCAGAATATCGAATTTTTAAATTCAAAATCCTATTTTCACATTCGAAATGAAGCCAAATATGGTATTTTGACATTCGATATCCTATTTTGACATTCGCACTGAAGCTTAAAATGGTATAATGAAATTCGAAAGCCTATTTTGACATTCGAATTCAGGCCCAATATGGTATTTTGATATTCGATATCCTATTTTGACATTCGCACTGAAGCCGAATATCGAATTTTGATATTCGAAATCCTATTTTGACATTCGAACTGAAGCCAAATATGCTATTTTGACATTCAATATCGTAGTCTAACAACAGCACTGAAGCCAAATATGGTATTTTGACATTCGAAATCCTATTTTGACATTCGAATTTAGGCTGGATATGGTATTTTGACATTCGAAATCCTATTTTGACATTCGCACTGAAGCTTAAAATGGTATTTTGACATTCGATATCCTATTTTGACATTCGAACTGAAGCTTAAAATGGTATTTTGACATTCGATATCCTATTTCGACATTCGCACTGAAGCTTAAAATGGTATTTTGATATTCGATGTCCTATTTTGACTTTCGCAAAATCCCATTTCGACATTCGAACTGAAGACGAATATGGTATTTTGACATTCGAAATCCTATTTTGATATTCGAATTCAGGCCGAATATGGTTTTTTGATATTTGAAATCCTATTTTGACATTCGAACTGAAACCGAATATAGAATTTTGATATTCGAAATACCATTTTGACATTCGAACTGAAGACGAATATGGTATTTTGACATTCGAAATCCTATTTTGACATTCGAAGTCAGGCTGGATATGTTATTTTGACATTCGAAATCCTATTTTGACATTCGCATTGAAGCTCAAAATGGTATTTTGAAATTCGAAAGCGTATTTTGACATTCGAATTCAGGCCAAATATCATATTTTGATATTCGATATCCTATTTTGACATTCGCACTGAAGCCGAATATTATATTTTGATATTCGACATCCCATTTTGACATTCGAACTGAAGACGAATATGGTATTTTGACATTCGAAATCCTATTTTGACATTAGCACTGAATCTTAAAATGGTATTTTGACATTCGAAATCCTTTTTTGACATTTGCACAGAAGCTTTAAATGGTATTTTGACATTCGAAATCCTATTTTGACTTTCGCACTGAAGCCGAATATCGAATTTTAATACTCGAAATTCCATTTTGACATTCGAACTGAAGACGAATATCGAATTTTGATATTCAAAATCCTATTTTGACATTTGAACTGAAGCCGAGTATGGTATTTTGATATTCGAAATCCTACTTTGTCATTCGAACTGAATTCAAATATGGTATTTTGAGATTTGAAATCCTATTTTGGCATCCGCACTGAAGCAAAATATCCTGTAATATTCAAAATAGGATTTCGAATATCAAAATACCATATTCGGCCTGAATTCGAATGACAAAATAGGATTTCGAATGTCAAAATACCATTTTAAGCTTCAGTGCGAATGTCAAAATAGGGTATCGAATATCAAAATACCATATTCGGCCTAAATTCGAATGTCAAAATAGGATTTCGAATGTCAAAATACCATATTTGGCTTCAGTTCGAATGTCAAAATAGGATTTCGAATATCAAAATATGATATTCGGCTTCAGTGCGAAAGTCAAAATAGGATATCGAATATCAAAATACCATATTCGGCCTGAATTCGAAGGTCAAAATAGGATTTCGAATGTCAAAATAACATATCCAGCCTGACTTCGAATGTCAAAATAGGATTTCGAATGTCAAAATACCATATTTGGCTTCAGTTCGAATGTCAAAATAGGATTTCGAATATCAAAATTCGATATTCGGCTTCAGTGCGAAAGTCAAAATAGGATATCGAATATCAAAATACCATATTCGGCCTGAATTAGAATGTCAAAATAGGATTTCGAATGTCAAAATACCATTTTAAGCTTCAGTGCGAATGTCAAAATAGGATTTCGAATGTCAAAATACCATATCCAGCCTAAATTCGAATGTCAAAATAGGATTTTGAATATCAAAATACCATATTTGGCTTCAGTGCTGTTGTAAGAATACAATATTGAATGTCAAAATAGCATATTTGGCTGCAGTTCGAATATCAAAATAAGATTTCGAATATCAAAATTCGATATTCGGCTTCAGTGCGAAAGTCAAAATAGGATATCAAATATCAAAATACCATATTCGGCCTGAATTTGAATGTCAAAATAGGATTTCGAATGTCAAAATACCATTTTAAGCTTCAGTGCGAATGTCAAAATAGGATTTCGAATGTCAAAATACCATATCCAGCCTAAATTCGAATGTCAAAATAGGATTTCGAATGTCAAAATACCTTATTTGGCTTCAGTGCTGTTGTTAGAATACGATATTGAATGTCAAAATAGCATATTTGGCTTCAGTTCGAATGTCAAAATAGGATTTCGAATATCAAAATACCATTTTAAGCTTCAGTGCGAATGTCAAAATAGGATATCGAATGTCAAAATACCATTTTAAGCTTCAGTTCGAATGTCAAAATAGGATATCGAATGTCAAAATACCATTTTAAGCCTCAGTGCGAATGTCAAAATAGGATATCGAATGTCAAAATACCATATTAAGCTTCAGTGCGAATGTTAAAATAGGATTTCGAATGTCAAAATAACATATTCGTCTTCAGTTCGAATGTCTAAATGGGATTTCGAATATCAAAATTCGATATTCGGTTTCAGTTCGAATGTCAAAATAGGATTTCGAATATCAAAATACCATATTCGGCCTGAATTCGCATGTCAAAATAGGATTTCGAATGTCAAAATAACATATCCAGCCTGACTTCGAATGTCAAAATAGGATTTCGAATGTCAAAATACCATATTTGGCTTCAGTTCGAATGTCAAAATAGGATTTCGAATATCAAAATTCGATAATCGGCTTCAGTGCGAAAGTCAAAATAGGATATCAAATATCAAAATACCATATTCGGCCTGAATTCGAAGGTCAAAATAGGATTTCGAATGTCAAAATACCATTTTAAGCTTCAGTGCGAATGTCAATATAGGATTTCGAATGTCAAAATACCATATCCAGCCTAAATTCGAATGTCAAAATAGGATTTCGAATATCAAAATACCATATTTGGCTTCATTTCGAATGTGAAAATAGGATTTTGAATTTAAAAATTCGATATTCTGCTTTAGTGCGAATATCAAAATAGTATTTCCAATCTCAAAATTCGTTATTGAACTTCAATACGAAGGCCAAAATAGAATTTGAATGTCGAAAAACGAAAAACGAAATGCGAAAAGCGAAAAGCGAAAAACAAAAAACAAAAAAAAACGTAAACAAAAAACGAAAAACGAAAAGCGAAAAACAAAAAACAAAAAGAACGTAAATCAAAATACGAACAGCGAAAAACAAAAAACAAAACAGCGTAAATCGAAAAACGAAAAGCGAAAAACGAAAAGCGAAAAACAAAACAGCTTTTATCGAAAAACGAAAAGCGAAAAACGAAAAGCGAAAAACAAAAAACGAAAAGCGAAAAACGAAAAGCGAAAAACGAAAAGCAAACCAACTTCACCGTCCTCAATCCCTTCAGGAAATATGGTGCAGACAATGCATTTTTTAACATTCCTTGACCTCCAGTGATCTTGAAAATAGGGTCAAGGACACCAAAATATACTCACTTCTTTTGCATTTCTCGGTAATATATCTGTGCGAGTTTAATTAAAATCTATCCATTCCTTCAGGAGATAGAGTGCAGACAAGGCATTTTTCAACATTCTTATACTGCCTATGACCTTTAAAATGGGATCAAGGTCACCAAAATGTAATCAGTTCTTTTCCATCTCCCAGTGATATATCTATGCAAGTTTGTCAAAATCCATTAATCCTTTCAGGTGATAGAGTGCAGACAATGCATTTTTCGACAATTTTTACCTCCTGTGACCTTAATAATGGGATCAAGGTCACCAAAATCTAATTAGTTCTTTCACACCTCCAAGTGACATATCTGTGTGAGTTTGGTTAAAATCCATCCATCCCTTGAGGAAAAGGTGTGCTTACAAGGCATTTTTCTACACTCTTTGACCTCCTGTGACCTTGAAAATGGGGTTATGGTCACCAAAATCTGATTACTTCTTTTCCATCTCCAAATGATATATCTAAGCAATTTTAGCCAAACTCCATTAATCCTTTCAGGAGATAGAGTGCAGACAAGAAGCTACTCCGACGCCGACGCCGACGGGATCCGCACCCAAAACAATATGACCCCTTACCCCCACCCCATGGTGGGGGGATACATAAATACAGAAATATAGCTGACAAGATACAAGAAGAAGTAGGTCCTTGGCAAACGTATAAACAAGATTCGATCTTCACCAGACGTGATACGATTCCTACCAATATGGCATTACATTATAACCGTCTTTGAGTTAAGGTGTATGGTTTGGGCACATTTCCGTTCTCACGTCGATGCGATGTTATATCACGTCGCAGCGACGTCTGTGTTCCTGCTGGGGATACCTCTCCATGCTTCACCGCAAAGAGGAGCAAGTTCTTTTCTTTAGGGGCTGACCCTCATTGAGAAGAGAAGCAAAAATAAAAATGTTATTTTAAAACTTGTTATTCCTCAAAGTGTGTTCTTTCACCTAAAATTTTGTTGAAGGGCATTTGAAGCACTTTGCCTTTATGCCTTTTCTTTTATTCAAGATTGAATGAATTTAAATTCCTGACGAAATATTTACGCCAGGAGGAATTTATATTTATATTTGGTATTTTGATAATGGTCTCCTGTTTTATAGTATACATATTGTAGGTGTTTCTTTTTCATCGTCAAGGAAGTTTTGTTTGTTTTAAACTAATAACCCGATAAGAAATATCATATATATTGCGATCTACAAACAAAACTTGACAACGACAGTAGATACCTGTTGGGCTGATAAAATTAGTAAATTTTCCCTATTTTATAGTAAGAGAAAATCTACCCTCAGATTTTACAGTAGAGAAAATCTACCCTCAGTAAGTCAGCCCCGGATCCAGGGGGTGGGCTTTGGGGCTTCAGCCCCGCCATCTGGGCCTCTGGTTATATATGATGCATAGGCCTCCAGGTAATATCTGATGACAGTTTGAGATAAAAGATTAAAATACATGTCGTAAAATCTCATTAGAATCGCCTCGCCGAGGCGATTCTAATGAGATATCACAGCATATATTTCAAGGCAAAAGGAACATTATCAAAAAGTCTCATCAGATTGATCCCTAATTATGTCATACATTTTAACCCCTCCCCCCCCCCCCACCCCCTCCTCGGCACCTCCCAGCCGCACCAGTTATCCAGAGCTCCACCAGTAAGTGGCGGTCTGGATCCGGGCCTGTAAGTTTCTTATTAAAGTGCTGCATCCGTTGTATAAAGGGCTGTATCTTTCCTTGTTGTTACAATGTTCTTACACTCCTTTTGTATCCCGAAGCAGTGTTTTCAGTCTAAATTGGCAAGAAGTCTTTAATGCAAGCAATCTTGCCCTGCCCCTTATGTGTGGTGGAATAGAAAAAAAACATATGAATGGGCATAGTTTATGAAATACAGACAGCCTTGAATATAGGCGGAAAGAAGAAACGCATTTTATTTTTTTATTGAGATTTCTTTCATTTGACAATAATGATCTTATATATTACTTATCAAATAATGATCCTGTATAAGGCTTACTAAATGTTCACATCTAACCCGAAGTGAAATAACATTACCTTTAACATATTTTTTTTCTCATGGAACAAGTCAATCTAAAGGCCTCTTAAAGGAGCTTGTCTTCGTCTTAACGTTATGACGTGTCAGGCCAAGGCAACATAGGACAGGCTAGTAAAGCCAGGCTATGCGTGTTACCAGACGGACGACGTTTGTCGGCATTTAAGGCAGATATGATCAAGAAGTACAGATATTTGCAAAACATTAAACTCGATACCCACATAAAAAGAAAATAATTATCATCTCATCTGAATAATTTATGTCTTGTTAAAGAACAAAGAATATGCAAATTAAACAATGCACCCAACGCTGAGATTATCATTCTAATCTTAAGACCTCAAGAAACACCAGTTGCGTATTGCACCAATACCTAGGCCTACATTGTTCTTAGTTTTATTTTGCAAGAATGAAAATTATTCGACCGTCATCTCAATCACCATAATTATCATGTTATAATCATAGAGACTATGCAGTGCGCTATTTCAGTAAACTTAGAAATTTCGCGGGTGCTTAGTTTTGCGAACTATTTTCAAGTGTATGGGTAAACTTTCATGTTTTCGGCCATTTTTACAAAGAGAGACAACTTGTTTTGCTTACTGTTTACTGCCCTTTAGGAAAACGTCCTTCCAAAATGGGGTCTGTACATAAAAGAAAGAATTTGCTCCAAGGGAAACAAATTCTTACCTTTAAGAGTATACCCTCAATGAGAAGGGAGACAACAAGGAAACTGGTAGAGTTGCTACACCTGATAGCGTATATATTCACCTTAAAGCAGAGCTCCAGATAAGAAGGGGTAACAGGGATAATTGAAAGATATTTTTTCTTATTTCTCAACGAAAACATATGTTGTGACCCCTCATTTGAACCGTCTCGAGACGGTTCTAATGATGACTTACAAAATATGTTTTATGGAAAAATAGTGATAATAATCCCTACATTATCTCTGTTACCCCCTCTAGCCCTTTTAAAGGAAATAGTCATGAAATATACTTAGTGTTATTTTATGTTTTAAAATGGCCATAACCATTCCACACGTTTTACCATGTAAACAGTCGAAATTTCGCAAAATCAGAACTTCCGTGAATATTTCTCGGTTTACAGTAAATCTTTTCTTGTGACTTGGCTCATATCAGGCGAAAAGACAGGAACACATGTGTTCTATCCATTAATGCGTAATTCAGTGCAAATGTCTATACATCATTCACACCTGCCTGCCCTGAATCATCCCAGGTGAGACGCTTCAATCCTCACATTTCGTAAGTTCCAGTGATCTCAGAAACTACGGATACTTAAGGTGTAAGGATACACCGCTAATGGTGATTACTCTTTCATGGTAGTACTCATATCTCTTGTCTAAGAAGGACTACCCTTAAAGGAAAGAATTTGCTCTCTCCGGAGAGCGAATTCTTTCCTTTAAGAGCAGTCCCTCGCAGAAGGGAGCCATTTATCAGAGAAACAAAATCTTGTTCCGATTAGATTTGTCTCCCTCATAAAAATGGCGCCCAACCAGGCAGGTGTATTCATACACCTTAACCAACCACTTGAGACCTGCCACAAGAAAAAAAAAAGTCCTTAAAGCATTTGTGAACACCTTTCACTCAAAATAACTTGCGTCAGTTTTCTTTCTTTCATTTCTGAAAATAGTCAGACTACGTGGATGTGCATGTATGTTCTGCATAGTTCCAGGAATTAATCAACGACATGCGTTTACTTGAGAACAGTTCTTATTACACTATCTACGAAGAAAACCTGTTCAATCTATTCTTGGAAATACATATTTGGCAATAAATTCTACGTGTTTACTCCTAACCCCAGGGGTCTACAAAGGGTCTTCTTTCCCTGAATTTTTCGAAAGCCGTGGCTCAATTGGGGCTGGGCATAAGATCTGTTAATCCGAGCCTTTTCTTTTCTTTTCTTTAACTTCATATTTGCCACTTACGATCGAAACGTCATTGCATACTTGGAGTAAAGTTTTGATTTAATCGGCCATCTGAATCAGCCAGTTTTGTTAATTTAATATTAGGGAAGCAGACAAGAAGTCACAACAGTCGTTTCCCATTGTAAATACTGCAGAAAAAGAGGGGGGGGGGGGGTGCACCCATACCCCTTAAGTTTTCCAACATATTTATGGCAAATGCAGTAGGATGTACTATCAAGATTTCATAACAGATACGGTATGTAAACAATGGATTTACTGTTATGTTTATACTGAAATATATAAAACCAATTAGGGGTCTAAGATGCTTTTAAAGTGGGATAAGATCTCGACCAAGTTTATGCCCTGTACACAGTGTAAACAGTCAAACTGACCACCGGTTTAAGGTGTATGGGTCAACTTATTATTTTTTTTTTTCATTTTTTATGAAGGAGTACAACTTAATTGACTTCCTCTTTGTTTCTCTGGATTCAAAATAGAGAGCATATTCTGTCTTTAAGGGGTTAATCCCCCACCCCACGGTCACCCCACAGAAGGAAAGCAAAAAAAAAGAAAATTGTAGAGTTGCTTCTCCCAAAAGTGTTCCCATTCACCTTAAGACAATTTTAGTATCTTCTTTTGTTGGCCAGTTTGTCCACGATCACACTGATAATTTAATGAATTTAAATAGTCACTGACCCTGCATAGGTCCCATTAATGATCTTATCACAGCCCCGAGCACAAGACAAGACCACACCTTACATTCCAGGTGTATTATTAACCTTTTTTTTTTTGACCAGTGGACTTGTCTATCCTTATCTTTTTCTAGTGCTAGGGGTTTCTGGCGTCGGTTTTCATTTTCATTGAAATTTGCATGGAAATTCCTGTAAGCGAATGGTCTACCCTGATCAAACGCCGCTGCACTGTTTGCATATGTCCAAAAAACGAGTTTCCAGTCTGAAAATAACTAAACATGATATGACAATGCCACACCTTGCACTCAGATGTCTTATTAAGGTACTTTTGAAGCTTACCTTAATAATACTTATTAAATGAATGTGGGGTGTGACCATTTGCCTGAAAGCTACATCTGCTATTCTTCAGCGCAGCAATATACAAGTAATAATGTTATTATTTCAGTTCCTGGAATAGTAAATGGCGATCCTGATTAAAATAATTGATATAATTCAGTTTAATGAAGAAAATTGTTGTTCCATCTGGTTATAGCCGAAAATAAGAAAGAAAGAAAAATGGGAAAAAAGAACTCACCAAACAATACGTATGAGAAAGTCAGCTACTCCGGAGAACACAAAATCATCAGTTCCAATATTCCACTTTCTTTTAAAAGCGACGAGGTGAGGCATAACTCCAAATTTTTAAATAACACTCACTCTGTGGAATCTTATATCCTGTATATCCCCTTATTTTCATAGTATTTTGATAATACTACGTGCTCATAAATTAAGATATCGCACAGTCACCATTGATATTGAATAGTGTCTTGTTTCTTAAAGGAATGTCATTTCTTTGTGACTTGCATTATGTGTATCTCAGGCAATTTATTATTTACAAAATAAAAAGTAAAACAGTTTTTCCCTGCTCTTCTGAATGGAGCTGCTCAGATTTTAATTAGTAAGAAGAAATATAATACATGTAAACATAGTATACATGGAGGTCTCCTATTAAATTTCATTTTCTTAAGTATCCAGATATGTTTCAACTATATTTAGAAAAGTGATCTTGGTTTATACGATACCCGTAGAAGTATTATGTTACAACATTGATCTTGTAGAAAACTCTCAACAAATTAAACTGGCATCGTAGTGAGCTTATTATCATGCACCGTGAATTTCCTAAGCATTGGGACACGTCGGACATGCCTGGGCGAATAGTGTAGGCCTAGATCAGACTGCTACTCCTCAGGAGCAGTCTGATCTAGGTCTGCACTGGCCGTCAATCCGGCGAGCTTTGTAAACATATCATCTCATAGTAAAATCTACTTGTTAAAATTTAAGAACAATTTCTACCCACCAGGCGCACAAGGTTGAATCAACCTTAAATCAACCTTGATTCAACGTCACGACGTTGAATCAAGTTTGATTCAAGGTTGATTCAATCTTGTGTGCCTGCTGGGTATACTTGGTAAAGTTGTCCCAATATTTAAGCAGTATGTGTACATTTCAATATGTTTAAAGGGAAACAACTTTTGTGACTTCCTGTTTGATTGCCCGAACTATGTATCTCTTCCAATATGTGATCTACTCTTAAGGGAAATAATTTGCTTCTGTGGAAGCATTTTTTTTTTCGATTCAGAGTTGACACCCACTAAAAAGGGAGGCAAGAATGGAAGTGACACAGTGCTTCCCCTGAAAGTATACCCATTCATCTTAAGATAATTAGGCTGATTCTCTTTAAAAAATATCTCTGTAGAATAGATTAATTCCTTCATGAACATATTTCAGAAATTCTTTCTTAAAGAATGAATCCAAGAATACTATTTTTTTTGTTTTTGTTTTGTTTTATCCAAAGGATTCTAACAGAATATACTCCATACCACTTGTAATAATAGGTCAATATATAATCAACATTCCTGTTCTTACGTTTTTGGAAACAAGGCAGTCTTTTATAAGTATAAGCTAACAAGAATTTGTTTACGATTTTTCTACACGCACCGAGTATTTAACCGGAACATTTGTAATATCATTGGTCTGTCACGTCTGTCTACTGGACTATCAAATACAAGGATGTCAAATTTTTTGCTATCCGTTACAGTCCTCAGATTATTTTAGAGCTGTCAGTATGAAGGCATTTACATGTAAATCCGCTGGCATTGTACTTTTTATGATTAGAACAGTCTAAGTAATGCATACTTATTCGAATATCCGTTTTGTATTTCGGGTCGAAACAGATCTCAAACATGTTCTGTATGTGAATTTCATTACAAACAAGTGAAGGTCTTATTTTAGAAAGCGAATTTTATTTTCTCTGAATAAGCTTGGCATTTTGACGAGAAAAGCTTTTGTCTCTATATAACATATTCTGTGGTCTTCATATGAACCACCTTTTGTCAAAGATTTACAGAAAATATCCCACAGGTATCACCACCTCACCACACCTCATAGCTGGAACTCTGACGTGCAGTGCAGTATACGGTGCATGGTTTGGATACATATTTAGGGGGTAGCGCTGCCATTTTCCCAGCCTTCCAATTATGAGTTTACTCTTAAAGGAAACACTTGCTTCTTTAGGAGCCCTTTATTAGAAGGGCTACATCGTTCAATGAGGAAGTCACAAAAGTTGTCTCCCTCTGTAAATTTGGCGAAAAAAAACATGGTGGTGCACTTAAACACCTTAGATAGCTTAGGTTCCAGGTAAGAGCTAAGTGACGTGGGTCTGTACGATATATCTTTATTTCCGACCAACACTCTACTTTATCGGTTTGATCTAGGTTGAAACAGATACCTACAACTGCTTAAGTTTATCATATTTAAATAGGATTAAGGGAATCAATGGTTAAAATTGTATAAATGTTTACTATAAATATTTTTTATAGGCGGACTTATATTATGAATCTTAAGATCAAGGATTAGCTAGATAGTCTTGTGAACATACGAACAGTCCGATCAGGATCTCCTATGAATGCCATTCCGCCAGTAAATGTTAATACACCGCCGACAAAAATGTCAATTTGTTCAAGTTTTGAGATAATGAAAGTAACTAGTTTAGGTGTCCCAATATTTAGGCCAGTTACGAGAAATTATCGTATTACAAAAGTTATTCCTGCAAACGATCAGGTTGCATTGTAAGAAGAAAACAGTAAAGCAAGATACTCAACTTCCTTGTTTTTTGTTTACATTCGAAGCGTCTTTAGGGTATGCTTAATGAGAAGTTGTATGTATGGTATGTATTGTTGACCTACAAGACATAAAAGTTTAAAAGTTTATCTCTGTCAATTGTATCAACTATCTCACAAAATATAGTTCTTAACTCCTGTGTACGACTTACTAACAAATATGCAGGAGATAAAAGACCTTTGAGTGCACCTCCATATTGGGGAAACCTTTCGTGATTTCTTATTTGCTCTCCTGGAAGAGGAAGCTCTTCCAAACTGAGGTCTACTCTTAGAGGAAACAGCTTGCTCCTTAGGGAGCAAATTCTTTCTTTCAAGAATGGTCTACTATTGAGGAGGCATAAATGAAAATGGCAAGTTCCTTCCCTTGAAAGTGAACCCCTGAAAGTGTAATGAGACTCAGAATCCCCTTATGTTGTAAGACTTAGTACTTGCGTGACACTACGCAGGATTCAATTCACGTAAACGTTTTCATACAAATTCTGCATAGTGCTAAAAAAATTCCATCTGGCACTAGGCAGTTTCCGTAGTATTCATGCTAATTAATAATAACGGTTGTTTTAACATTTCTAACACTGCTAGATGCATTCCTCTATGATTTTTCACTGACATTCTTTTACATGCAAGTGGTTGCTTAGTTTCTCTTACGAATGTAAGTCATTAATTGATTTGTTTTTCAGTGAGTCTTTAAATTCATAACATATCTAGAAACTTCCCACTGGACACACAAAGTTTATTCAACATTGAATCAACCTTGATTCAACGTCATGACGTTGAATCAAGGCTTTAATCAATGTTGATTCCATCTTGTGCGGGTTCAGACCTGTCGAAAGTGTATTCAAAAAGTAGTCAAGAAAGGGTTAATGGTCTCATGTCTTTTGTCTCACATTTCAAACGTGGGTGTCTATGTAAGGAAAGGGATCAGGGCGCCGGGATGGGCGAGTTGGGGTGGGGGTGTGTGGGAATGGGCATCAGAATTGCCACTTACATGTACCAAAATTGCTCCAACGTCACCTCCAAGTTACTTTTTAGCTTTACAAATCACATCTGCTTCTGCAGTATGGCCAGATCGAATGCCTAAACAGCGTGTTGTATCATTAGGCTACTTAAATCCATAGCGCAGCTATATTTATGTTATTAAGATCACTTTTTGTTTGACCTCATATTATATCCTGACACGGTAATGAACAAGCTCTGTGCGTTATGAAATGTTGTGCTCCCTGGTGTGCTTAACTAAATGACAAGCCGCTAGCAGTCAAAACAAATGTAACCAAAGTTAAGAATAACCCGCTTTTTTCTCGAATTGAATGAGAAATTTGACAGCTGTATCCTCACACATCTGGATTTTCACGACATGGATTATATGAATTCCTTCCCCAATGGAGGCAGGGGAGGGGGAGGAGGGGACGGGGTACCTTTGAGGGAAAAAACTTACTAAAAGAGAGCAAATTATTTCTTTGTCAGAGTAGGAGACGAGTACTTCAAGATAAGACAGACAGCCTTTGAAAGTGTATCCATTCACCTTAAGCGGCGCGTCGTGAGGAAACCTATCGTTTATAAGTTTCGCAGTTTAGTCAGGACATGCCCAGTTTAATTTTCGAGAGAACCGTGCTTGTTCGAATTAGCCTGCTCATAAATATGTGGCACATTTTAAATGCACCGTATCTAAAGAAAACACGGCACATAATATTTACGGGTGCAATCTTTTGCATCAGTCCGATTAATGTTCTCGAATAATTTCAGCCTGAATCAGAATTTCGTATTATTTTGGAATCAACGCGGTCGATCAGTGTAAGGGAAATCAAATTGAGCTTTTAACTATGTAGAGCCTGATCAGAAACCATGTTCTGTGGCGCTTGAGATGGGTTTCACTTATCTGCAAAGACCGCTATAATGAGTTAATCATGCCAGTGGGGAGGGTACAGGGACGGGCTTCCATACAGCCTGGCTGCTTACAGTGTACTGTACAGCCATAAAATGTTTTAAATGGCATATGACACTTTACACGTTTCCTATTTCGGGTCAGTAATTTAAAGACATATGCGACCTTTCCGCCATTTTGATGCATTTGCAAAAAATGAAAGTTATCCCAGAGTCAATATTTTATTATAACTGGGTAAGGGAATTGGTAAAGTTTGTGGTTTATATATCATTTTGGGCTCATTTTATTAGTTTGGGTTTAAAAATTCGCCATAAACGTAAGGAAAATAGTAATATAACGATTTTTGCATTTTTTATATTTATTCATCATGTGAGTAAGTTAAATGGCAACTTACTTACCAATATGATTTATTTCAATGCATATTATGCCTCTTTGTCGTATGCAAGCAAAATCCAAGTTATCTGGATGTGATACACTATCTTTTAAAGCTTTTTATATAAACGATTGCCACGTAATAAATGTGGGGGTAGGGGTAGAGTTTGTTCAAGTACGGTGACCCTTACTTTTAATTTTCTATTTGCTGAAAAGTTCGTCTCAGAAAAATAACATGTTTAGTTTAAACTTTATTTTATTTGAATAAACATTAATACAAAATGCATTTAAACACATTTCTAAACACAATATTTTATACAAATGGGATTCTGAAGAAAGTCAATTGACTTTTTTCAAATCTGTATCCCAATCTTGCAATAAAAGTAACGCTTATATAAAAAGTGATTTGAAATTACAATAGACAAAGTTGTTAATACAAACATGAAGAATCTTATGGTTTTACTATTATGCAATATGTATTTCAAAAGAAAACATTTCCATGTTTGGTGAGACTCTCAATGTATAGTGTTTTCTGTAAGGTCCAAAATACAGCGGACAGGAAGATACTTTTAAGGATTTTTCGGCCGGCGACTAAAAATGCCTTTGCAACATTTTGTTTCACCTCGAAATACAAGCTTTTGGGTGGTAGGAGTAACATTTCCTATATCAATCTGACTAGACAACGTAATTATAAGCTATATAAAAGTCATCATTTGACTGATAATAATACAAGGCTTGTTTGGTGCTTTTTTTTTCGTGAAAGCAGTCAAGGGTGGTATCTTTCCAGTTAAGATATTTTAAGATTTAATACGTTTTTATTTCAAGATTGATGAGCCAATATATGATATAGAATACATACGAAATTTTATGCAGTTTTCAAATGCAGGAAGTATTTGGTTGCATTTGCCTTTAAGAGAAGTTTTAACAAGAAATATCTTTTAAAAAAAGATAATCGGCTTAGATTAAATAGAAGTGTTTATTGTAATATATGTGTTTATTAAGAGTTGTCAGTAATTTTCTTGAGCCAGGTACATGTAAGATATCGAATGTACGGAGGCGCATGTTGATATGCATAGATTTGTTGTTGGTGTTTGGGTTTCGATTTCGGCAATGCTGTTGAATTTTGATTGGGTTCTGTCTGTCTTGCACATAACAATGAGGACTGGTTGGCTGACCGCCCCACATACAACCTTAAAAGTGTCGCAGTTCCAACACAACATCAACGATTAAGCCAGCAACAAGTAGGCCAAAAATAAATTTTTACTGTTTGTTTGCCCACCCAAAACCTCCCTACCCCCAAAATTTGTTTGGCCATTTGGGGCAGCATATATTTTTTTCTTTTTGTTAATGGGAAATTTACTGTCACCAACGTAACTAATAAGACAAACAGACCTGAGCAAACAGTGCAGGCTGTTACGAAATGGATCTAATCGTTCACTATGTCGTCGAGATTATTTTAATCCTTTCAATCAGTAAGGCTACAGTTTTTAGGGTAACTGTGGTAATAAAACATTTACGGAAATTGTGACTACGTTATGCATGGGTTGTTTGTGAATACCTCTCGTGGACAGCATATTGCATGATTTTAAGGTGAATACCTGCACGAGTCTTTTGATTGTGGAAAGCGCTTTGCATGATTTTAATGTGAGACGCATAGTATTTATACGCCTATCTTTTAATGAAAAGTTAGACGTGGCTGTTTAATTCTTGATGGATGTTATATTGTTGTGTGCCCAGATTCTGTGTTAAGACCTAGAAGGGTAAGATTTTATTATATTTATTTAGAATAGTTTGGCTAAGAATGAAAAATGTGACTTCTGATTGATATGGTATGATTATATGTGTCGACTGATTTGATTTTGTTGGCAGTGATCAGGCTGCGCATGTGTCGACCGATTTTGTTAGTAAGCATGCTGCGCATAATATTTGTATATTAGGAAGTTTTGTAAATTTCGGAAATAGTTTATATCACTGATGTTGGTTGCAATGGTGTGCGTCTATTTGACGTCCAGTGACGTCAGTTGCATTCATGTTATTCATGTGACGTCAGTTGCATTCATGTTATTGCGACGTCAGCACTTTTTATATTAGTTTCACGTATACGTGGCCTATAGAAGTAGATTGATTTGTAATGGAACTAATTTATATACTCGTGACGTCAATTGACGCCATAGCATGCACCGCATTAAGGGTTTTTTCCATAAGTTATAATGGTAGCATTTGGTCATCATGCGTTTGATTTGCCTTCATTAGACGGCGTCATATGGTATAACATCATTGATGTCATGATGTCAGATCAAACGTTATGATCCCAAATGTGTGAGAAACGCTTATTCAGCTATTATATTCTATGGCAAATGGTATTACGCTTAGTTTAAAGAAATGAATTAAAACATATGCGGGTTAGATTTTGGTCAATCAATTTAATGTAAATAGGACATTGTTTAGATTATTCATGTTTTATGTTTAGATTATTCATGTTTTATGTGGGGTATGTCATGGTAATGCCTGTTGACGTCAGTATACTTCTTGACAATGTTTGACGTCAGATCCTTTGACGCACATGCGTGGTAGGATCTACGTTTCTTCATTGGCGGAAGTGGTAAGCACACTTTTAGCTTTACATCGTGAGCGCGAGTCGTGTCTAGTGACACGGCTGGCGTGTGCACGTTATGCTCGGCATTCGCCGAGGGCGTTGTATGGTATTTCCAAGACAGGCCCACGTCTTACGTATTGTTATTATGTAGTTACAATGTATTAAGTGTAAGTTCGTTATTTTTAGGCACATCAAGTCCGGCAGTCAGCTGTTAGGGCTTAGAGCCACGTCTCACCTGGAGATTCGATTTACGTCTCCAGGTTAATACCAACCCGGGTAGAGGCAGTTTCAACGCCGTTTGTGCAAGGTTCCCAAGCAGAGGCGGGAAGCACAAAATGTAGGCGGAAGTGGTTAGCTCAGTTTTGCCAGATTCTGTGATAAGATCTGAAGGTCACATCAAGTGTGGGACAGTGTTCGTCCACTAAGGTGTGTTAATATATATAGACTGGTCCCTGGTACGATCCAGGGAGCGACCAGTATATAATCGTGCACGTGTAATTATAAGTTGGTGTTCCTCAGGATATATGGACTGGCCCATGACATGATCCAGGGAACGACGAAGTGAAGTCTACCAACATAAGGCCTTGTTTTTTTGTATGAGCTCAAACTAACGTTTTTTTGTTCTTTGTGTTTTCCTTTAGTTCATGGCGCTGAGCCGAGTACGGTGTTGACGTCAGACGGTAATCTATTTGCGTATTGTACGCAAATCGATTACAGATTTGAAACAAACACCTTACTTGGGCCAGCGACATGAACTGATACGTGTTGTATATTATTGTAATTGTGACAGTTGTAAATTGTATTGTTGTATATAGAATTTACATTATATATAAACTTAAAAAATTCTAACGTTGTTAGAGTTTCCTTGTTAGTGTATTACACTAGTAGATAACCCTTTAACCGGAAGTCACCCTCCGCCGTCCTGGCGACGCATAAGGCTCTGCACCCGTGTCGACCGTGTGTGAAACCTTCTGCGTAACATGGTGTCAGAAGTGGGATTTGACTTCTGGTTAATATCTGCCAGTGTAAGACATTGACAATATATACAGAATCTAGGCACAATTTTGTCAGACATTTTTTTTTATTATTATTGACTTTCTGATTGTTCTTTTCTAAGGTAACGTAAGGCTGTGAATTTTAGGGGAGCAATTTTGCCACTAAATTCTTAGTAAATGTAACCTACACTCAATTAAGGTCAACTATCCTTATTCCCTACGTGATGAAGTGCGATAGCCCATGCATTATTTTGTGATAAAATGTAACAGGTTGCATATCTGAGTGGGGAAACTGAGGTATATAGACCTGAATTGTCTTGGCACGGATGATACATATTTAGTTTTAAGGTCCGTTTGAGTACCTTGGCACTGCTGTTGCATGACAATCTGTTAGTTCATTAATTCAAACGTTTGTACGTGGTGTCGTAACCGTTACTGAGGTCCATTTTATGTCCTGATTTAGTAACGTAGGTCACTCGTAACGTTATATAATATCGTTACAATGAATTAAACCTAATAGCGGAATCTTAAGTTTGATTTACCGTTGGTATCTTATATGGTTTTGTAAGGTAGGACGTACAGTTGTCGTGTCAGTGTTAATACGTTGCGTTACATACGTTACGTTTGTATATCCGATACGCTAGATCAAGTTGGGCGTAATTGTATGTGGGTTATTTACGTCATCTAATTACGTCATCTAATAGTGAAAAGTAATTCTCGGCAAAGTCAACGTCAGTTTATGACGTCATTTCCGGTCTGTTATGAACGTAACTTTAATGGCTACGTCCAGATCGCGAGTATACTAATTAATCAACGTTTTAGTTGGATTAGTTCGTTATTATTATTGTTAACGTTTTAGTTAACGTGTGTGACTATAAGTGAACATCGGTTTCAGTTAAGTTAACGTGAGCATTACGTTAAGCGTCATGGATCAGTTAGTTAAGACGGGAAAAGAGTTAGGTTATGAGGGGCAGGCATTGCAGGAATTTGTAAAGCAACAGCAAGAGACTGAGAGGGCAGAAAGGCACGCGGTAAGGGCACTTGATAAAGCAAAGATTGTGCAGGCCGATAAAGACAGGGAAATTGAGTTAGCTAAGATCGCGGCGGAGAAAGAGAGGATCGCAGCGGAGAAAGAGAGGATCGCGCAGGCTGAAAAAGATAGGGAAGTTGAATTGGCTAAGATTGCGGCAGATAGGGAAATCGAGATGGCGCGGATTGAAAGTATAGAGCGGCAAGCCGAGAAAGATAGGGAAGCTAGGTTGTATCAAGTCGAAAGCGATAAGGAAGCAAAGTTGTCGAGCGAAGTTGAGTTAGAAAAGTTGAAGTATAGTTTTGAATTGCAGCAACGCGAGTTGAAGAATCAGATAGATTTGCAGAAGGTAACGTTTAGGGTTGAATTAGAAAAACAGAAGTCTGAAAAGTTAGCGCATGCGCGAGATCCCAAGTTACCGTATTTTGATGAAAGTAAGGACAAAATGGATAGTTACTTATCAAGGTTTGAGAAATACGCGACGGCGAATAAATGGGATAAAAACGTTTGGGCTGCATATTTAAGCGCATTACTTAAAGGTCGTGCGCTTGATGTCTATGATAGATTGTCTGTAGATGATGCAGCAGATTATGACAAGTTGAAAGATGCGTTGTTAAAGAATTTTGATATGACTGAACGCGGATTTAGGAAGAAATTTCGCTATGATAGGCCTGAAAAGTCCGAAACGTTTATTCAGTTTAGTAGTAGACTTAGGTCGTATCTTAATAAATGGTTAAAAATGGCGAAAGTAGACCAGTCTTACGAAGCTGTTTGCGATTTTTTCGCTAGAGATCAGTTTTTAGAATCTTGTAGTAAAGAACTGTATGTTCATTTGAAACCGAAAGCATTCACGAATCTAGGTGAGATGGCTAGGGAAGCAGATTTATTTGCAGAAGCACGTGGCGGTGTCTACGCTTGTGTTAATAAGGGGCAGCGTGATAGTAAGGGCGTAACTCAGAGTAGATCTGATAATAAGCCGAGTGCGAAGCCAGAGATAAAATGTAGTATTTGTGGTAAGGGACATTTAACATATAAATGTTTTAAGAATCCCGATAGGAAGCAAGCATATAGTGCGGAGGTAGGTGCAAGTGCAAGCGGGTATAGCGGAAGTAAGGGGAGCAGTTATGCACCGAAAGATGAGACACAAAGATCACAGAGTAAGAGCGATACTGTACAGACGAAGGGT
Source organism: Ctena decussata (assembly GCA_963989385.1). Lineage (NCBI taxonomy): Eukaryota > Metazoa > Mollusca > Bivalvia > Lucinida > Lucinidae > Ctena > Ctena decussata. The sequence continues at coordinate 4,274,477 of OZ022500.1, forward strand.
AGTAATTCAGATCGTGGCCGTGGTCGGGATTATTCCCGCGGACGTGGTCGGGGTGGCGGACATCAAATGAGCTTTTGTAAAACTACAATGAATAGGTCTCATGAAATTGAAGGTCTCTATAAGAGTAAGGAAGAAAGTCCACTAATCAATGATAACGTGGATAGGGAAGGTGTCTGTTACTTTTTAAGGTCGCGATTACCAACAGCGCAGGGTACGGTTAATGGTAAGACTGTTGTAGTTTTAAGGGACACAGGTTGTACTGGGTGTGTCGTTCGTAGAAACTTGGTTTCTAATGATCAGTTACTTGGTAGAGAATCTGATGTAACTTTGATTGATGAATCTACCCAAAGGTATCCCTTAGCAATGGTTGACATAGATTGTCCATTTTTCACAGGAAAAACTGAGGCATTGTGCATGGAAGATACATTGTATGACCTGGTTATTGGAAATATTGACGGGTCAAAACTTCCCGATATGTCCCATTTTGCAATGGCGGCAGTGACTAGGTCACAAGCTAAGCAAGGTGAAGAGGTCTATAGGAAACTTAAAGTTCCTGATCAAATTATTGCTAGTGATAAGGAGGCATTGAAGCAGGCCCAAGTTGTTGACCCTAAATTGAATGGCATAAGGCAAAGAGTGGAATCTGGGAATGTGACGATTAGTCGTGGATTGAACCGGGGTGAAACTAAGTTTATTCGAAAGAGAGATTTATTGTATAGGCAGTTTACTAAGGGAAACAAGGTCACTTTGCAACTTATTATCCCTGAAGGTTTTCGTGAAAAGGTGTTAAGATTGGCGCACGAAACCTTGATGTCAGGTCATTTGGGCATAAAGAAAACTATGGATAGAGTGTTAACTGAGTTCTTTTGGCCTGGAATTTGTGGTGATGTGGCAAGGTTTTGTAAATCTTGTGACATATGTCAAAGGACTATTCAAAAAGGTCGTGTCACTAAGGTTCCTTTAGGAAAGTTGCCACAGATTGACACACCATTTAAACGAGTCGCTGTTGATATAGTTGGACCGATAGAACCTCGTTCTGACAGGAAATCCCGCTATATTTTAACAATGATAGACTATGCGACGAGATATCCCGAGGCGGTAGCGTTACCCGGCATTGAAACGGAACGCGTAGCCGAAGCGTTAGTTGAGATGTTTAGTAGAGTTGGCATACCTGATGAAATGTTAACAGATTGCGGAAGTCAGTTTACTGCTGAAGTTATGAAAGAAGTAAGCAGGCTGTTATCACTCCAGCAGTTAACCACGACGCCGTATCATCCTATCTGCAACGGTCTCGTAGAGCGTTTTCACGCGACGTTGAAGCAAATGCTACGTAGGATGTGCGCAGAACGTCCAAAAGACTGGGATAAATATCTCCCAGCACTGCTGTTTGCAATAAGGGAGGTTCCGCAGGAGTCATTAGGGTTTTCTCCGTTCGAACTGTTATACGGACGTAACGTTAAGGGCCCTATGGCTATATTACGTGAATTATGGTCTGAAGAGGTACAGGATGAGCAGGTTCTGTCTACGTACCAGTACGTCATTGAGTTGAGAGAACGGTTAGAGCAGACGTGTAAGTTAGCACATGATAATTTACGGAAAGTACAAGTAAAGCAAAAGGCTTATTATGACAAACGCGCTAGGTCGCGTAAATTTAACGTGGGAGATAAAGTACTGTTATTACTGCCAACTGACAGTAATAAACTGTTATTGCAGTGGAAGGGTCCATATGAAGTAGTAGAGGTGGTGAATAGAATGGACTATAAAATCGACGTCAATGGTGTCGTGAGTACATATCATGCTAATATGCTGAAACAGTATGTCGAACGTCGTACTGTGCCGTCACATTGTTTATTGTCGACTGAGACTACAGAGTCGGTTGATGACGATGGTAGTGATGAATTTTCTCTTGATGATTGTGCTTTTCCGACAGCTAAAGAGCCGGAAACTTATAACGACGTCAGTATTTCAGATACGTTAACGTCAGAACAACGTATGGAGGTTGAAGCGTTGATTAAACAGTACCCGGATGTACTATCAAGTTTACCCGGTCGAACTGATCAAATACAGCACGATATCAAACTACTCACGTCAGAACCCATACGGACGAAGGGTTATTCTATCCCGTATAAGACGCGTAACGTCATGGAGACGGAGATACAGGATATGTTGGATTTAGGGGTAATCGAGCCGTCGATTTCACCGTATTCATCTCCTGTTGTCCTAGTTCCGAAGAAAGACGGATCAGTTAGATTCTGTATCGACTTCCGGAAGCTTAACAAAGTGACGGAATTCGATGCAGAACCTATGCCAAATATGGAGGAGGTTATCAATAAAATGTCGGGACATAGATTCTTTACAAAGATGGACCTGAGTAAGGGTTATTGGCAAGTCAGTCTTACTGAAAGGTCTAAACCTTTGACGGCATTTGAAACGCCTAAGGGTTTATTCCAGTTTAAAACTATGCCCTTCGGTTTGGTCAATTCGGGAGCCTCATTTTGTAGGTTAATGCGAATCATATTGTCCAATCTCCCAAATGTTGACAGCTTTGTTGATGACATGTGGATATTTACTGAAACATGGATTGATCATGTGACGTCATTACGTCAAGTGTTAGATCGGCTCAGGTCGGCCAAATTGACGGCAAAACCATCTAAATGCATGATCGGATATGGCAGTATCGAGTGCCTTGGTCACAATATCGTCGGACAGACGGTACGACCGCAAGAGGACAAGATACAGGCTATCAGAGATGCTCCTCGTCCATGTACGAAAAGACAAATTAAATCTTTTCTGGGATTAGCTGGGTTTTACCGTCGTTTTATCCCAAATTTTTCATCCATAGCTTCTCCTCTGACTGATTTGACTAAACGGGATAGACCTAATTCTATCAAAGATTGGCAAGATCAGCATGAAAGGGCATTTCAAACCCTGAAGAGTAGGCTCACGTCTAGTCCTATTCTTCGCTTACCTGTTTTTCAAGACGGTAACCCGTTTGTACTCCGAACAGATGCTTCAGACGTTGGTCTTGGAGCTATTTTGCTTCAGGAGTTCGAAGGTGAAGGTCGTTTGCCGATTGCTTATGCTAGCAAGAAATTGTTACCTCGGGAAAAGAACTACTCTGTAATTGAGAAGGAATGTTTGGGTATTATCTGGGGTGTTGAGAAATTTCGTAAGTACCTGTATGGGGCGGAGTTCCTACTTGAAACTGACCACAAACCTTTGTCTTATATGCAGACAGCTAAGGTGCTCAATCCCCGAATCATGCGTTGGGCCATGAAATTACAGCCGTACAGATTCAGGATCGTTGCTATCCGCGGTCAAGATAATTTGGGGGCGGACTACCTTAGTAGATAGTTTGGCCACGTTATGCATCGCACCGTTGTTGTGTATATAGCTAGTTTTCCAGTTTTGACATAGCCTACGATTCGATCGCATTTCGTACTATTTCAGAAAAGAAACATTATTATGTTTTTTTCTCCCTAAGGGGAAACCTATGTTACGAAATGGATCTAATCGTTCACTATGTCGTCGAGATTATTTTAATCCTTTCAATCAGTAAGGCTACAGTTTTTAGGGTAACTGTGGTAATAAAACATTTACGGAAATTGTGACTACGTTATGCATGGGTTGTTTGTGAATACCTCTCGTGGACAGCATATTGCATGATTTTAAGGTGAATACCTGCACGAGTCTTTTGATTGTGGAAAGCGCTTTGCATGATTTTAATGTGAGACGCATAGTATTTATACGCCTATCTTTTAATGAAAAGTTAGACGTGGCTGTTTAATTCTTGATGGATGTTATATTGTTGTGTGCCCAGATTCTGTGTTAAGACCTAGAAGGGTAAGATTTTATTATATTTATTTAGAATAGTTTGGCTAAGAATGAAAAATGTGACTTCTGATTGATATGGTATGATTATATGTGTCGACTGATTTGATTTTGTTGGCAGTGATCAGGCTGCGCATGTGTCGACCGATTTTGTTAGTAAGCATGCTGCGCATAATATTTGTATATTAGGAAGTTTTGTAAATTTCGGAAATAGTTTATATCACTGATGTTGGTTGCAATGGTGTGCGTCTATTTGACGTCCAGTGACGTCAGTTGCATTCATGTTATTCATGTGACGTCAGTTGCATTCATGTTATTGCGACGTCAGCACTTTTTATATTAGTTTCACGTATACGTGGCCTATAGAAGTAGATTGATTTGTAATGGAACTAATTTATATACTCGTGACGTCAATTGACGCCATAGCATGCACCGCATTAAGGGTTTTTTCCATAAGTTATAATGGTAGCATTTGGTCATCATGCGTTTGATTTGCCTTCATTAGACGGCGTCATATGGTATAACATCATTGATGTCATGATGTCAGATCAAACGTTATGATCCCAAATGTGTGAGAAACGCTTATTCAGCTATTATATTCTATGGCAAATGGTATTACGCTTAGTTTAAAGAAATGAATTAAAACATATGCGGGTTAGATTTTGGTCAATCAATTTAATGTAAATAGGACATTGTTTAGATTATTCATGTTTTATGTTTAGATTATTCATGTTTTATGTGGGGTATGTCATGGTAATGCCTGTTGACGTCAGTATACTTCTTGACAATGTTTGACGTCAGATCCTTTGACGCACATGCGTGGTAGGATCTACGTTTCTTCATTGGCGGAAGTGGTAAGCACACTTTTAGCTTTACATCGTGAGCGCGAGTCGTGTCTAGTGACACGGCTGGCGTGTGCACGTTATGCTCGGCATTCGCCGAGGGCGTTGTATGGTATTTCCAAGACAGGCCCACGTCTTACGTATTGTTATTATGTAGTTACAATGTATTAAGTGTAAGTTCGTTATTTTTAGGCACATCAAGTCCGGCAGTCAGCTGTTAGGGCTTAGAGCCACGTCTCACCTGGAGATTCGATTTACGTCTCCAGGTTAATACCAACCCGGGTAGAGGCAGTTTCAACGCCGTTTGTGCAAGGTTCCCAAGCAGAGGCGGGAAGCACAAAATGTAGGCGGAAGTGGTTAGCTCAGTTTTGCCAGATTCTGTGATAAGATCTGAAGGTCACATCAAGTGTGGGACAGTGTTCGTCCACTAAGGTGTGTTAATATATATAGACTGGTCCCTGGTACGATCCAGGGAGCGACCAGTATATAATCGTGCACGTGTAATTATAAGTTGGTGTTCCTCAGGATATATGGACTGGCCCATGACATGATCCAGGGAACGACGAAGTGAAGTCTACCAACATAAGGCCTTGTTTTTTTGTATGAGCTCAAACTAACGTTTTTTTGTTCTTTGTGTTTTCCTTTAGTTCATGGCGCTGAGCCGAGTACGGTGTTGACGTCAGACGGTAATCTATTTGCGTATTGTACGCAAATCGATTACAGATTTGAAACAAACACCTTACTTGGGCCAGCGACATGAACTGATACGTGTTGTATATTATTGTAATTGTGACAGTTGTAAATTGTATTGTTGTATATAGAATTTACATTATATATAAACTTAAAAAATTCTAACGTTGTTAGAGTTTCCTTGTTAGTGTATTACACTAGTAGATAACCCTTTAACCGGAAGTCACCCTCCGCCGTCCTGGCGACGCATAAGGCTCTGCACCCGTGTCGACCGTGTGTGAAACCTTCTGCGTAACACAGGCCCAGATCAGACACCTGGAGAGCAGTCTGATCTGGGTCTACACTGGTTGCCTTTCCGCTAGCACATCATAGGTACTCCATTTATGGGTAAATTAGGTTTGTTCATCTTGTAGGATGTTGTTATCTTCGTATGTCATATGGGTAATTAATATGATATTTTAACATGTTATGCAGTATTCTGGCTGCTTTTGTGCTTTGGAGGAATAAAAAAGCCGACCTACCTACCCTAAGAAATTATCCTTGGTCGACAAATGCAAACAAAATATTTTTTATGCTTGGCCTTACTTAATTTCATCTTCGATTTCTGTGCCATTTTGACAAAATATGTAGATTCACCACGGCACGGTTTATATGCCAACAGTCAAATGAAATTGAGAGTAGGAAGAGAAAACGAAAGTAAGCTACTTACATCGAAACCTCGGGTGTATTTATACTGGCCAATTAAATACTTTAAAATGTAGGTCAATAGTTAGGTTATACGGCTAAAGCCGAAAAAATCCCTAAAGTCAAATCTTGACCCGTAGCTGACTAGTTATTCGGAATTATTTGTCGTAGACATATGAGAGCATGCATGACCTGCATCCGGGTTTTTATTGTATGGGGGATAATAAACACAATCTACCATTTGTGAAAAGAAACAGTTTTAAAATGACGTTTTATGAATATAAACTTTATTTTGGCTTCGTTTCCTTTTTAATTTAATCGCCGTTATTTGCGGATAGACGTGTTTTATTCAATAATAACGAATGACGAAAAGTGTATTTGCAAATTTCATGACCCGTTTGAGCAGCCGTAAATCAGGCGCATTCGAGTTTTCCAATCGTGTATTTAAAGGTCTAGTATGAAAGCCATAACCGCGCCGCGCTTCCGATCTGCCGCGCCAGAAATCAGTTTTCTTTAACAACTGATGTATTTCTAACTAAAATTACAAGGAAACAAACAGTGCTTCCACTAGTGGAAGTCTGGGGGTCTGTGACTTCTAAAACTGAATGCCAGGAAGTCAGTGACTTCCAATTTTTATCATAACCTACCATTTATAAAGTGACTATTGACTTAAATAATGAGTTAAATTTGTTGTAATAATGGTATTTCACCCATTAATGAAGGAGAAAGCAATATACATGTAAATATGGACATTCTGGAAGAAACCAAGTCTATCCTTCAGCATGACTTCCAAATGACAAACCTTGGAAGTCATATGACCTCCTGATTTTGATGGTTAGTGCTAGCACTGAACAAAATACAATGAGAACAAAAAAACTACTTTTCGAAGCTGAACAATAAATCAGACATACCCCTTATCTTTTTGAATTTGTATGCTAAGTCATCATAAAATTCTGGTTCCGATAGGCCTTCATGTGAAAGCGATTTTAACCTGACATTGAGTTTTGAAACCAATTCATTGCATCGGCGATAAAATTTTCTAGATAAGGAATTATTTCGATGCAGGCTTATCTTGATACTCATTCGCTCAATTGCACACACGCTCACTCACTCACAAACTCACGAATTCACTCCCTTAGCAATTGGGCCAAACGAAGTCAGGGAAAATCATGAAAATATGAAGCAGAAAAAGCTAAGAAATAGACTTTTAATAAGTGTTCCCCCGGTTACAGCTAGCTCCTGGTGAGGTATCGGTATTTTTGCAGTTCAGTCATGCCATTAAATCTTACTGGTGGCAAATAAACTAGGATATTGAAGTTGTATGAAAATGAGTAAGGAAAACATCAGTTTTGGCCATGGTGCCGCATGGTTATATATCTATGCGCCAGTCATTTTTATCCACACACCCCACCTACAGAAATGGAATTTTTACAGTTCAGAGACCTGTGATGATTAGCTGATGGTAATAACCTTGCTCTTATTTCGACCCTATACTACAGAAAATCTCACAGGGTAAAGGACCCCAATCTTAAAACTCCGGCACTATGGAAACAATTAAAATATAATTGCCCTGCACCTTGGTCCGGCTATCCCAGCGCCATTGTATTATTGTAAGCCCGGAATGTCCCGTTACCATAGTCTAGCTGCAGTTGCAGTTATCCGTTGAAGGATTATTGGGTTGCCCTTTATATTAATTCATGTTTTGTCCACCATTTTGAAGGACTTCTTATTAAATCAACAACCCAACAAACTCTATTCGTTTATTGTGTTTCCGTTCATTCCTGGCGCAGCCCATCTTCGTAGGTTGGGGCGAGGATGCAAATGACAGCAGGCCGAATTGACCCGGACGAGTTGAATGCAGGCCGAGTTGACCCAGGAGCCGTGAAGACCCCAGGCTTACAGAAAGCAGGCCGAGTTGACCCGCTTCTTCCATGACATACTATCGTCAGACAATAGTTGTAATCGAACTCGACCAAGGCTGATCACGATAATCCTCACTCGGGTATTCATGTTTTGTCCTTGAACAAGACACATTTACTTTACAAAAGTACTGATAATACCCAGGAAGCGGTGGATCCGTCCTGACATGACTAAAAAGTTGTTCTTTAAAAACGAATTTCATCTTCGACAATAATCTTTTTTAAAGATGTTTCTTGTTCTAGATGAATTGTTTGTTCATGGTGTATGTTTAATATCTACGAACAGAATAGTATGTGAGATGTCACGACATAATATTTGAGAGAGAGAGAGAGAGAGAGATTTACGAAATATCAATTCGAATAAATTAAATAGATAAACAAAAATAAGTGCACGTATGACATGTATGATAGAATATAAAATGCTGAATAAAGCTCATTACAAGCAAGTGTTGTAAAGTAGTATTAGAAGTAGTAATACTTTTCATTATACATGTATTTGCAAAATAGTAGTAGACGTAGTAATAATGTTCATTATCTATATGTTGCAAACTAGTAGTAACGTTAGTATTTGTATTGATACCAGTAATAGTACAACTATAATACAGTATTTTTTATTCTAGATCCACTATCATTCAGAAACCAAAAGCAATAAGAGTCAATTTGACACGTCAGTGGCGGAGTATTATGTTATCAAGCTTGCTGTCCGTGTATCTTTCTGTCAATGCGTTCGTTCGTACCTACGCTCGTTCTACCTTCCATACTTTGTCCCCGTACGATTATTTGAGCACATTTATGCATTTGTGGATTTCATTCAGATTTTGCATAGTCGTTTGAGCCAAATACCCGCTTGGAAATTTCCATTATAGGTAGTTTTTGGTCTGTAGTTTCTCTACTTTTGGGACTATCGTACTGAAATTTACACACACACACACATACACACACACACACACACACACACACAAAACACTGAAGAAACATATGCTTTCTGTTATAATTAAAAGTTTGTCTTTCAGGGTTATCTGTCCCCGAACTGGGGTTTTATAAAAGTATAAATACATAGAAATAATCCAAATAAACATGATACAATCATAGTTCACAGATGATCAGTTGATTTGTTGGTTGTATTGGCTTACAGACCTTTGAAGCCAGTATTTCAGTCTGTATCGAGCCTTATTCCAGAGAGAGAGAGAGAGAGAGAGAGAGAGAGAGAGAGAGAGAGAAATCCATCATCCCGCACAGCAGACCTTACCCTACCATAAGCTAATGTAGGACGCCCCAGTGCCAAAAGGTTGAAGAAAAAAAGCTTAATATGCCTCCCTCAGCCTCTGGAGGCTCTAGATGAAATTTGGATACAATTTGCTCAGTGGCTTTAGAGGAGATGTTTGAAATTGTCGAAATATGAGAGTCCAGGGTCAAAGGTCAAAGAATCGCCTGGACCTTTTGTACTCGCAAATCTTCGTGTAGTCAGTAAAATAACTGTATTTACCAATTTTAGGCCTAAACCTTCAAAACTTTCCATGAAATCTTATATTCTAGCATTTTCTTCTATTTGACCTTGCCGTAAAAAGGTCAATGTCAACCCAAGGTCATCATTGAACAATCTTGGGAGGAATTGAGTATCTGACGCTGGGTACCAAGTGTCAAGGCCATTGGTCAATTGGTGCTGGAGAAGAAGATTTTTAAAGGTTTTGACCATATATGGGCGTGGCGGCCATGTTGGTCATGTGGCCTTGACTGTTTGAACAATATTTTCGTTCCCTGAAGCCCTGAAGGCACTATATGAAATTTGGTTACAATTGGCCCAGTGGCTTTCGAGGAGACGTTTGAAATTGTCGAAATATGAGAGACCTGGTTAAAAGGTCAAAGAATGACCTTGACCTCTTGTCCCCACAAATTTCCATGTACTCATTAAGATGACCGTTTATACAAAGTTTTTGGCCAAACTCTTCAACAAATATCACGAGATCTTATGTTCTAGCATTTTCCCATATGGAAGCACCAGACTTAACCGTAAAAAATGCCAAGCTCATCAATTAAACTATCTTGGTGTACCAAATTGTACATACCAAAGTTTCAAGGCCATCGGACCATTGGTTCTGGAGAAGAAGATTTTTTAAGGTTTTTACCATATATGGGCGTGGCGGCCATGTTGGTCATTTGGCATTGACCCTTTGAACAATATTTTCGTTCCCTGAAGGCACTATATGAAATTTGGTTACAAATGGCCCAGTGGCTTCCGAGAAGAAGTCGTTTGAAAATTGTGTGCGGACAGCGACGGACGACGGAGCCTCCCTATCATATAAGCTCCCTATGTGCCGCTGGCTCAGGCGAGTTAAAAATCTGCAAATGTCTTCATTTCAACACATTTGGTTTTGTTTAAATCTACTGGAATAAAACATAACCTGATCCATGCAGGCACACTGCATTGCAATACAATTGAATCAACATACATTCAACGTCGTGACAGAATCAATGTTGATTCAGTGTTGCTTCAACCATGAGTGCCCACCGGGATTGCTTAACTGTGTTTTTTTTTCTCGGATGTGTTAACTTGTGTGTGAGGTAAATATGCCCTACTTGGCTGTAGCACAAACTGGGTTCGAGGTTATAAAACTTGAGAATAATCTCAAACTCAAAATAAAGCACACTGATTGGCTGCTTCCTAGCATGTGCTCCGAAGCATCCAATCAGTGTGCTTTATTTTGAGTTTGAGAATGTACTCAAGTTTTATAACCTCAGGGCCAGAGCACCAGTGTTTGTATTTTATACCGAAGGACTTTTAAAATTCATTAGTCTCTACGTGCGCCTTTTTGAAGAACACTTTAAAGAGATAATGCTAATTAATGCAATGATTTGAATAGTCGTAGACGAATGATAAGATGAGAGATTGTCTGGACTTGAGCTCGTATGTGAGAGGCTAAATCACATCGACTCCCGCAGTTAACCGAGCCTTTCGGACGAGTACCATGTCGTATGTTTTAAATGGAAGTGTACGGGAGATAATTCTTGAGAGATAGCGAATGGATTATCGACCGTGTGAGCTCCACCATTATCGGTGTTCATCCTGCACAGTACGAGACATTCGGTGTGATATAGTTTTTGATTCGGTGTAATATAATTTTTGATTGTAGACATAACTTGATTTTCTCCCGAGACCAGATGTAAACTTATCTTCTCCACATCCTTTGCTAAAAATATACCCCCACCCCCACACTCTCCTCCCCGACCTTCCTTTCCAAAAACATTTACTTTACACATACCTATTAGTTTAAATGTCAGCTTCACCAGTACAAGTATACAATTGCAAGCAACATGTGCCTTTTACATGTACCAGTAATGAATGTCTAATATAGCCAAATGAATTAATAAGATAGTGAGTTAAATTTAATATTCTGTATAGTAAAAACATATGAGAACTTGGAATCTTTCCATAGCAACACATGCCATATCGATACTTCCACGAACGTGAGCACCGTTGCTACAAAGACTGTCTTAAGGTGAATGGATAGACCTCCAGTTTTGTTTTTTTTGTACGAGACTTCTTTCTAGCTTTATTTAGTATTGGCTTCCCTGTTAGAAAAGCCTCTTCTCAAAAAGGTTCTACTTTTAAAGGAAAGAATTTGCTCCTGGGGAAGCAAATTCTTTCCTTGAAAATTAGACTCCTATTAAGAAGATAAGGTGGGAAGCAAACACGGAGAAGGAAGATATGCCTACCCTTAAAGTGCGCCCATTGATCATAAGGGAAATGCGAGCTGCTGGTCATAGCTATAGCAGCTGGATTGATTTTGCAATCTACAATGCAGATTTGTTCTCTTTGCAAATCTACTACGCTAGCGAGACTGCGCACGTGCGCAGGAGAGGCGGGGCGTGCCCAGTTCGTATTTAAACTCGGAGACAGGTGTCTCACGACGCATGCTAAATAGTCAGGACGCTGAAGCCGAAAAAAAAACAACTTTAATGCTCCGGCGATTCGAAAGGAAATTCTTACCAAATGTGATAAGCACAACATTTAGGCTTTATGATAGGGTATGATGTGGTCACTGAAATAGGATCCCGTGCTTTTAATGACCTCTTTTTTACCCCTACCCCTTTTTACCTTAATTTGCTCAAAATGAAAATGCTGTAATGCTGTCCATTTAGAGGTGCACTAAAGTTTTCTGAATAATTCATGAAATGGCGTATTTGTGTGCAGACTATCAGTTTCTATATTAATTTACAAAGTGCATACTTAAAATATTAAGAAAACCGGTGTATACACATATTTACACAAGGATAATCATCCTACCAATTGTTGGTGTTTGAAGGTACTAAATTTCATTTTAAATCGCTATCTTCTAGATTCTCATCAAAATGCGCATAGAATTACAGGGCAACTGACTCGTAAAATATCCAATAATAATGACACTGCACTCTTTACTCCATAAAACATTTCTCTTTGGAGTCTAACCAACACCGTGGATCCCGTTTTCCTCAGACGTTCATTTCTTTAAAATATGTACAATTTGAAAATTTTGCCGTATTGTGCAGTTTTGACAAGAAAACCAGCCCTAACACTTCTGGGTCTGCAAAGAATTCGAACAACGTACGCATTCACATTAACAAACCCTTTGATCACTGGCGTTTGTCTGTTACAGCTCGATCGTTACATACGTTACTTAATATAATTTTGTTAAAAAAATAATGAATGAAGAGGATTCAGAAGGTATATAAAGATGTAGAATACAAAAAAGGATCATATTTGTTTTACTGCATTAGAGTATAGTTACTATAATTTGTAAAAAAAAGTTTGGAAAAGCTTTTCATAGCAAATATTACAAATTATATATGTTACTCATGAAACGAAAAAAAATAAATAAAATGAAATAATATTTCAACTTTAAATCATTTCTTCGTTCAAATATGTTTTCGAAAATAGTGTTTTTAAACTCTGCAGTCCATTGTCTTAAAAGCTAATTTAGTACTTTTACAAAATGAAGTTTTATACTTCTGTATGTATTCTCTGCTCTTGAGGGAACTTTTTAAGATTTTAATTTTACCTCACTGCAGCTGGTGTTGTGCCGTGTGGCGGCCGTAAAACGTCTCCCCGTACATCATCCATAGTGCAGATTATATTTTATTTACATCCTTTGAGATCAGAGGATAGATTCTGAGAAATCAAAAATTTTAGACCGATTTAGACTACCGTTCTAGATCATCGTCTTTTATATTATTTGGATCCATTTGAAATTAATCAGTCTTTGAATCGACTGTCAAATAAAAATTAGAAATTACAGTATGCTTTTTTCTGGTTTCGTCACCAGATATTGTCAGGGTCACTGACGAGACTTTATTAGTCGAAACTACGTAGTCTGGCCCATGTTCCTACTTCTGTATGTATTCTCTGCTCTTGAAGGAACTTTTTAAGATTTTAATTATACATGTAATTGGTATTTAGTGTTTAAATGAAGTATTTTGACAGCATCTGTACGTATGTTAAGTTGGATTGGCACTGATGTAAATGGTGGAAGTATCAAAGTTGAAAAAGACAATGTACTAATGAGTATTTGCACTTACTTACAGGCGAAAAAATGAACGGCATTCAAAGTTATTTTCAAACAAGAACCAAACGTCATGGTTTGAAGAGTAATTACAACGTAAACTACTTTAATATCAAAGAAGCTATCAAGTTATATGCATATGGTAGATATTAGCAGAGTTGTGGGATCACTGTTTTCTCCAGTATGGGGTTAAAACCCTTTTGAAGAGCGTTATTTTGCAAGTTCGTACGTCTTTCCAGAGAATAAAACTCGTTTACCTCTTGACTATCTTAATTTGTTTCTTGTTTTTTTGTTACAGTGTATTTATTAGATATGCATGCACACCCAAGTTAACGTATATGAGATGTAGAAAACGTACATAGAAAAATGTAAATAAAATTACCCAAAAAATGCCACAATTAGCAAACATCGCCCACACAAGACACCGAAAGAAGATGGTAAACATGTATACGGCAAAACGGAACAGCACATCTTTGGTAACAGACACTCCATTACAACACAGAGGAACTGTAAATAAGTAAGCATAAAAAACAATACCATTTAGGACATCTATTTTACCTATCTTCTATTTTAAACCACAAAACAAAATAGGAAGCACAGAGGACAGCTATACAGGCGACCACATGGCAAGAAAACCAACCAACGCGATTTGCATGTAGAAGTTTTCATATTTCTATAGGTGTATACCATGATTTGTCCGCCTGTATGAGGAGATAATCCACGAGCTTTAGCGAGTGGATTATCTCACGTACAGGGGGACAAACCATGGTTTAACTATTTTTTATCACCCTTACCAGTGTAGACCTTTCTCATTGCGAAATATTTCATACTAAAGTTGGCATTTTCTGGTAAGGGTGGTATAAACAGTAATCTAATAAACAGTAATAAACAGTAATCTAATACATAATGTACCAGGGGCTTAAACTAGTTTTATGCGTGCAACCTCACACTTCCTTTGATGCAGCTCCAATAATACGTAGGTATTGAGCAAAAACATGGATGTTCTAGATATTAGAATACGCAACAAAAAATGAAGTTTCAAACGACTCAGTCAACAGTCATCATATGTATATCACGTATATAAAAGAAGAAATAAAACCATCAGCACAGAATTCAGTATCCGAATAAGTAAGTAAAATGAAAGATTCTTAATAAACATCTAGTATTACTCAATGTAAAATCTTGCCTATCGTAGACTTAACTGCTTGAAACATGTCGAATCATTGTGTTCTGCATTGGCTATACCAGGTGAATACTTTTCTAAGAAATCTAACAATATGCCGGAAAACTTCGATATATGAAGAATATATAGCCATAGATACTACAGCCATTGATTATATTTAAAAGTAGTGGGTGAACATGCCACCATGAAAGTAAATAAATGAGAAAACGAGATTGTTAGAGGTATTAAACTTTCATCTGTTTGGCAGGAACCTGAATGGACGTTATACTGTGCTTCATAATTGTAATTTGAACATGTTTCATTCAGAATCAAACGATAATAATTGTTTTTGAATAAGCTGCTTTCAACGCTTCAATGTCTGCATGCCTCAAGCTTTAGTCTGTAGAATCAACTTTGTGTATTCAAACTGTATACCTTTATCATTATTGAGCATAAAAGCGTAACAATAAAACACGAAAGATTTTATGAATAAAATATTATGATACTTCATTCCATCTCAACTTAAATTTAAGACAAAGTCTAAAATTGAACTTGAATAACGTATTCGACCGTTAATTACGTAAAGAAACTGTCAGTGTTTCAATTAGGTACCCAGGTTTACTTGCTGAAATGTTATCAACGTTACCGGTTTGTAGCGCTCTCATCAGTTAAAAGGCAAACTATTATAATATTCTTGTGACGAATTAACGAGAGAAGGAATTTACCATTATTTATAAGATGTCCCATCATCAGTCTATTCAGGAGTTTTGTCAGTGTTAAAGGTAATGGGATGGGTAATTCACATTATTTGCCACATTATTCGTACATGGTATTATCTGCATTCAAAGTATTACAAAATGATACATTATACTTACAGTCGGACGGCGAGTAGTTGACCGGAGGCTGTGAAAATACATTATCTCAATGTGTAGAGTTTCGGCAGTGAAAATTTGATTAGCAGTAATATTAACTAATAAGAAGTTTACATGTTTCCGTTGTTGTACTACCAAGCGTATGATGTATCACCATCTTTAGGGACTTTTTTAAATTTATCAAAAAGGTCAATGCAATGAAATATCGTAATTTATTGATATAACTGGGCTGTTTTTTCTTATTTTAACTTAAATTTTCACTTGAGCATTGTCGTTTTTATTGGTAACGAAAAACACCTCCATTCAAGTCTCATAAAAGAATGCGTACTCTGCAAGCAGATGCCTATTTTCGATTTGGCAGATACTTTTCTGTGCCTCATGTCATCATATATATCAAATTCCAGTGTGTGTTTTAGTTTTCTCACCTTTCTGTAGTCTTTCAATTTCTATGCTCTATGAACCGATTTTTTCAATAATCAATGTAACAACAGGTTTTGTAGTGTAGATTACTAATACTAGTAATTTCCTAATTTTATATTTATTTTTATTAAGAAGAATGATGATATTTGATTATCATTTGATTGACACCTCTACAAATAACAATTTTCATAGCACCTGTAGTTTTATTTCCCTTGGAGTAATAACTTCTCTATCTCTCAATTTATCTATCTATTTATTTCTTTTTTATTGCTTTGACTAAATGTCACGTCTGTTAGTGTCATGAGATGCGTAACAAGAAAATTCAACCGTTGTATAATCATGTCAACAAAAGTGCTGAGCGTTGCTACAAGAAGAAAGAAACAGCAAAAAGACAGTATGTTCAGTATATGTCAAGTCTTTTAACACATAACAACTCTCTTTTCCGTTTCACATATAAAACACAGCTTGCGAGGGCCTTAATTTGTTTGATTAAAACAGCGACAAACTTCTGTCAACAATATTTCTTTAAAAATGTCTGAATACCGTATTTATGAGAGTTTCATAGGAGTTGGTGAAGGATGCTGATTAGCTGTGATGTAATGAAATACATTTTGTATAAATGTTATCTACGTTAATTCTACGTTAATTCAAGTAGTAGCATAGGCAAATGACAAGGAATCCAGCAGGCTGTTATTCTTCTAATATTTAACGATGATTTTAAAGGGGGATATAATAGCAAAAGAAAACAAAACGATTCTGCCTTCAAATTATTAGATTTTGGGAATATACTCGTATGTAACGTTTATAACCGAATATTACGGGCTAAAGCCAAAATGAATAGAAAGCTAATAAGTATCAGTCGTTAGCAGTATAATAGGTTTCTATGCTGTTTGCTTGAAACTCCACTTCAAATGATATAAAATAAGGAGAAAGGCAGTTGATCATTTTTAGCATTTCTTTGGTACCCAGTTATCTACCCTTATTTTACATCCTGGATCCACTTTTCAGGACCACATCATACCCTAAGTTAAAGTTGGGATAATAAACTTTCATAATAAACCAAATTAATCCTTTTGAATTGTCGGGGCATTAAACTCGAAAAATAAGCCCTTTTGGAATTTCAGCGTCCTGACTAAAAATAGCTCTTTCACACATATAGTAATCTACAGAAGCCGTTGTCGAGTGGTTAGAGGCACTCTTCTATGGTGCAGAGGATCGAGTGTTAAAATCCCAACGGGCCAGCGACTGAACAAGTTTGTCAAGCCAGCAGTTACTGACGAGTCCCTTTTCGAATCAGGGAAGGGTAAAGGCAGAGAACTCTGTATTTCATGTGCTTTGCCCAAGAAACAGCGGTCTCTGACACCCACTGCTCCTACAGCCACAATAGAGCATATTTAAAGAACATATTGAGCTTCACTACAGCAATACACTACAGCTGGTGATTGGGACTGTGTGGTCACCGTAAAAAGTCTCCCTGCCCTTCATCATAGTGTAGATTTTTATTTTCTAGTCCTTTGGGATCATTGATTCCATTGTAGAACTCTGAAAATATTTGAGGGTCACTGATGAGGCCTAATTGGCCGAAACTAGTAGTCTGGCCCAGAAAACTTGTACACTCGACAGTTTTCAGTTCTTTGGTGTGATCCTCGCTTCCAAAGGATAACCCTTGTAAAGAACATATGAAACATTTACCTTTTAAACTAACATGTCAGTTAAAAATTCAGGATACTACAATATAACAATGCTGATGTAAAGTTATCAGTACAAATTTTTTCAGCTTTTGCAAAAAATAAACCGGTGTCCTCGAACATTTGCTGAAAGAAGCCAAACAGAGGTTTAGCCTGTTTGAGGTGCCCCACATTTATTTCACTTTAAAGCAAAAATTATTGACAAATATGCATTACATACATATAAGTCAACTCATTTGCAGAAGAATGATATGAACCACGACACGAGAAAACCAACCCGAGGGAATAACCAATTATGTTTGCCAGGCGTATATTTTCTTTTAAGGAGAGGAAAGTGGCGGGGAGGGCGTGTGGTGGTGGTGGTGGTGGTGGTGGTTTGGGGGGGGGGGGGGAGGGGGGGGGAGGGGGGGGAGGGGTGACACGTATAAAGGAGTTTCACCGCATGTGCAAATGCAAACGGCAGATAATTTGAAGGTTCTACATAAATTGCGTATATTGTGGCCCTGTCTTCAACATGTGATATTTGGTGGCCACGGCTAAGGTTGCGGGCATCAGAAAGTGCATATCTCATTGGTAAGGGGAATCAGCTGGCTTGGTAATGCAATTGACAGAGTTCTCGCACGATTCGCAAGAAACCCTGGGGATGTATCTATAAATCGACTTGAGTCGATGCTATGCTGTTGCTAGGGCTACATTTCTATGAAGGGGAGTCCCTTCAACTATGAAATTTGCATTGGAGGAACAGGTTTTTTAGACTGTTCCTCCAGAGCAAATTTCGTAGAATCTCCTTCATAGAAATTTAGCCCTAGCAACAGCATAGCAACCACTTAAGTCGTTTTATAAATACGGCCCCAGGATTCGAGTCCTGGAGGCTGGCTAATGATTGTTTTGATGATCATGCGCTAGCACCGGCTTAAGCAGAACTCTAAAGCAAGGTCTTAGGCAGTGTTCTATAGTTCTATGTGCGACATATAACCTCTAGCAATTGACAAATGTTCTAAGTCAAGTACATACGATACATCTGTAATTTGACAATGTTTAAAAGTTTGGTCTTTGACAATATTTTAACGTTTTTCTTGCTACATCTGATATTGTACACTACACCAAAATCGAAAATGTTTTCTGCTAAAGTCCATGTCGCTATTTTGTTAATGTTCGTTTTCACTTCTTACATGTAAAAAGGCTTATAGTGAAGTTCACGCAATTTATAAAGAAAACCGATTACCTATTGTCAGTTTCGAAAATCAGAATAGTGCAATTTGAATATCCAAACCCAAAACTACTTCTACAAAAAAAGAATAGCTCTTGATGTAACAAACATAATCTTTCTATTGCACTGTTTACAAGGATCTAATAATATGATTGGAGACAATAGTGGTCACGTGACGACCCCCTTAAACATCCATGGTGGGTCAATGAATGTTCTCTAAGAATTCTAAATTGCTGCCCCACAGGGTTCAACTCATTTCAGAATTACATTGTAAATATGCTCATAACTGTGATATTTGTGATCAAACACATCAAGTGTGGGTATGGGTTTCCTTAGTTAGAGTGAAAGGAATACTCCGACACCAAAATTATTTGAGCCGCGACACGAGAAAACCAATAAAGTGGTTGTGCGCCCAGCGCAGACTCAGATCAGCCTGGGCATTCTTTTCTCGTGTCGTGGCTCAAACTTTTTTTACTGTAATTTTTTCATGTTCCCTGTCTGACAGACCCTACCTTGTTGCATAGAGTAAGTTAAAATTGGAAGCCTGTGTGGCGATAAAACAATTACATAGATTGTTAGTTCCTGGCCCTCTGTGGAATATAAGGGCCAGTGTTCCTTCAAATGAGGCTCGGCTTCACACTCTTGCTGACCCCCTTATTTCCTTAGAGTGTCAATACCTAACTATTTTTAAAAGTAATTGTGAAGGCTTGTTTGTGTTTTTCAAGTTTACGCGTCCGCTTCAGACTGCATGATGATTTAATCCGAACATGTTCAATGGAATCAGAGATCGATCGCACAATTTCCTTTTGTATTTCCGTCTTCATTTGTCACATGACTGCTTTCCCTCTGGGGAGTTGTCGGCCTTTTATAGAGGAAATGAAAGAACTCTTACAAATAATCAAGCCACTGCTACGATACGTAGTAAACCTGCTACTACAGATCAATGGTGTCGAGCTTATATTCGATAATACTCATTCAATGACAGATTTTTAAGAGAAGAATGCATTTCCTTTATTCAGAGATTTGCCCTTTTGCTTTGATGTAGTAACGTACTGTACAATCTTGGCAAAGTCTCACAGTGATCTTGGAAACTTATGTGCATACAGAAAGTTATAGTACTTTCTGACAAAAATAGACCTACTAGATTGATCTGACCAAAGATTGTCGCTTTCATACAAATTTTCAGTACACATATAAAGGGCCGTTTAAGTGACTGACAGACACAAACTTGTATTTATGATTAACTTCTATTTTTCTTTCCCGATATACTTACAAATAGTGTCCCTTGAATATTCAGGAACATTCTGCATATCATTGTCAAACATGTTATATTGGATAACAAGTCCTGTATCTCATATATTTACATGTAAATTACATGACGTATCTTAAAATCATTGTTTGCTATGTCAGATGAAATATATTTTACCATTTAAGTAGAAAAGTATAAAATATGATCCATTTTAACCGACACTGTTTATATTCTCAGAATCAATTTACATGTTTAGCCTTGAATATGAAAGCTGATATACCATACTTAAGTTACAAAATGAAACAATGAGCTTTAAATTTCACTTCATTGATAAAGTTTCAGCTTTTATGAGATATTTTGAAATCTTGATAGACATATTCAGGTGAAAGACTTCCATATTTTCAGCCATTTTTACAAAGGGAAACAACTTCTGTGACTCCTGTTTGCTTCCCTCCAGGATGAAGCCCTTCAAAAAAATGTTCTCTCAACGATCGAGAGAACAGTTTTTCTTACAAGAGTCCGTAATGCAAGGGGAGACATATAATCTTCTGAGTTAGAATTACCTCCCTTGAGTGTTCCCATTCACCTTAAAGAGAGTTGCTAGGGCAAATGAGCCGCCGCGGAAACGAGAAAACCAACAAAGTGGTTGTGCGCCCAGCGCAGACTCAGATCAGCCTGGACATTCGCTCAGTCCGATCTGAGTCTTTGCTAAGCGTTTACAGGTAGCTAAGGGTCTAAGCTACCTCCATGCGGACAGGGAAGACTCTGATCAGACTGGGCGCACAACCACTTTGTTGGTTTTCTCATGTCGTGGCTCAAATAAAACTGACATACGGACTGTCCAACTCGCGTTAAACATTGAAACAACAGTGTATCAATGTACCGTAAAATCAACTAGAAAATTGGGTCTGTCAGACACAAATGATGTAAACGTGCCCTGTGCTAGTCCCTTCTCCTTGCCTCATCCCGCCGCAGGGCCCCATCACCCCATACTGATGGCTAATGTCTGAAATGTCAAACGCGCAAATGCCGTAATTTTGTAAATTCCTTTTTTCATCTTCAAAAAGTCATTTGCACATCAATACGCTTGTAACAGCCATGCAAAGTTTCAAATTGATTGCCAGGGGCTAATTATTCACAAACTTACCACCCTATATTGAAGACCAATCTAAAAAATGTCTCAAGTCAAAATTGCCGTAATTTCGTCATTTTTATTTACTTTTATTAGTTTTTTTTCATCTCCAAACGGTCAAATGCATTTCTTCGATATGCTTGTAGTTTTAAATCCTTTGCTTGAAAACTCTGAGAGGAGTTGATTGTAGATGCGACTTACGGATAGACGAACGGACACGGACAAAATATAATTCTCCCTGACTGTCGTCGCGGGAGTATGAAAATAGGGACACCTAAAAATAGGGACACATTACTGTAAAAATAGGGACACATCACATAGAAACTAGGGACACATCACTGTAATTGCTCTAAAAAGGATCAAGGCAGTTATGCATCCCAAAGAAACAGTTGAAAGATCCTGATCAGACTGTTCCTGTACAATTCTACACATGTTACAGTCTTGGCGATCTCGGCCGTCTGGCAACCATGCACTACCTGGAACAGCTGCACTGCGTGATAGTCTTTTCCGGACAGACTGTCGAAACTGGGATCTTGACACGTGAAAGGGTGCCTTACTCATGTGCTAGCAAGAAAGACTCAGATCAGCCTTACTTCAGCGCAGTCCCATTTTACGCATAAGCAACTTACGTATCGTCAAGAATCTCGGTGATCGCACATGCCGCAAACCCTTATTCCTCGTGGCGAGACTAGATCCTTGGCCAGACAAAACTTTATTGCCTTTTACCGCAAAATTTCTATAAATTGGGACACCTGAAATATTTACCGTAACTGTTCTACATTTGGCACAGTCTTTTTTTTCTCAATGCAGTAATGCATTCCGAAGAGGCAGGTAGACTAGCAAACAGTGTAGTCCCTGACCGGACCGCGGTCTGATCTGGTTCTGCACTGTTTGCTCAGTTCTATCTGTCCATACTTACAGTTTCAACGGTATTGCATGTTACATAATGTTTGGCTGAAACGTTTCTATTGGCGATATATCGATTATTTCATTTGACATCTTTTATAACTGACTAATTGGTTTTATTGGCTCTTGACAATTTTCTGTTCGAAAGAAAATAATTAAAGTCACAGACAGTATGAAAACATGTTTTATAGAAACTAATACATGTATTTACATGATTTAAACCAAGTGCAAACCATGTGGGCGGCACAAGTAACGTGCGTTCGTTCAGATCCGCTATGTAATAGTTTGTATGTTTGCAACATTGAATGTAGACATAGACATAGACATAGAAACTTTATTTTTTTTGTCGAATATGAATAACATAACATAAGCACAGTAGGGCTTTTCCGTCGACAACCAAAAGTAAAACAACAGAAATGCATGCAATAAACAGCCATACAAAAAAAAAAAAAAAAAAAAAAAAATACATGTTCATAATCATAGTATCACAGCATGCAATATAATACATATT
This sequence comes from Ctena decussata, assembly GCA_963989385.1. Classification (NCBI taxonomy): domain Eukaryota; kingdom Metazoa; phylum Mollusca; class Bivalvia; order Lucinida; family Lucinidae; genus Ctena; species Ctena decussata. Next base: position 4,297,130 of record OZ022500.1, read on the forward strand.
AAACAATATACAATATACATATAGGAAGGTAAGATCAGATAAGACAAGAATAAAAGAGGATAGATAGACTAAGAAAAGCAGAATAAGATACATCACAGCTAGTACAGAACACCTGGAAATAAGAACAAATAAAAGTTATTGATTACCCACACGTACAACCTTTGACGCAATGCGAAAAGGGGTCTAAGTGGACCAAAAGGATGAAAATCATCCTTCCTAAGTACGAAAACGAAAGGGGGAAGGTCGCAAAAAGGAAGTACTAAGGGTCTTAAAAATAAGAAAACTGAAATTAAAACAAACGTAAAATTTAAACAGAACATGTCGGACATTTGCAAAGTAAGGCGATTGAGCAGCCTCCTGAACTGAGGGTACGACTCGGCCAATCTCATACTGTTCGGTAGGCTGTTCCGTATCCGGGCTGCCTCATAGCGAAATGACCGCAAACCTTACTCTTCACCTGTGGCAGATTGGCTTGCTTCTCGTTCCTGAAATTACAAAGATGAATCTTTTGTAGTTAGCAGGTCCTTAATGTAAGAAGGAGATATGTCATTAACTTCACGTGCCATCTGTCTCGTTCTTCTTACATGTAAGGGAACAGTGTTAGTTGTTATCAGCAGCTCTTCTAAAGAATGTATAGAATGATAACAATAATAATAATAATAATAATAATAATAATAATATAAAAAGAAAAGCGACCAAACGTTTGCGTTCAAGGCCTTATATTTGAACCTTTATGATAATCACTAATTATGAAATATACATGTATAGATGTCTGGGTAGCCTAAATTGTTTTATCATTATTATTCTTAGTTTGCACTTACTTTTATTGCAAATAACTCACTGGCAAACGATCATAAACATCAAATTCTGAAAACGCTTATTAGCCTTAATGTTTTTTACATTAGCAGTTTGTCCAGTATTCCTGCTACCTGGCTACCGGTGGCTGGCTTCGACCCTTTTAGTACACCAAACATTATATAATCCCGGACAAATGAGCCGCAACACGACAAAACCAACAACGTGGCATGTGCAACCAGCGAGACCCCGATCAACCTGGGCATTCGTCCACTTAGAGTCTTCGTTGTCGGCATGGCGGTCTTTCAGCGCACAGCGAAGACTCTGATCAGCCTAGGTGCATTATACCGATCTGTTGGTTGTGTCGTGTCGCGGCTAAAGTTAATGCTGGACGTAGCTGGTTATCAAGAAGTTAGCAGTCACTGCCAGTACCGGCACTCTTTCGTCGCCAGCAGTGGACAATACTGAGTTATTAGCAGTCACTGCTTATTGCTATGTTGCTCTGTTGACAGTCAGTAGTTTTCCTTGCTAGCAGCGGCCAATATTGAAACCGTCACTAGTCATGACTCGCAGTGTCTAACATAGCCAGCCCGCACTGTGTGTCGCTCTGTCAATGCTAGCTTTTACTGTTAATCACTAACAGCGTGACAAACATTGCTAGCAGTCATTGCTTATGCTAGCAATGGCACTGCCAATAGTCACTGCTTATCGGTAGCAATGACCTACAATGCCAACTGTCACCGCTTATCTCCAGCAATAACCAACACTATAAGCAGTCACCACCTATCACTGCTCACAAAAACTGTCCATTGCTACCTTTGACTGACACTGCCAGCAGACACTGTCCATTGCTGTATCACTAATAGCAGGCACACTTTATTACTAGCAGTAACCACCTCTGTCAGCAGTCATTGTTGGCGGTCATTGTTCATCCTTAGCGAGTCCAACACAGCCAGCAGCATTTTCATAGTGACCACTGATTAATACTGCTAGTAATCACTGGTCATCGCTTGCACTGACCAAACTTCTAATGAGCACTGTGTATCACTAAAAGTGAGAAGCACTCCTTGACAAGCAGCATAGCCAGCAGTCTCTGTTCATCGCTATCAGTGTTCAACATTTTAATCTGACCTAACATAATGTTAGGTTAGGTAATTTAATGTTGGAGGTTCCTAAAATACCTAACATAATGTTAGATTAGGTATTTTGAGTTCGGTATTTTAGTGCTGGGCGTTCAACAGTGCTATCAGTCACTGTGACCGACTTGGCCAGCAGACAGTCCATGTTGCTTTGTCACTGCTAGATGTCACTGTTCATCGCCAGCAGCGACAGGCACACCTTGCAGTGATCAACACTGCAACAAATCACTGATTGTAGCTCTGTCGCCCTTATTGCGAGCATTGTCCAACACTGCTGCAGTCACCGCTTGTCACTGTCTCATTGAGTGTGACGGGGCAGGGTGGTTTGAGGCATTGACCTATATATAGAGGTCACTGTATATAGAGGTCACTGGTTGAGGAGGGGCGGTCGAAGTGGTGGGGTGGGGCTTGGCGAGGACGGCTGGGGTGGATTGGGATGGGGAACGTAGGGGAGAGCCAGGCAGGGTAGGCAGGGCAGGGTAGGACAGGACTGGGCCAGATAGAACTGGGCAAGTCAGGTCAGGACAGACTAGGGCAGGGTATTGTGTTGTTGTATGGTACGATACGGTGGGGGAACGATACGGTAGGGATGGAATGACTGGGTTTTTTCGCTGGTTGGGCTAGTTGATTATTGGTTGGGCACTGACAGAGCGTCCTATGTGGTGAGCCCTATATCGGCTGGTCGTTAGATCAGTATGGTACTGGGTTATACCAGAACCGGAAGTATCCGAATGAGAATTTCAAGATGGTCGTCTAGCGTTGAAATTTGCAGACGAATCTGAAGAAATATCGAAAGAAATGTCTAGAAACAAATCAATTGTAATGTTTTTCTCACATCAGTTGACTCACTATATAGAAATACAATGTTTCAAAGCAGTTTGCATATTCTAATATAGTTTATTGTCCAAATTCAAACTGAAAATCGACCTTCTTTACACAATGACTTGTCATTTTTAGGATTGCAAAGCTAATGAATCATGATTATTTTCAGTTACACATTATTAGCTGAACTGTCATTCAGAATGGATTATACAAAAGTATATTTTACTACGTTTTCTTTTCTTATCATTAGAGTAAGGGGACATGGCTTCGCACAGGGCATGGCTTCGCACACCTCCGGGATTTCTTAGTATGTGTCAGTCATCAGTTGTCTAAACATCATTTTATTCTGCAAATATTTCAAGATTGATGAATGAAGCTTTTTGATATCACTTTCGCGTGCAGTGCATCACGTGCATTTTGGAGCCAAACTTTTTAAACCATTCAGGTCAGAGTCGGCAAAGTTTAGCATTTTTTATAACAGGCAATATTATTGATACCACACTGTCAAAATTTGGCTCCTGAAGTGTTAATGAAATTGGCATTTGCTATCTTAAGAATACAAAGTGCAAAATCATCATAAACTATGCCGGTTATATGAACACAAAACGATTTTCCATGCTACGGGGTGTGAATTTTGTGTCCCACTTTTATGAGAAAAGTCCGCATATCATTTTTAGCTATCATCCTATCTAGTCGTAAGTCCACTGTATGATTACACATACGAGATGTGATGGATTCAACAACAAATGTCAGCCACTTATTAACCGGTGTTTTCAAATCAAATAAAATTCTGAAAATTGCTGATTTTCGGCTTTCCATTAATGAAAGAGGCATTGACATTATACTATTACCTTGCAAACTCTAAATAATAATAGCATATTAGCTGCTCTTTTATGGTTTTCATTTACTGATCCTAAAGTGTATGACAGAATAGTCAAAGACATCTAGAATGCTTCTGTTTCCTGCCAGAAGGGGTGTGCGAAGCCATGTCCTCATATACCCAAAATACCATGTAGGACTGCACTACATATTACAGCACGTGCTACATATGACGTCAGAGTCTGAGACCAAATATTTTCATACTCAATTTCCAGAAAGGGTCAAGGTATATTATAATATAAACAAACAGGTGTTATGTTATAAGCTTTGTCAGCTAATGTTGCAAAAGTCATAAAAGTGTGCGAATCCATGTCCCCTTACTCTACGTATTGCGGCATTAAAACGAATTGTAGATCAATAGACTTAAACAAAATTTGAGAAAAGGACGCTACTTTATATATCTAACTTTCTTTACGTCTTAACCCCCTGAGGGGGATGTCAGACAGGTTACAGTAAGCCAAGTGCTGAAGGAGGTTATCTGAAATAAAAGCTAAGATAAAGTAGCGATAACAATGCATTTCTTAAAATTGCGATTTTTCCAAAAATTAAAACAGTACGAGAAAGTTCAAATTATTAGAAAAATAAAGATGTTTAAATTTTCAAAATCCGTTTAGAAATAAAAAAGTTATGTTATGTCAAACTACACAACCCCTCAAGTTTTGTCTGACATTTTATAGATCAATAATTTCAATTTACACATCGCTCAGTTAAGTATTTTTATGTTTCACCTTTCGCGGTGTATCAGATTTTCTGTCGCGCCATTGGTGACTGTGTAAACAGAGGGTGTGTTTTAATGCTTTGCTCACAGATGCGCTAATGTTTACACTTCTAAAATTAACTCCAGTTTGTAGAGGAAACCCTCAGCTTCATTAGGGTACCTTTCGTTTGCTTTCGGATGCATAAATAGCAAAGATATTCGCTTCTGAAAATTGACCAATCTTTGCAGCCCATTTTTTCACGGAAATTCTAAAAATAAAAATAACCATGAGATTCATTGATCAATTCTACGTCATACTGAATAAATTAAAAAATTTGTAATTTGATTGGTTATGCAAATGAGCTACGTCAAAACAACAAGGGGTCATGACATGACTGAACCAATCAAATTGGAAAAAAAATGGCTGCCGCTATGCGGTAAAATTTCACATATAGGTACTCGCTTTGAATATTTGTTTCTCCGTTGTTCGATTATACTTCATTTAACAAATATGGAATAATGAAGGACAAAGGTTATATTTACATCAAAATAATTTTCTTTTTTTGAAAATGACAAAATTTCATGAGAAAATGTTAATTTGTAAATGACCGATTTTGCACTGTTGCGAGAAGGGAAGCTGTAAATTTGCCGATACTCTGTTATTGCTAGATAAAGGGGGTGAAATGAGTTTGTACAGTGCAAGAAGAGTGTCAGTATTGCTAAGGCCCTTGTAAAATCAGCAGGGGAGCTTTAAGGAACAACAACTATCTGTCTATGGCACATAAAAATTTATCATCCCGGTATGTGTTCCCATATGGGATAGTTTTCAGAGCCCAAACTGGATTGCACATGGTTGAGCATTACTAGTATATTCCGCAGGAGGCCTTGTTCAGCATGACATTAAAGAACAGCCTGAACTATCATCTTGTTGAAAAGAATTTAAAAATAAAAACATCATGTGCTTTCAGGGTGTGCACTGGGCCCCAGAAAACGAGCGACATCAAGTCGCCTTCCAGCTGAAGCCGAGCGACTTCTAAAGAAACAAGGCGAAGTGGGACGTTTGTAATTTTTTCAGGCCCTATCAGAGTTAAAACGCAAAACTGAAAGTACAAGTTATGACCTTGTCAGTAACTTTGTTCCCGGCCAAATTCGAAATAAATTTCCACATCAACGCAGACTGATCGTTGTTCATTCATGTACGTTTAATGTGAGCACAGAAGACTCCGATAAGACTGCATGGGCTTGCAGGCTTACAGTGCTGGAAACTCACAATAATAGTGTGGTGGCCCAAAAGCCAAATAGGCCTAAGTTTTAGTGGCCCAAATAATACTCTACCTTAAGATCCCATTCATTTAGTATTGTAAGAAAGATAAATTTGGGCCACTAAAGGTCATATTTTGGAGATTTCTGGTAGCCCAAGACAAAAATTAGGAGCATTTGGCCACCGGGCCACTGGCCGTTTCCAGCACTGGGCTTATCTATGTCAGTTTTCTGTGAATACGCATCAAGTATCTTTCTTCCTGACAAACCTGTACAAATCTGCACGTGCCATCGATCGATACCAGTGTCTAGCGGTGTCTTTGAAGTTTGCCTACGATCAGTGTGTTCCGACACAGAAAGTACCAATGAAGTCTCCGACAGCTTGCGCATCTGCAGAGACTGTTCAGAGTGTACGTCTTGGCTAGATATTTCTCAGCATCCATCGATATTGATGCCATAAGACAAGATTCTGATAGCGCGGATACGCAGGCTGATCCAAGTCTTGTTCCTCCATTATATAACTTCCGCCGATCCATAGCTTGTTTGTACGGAAAAACTTTGATCAGAAGTCGCGATTTCGGTCGTCGGCTCAATGCCGGTCTGAGTTTTCTCAAGTTAATTCTACACCAGCACGGTACATAGCGCAGTCTAGTTGTATATTGAAACAAAATCTAACCATTAGGACAGGTTTGGACGTTTGCACACCCACAATGCCAAATGCGAGAGAGCGATCTCACCGCTCCGAAGACTACCTTTTAAAGGTACTTAACTGCGTGTGCATACGGCGCAGATTAGCATGCGCACTCGCAAAGTCTGATGAAAGCTAACTCGATGAACGATCTATTAAGGGAAGACTCTGATTAACTTCAGTTTCAGATGGCGTAAGGTCTTATTTTACCCGACACAGTCATCGAAAATATTTCTCATGACCCGCACCACATAAAATGTATCTTATACTCATGACCCGCACCACATAAAATGTATCTTATGGAACATTTTATGTGGTGCGGGTCATGAGTTCACCGGACTTCCCATGCAGCGACTGTCCGCTGTGACTTAAAATATCTTATCTTATGGAACATGCGAAGAGTGCAGACTGATAAGCTTCTTCGGAAGTATTCGCTTTTCAAAGGGTAACGGTGACGCTTATTTCACAAAGACCTTATTAGCGGTCAGGAAACACCAATCGCATTACAATATTGCGGAGGCTGATACGAGGCTTTGCTATAAGCGTATGTCTGGGTTAAGATACCTTCTCCCGTCTCTCAATCTGACACATTGAGTTGCACGTGTCAGAGGCGGCGTCCTTTGATCTGAAACTGAAATCAACAAGTGGGATTTGACAAACGTGTCTGACCTATTAACGTGCAATGGTTACCGTCTTTAACCGTTGCACTACCGGTTTTACGCTCGATAATCGCGTTTGCATTGATCTAAATGCGTAACTCGCACTGGTCGCCAATTTTTGCATGTTTTTTTTTTTTTTTTTGAGACATGAGATTGTTCATTTGCCGGTTCATACCCTAAACGATACTGAATATGTGACAACAACGTAGACGACGATTCGACGAGAATGCGTAAGTCTCGGGTAATGAAATTGCAAAAGTGCAGCCCGGCGTCGGGGTTACACTGTTCGCAGAACTTTCGCAATCATAAAATTCTATGAACAACGATGTAGCTCATAACCTGATGCGCTGTCCTGCACTTGTCTAAACGGCCAGCATTAACATTCTGAAGAATGCGACGATCATTATAAGCCTGTCTAATTGAGTACTGTCTTGTCATATCTACTCTGCTCGTTATCGCCCTAGTTGAAAGATAAGAAAATCTATACCATAACGTAAGAAATCAATAAAGACCATGATCAGAATGCGCTTTACACCTGCCGCTAAAGCAGATGGATAGATTAAGTCGGCAAAATGTAGCGGGATCAAAGCCTTAAGGGATTAACTGTACTACCGTTGGCTTTGCCGTGGTGTTAATTTTACCGACTTGATGTCGGCAACACCTATCGAGATCAAAGCTCAATCAGGGTCGGTGATGGGATTAACGCTGATAAATGAAAGGGGGCTTTGTTAATTGGGTTGAAATTTGATGTACTGGCGCCAGTCATTTTGACGAATTATTGATCTTACGACCCAGGAAAACAGGGTGACTCGAACTTCGCTTTTCGGGAAACCTAGGGCGAAGTTTTGAGCCCCAAGGCGAAGTTATCGCTCAACTTCGCCTGTAATGCACACCCTGTGCTTTAATTAAAATAGACATTTTGCCTAAATAGAAAACACTTTTGTTATTGTTTTGGAGGCAGTTGCCTATACGACCTGATGTTCAGATGGGTTGAATTCCCTGTCCTACCAGATCCCACAAGCACTTTTCAATTAGTTTGGTGGTGGGCAAATTTTGATTTTGGCTCAATTTGGAATGTCGGAGAAAGGTTGTGTACTAAATTTACTTTCAGAAGTCGTCAATTTTACATCACTATAACTTTTGCTATGATGTGACATTTACAAACAATTCCTACGAGAAATCATAGTTTTCTCTTGCTGTTTACAGATCAGTGTTACATCTCTCCATACCAAGAAATGTATCACTCACTGTCTCAGGTCTGTCACATGTACAAATTGGTGATTCACTGGAGACCAATTTATTGTTATATTCATTTAGGTTTATAGTTTGATCTGGCTAGTTGTGCAGCATTTTCTTTCTAGGTGATAAATACCTACTTCATAATGACAGTATGTTTAATCAGTAAACTGCTTAGTAATTTTTTGCTTTGTCTTCATGATATTCATTAGTTAACAAATTACTGGCCAAAAAAGGACTGCAGGGGATGCAGAGAAAGAAAACTTATTTTTATTGGTTAAAACAAGCATGCAGGCAGCTGATAGCAAGGACTGCATATTTAGAGTCCTCAACTCCTGTCTTTTTGCCTGGGACTCCCGTTTTACAGAGATCTTGTCTGGCGATCTTTTGGCATTTCTTGAATGCTACTTTATTTGTCTAATACCGTATACGCGGTAATTTTCGTGGGTTCAAATTTTGGTGGGGCCATGCTTAAAAAATATTTGGTTTGCTACTTCCTACTGGGAAGTTTTAGAGTTGGGTAGGTAGGTAGCATTTTTTTTTTTTTTTTTTTTTTTTTTGCATATGCATAATGCTAATGAACAAGTTGTATTGGATACCCAGTATACAACTTTTTCTAATAGTTTTTAGTCAAATAGTGTCAGAAAAAGATTCAGAACTCATCATTTATACAAGAGTTAGAGATGAAACATAAAATATTAGGCATTTTGCTCAGTAGGCTCAGTAGGCAGAAATGAAAAGCAAAAAAAAAAAAAAAAAAAAAAAATCCTAATTTTAGGGCCATAAAATTTTTTTGGGTAGGGGGTAACTTGCTTGGTAGGTAGGAAATGGCAAACAAACAATTTTTTATGCCCCCAATTTCGGAGAAATTGTGGGGGCATATTGGTTTGGGCCTGTCCATCTGTCTGTCTGTCCGTCTGTCATATCAAGAACCGTAAGATCTAGGAGCTTGAAACTTTATACACATGATCAGTATGAAAAATAAGCGAACACGTGTTTTTTCTTTTTTCCGCGGGTCACATATTTCAAGAGTTATGCCCCTTTTTCGACTTAGCCTGCAGAACCTTGTGAACAAAATATCTCAAGAACCCCTGATGCTAGGATCATGAGGTTTTGCAGGATGAGAATGCCCAAGGTGTAGATGACCTGATTAACTTTTGAAACAAATTCGTGAATTTTTGACCGAGTTATGCCCCTTTTTCGACTTAGTGCCTTGTAAGCCTATGGAACATTGTGAACAAAATATCTCAAGAACCCCTGAAGCTAGGAGCATGATTTTTTGCAGGAAGATACTGCCTGTGGTGTAGATGACCTGATTAACTTTTGAAAAAATTTGTGAATTTTTGATCGAGTTATTCCCCTTTTTCGACTTAGTGCATTGAGGCCTATGGTACAAAGGTACCTTTACATATAGTCAAGAACAATAAGAGCTAGGGACTTGAAACTTTATACACATGATCAGTATGGAAAATAAGCAAACCCGTATTTTTTTATTTTTCCGCTGGCAATGTACTTCCAGAGTTATGCCCCTTTTTCAACTTAGCCTGTGGAACCTTGTGAACAAAATATCTCAAGAACCCCTGATGCTAGGATCATGAGGCTTTGCAAGATGAGAATGCCCAAGGTGTAGATGACCTGATTAACTTTTGAAACAAATTCGTGAATTTTTGACCAAGTTATGCCCCTTTTTCGACTTAGTGCATTGTAAGCCGATGGAACCTTGTGAACAAAATATCTCAAGAACCCCTGAAGCTAGGAGCATGATTATTTGCAGGAAGATACTGCCTGCGGTGTAGATGACCTGATTAACTTTTGAAAAAAATTCGTGAATTTTTGATCGAGTTATTCCCCTTTTTCGACTTAGTGCATTGAGGCCTATGGTACAAAGGTACCCTTACATATAGTCAAGAACAATAAGAGCTAGGAACTTGAAACTTTATACACATGATCAGTATGGAAAATAAGCAGACCTGTATTTTTTTATTTTTCCGCTGGCAATGTATTTCCAGAATTATGCCCCTTTTACGACTTAGCCTGTGGAACCTTGTGAACAAAATATCTCAAGAACCCCTGATGCTAGGATCATGAGGTTTTGCAGGATGAGAATGCCCAAGGTGTAGATGACCTGATTAACTTTTGAAACAAATTCGTGAATTTTTGACAAAGCTATGCCCTTTTTTCCGCCGGTCATGTATTTCCAGAGCTATGCCCCTTTTTCGACTTAGCCTGTGGAAACTTGTGAACAAAATATCTCAAGAACCCCTGATGCTAGGATCATGAGGTTTTGCAAGATGAGAATGCCCAAGGTGTAGATGACCTGATTAACTTTTGAAACAAATTTGTGAATTTTTGACAAAGTTATGCCCCTTTTTCGACTTAGTGCATTGTAAGCCTATGGAACCTTGTGAACAAAATATCTCAAGAACCCCTGATGTTAGGAGCATGATCTTTTGCAGGAAGATACTGCCTGTGGTGTAGATGACCTGATTAACTTTTGAAAAGAAATCATGAATTTTTGATTGAGTTATGTCCCTTTTTCGACTTAGTGCATTGTAAGCCTATGGAACCTTGTGAACAAAATATCTCAAGAACACCTGATGCTAGGAGCATGATTTTATGCAGGAAGATACTGCCTGTGGTGTAGATGACCTGATTAACTTTTGAAAATAATTTGTAAATTTTGGATTGAGTTATGCCTCTTTTTCAACTTAGTGCATTATTTGCCTATGGAAGCTTGTGAACAAAATATCTGGAGAACCCCTGATGCTAGGATCATGATTTTTGCAGGTTGATATTGCCCAAGGTGTAGATGACCTGATTAACTTTCAAAAACAATTCGTAAATTTTTGACTGAGTTAAGCCCCTTTTTCGACTTAGTGCATTGTAAGCCTATGGTACAAAGGTACAAGCATTATTGGATGAACCTTCTCTAGAGACAAGCATATGGTTGGGGGCATAGTGTTTCATAAACACATTATCTAGTTAATTTAGGCCTGGTTAAGGGTCAAAAAACATAAATATTAATTTTCGCAGTTAGCAACATATTCGAATCTTTTTCACTTGAGTCATTTCTTTCATTAACCTGCGGCAGGGCTGCCGCAGGTTAATGAGAGAACTGGCTCAAGTGAAAAGTACCAGCAACTACCGAAGCAAACACAAACAAAATATATGAACACTGTCTACAGAATACACTTTGTAAGAAACAGGAAATTTTTCGCGATTTTAATATTCGCGGTTTCTAAGTGACCGCGAAATACTGCAAGAAATGGAACATCACGCAAAATTACCATGTATACCAGTGCAACATAAGTTGCAACCCCTCAGAAGAACCATCTCAGTGTGATAGTCTAATGAGGGGTCACAGCATAAGTTTTCATTGAAAAATAAGTCAAATTATCTCAGAGTTATTCTCAAACACCACTTTATCTGAGCTGTGAAAAGTAATGGATTTTACTGTCTTGCAGCATGTCAACAAAAAAAATAAAAGAGAAATTAAATAAAAAATGAGCAATAATAAAAACTGCAGAGGGAATGGCAAACATTGCACAAGCTTTAGGAACAGCCTGATCTGGGTCAAGCACCTCTTTCAATAATAACTGAGAGCCCTGGTCAAAATATTTAAGAAAATTCGGGTATATTTGATCGAAATAACTTGTCTTTTTTCTTCACAGGTTGTAAGGATTCAGTGTCCTGAACTGGGGACAAAAAGAATAGATACAAAGGGCAATGAAAGCATTGCTGGATTCCTTGATAAGGTATATCTGTTTCCTTCAATCTTATCACTATGCCAGACTAGGTAGCTGGTAATGAAGTCCTCTATAAAAAAAAAAAAAGGAAAAAAAAAGTCTAGTAGTAGTATGTGCAGGACAAATAGATGGATTGTAAAAAATAACATTTTAATGATCTTATGAGTACTAATAATGTAGCTGTAAAATGAAAGATTAAGGACTATACCTGATAACACCATTTTAGTGCATTGTTGTGAAGCAAAGTAGTGCTAATGATGAAATGACACTGTGATGTCATTTCACTTGACCTGAATTGTTTATATTCAACTTGCCCTGCTTAAAGCCAAGCTCCCATAAGTCACGCTTTTTTGTCTTCTGACAAAGGTTGTTATGGAGCCACTGAGGGTCAATTTAAAAAGAGTGTTGTCTGCAATATCTGGAATGAGCTATAGTTGAAAAAAAAAACATATTTTGTGTGTCAAGCTGTGACAGATATTGAATTACACGGTAATGCCTAGCTGGTGTGCATGTCCTGATGAGTTGAAATACTAGATTACTGGGTCAGCCTCTTCTTAGATATCAGTATCTGTCAGATTTATCTGGCATTCTCAAAGAAGGACTGAAAAAATTTAAAAGAATTTTCCAGCCCTGGAACTAATAACGTCATTAGTTATGGAGACGTTGAATTTTCAAAGATGTTGTATGCAAAAATACAGCCATTTTAGCACCCTTGATTGTATGCCCGCTACTGGACATAATGAGTGCTTTGACCTACTTGGTCCTGATAAATATATGATTTATAAGTTGCTTATAAAATTATGCAGGGAACATTCAAATCGTTTTGTAACAGTTGATTCAAGTGTGCAGAACAACCTGGAGAAGTGTTTTTAGCTCACCTGAGCCGAAGGCTCACAGGTGAGCTTATAGTATAGGCAGGCATCCGTCGTCCATCGTTCGTCCGTCGTCCGTCAATATTTTCAAACGACATCTCCTCTGAAACTACAAGGCCCATTGTTACCAAATTTCATATATGGCATCTATAGGCAGGGGGAATCAATAATACTGTTTTTTTATCCAAATCACTTCAGAACTTTGGTTGCTATGGCAACTTAAAGTTTCCATTGACTTGTATGTGGTAAATTGAAAATTTGCATTTATTGCTATGTCACTGCAGATATTTTGACAAAACTTTTACAGAAATGTTCCTTGAGTAGTTCTCTATCAACCACATGAAATTAATGTAGATTGCACAATTTGGCTGATTGCAATGGCAACCGAAAGGTTAAAAATAGAAAATATATTCAAAAATCATCTCCTCAGAAACCATGCAAACAATAAAGCTCAAACTTCACAGAAAGGATCTTACTACTAGCTTCTATAAAAGTATTGTTTTTCTTGGCAATTGCTCTAGCAGTTTGGTTGCTATGGGAACTTAAAGTTACCATTGACTTTAAATGGCAAAATAGAAAATTTGCATTTATTGCTATGCCACTGCAGATATTTTGACAAAACTTTCATAGAAATGTACCTTGAGTAGTCTTTAACCAGCCATGTTAAATTTAAGCAAATTGCGCAATGTGGCTGGTTGCCATTGCAACCGAATAGTTAAAAATAGAAAAATATTAAAAAATCATCTCCGCAGAAACTGTGTTGCCAATAAAGCTCAAACTTTACAGAAAGAACCTTAGTACTTTCCTCTATAGAATTACTATTTTTCATGGCAATTACTTCAGCAGTTTGGTTGCTATGGCAACTAAGAGTTTCCATTGACTTATAATGGGGAAAATGGAAATAGGCAATTTTTGCTGTCCCATTGCATTTATTCAGATTTTCTTTCTACAGAAATGTTTCTTGAATAGTCTTCTACGTTTCATATGAATTTTCTCCAAATCGCTGAATTTGATTGGTGGCCATGGCAAAATATAGGGTAAATTTTTGAGAAAAAAAAATAAAAAATCTACTGCTCAGAAGCCATATGGGGGATGAAGCTGATATTGTGCAAACATGTTGATGACAGAAGCCTCTACATGAATTTTGTTTTTTCTTCCAACCCCATAAGAACTTTGGTTGCTATGGCAACATATAGTTTCCATTGACTTATAATGGGAAAAGTGAAGCCATGAAGAGGATGAAGCTGATACTACGGATACATATTAATAACATAAGCCTCTACCTAAAGTATGTTTCATATTATCATTGCCCATGTGAACTGGTTGCTATGGCAACTTAAAGTGTCCATAGACTTACAATAGGGAAAGTGGACATTTGGTATTTATTTCTGTGTTACTGCAGATATTTTGACAAAAGCTTTACAGAAATGTTCCTAGAGTAGTCCTCTATCAGCCATATGAATTTTGCCCAAAGACCTGATTTTGATTGGTTGCCATTGCAACTGAAAGGCCAAATTTTCAATTTTTTTTTTTTTTTTTTTTCTTTTTTTTTTTTTTGCCAAAGATCTTCTTCTCAGAAGCCATTAAGGGTGGATAAAGCTTATTTTTTGCATAAATGTTTGTGATATTATCCTGCACATAAATGGTGTGTTTTATTGCTGTTGTGGATGTTGTTTTGTTGCTGTGGCAACTTAGTTTTTCCAACATAACCTCAGTGCTCAGGTGAGCGATAAAGGGCCATTGGCCCTCTGGTTTCTTTGAAAACATGGAGGAGGTATATTCTTCATCCAAAATCACGAATGTTTTGTCATGTTACGCTTATTTCAGGTTCAAAGTTCATTTGAAATGGGAGATATTGGGTGGAATGTTTACAAGACCAGAGATAAAAAAGATATGATAAGAAATTCTCGAGCAAAGACTGTTGACTCTTACAAAATCAAGTAAGTCATTTGATTTACCCTTGTTCTCTAATACAAGTTGTAGAGACTGTGATGTCCGTATACTGGTAAACCAACTTAACAAGGTTAAGACTGGTAGTAGGAAAAGCAAAATGGTGGAAGCTATAGTAAAATTCTAAGTATTGGGACGGATACGTCTGAGCCAACAGTGCAAACCCAACTCATCAGGGCTTACACTGTTTGCTATTACATGTATATCTGCATCTTTTGGATGCATTACTGCATTGTAAAACCAAACTGTTTCATTTTTAGCTCGCCTGTACGAAATTACAGGAAGAGCTATTGCACTACCCCCGGCATAGGTGGCGATGTTGGTGGCTTTGGCATAAGCAAAATGTTTAAGTTTTACCTTAAAGTTTTTATGTGATGGGCAAGGCACTGTCAGATGAGCTATCCTGTACACGAACAGGTCTTGTAAAAAAAAAAAAATGGGTAATTTAGGTGTCCCAAGTTTTAGAATTTTAACAGTATCAGATTGTTTGGTTTATTGATAGATTGTATAGTGTTAATTACTCTTTAAGGCAGTATTTCAGTAGATACTGAGCCCTTTTCAGAAGGAAAAAGATGAGAGACAAAGAGGAGAAAAAAAATGAAAGGAGAGGCAATTTTTAGGTCACGTGTGCCAAAGTACAGGGAGCTATTGTTGTCACTCTGGCGTCGGTGAGGGCATGGGCGTGGGCGTCACACTTTAAAGTTTTACGTTAAAGACAGGGATGGTACTATATAAGGAGGATTAACTTCCACAGTGTCATTCTGTCTCTTGATCACAAAGTGTCAACACCTCCAGTCAGCCAATAAAATCATCATAACTGTTAATTCTGGTCCACTGATTGGTTGCCAAAATTTTCACACCTTTACCTGTACAAGTAGTATTGCTATGTGCTGGGAACCAGACCCCCCGGCAGAGAAGTTCTGTCTTTAAAGGGTTTAAAAAGTTTCAAATCTCAACAACCACTGGCCAGAACCTTTTGATATTTAGAATATAATCATATCATAGCATATCCTTCAAACCCCTAGGTGAGGTCTTGGATTTGGGGCATAGGGGTCAAAATATAGGTCACACTCACAAAAGTTTTACAACAAAGTTTTTTAAACATTCATATCTCAGCAACCCCTGGAAAGAACCCTTCCATATTTGGAACATATAATAATATCATAGCATAACCTTTCATTACATATCACTATACCGCAGGTTCAGACTGTGGGGTGGGGCTTGAGGGGTCAAAAATTAGGTCACACTTTAAAGTTTTGCCACAAAGTTTTTCAAACATTCATATCTCAGGAACCACAGCAAGGAAGCCTTTTATATTTGGAAGATAGTTATATCATAGCATAACCTTTCATTACATAACACTATATCCAAGGGTCAGACCCTGGGTGGGGCTTAGGGGTCAAAAATTAGGTCACACTCTCTTTAAAGTTTTTAATTAAATATATCTCCTATTCTCATGATTGGATTCTTTTGATATTTGCACTGTAGTTAGATATTGATTCAATGTTATACAGAGTACCACCCCTACCCCACTCAGTGACTTTGAGGTCAAGGTCATGGACTTAGAAATTTGGGGTTTTGTTAAAGTATTCTGATAGCATACTGTTCCATAGTGCTTGGGATGGATTGAATTTATACTTGAACTGATGTTAGATATTGGCTTGAGTTTTTGCAAAATACTACCCCCACCCCACTGGGTGACTGTTAAGCCAAGGTCACTGATTTTATGAATATGTTGACAATACTTGGACATGCTTGCATGAAGTTTTATGTAGTACAAGCCATACCTACAAATGCCTGTGAGATGGGCAAGCACCATTTCAGGCAAGCTATGCTGTCAGGTGACAGCTCTTGTTTCTTAATATGTTCAAATTCAATAATCTGATGGCTTTTCAGGCATGGAGACATGTTATTTCTACTCACATCTCAGACCCACACAGGCGAGCGGCCCGGGAGTAGTGAGGGTATGTCCATGGATACCAGTGGTCCCCACACTGTCATAGAAGATGAGGTGGATCAGATATTATATAAAGAAGATGGGAAGATCTATAGAAAGAAAGATGAGCAGCTGTAAGTAGCTTTCCTTGGATTGGAATTACCATAATTACCCAAGATATTGAGATACTTAAAGTGAAAGGGTGCACTTTCAAGGGAAGTCTTGTTTCCTTTTTCCTTTTTGTTTCCCTTTTTAATAGGGATCAACTGTGAAAGGAAAGAATTTGCTCTCTTAGGAGCAAATTCTTTCCTTTCAAAGTAGACCCCATTTAGGAAGGGCTATGCTATTCCAAAAGAAAGCAAACAGGTGAACACAAAAGTTGTTTTCCTTGGGCTGTATTGTCTGCACCACTGTACCAAAAAGTTCCCATATTTCATAGTCAATGTTTGAATTTATAACAGACATAAAGGACCTCATCGTGGAAAAAAGAAAAAAAAAACACACACACACACACACACAAAACAACAACATTGAACAATGTAGAATTCAGCAAGTTAACTGTACATACCATAACCAGATAGCATGTGTAGGTTGCAGATATCATTGAACTCTTCAGCAAGGCTTATTTCACTGTATCTTTGGACTAGAATGCCTATTGTTGATGGAATCGTGAAAAAATAACGACTCTTTGGGCAATTTCTAGTTCAAGGGATACTTTAAGGCATTTTATGTGTGTGAAAATACTTCTTTTCAACTTTGCAACAGTTGCATCAAAACTTTACAGTAGATTTATAAGTTTCAGGACCTTCTATATATCATTAGTATGATGCGGTTATTGGAAAAAGAAACTTTAATAGACTAGAGGAGAGAACTTGGGAGAAGAGGGCAAAAGCCAGTATTTGTTGTTAGGGTTGATAATGTGTTTGTTTTGAAAAAAATGAGCTGTGACACGAGAAAACCAACAAAGTGGTTGTGCGCCCAGTCTGATCAGAGTCTTTGCTGTCCGCATGGAGATAGTTTAGACCCTTAGCTACCCGTTAAGCGCTTGGTGAGGAGTCTGATCAGCATGGGCAGATGCCCAGGCTGATCTGAGTCTTCCCTGGGCACACATGCCACTTTGTTGGTTTCTCCAGTCGCGGCTCAATTGTAAACAGCTGTGTCTGGATGTGACTTTTTCAGATGCCATCATGGTCCATCAGGCAAATGTCTTCACTGTGTTCCATTAGAGGTAAAGTATTTCTCAATCAACTAGCAATTAAGAAAAAGCTCATGTGTAGCAAAAAATTCTAGAATTACCATCCAAATGTCCCTTAACTGGAGAACTGGGTGTCATTTTGTAGATGGTATCTTGTTTTAAATGCTTGAGTGAAGAACTAGGATTGGCCAACATGTATCATTACAGTTCTTCATTTGATTGTTAGGAGTCTTTGTAAACAGTTTTTTTTTTTATTTTTATTTTTATTTCGTTTTTTTAAGAGCTCTGAATGTGAGATTGTTTCGCCTTTAAGTGCTTGACTATACATTTTGCTTTCCATTCAATCGAAGTTCTTGACTGAAATGTAGTTAAAAGTGTCTGTAACCCTTAAGGTTCCAAAAAACGCAGGCAATAAAATTTTCCACTGCAAAATTAAAAAAAAAATTTGTCCATGCTATATCATACTGTGAATTCAAAGACTAGAGGGCAGTATAGATCCAGATAAGATGGCTCATTATGAGCTGCCGCAGCCAGAACTAGGCTGTTTGCAAATTCAACTATTTTCATTCCTGGCACTTTAATTTCTTGCATGAGTTTGTATGGGTCATAGATTAAGGTATGTTAAGTTTCTTGAAAATTTATTCAACAGTAAAGAAATTATATCAAATTTTGCCCTCCACTTTTCAGCATACAGCCTTTACATGTTTCTATATCATTGGTTTGTCCAACTCAGAATCAAATGAAAGCTGTGTGCTCATAATATGAGCTGCGACACGACAAAACCAACAAAGCAGTTGTGTGCCCAGAGCAGACTCAGATCAGCCTGGGCATCGGCCCAGTCTGATCAGTGTCTTCACTGTCCGCATAGAGGTAGCTTAGACCCGTAGCTACCTTTTAAGCGCTTAGTGAAGAGTCTGATCAGACTGGGCAGGTGCCCAGGCTGATCTGAGTGCGCTGGGTGCACAACCACTTTGTTGGTTTTCTAGTGTCAAGGCTCATATTTTCCATGTCTTATATCTTTCAGCCATATGATGAGACATATTTGAAGACTTGTGATCCACCAATAAAATATCTCTCGTTTCACTCGTATCTCAGAAAACTTACTGGAGGTGTTGATAAGTAAGATCTACCTTATATTTTAACAGAGCTGCAGATAAGGTGGGGGTTTGAGAATAATTTTGTGATAATTTTTCTTATTTCTCAACAAAATCATTATGCTGTGACTCCTCATTAGAACCATCTCACTGAGACAGTTCTCATGAGGGGTCACAAGTTATGTTATATGGAGAAATAGGGAAATTATCCCTAAATTATCCTTGTTACCCTTTCTTATCTGGAATACTGCTTTAATATACTGCTGATGATACATACAGCATTTGAGCAGCAGCTGCCATATCCAGTTTTACAGTACCCACCTGATGGTGTCTGCTCTATTTCATATACCATCATTTTAAGTTCACAGAAATTTTACAGTCTTAAGTTTACTGAAATTATACAATCTTATTTATTCATTGTAGTTGGTTTAAGAAGTATTTCAGTCTATAATGAGCTGGCTTCAGTTCTGAATCTGCTGCAAGCACAATTGCTATTGCCCTATCTTAAGCTAATATCAGGCGTCCGTAGGACTCCCATCCTACACCCCACCACCCCCTCTCCCCAAAAACAAACACACACAAAAGTTGAATAGCACCTCCACTCTACCATATTGCATTCATGAATTCTGTCAACTGTCACATGATGTTTGTTTATAGAACAGTACAACAGTTGGTCATAATTGAAGGATAATTTTTCACATTTCTCATTGAAATCATATGTTGTGACCCCTCATATGAGCCACCTCGATGAGACGGTTCAGATGAGGCGCGTCACAACATATGATTTTATGCAGAATTAACAAAAATTATCCCTAATTATCACCAAATACTCCCTCTAATCTAGAGCTCTGAAAATTGGCAACCAGCTAGAGAGCTAGAGAATGAATGTGTGTTTTTACCATAATTACCCTCAGCTAATTTATTTAAACCCATTCTAGTGTCTAATTCTACAATGTAATGCTACATGTCATGACAAAACACATTCTTACATGATGTAAACGTTTCCTCACAAAGCATATAGAAAGCAGTGTCGTGTAAAAATTTGTGATGAATCACATTGCTAGTATCCCAATATGCAAATTCACACCTTGATGATGTAGGGTGTAAACATTTACTTGTGTCAACGTGCACCTCAAAATAGTCTTTTAGAAAATGTTGGAATTATCACGCCACTTCATTTTTGTCGCACCTGCTTTAGCAAGGTGCGATATAGGAGTTCACTTTTCGGTCCGTCTGTCAGTCCATCAGTCCGTCCGTCCATCCACAATTACGTCGACCCTAACGTTCGTGTCCATTATTCTCAATCTACGATACCTACAATCATCAAACCTGGTATAAAGTTTCTTCTTAGAATGGTCTCAAGGAACCTTGCACTTATTGTGACCTTATAACTATTTTTCATGCTCCAATGACTTTGTGAAATTTTACGTCAAAAATTATGTCAACCCTAGTGTCTAAGTCCATTTCTCTCTGCAATCATCAAACCTAGTATAAAGTTTTTTCTTAGAATGGTCTAGAGGATTGTTGCATTTATTTTGACCTTTGACCTATATTTCCTGCTCTGCTGACTTAGTAAAATTTTACCTCAAAAATTACGTCAATCCTGGCATACTGGTCCATTTCTCTCAGTCCATGATTGGTATAAAGTTTCTACTTAGAATTATCTAGCAGATTGTTGCACTTACTTTGACCTTTGACCCATATTTCATGCTCTGCTGACTTTATAAAATTTTACAGAAAAAATTACGTCAACCATATCGTTTAAGTCCATCTTTCAATCTACGATACCTAAAATCATCAAACCTGGTATAAAGTTTCATCTTAGAATGGACTCGAGGATTAATGCACTTGTTTCAATCCTTCTTAAGGGATGCTGCTTTTATTTGTACCCTTGACCTATATATCATGCTCTGTTGACTTTGGAAATTTTATGTCAACCTGGCAACCATGATTATATGGACAAGAGCATTCAAGTCCATTTCTCACTAACAATACCAACAACAATCATCAGACATGGCATAAAATGTTTTTTTTTTTAAGCTGGTGTCCTAGAGTGTTTGACTACTTTATACCTTTAACCTATATTTTTAACTCTGTTGACTGTATACCTATATGTATAGAACTGCTCAAATTTCTAGATTATTCATCAGAACCTAGTGTACACTTTCCTCTATCCATGGTATCTACTACTGAGAAAGCATATGGCAGGTGTGACACAGCATTCCGCGGAATTCTTGTTTATAATGTTAGAATCAAAATCGATTTTCCATTCAGGTAAATCGTGGCTGAATAATATGTTTCAAGCAGATGCAAATATTAATTCACTCCGGATTTGAATTGTGCCCTTCAACATCATGAGTCTATCAGTGATAATTCACCGGAAAGGGAAAAACTGTTTTTTTTTAAATAATCAAATGTACTTGTTTGCTAATTGTTGATATGCCTACTGGTAAATCAGCTTATTTTGTTTGCAGGGGTAAATTTGCCAACTTGGAACATGTGTCATTTAAGATCAAGGAAGGTTGTAAAGAACACCCACCATGGCCTGGAGGGATCTGTACTAAATGTCAGCCTACTGCACTCACGATGAATAGACAGGTGAGTGGAGGGTGAAAGGAAATCCAAAGCACATGGATATGCAAAAATATGGAACAAACAGAAATACATGTTTCATGTATGTACAGAAACATCCTGCCTCACAATAGAAACATTTATCATTATATTCTCACACTTATAAGAGCTAAATCTTTTCCAGACATGATTGCATTTTTATGCAAAAAAAATGAACTCTTGCAGGTAATAACCATTTTACAGTAATTTAGCTTTGTGTTAATAACTTCGCTTCTTTTACTTTGTAGCGATATCGTCATGTTGATTATATCAGTTTTGAGAATCCTTGGATGTGTGACCGGTTCCTAAATTACTGGAGAAGCACAGGGAACCAGAGACTTGGGATCATGTACGGCAGATATGAACCACACAAAGATATTCCGCTGGGAATTAAAGCTACAGTTGCTGCAATATATGAACCACCACAGGTAGGAGTTACTGTAGCTACTGTAATTGGAGAAATAATGCTTAAGGTTTATGGATTTACTTCCATGTTTTTTCACCATTTTTAAAAGGGAACAACTTTTGTGACTTCCTGCTCCCTTCCTTCAGCAGTGCAGCCCTTCCAAGGATCTACTCTAAAAGGAAAAAAATTGCTCCTATTGGAGCAAATTCTTTCCTTTCAGAGTTGACCCTTATTGAGAAGGGAGGCATAAACAAAAATGACAGGGTTTTTTGCCCTTAAGTTTTATTTTGCAATTTTTTAATTTTTTTTTTGCATTGTGGAAATAATTATTGCAAAATGGATGTGGCTTTTATTCAAAACTTGCTGAATATTTTGTTTGACTCAACCTTGCTAAAATGAGCATTTGCCGACGTTTGTCATTATAGTAACCTATATTTTGAGATGCCTTAATCTGTTAAAGTACATATTCTTATATTTGAAGAAATTGATTTCTAATATCTGACTGTGTGTAAACAAATTTACTAACCATTTAACTCTTATTTACGCTCTGCAAGTACATGTATATGCCCATGCATACAAATTAATACTGAAAGTGACTACATTGTGCAAGGGACAAGCATTGCCTTTTCAGACCAAATAATATACTTAAAATAATTTGATTCTATGTTATAGAGCAGTTTGTTTAGTTGTGTGAACTTGATAAGCAAATCATACAGACTTCGTAACTGCCACATCATTTACATGAATTATATTAAACTTTTTCATTGGACTTTGTATTACTAGGTGACTACAAAGAACAAGATAGAATTATTAGATGATCCTCTTGAAGACACAGTTAACCAACTAGCAGCCAAGCTGGGGTTGGTGCCTGTGGGCTGGATCTTTACAGATTTAGTTGCTGATGACCTGTCTAAAGGGACTGTGAAAAACTTCCGAGGAAATATGGTGAGGATAATTTAAGCTATTTTGTTGCTTATAAATGTACTTGTTACCTAATTATGCCAGAAAAGCTGAAATGAGCCACGCCAGGAAAAAATACTACACCTGATCTTTAGATAAGATACACTATTTTATGATTATTATTGGAAAATTTTATGTCTTGCATGTGACTGTTAGAAAGTGAGACATTGGTATTGATTTTCCATTGGAGTTTGAGGCATAAACCTTTGTTTAGTTTTCAGGTATAGTTTTATTTCTGTGACAATGCACAGTCAGGCAAGATGAGCATTTTGTGGAAGTCTTGCTCTTATTTCTCCTTGAAAACATAGATTGTGAGGGGTCACAACATATGTCTTATGAAGATTTAACAGAACTTTTGTTGTGCAGATTTAACAAAAGGTGTCCCATACTTATCTCCAAATAATTCCTTATCTAAAGATTTTCATTCACAAAAGTTTGTAGTTTCCTGTAACATGTATATTGGAATATACAATCTAAAGATTGCTTCAGTAAATTAGTGCAATATTGTGGTCTGGTTTTTGTTCTTTGTGAATTAATTGTGTCCATCAGTGTATCAGCTCTTGTTTTTACTTCCATTAGGTCTGATTTATTTTTTTGCATAATTCTTGTAAATTGATGCTGACTCTAACAGAAGTCAGTGAGTAGTATAATCCCCAAGTCTCCATGGTTTGTCTAGATCTGATGGGCAGGAAGTCAGAAATTCTTTCTTGTGAGATATATACTGACAGTTTGATCATTGAAGCATGAAAATCAGGACTCTCGGTTTGTCAAACATTGTGCAGGCATTTTTGTTGATATATTTGAAATTTTGCAGGACTCCCATTTCCTGAGTGCAGAGGAGTGTATAATGGCAGCCCACTTCCAGAATAAACATCCTAATCCTTGTAAATATTCCAAAGATGGGTTCTTTGGCTCAAAGTTTGTCACAGTTATAGTCACAGGTTAGTCAGAGTTTTTGTGCCATCCTTAAACAGTATAAGAGTGTATGTATACATCTGCCAGATAGGTTGCTGTTATGGTCTACATTGTTGACTCTCATGCTAGCTTTAAGACCCATGCTTCTCATTCCTTATTGGATTTATATTAAGTCATGTGCTTCTACTTGTTCTAAGATCTTGTTACATGGAATAAACTGTAGTGATTTTATAGATTTACCTATAACAAAATTTTGAACATTGAATCTTTGTACATGTATATCAATTTAGAAGCTAAAAGTAGGTAGCTATTCAGTTGCGGATGTGATCAAAATTTTCAAATATATGCAGAATAAGCCCCCAACTGCTACTCATTGATAATTTAAAAACACTTCTTTATTTAGAGCTCTTACCACAGAGGATTACTTATTCTTTCTACTAGGTGACCAGACTGGTCAGATCCATTTTGAAGGGTACCAAGTATCCAATGTGTGTATGGCTCTAGTAAATGATGACTGTCTCATTCCTACCAAAGATGCACCAGAACTGGGTTACATCAAAGAATCTTCAAATGAGCAGTATGTGCCTGATGTGTTCTACAAGGTAAGTTCTGGAACATACGAGCCGTGACACGACAAAACCAACAATGTGGTTGTGTGCCCAGTGCAGACTCAGATCAGCCTGGGCATCCGCCTAGTCTGATCAGACTCTTTGCTAAGCACTTAAAGGGTAGCCAAGGGACTAAGCTACCTTCATGCGGACAGGGAAGACTCTGATCAGACTGGGCGGATGCCCAGGCTGATCTGAGTCTGCGCTGGACGCAAGACCACATTGTTGGTTTTGTCACGTCGCGGCTCATATCTAGAGTGAGGGGTTAGTTGATGTCAGGGAAATCCTAATTTTAGGGTAGACGATTTCATTTTCATGAGGAATTTTGAGAAAAGTTTGAGAATTACCTTACTGACCCTAAATCTTGGAAAAAACGTGTCTGAGTCTTCATGGTCTACACTGGTTGCTGTACAACCAATAACTTTTTGCACATCAGAAGATAATGTTTGCCAATGACTTTTGTGGAATGAACCTATACAGAACAACTGTTTTCAGCTGCTGATGAATCATAGTCCTTGGCATGTTGTGATGTTGAACTGAGGTTATGATGACATCTGTTTGATTGAACATAGTAACATTTGCATGATGTCCAGCTATGGTTACGGCTTTTCAAAAATTTTTTACTGTGACTTGTGTTTCATTGAGTTTTAGCTCCTTCCACTAGCTGCATCATAGAGTGAACATCAAAAGATAATATTCACACTTTTAAGTAAAGTCAACAGTTCTGAATTCAAGATAATAATCATTATTGTTTAATATGGTTAGGTGTCCTCATACTTAGTGGAATACAGTATAGCTGAGCTTGGTTAAGAAATAATTACATTTTATTTGCCATGGAAGCATGTTGTGACCTTTATTCTAACTCCCTTTTCAAGGCAGTTTAATCAGGGTCCAACATGCCTTAGAATTATATTTAAGAAAAAAAAAAGGAAAAATCTTTAGGAGCTATATTTTATCTGATCATTGCAACACTCAACCTGCTTTTTGCTTATAAGCACCTTTTTTTTACATACCGCAACACATTACTGTAATTTTGCAAATGCCGGGCCACGTAGGGCAATCGGTAGGGCACCTGACTCATAAATCAGAGGTCCTGGGTTTGAAACCCGGTCTGGCCACATACTTTCGTTTCTCTTTCCGCTGATTCAAGAAGGGCAGTTGTCAGTTGCTGGCGAAAGTATGTGCACTTAGTACTGGTTAACCGCTTAGGAGGTCTAAGCCTGCCCAGGAATAGTGTGGTTAGGTTAACTGACCGTCCCAACATGACCATAGTTGTTTACCTTGGACGTTGAGCATCAAATCAACAACAACAACAACAACAATTTTGCAAATGTTCGTGGTGAACTAATGTTAGCAACTTTCACGGTCAGCATAAATATGAGAACTTTAATATCTGCAGATGTAATGATTTTACAAATGAACAGTAGGAAAGCATGACAGATATGCGAAGTTCAGTACCCATGAATGTGTCTAAAATTGTAAAGCAACAAACTTTTGTCCCAGGGAACCAAAATACAATTACAGTACGAGTCTTGAACAGTTCTGTTTTGATAATGGTAAAAATTAACCCCTGCATTTATTCTTCTTATTTAGGATAAAGATGGATATGGTAATGAAGTAACCCAGCTGGCCCGTCCCCTACCTGTAGAGTATTTACTGGTTGATATGGGGGCCGCATTCCCTGTGGAGCCTCAGTACACCTTCAAGAAGGCTGATAAGCCCTTCCCTGTGGAAAACAGAAATGCTGTTGGGGATTCACAGGTAGGTTATTCCAGTACCTCCATATTTTTGCAATTTTTTCGAAGAGAGACAGCTTATGGAGTTCAGTACTGACTTTCCTGTAAAAAGAGTTCCAGCTCTAAAGAGTTTAGTCTTAAGAGAGAGGCAAAAAATTTAAACACTGCGGTGACACAGATGTGAATTTATAATAGCGGAAACCAGCTAACATGGTTCAGTTTTGGTGTAATTAGTGATTCCCCCAGCCTAAAAAAAAAGGTAGGATGCTTGCAAGAATAGGGGCACTTTTAGCGCGTGACGCATCTCTAAAGGGCATTTTCTGAAGCTATTATTTCCAAAGACAATTTAACTAAGGGAATTAACACTTTCTAACAGGATAAACACCTTCTTTTAGCAGGCAGATACAAATATTTGCATGATCAAAAGCCTTTTTACACAAAAAGCTGCATTTATTGTGAAAATATAACATTAATATGAATGAAATTACCTTTCACAGAGGGAGGGCAGAAGGGTAAGACCAAAAGGCAGAAGGGTAAGGCCACAAGGCAGAAGGGTGCAACACCCTTCTAAACCTCTGTAGGGGAATCGCTAGTAATGCTAAAGACTCAATACAAGCATCATTTTGACTCATATTTGGTCAATGTCAGTTCAGTGGTCCATGAGATTGTCACTTTAGTATGTTTGGCTATTTTAAGTGACAGTCAGTGTTGGCCACCTTGCATAAATTTGCAAATGTCCATGCAAGGATGGTTCTGAGCAAATTTGGTCAAATTCACTTCAGGGTTCTTTAGATTTAGTCTACCCAGCTGTGACTGGATGGACAAATGGAACATCTATATCGCACGTTGCTCAAGCAGGTTGGAAAAAAATACATCATATATGTAATACCCGTATATATGACTACTTCTGTTGAATTTAATATAACTTCAGTTGTATTCTATTTGGATGGCTTAAAAAAGGCACATGTTTATCTGAGTTTGCCAATATAATGAATGTTTTGTTTCTTTCACAGGATTTTAATGCCTTAATACACTACATGGAACAGTTTCCACCCAGCCAATTCCTGGGAAGTGTGTCAGATTTCCATTTATTGCTCTTCTTAGCTACAACGGATATGTTACCAATAAAGGTATGTATCTTTACTAAAATATGCTTATAGAAGAACTTTTTCAGGAGACTCTAGATGAAGGTGAATGTGGATGTTGACATAAAAATAAAAAAAATTGGGATACCTGAAAAACTTTCTCTAATTGCCTTAAAAATTGAACTGCTTGTGTTTTTCAGTGCAGTAATGTGTCTGAAGGATGAAAATGGAATGGCAAATGGTGTAGGCCCTGATCAAAGAGCAGTCTGATCTGGGTCAACACTGTTTGTTCAGACCTACATGTCATAACATGTAGAATTTGCACAGTAGTTCATGCAGCCTTATTTGAACCGGTTTGCCCTCAGCAAGGTGATTCTATTGAGGAACCTCAAAGTGTGTTTAGATGGGAATAAACAGAAATTATATTCTTGATAGAGTTTGTGAGCATTTAAAATGTTGGCTTGAATTATTGTTGTTTCATAATTTTATCCATTCAAATAAAGAGATGTTAGAATGTTAGTCTTTGTAATGCAATGTTTAAATTGTGAACATACATTGAAGGCAGGTACTTGTAATTGACCATTTAGTCAAATGTCTTTAATCTTTGCTTTATCAGTTCTACAGTAGGCACCACACATTGTTTGGATCTATGTGTACAATTCCATATTTTCTGCCAGTTACTAACAAAGAGACATTTTTTTAGCTCACCTGAGCCAGAGGCTCCGGGGGAGCTTATAGGATGGTAAGGCTCCGGCGTCCGTCCGTCGTCCGTCCGTCCGTCCACAATTTCAAACGACTTCTCCTCTGAAACCGCTGGGCCGATTGTAACCAAATTTCATATAGAGCCTCCTGGGACCTTAGGAACGAAAAGTTGTTCAAACGGTCCTGGTCACATGACCAACATGGCCGCCATGCCCATATATGGTAAAAACCTGAAAAAATCTTCTTCTCCAGAACCAATAGGTCGATGATCTTGAAACTTGGTATGTAGCATCGGGTACACGAGTACTACCAAGATTGTTCAAATTATGACCTTGGGTTGACCTTGACCTTTTTTACGGTAAGGTCAAATTTGCTTACTCATGCTTTTATATGGCAAAATGCTGCAACATAAGATCTCTTGGAAACTGTTGAAGATTTTGGCCTAAAAATTGGTACATACAGTAATCTTAATGACTACATGAAGATTTATGAGTACAAGAGGTCAAGGTCATTCTTTGACCTTTGACCCAGAACTCTCATATTTTGACAATATCAAACTATCTCCTCAAAAACCACAAGGCCAATTGTAACCAAATTTCATATAGATCCTCCAGGGGTTGAAGGAATGAAAATTTGTGCATACGGTCCAGGTCACATTACCAACATGGCCACCACGCCCATATATGGTAAAAACCTTTAAAAATCTTCTTCTCCAGAACCAGTAGACCGATGGCCTTGAAACTCGGTATATAGCATTGGGTACTCAATTACTATCAAGATTGTTCAAATTATGATCCTGGGTTGACCTTGACCTTTTTTACGGCAAGGTCAAATATGGGAAAATGCTAGAACATGAGATTTCATGGTAAGTTTTGAAGATTTTGGCCTAAAAATTGGTACATAGAATCATCTTAATGAGTACATGAAGATTTTTGAGTACAAGAGGTCTAGGTCATTCTTTGACCTTTGACCCAGAAATCTCAAATTTTGACAATTTCAAACAATCTGCTTTAAAACCACTGGGCCAATTGAAACCAAATTTAATATAGAGCCTAGAGGGGTTGATGGAATGAAAATATTATCTAACGGTCCTGGACACATGACCAACATGGCCGCCACGCACATATATGGTAAAAACCTTTAAAAATCTTCTCCAGAACCAATTGACCGATGGCCTTGAGACTTTGTAAGTAGCATTGGGTACTTGAGTACTATCAGGATTGTTCAAATTATGACCTTGTGTTGACCTTGACCTTTTGCAGCAAGGTCAAATATGGGAAAATGGTAGAACATAAGATTTCATGGAAAGTTATGAAGATTTTGACCTAAAAAATTGGTATATACAGTTGTCTTAATGAGTTCATGAAGAATTATGAGTACAAGAGGTCAAGGTCATTTTTTTACCTTTGATCCAGATTGCTCATATTTTGACATTTTCAACCATTTCCTCAAAAGCAAAAGGGCCAATTGTGAACACATTTCATATAGAGCCTCCAGGGGTTGATTGAATGAAAATTTGTTCAAACGGTCCAGGTCACATGACCAACTTGGCCGCCATTACCACTTACGGGATAAATCTTTAATATTTTTCTTCCCCAGAACCAATACACCTATGGCCCTGAAACTTGGTAAATAGCATGGAGTACTAGAGTACCACCAAGACTGGTCAAATGGTGACCTTGGGTTTACCTTGACCTTTTTTGCGGCATGGTCAAATATGGGAAAATGCTAGAACATAAGAAATTATGGAAAGTTTTGGAGATTTTGGCCTAAAAATGGTATATATGGTTGTCTAATGAGTACATGAAGATTTATGAGTACAAGTGGTCATGGTCATTCTTTGACTTTTGACCCAAAACTTATATTTTGACAATTTCAGACATGATAAGTATAAGCCACCTTGCCAATTGTTCAGGTGAGCGATTCAGGGCCTCATGGCCCTCTTGTATGACTTTCTGTTTGCCTCCCTGGACAAAGAAGCCCTCCCAAAAAGGGTCTATGCTTCAAGGAAAGAATGTTCTGCTAGAGGAGCAAATATTCGCCTTAAGGCTTGACCCCTTGAAAAGTATGCAAGAATGAAAGGTGGAGTTGTTTCCACTGAAACACTTTTACCATAATGCAAACAAAAAAAAAAACTGATCATACTGTACAAGTGTGCAGGCTGATTTAAGTCTAAACTGTTGGCTCTTGCCTAGAAATATAGTCTTAGAATAAAAATGGTAATTTCATTTCACTAGGACACTCTTGGTGCATTACTAGAAGCCATTAGGACACAAGACGAGGCATTGGCTCACCATTTTAAGAAGTCAGAAGAGTGGGCGACTGTAGAAGAAATGATACTGGCACATGGATGTGAGTATATAAGTTGTGTCTGAGCTGCGACATGACAATCAATGACATGGTATCCCCCAGTGTAATCAGAGTCATCACTGTCCCCATGCAGCTAGCTTAGACTCTTAGCTATCCTTTAAGTGCACAAAGAAGACTCTAATCAGACTGGGCAGCTGCCCAGGCTGATCTATGTCTTTGCTTGGTGCCCGTCAGTTTGTTGGTTTTGTTGTGTCATGGCTGATATATGGAATGCTCTGATAATAATTCTGGGATTATGTCTGTTATTCTTTTATAAAAACAGTAGTTTTGAACCGTCTGCAGATGTACCTGGTTAGGGTGGTTCTAATGTCGGTGCCGTACCTTTCAGTTTTGTTTATAATTTAAGTAATATGCAACCATCATGACGCTAATGACCCAGTGGGTTGACGCGTCGTTAAACTTTAAATCATCATCATCATCTAATGTCGGGTCATATTGAATAAGAACAAGAATTCCGCGGAATGCTATGTCGCACCTGCATTGCACTTCCACAGTAGCAGAGGTCATGGCCCACTGATGTTCCATGCAATATTTCAACCAAATATACCAAGTGTTCTGAAATAGAAGCTGATTTTGTTGTTTTTGCCATTTTTAGTAAAGGCAGCCACCTTGGATTCTCGACCTGGCTGAATTTTACCTTTATATGAAATTTGAAAACTATGGGTGCAATGGTTTTGGAGAAATTAATTGAACAGACTTTAACACCAGGGTTAACGTAAATGTGAATGTTTCTTGTTGCAATGGCAAACATCTTGGATTCTCGACCTGGCTGAATTTGATCTTTCTGCAGCATTGCAGTCTGGTCATGCTCCATATAAAATTTAAGAACCATGGGTGCAGTGGTTTTTGGAAAATTAATTAAATATAGACCTTAACGCCAGGGTTGACGTAAATGTCAGCGCTTTGTTGAAGGGTTAACGTAAATGTGAGCGCTTTTTTGTTGCAATGGCGGCCATCTTGGATTCTTGACTTGGCTGAATTTTACCATTCTGAAGTCTTGCAGTCTGGTTATGCTCCATATGGAATTTGAGAACAATAGGTGCAGTGGTTTTTCATTAAATAGAATTTAACGCCAGAGTTAACATAAAATTAATGTGAACGGAAATTTGTTGCAATGGCGGCCACCTTGGATTCTCGACCTGGCTGATCTTTATCATTCTGAGGTCTTGCAGTCTGGTCATGCTCCATGTAAAATTTAAGAACAATGGGTACAGTGGTTTTTAATTTAATAGAATTTAATGCCAGGGTTAACGTAAAATTAATGTGAACGGAAATTTGTTGCAATGGCGGCCATCTTGGATTTTGGACCTGGCTGATTTTTATCATTCTGAGGTCTTGCAGTCTGGTCATGCTCCATATGAAATTTGAGAAACATGGGTGCAGTGGTTTTGGAGAAATTAATATTTAACGCCAGGGTTAATGTAAATGTGAACAGACTGACGGCCGGACGGACAGACTAACGGACGGAATGACGGACAGAAAACCGGATGCCTATATCGCACCTTGCTAAAGCAGGTGCGACAAAAATATCTAGTAATTTCATCATCTAGAGAACAGTTACAGTGCAGACCAGAATACTGAAAATTCTCTTCAAACAGTACGTTAGGATGCATGACTTACGCCATACTACCTTCTATAGCAGGCACGTCCAGATGGGGGCTACCTCATTTGCTTTTTCATGGACTAGCAGAAGTAAGGAATAACATAGGTATTACTTCTGGCATCAAGGTAAACTTTCTTCAAGGTTTTTGTTTTAGCTTTGTGGTAATGTTCAGACGGATGAGACATGGTGTTCCATGGAATTGTATGGTAATGTTGGCTGAATTGCAATCAAACTTGTCCCAGTATTAAGCAACTGGAAACTTTCATGGCTTTTTTGCTGATGCTTGTGTGGTTGATGGCAAAAAAGTTTCATTTGCATTTTCATGCAAGAGGAATAAGAATCCAGTCGTGTGTTCTACATGTTTTTTTATGGTAAAAGTTTTACAAGTGCCAAAGAAGAGTGACTTATAGTACAGCATTTATGCAGTATGATTGTACGATATTTAGGGTAATAATAATGGAAGATTTTACCTCATCAGACTGCTCCTAAGGAACAGTCTGTCAGAGTCTGCTTTGTTTACCAGCAGTTTTATAAACATCTTCTGATAGAACTGATATAGCTGTAAAAGTTCAGTGATGAAGAATCTGTTATTCAAATGGCTGAGATGAATGAATTTTTAGCTCACCTGGCCCGAAGGGCCATAGTGAGCTATTGTCATACCAATGCGTCCGTCGTGCGTCCGTGCGTCTTCCGTCAACACCTAAAAACAAATATTCAAACATCTTCTTCTGTAAAACTACTGGTCCCATGGTTCTCAAATTTCACATGGAGCATGACCTGACATCAGGGTCTCAGAATTGTAAAATTGGGTCAGGTTGAAAATCCAAGATGGCCGCCGTTACTAAAAATAGCAAAAACAACAAAATAAACTTCTTCTCCAGAACCACTGGGTATATTTGTCTGAATTTTGGCATGGAACATCAGTGAAACCTTGGTATTCAAAATTGTAAAAATGAAAAAAATCTGTAGCGGAGTTTTGTCACTGTGACCTACTTTCTGTTTACGTGTGTAATTTTGCTCAAATGCCAATGTCAAAAAATGACCTATTTAAACAACTTCAAACAACTTCTTCTCTAAAACCACTGAGCCCATGGATCTCTAATTTCACATGGAGCATGACCAGACTGCAGGGTTTCAAAATTATAAAATTGGGTCAGGTCAAGAATCCAAGATGGCTGCCGTTACTAAAAATAGCAAAAACATTAAAATCAACTTCTTCTCCAGAACCATTTGGTATATTTGGTTGAAAGTTTGCATGGAACATAAGTGGGACTTTGGTATTAAAAATTGTAAAAATAGAAAAATTCTATAGCGGAATTAGGTCACAGTGACCTACTTAGCGTTAACAAGGCTGATTTTGCTCAAATGTCAATATCTACAGAAAATGCAGCCAATTCTGACCAGATTTGGTCAGAATTGGTTCTTGAATGGAATTATTTCAATTTTGTGCCAGTTGACTATCCAAGATGGCCACCATGGGGGCCGTTACTAAAAATAGCACAAACATAAAAATGACAATTACTCAAGAACCCTTGAATGGAATTCGACCAATTTTGTGTCAGAATGTTCCTTGCATGAAGCCGTTTCGATTAATTGCAATTTGGCATCCCAAGATGGCCGCCATCTGGTGTTACTAAAAATAGCACAAACATAAAAATGACAATTACTCAAGAACCCTTGAATGGAATTGGACCAATTTTGTGTCAGAATGTTCCTTGCATGAAGTCGTTTTGATAAATTGCAATTTGGCATTCCAAGATGGCTGCCATCTGCTTACTAAAAATAGCACAAAACATGAAAATGACAATATCTCAGTAACCGCTGAATGGATTTTGACGAAATTTGTGTCAAAATGATTCTTGCATTGAGATGTTTCAAAAATATCTAACTGTAGACCATTCATATTGGCCTCTGTTACTAAAAATAGAAAAATGTGAAAATTAGATAATCTCAATGGAGTTGGATTAATTTTGTGTCAGAATGGTCCTTTCATTAAGCTTTTTCGATTTTTTTGCATTTTGGCATTTCAAGATGGCCGCCATTTGCCATTACTGAAAATAGCACAAAACATGAAAATGACAATATCTCAGTAACCGCTGAATGGATTTTGACGAAATTTGTAATTGAGATGTTTCAAAAATATCTAACTGTAAGACCAGTCATATTGGCCTCTGTTACTAAAAATAGAAAAAGGTGAAAATCAGAAAATCTCCATGGAATTGGACCAAATTTGTGTCAAAATGGTCCTTGCATGAACGTTTTAGCGATTTTTTGCATTTTAGCAATCCAAGATGGCCGCCATCTGCCGTTACTAAAAATAGCACAAAACATGAAACTGGCAATATCTCAGTAACCCCTGAATGGATTTTGATGAAATTTGTGGCAAAATGATTCTTGCGTTGAGGTGTTTCAAAAGTAAATATATAAAGACCAGGCAAGTTGGCCTCTGTTACTAAAAGTAGCAAAATGTGAAAATGAAAAATTCTCAGTGGAATTGGACCAATTTTGTATCAGAATGGTTCCGTTGCACAATAGCCAGGTGAGCGATATCAGGCCCATTTGGGCCTCTTGTTTTGGGGAAAAATGGCAGTCATCTTTTCTTTATTGCATTTTTTTTTTCATTTTTCTAACTTCCATTTTGTCTTCCAGCTCCTACTACCCCTGGTCTAGCCAGGCAGGCATCATATGTTGGCCCTGGGGCATCGCCTCTCCCACCAATAGGCTCATCAGGAGGAGTAATGTGGACTTGTAATCACTGTACCTTCAATAACAAACCTGAGAATTCCAGCTGTGATATGTGCTCACTACCCAGAGAATAAAATTGGATATTTACCAGGGCTCAGGTGTTCAAATTAACAATGTCATTAGTTGACGAGACGGTAACTCTTCAAACATACGAGCTGCAACACGAGAAAACCAACAATATGGTTGTGTACCCATTGCAGACTCAGGTCAGCCTTGGCTTCAAACCAGTCCGATCAGACTCTTCGCTAAGCGCTCAAAGCATAGCTAATAGTCTAAGCTACCTGCATGCGGACAGGGAAGACTCTGATCAGACTGGGCGGATGCCCAGGCTGATCGGAATCTGCGCTGGGCGCACAACCACTTTGTTGGTTTTCTGGTGTCGCGGCTCATATTTTATATAAAAAATCTATAAATTTTTTGCCCCAGAAATATGAGGAGCTTTTGCAGTGCAAATGCTCCTCTCATTTTATTCAGTGAAAAATATTAGCACTTTTTATTCTATTTCTTTTGGAAGACTTAACAAATTCTTGACTAATGATTTTGTTAGCTTATGTGCTAAGCCTACGATGCTTTGGGCAACTGGGCCAAGAGCTCCAGATACGAGAGTCCAGGGTTCGAGGTTATAAAACTTGAGAATAATCTCGAACTCAAAATAAAGTACACTGATTGCTTGCTTTTGAGCATGTGCTCGGAAGCAGCCAATCAGTGTGCTTTATTTTGAGTTTGAGAATATACTCAAGTTTTATAACCTTGGGACCAGATTTAGCAGTAATTATCCTTAACTATCATCAAATACTTTTTGGGAGTATTTGGTGACAATTAGGGATAATTTCTGTTAAAGCTGCTTTTTGTTGAGAAGAGGGATAACTTCTTTTTATTCTGTATAGAAACATTTCTGTGACCCTTCATCTGAATTGCCTGAGTGGAGCCTCTCAGAATGTGGGGTTGGGAGGATGGGGGGTCAAAATATGTTTTCTGTGTGAAATATAGAAAACAGTGCATAATTGTTGAAAACTCCCTCTTATGTTGAGCTCTATATACTTTAAAGTCAGCCGAAATAATCATCTGTCTTCTAGGGTCTATTTTACAATGACAGATAAGGCTTAGTGGTTGTCCTTGGTAGCTGTACTTATGTACCTTGAAGATTTCAGTGTTTCCAAGTCCAAATGTGCTAGAATCAGCCATTGTGAAACTGCCAGTGCTTCTGTATAAAACACTTAAAGGTGCAGGGGAACCCTTTCAGGGAAGCAACTCTGTATATTCAGTCTACATTCAGACATTCAGTACAATTATTTATAATGCAAGTCTTTTGGTACAGTTTGTAGATGTGTTTCTTTGAAACATGTGTAGGCCACTGTATCTCTTATTTAGTGTCAGTATAACTGTAGTAAAAACTTGTATATCTTAAGCTCAAAAGTAAGAGCTTCCTTAAAGTTAGGAAAATATTTGGACCACTTTAAGATATGTGCCACAAATCAACCCAGATCAGCCTGCATATTTTCACAGCCGACCAGCGTGATATATATACTTTATTCCTAATGAAGTTGTTGAATGATCAAATGGATAATAACGATAAGTCCATGTGCCAAATATGAGAGGTCTTAATGAACTATTTGGTATCTCTCTCAGGAATGCTGTTACATCTATATGTGACTTTATTACCCAGACATCTCCATTTTAAAGTGCACCGTGAAACACAAAATTAATGCTCCCGGAGATTTGCTGCCTGTGTGGAAAAAACAGCTATTATATACCGAATCATGATGCAGCTTTCAGACAGTTACATTTTTGGTGGTTTGATCCAGAAAAGCAGATTGAGTGAGCAACTCAGTTATTCCCAGTCAGTCCTCTCAGATGATCCTAGCTTTAGATTGATGTCGTTAAATCATGCTGTAAAGCAGATGGCATTCCTTCAACTTCAACTGCATCAAATGCAAAAGCATCTCCATGTGATGTTAAAAAGTGATAAATAATTCAAGCTCAAGAGATTCAGTTTTGCTCAGATAAATAGTCATAAAAATTGTGACATAGGTTCAGTGGAAAAATATGTGAATCAAAGATCAAACTATTAGTAGCAAAAAGTGCTATGACAGGTCTGTGATATATTGATATTTGGATTGTCAGTATTTTCTGTAAAACGTCTTGCAGTTCCTTATAGCCTAAAAAAGTGTTGAGCAAAATGGTTGCACAGTGCAAATGTGAACTGCAGAGTCTGACTAGCTAATCAGGCCCCAAGGTTATAAAACTTTTTTCAAACTTTTTTCATGCTCAACTCAGCTGAGCATGAAATTTTACCTGCTAATAAGTGGCAAATTATGATAAGTACAGTTGCTTTCATGCTTGATTTATCCAAGTATGAGATTTTCTCTGCTTATGAATATGAAAATGCCAACATTAGTTGGCATTTTCATATTTATCTTCAGAAAAAATTTCATGCTCAGCTGAGTTGAGCACGAAAAAAGTTTAATAACCTCAGGACCAGGGCCCAGGTTCACAATCATTCCTTAATTTAAGGTAGATTTTAACTATTTAAGGTCCAAGTCTTACTTTTACTAAGGAGTGTCTTTAAAAGTGCGTCTGTACAACACCTTAAACATCACCTTTACTAAGGTGGCGTCTTCGGAAAATTATACGGAGTCATACGGAAACTCTGACGGAAATGAGCGAGAGACTACATATTTTGTGCTTGATGTTAGCGGCAATTTATGTTCCCGCGGATTGTCAAAACTAACGTTTTAGCCCGTTCTTTGAATATTCTGTATTAAAACGCTGAAAAATGATTTTTTTTCCCTTAAAAACTGACATGATGCCAAGTAAAGGTCACCAGATCAATGATAGGGAGCAGGGTTTGAACGTTTCTCTCTGTCACTCTATGGAGACGTTGCTGAAAACTTTCAACATAGTATTCTCGCTGGATAGAGGAAATAAATAATAAATACAAAAAAAAAGAGTTGATGCAGGGAGCTGGAGCGGATTTTTTTGTGTGTGGCGGGTGTATGTGTGTGTGTTGGGGGTGGGGGTGGGGGGGGGGGGGGGGGGGGGGGGGGGGGGGGAAAGGGGATGGGGGGGGTTCGTGCTGCATGCAACATGAAGGTGGGCGAATACCAGAATACCATGGGAAAAGCAACGACGACTGCCTTATATACATGCGCAAATGTATGTACTTGCAGTTTTACCCGTGGCATATTTTAGAACTGGATGCGGGATGTTCCTTATATTTCAAGCTATAGTTTTACTAGTTTCAAAAGGCCAAGCCACCTATTAGATAATCTAGATCTGAATTTGATCGCGAAAACAGACCTCTGACCAATAGCTCAGCTAACGCAATCGGAGTATGAAGATGCTTAGGTGGCATTTGTAGGTGTGAGCATGAGAATTGCAAAGAGAATGCTGTAATAACGCATGCACACACGATGCATTTACGGACGTGATATACCTGCTGGTTTCATACACTGGGACCGTGGTCTTACAGTTGAATCTTTTTCTTTTAAAGAGGCTCTATCTCTTTTCATGTGCATTCATGAGAGAAAGAGAGAAAAACAGAGAGAGAGAGAGTGAGAGAGAGAGATTGATTCACTTTGTCAAAGTTGACAATTCATCCGAAATCTTTTTACAGCTCAAACTACCCAGGCGCATGTTATAGGTGTTTTTTTTGGCGATACTATTATTTATATTACCATTATACGCCAACGTTTACATATTTGAAGTAGCAATATGTTTATACCCTAGGCATACGAAGTATGACAAGGGGCATATAGATTTTGGCCGTTGTCTGTTCGTCCGTCTGGCAATCCGTTAGTTAACATTTGCATTAACGGTTTTTAGGTCCACTTCCTTTCTTGGATTTGCTTTGTATTTGGCATAATGATGGATGGATGGATGGATGACTTGCGATTTTACGTCCTTTTTAACAGTATTCAGTCATATCAGGGCGTTGGGTGGGTGATAATGAAAAGTGTGCAATCGAACCCTGTTTACAATTGAAAAGATTGCCCCCTCCAGCCGGGCTCGAAAAGGGACCGCTAGAACAGCAGGACAGCACTTAACATACTGAACTACCGGGGCTCCATAATTCTATATATAGATATAAAAGAAACAGCATAATATTTGATATCCATAATTCGAGTTATGGATATTGATGGTTCGATATATGGATATCTATATTCGATTTTTTTATATCAAAAAAAAAAAATCAGTAGATTTTTGGACATACAAAAAATTGAATAATGGATATCATAATTCATTTTATGGATATCCAGATATAAAGCAGATTTTTGGAAATCCAAAGATCGAATAATGGATATCCATAAATCAAATTTTGGCTATCCATAAATCGAATTTCGGATATGCAATATTATGCTGTATTTTTGGATATCCATTAATCCTGGCATAATGATCGATGTAGCTCCAAACTCTATACCATCCCATACATGTCTGACCTAGCGATCAAGGTCAAGCACTTTGACTCTTTCATTTTAAAATTTATGGTAAAGTTTTTTAGATCTTGATATTGATTCAAACACTTTGTTGGGTAGGGTTTATATTTGGGTTTGTATTTGTCCAAATTTTTATTTTGTTCCACCCCGACGCATGCCTGTGACCTAGATGTGAAGGTCACGGGCTTTGACTTTTCCTGTTAAAGTTTTTGAGATCTCATATCATCGCAACTATTTGTTGGGTTTTATTATTAAATATTGGTCTGAAAATTTATTCTATACCATCTTCGAAGAGGTCAAAATCACAGACTTCAGCTTTTCAGTGTTTAAAGATAAGATTATTTATCCCATATTCTTTAGTGAAACCTTATGATACGTGTCTCGGTTTACTTCTGGGTTGTAACAGGTTTCATCATCTGGATGCTGCTGACCGTGATAAGGTCAAGGTGACATACTTAAACATTTGCATCAAACTTCTGCTATAAGTTTTTAATGTTTCTTTTATTTCCAATATCCTTCAATTGAACTGTTT
Source organism: Ctena decussata (assembly GCA_963989385.1). NCBI lineage: Eukaryota > Metazoa > Mollusca > Bivalvia > Lucinida > Lucinidae > Ctena > Ctena decussata. The sequence continues at coordinate 4,336,806 of OZ022500.1, forward strand.
GATATGTTACATGTAACTATTAGGTTTTTATTGGTAGGTTGCACAAAATAAGCTGACATCCTCACATACTTAAAAATTTGTATTATATATGTGTTAAACTTGTGTGTTTCAGTTTTGGTGTCATTAGGCAATGGCCATGGCAGGGGGTAAACGTAAACCCCTGCTCACTTGGTCTAGTTCAAATATAAACGTATCCATACCAGTTTTAGTGCGACAGACACGCGTTTCTATATTCAACTTCTACAGTGTCGCTAAACCCCAAAAGTTTGAAGAAAAGAGATGATGGGCAGGTCTCCGCAGGCAACGAGCATCCCTCTCGGAGCCACACTTATTGTCGCATTCCGCGGGACACATTAGCTGCAGACAGCAGGTAAGAGACGCCTACGTATTACCTTGCGAGCGCAGGCGTCCCCCATCGAGCCACCTCAGCCCCTGTGTCTCGAGAAAAGCGACAGACAAGGGCATCAGGAAAGAGATGTTCAATGCAGCAAGAACCCGCAAAAAGCCAAAACAGTTCAAATGAAATATAAGCCTACGCTAATTAACTGAAATAAGTGCAGTGGTAGCTTTTTAATACATTTTCTAGACTACATAATGTATAAAGGGCTTTAATGTATTAATAACCATTTGTTTTTACAGCTAAAAGAGTCGATTGCCATTGTTTACACATATATATAAAGAGTTGTGGAGTTCCTTAAAAAGTTAAAGTTGATACAGACCAACCTTAAAATTTTTAAGATTTTTCCTTAAGTTAAGGAATACCTTAGCGCTAAGGTGTTGTCCAGATTCACTTCAGACCACTTTAAGGTAAAATCTTACTTTAAGGTATTCCTTATCTCTTAAGGTGTGATTGTGAACCTGGGCCCTGATCAGAGTCTTGGCAATGGCCAGTATATGAGCCACAGCATGCAAAAAGGTGGCTCAACACATCTGCATACAGCCAAAACTACAACGGGTTTGTGAGTTTGTGTGGACTCTAGCTAGTCTTTATTGTGTGCCTATAGATTCCTAAGGATCCTTACAGGATGTGTGCGGACTGCAAAGGCTTTGATCAGACTATGCAGACTGTGCAGGCCAGTCTGAAGCCTGTGGGTTAATTACCGATTTTATGTAAGTTTTTTTCCTACTATGAAATAAGTTAATTCCAGCACTGGCATATGTTAACATTTCTTGTTACCAGTGCATGGGCAATGACCCAGACCAGTCTTTGCACATGTACAAGCTGGACTCCCTCACTTGTAAACTTGTCAAGGTCCTTTGTGGTTGCCAACAAAAACTGGTCTGATGTGGCTTCTGTTACATAGCTCTCGTGCTGGTCCAAATTATTGTCTTTCCTGCAACTTGCAGAAAGTGAGACATATTTGAGCCGCAACAAGACAAAACCAACAAAGTGATTGCATGCCCACTGCAGACTCAGATCAGCCTGGGCATCCGCCCACCCAGTCTGATTGGAGTCTTCACTGCCCGCATGGAGGTAGCTGAGACCCTAAGCTACCTTTTAAGCTGCTAGCGATGAGTCTGATCAGACTTGGTGGATGCCCAGGCTGATCTGAGTCTGCACGGGGCACACAACCACTTGGCTCATTTCTTTTTCTGAGGTAGTGTAAACTTTTGTCGTTTTTCTGGCTTGGCTCTATAAGTAGTATAGGCAATTGTTTGTGACATTGGCAAACAGGCAAGGTACAGCATTCCACAGAATCCATGTTGGTTTGTGTTGCTAAATATATCAATAATATGAGCCGCAACACAACAAAACCAACAAAGTGACATGTGCTCCCAGCTTAGACACAGATCAGCCTGGGCATCCGCCCAGTCTGGTCAGAGGCTTCGCAGTTCGCATGGAGCTAGCTTAGATTCTTAGCTAACCTTTTAGTGCACAGGGAAGACTATTCAGACTAGAGGGCTGCCCAGGCTGATCGAGTCTTTGCTGGACGCACATGCTCCTACGTTGGTTTTGTCATATCGCTGCTCATATGGAGATGAGGACTGAAAGCTTTAAGCTTGTAAAGTCCACTTCATCCAGATGCCACATTTTTCTGTTTTAAGGTGAATGGGCACACTTTCGGGGAAGTAACTATGATTTTCATTTTTTCCTCCCATTTCAATGTGGTTCAACTCTTAATGAAAGTAATTTGTTCTTCCTGGAGGAAATTCTCTCCCTTCAGAGTAGACCTATTTGGATGGAGTTCTTGGTCCAGATCAGGAAGTGACAACTCTTGTTCCTCTATGTATGAATGATGGGGAAAACTTTGATGTACCCATACACCTTAAAATGATTACAGTCTGGTGTTTCTTGTTCTGGGAAGTAAATGTTATCAGGGCTCTTTAGCATACTTAGTGGCTCATATTTTGTTTGCCAGTTTCTTATTTAAAATGCACCTATTTAAGATGGTTTTATATAATAAAACAATTGATAGAGGGTGTCTCTATCAGTTTATTTATATGTTAGTGTATTTTTTGGATCTTTTGAAGTATGGTTAACCATTTCATTGCAAATGGGGAATGATGGACAGGTTGAAATGAACAGTTTGAAATGGGCTTACACATGTAAGCGTGCAAAAATAAAAACCTAAATCTTTCAAGTTGTTTTTGGCGTTTCGTTTTTATGACTTACCACATACAAGTGAATTCTTGTCATGAAAATGACAAGGCAGACTTTTGGCCACCATTAGAATTTAATAGTCTACCATGAAAACCAGACCTTCTTTTTGCCAGAAATCCACCTAAAGCCTTAAAAAATATTCAGCTGAACCCAATTCATGACAAGGCAGACTTTTGGCCACCATTAGGATTAGTCTACCATGAAAACCAGACCTTCTCCTTGCCTGAAATCCACCTCAAACTTAAAAAATATTCAGCTGAACCCAATTCAATTCCAAAGATGACCCAGAACATAGCTCTCGTTTAAGAACAACCCTAAAACATAACTCCAGCTCTGTACCATCCACAGATTTTACAGTCAAGCTGCCTTTTAAACCCTGTTCTGGTATCACCTCTCAAGGTGAATGGGTACACTTTCAGGGGAAGCCACTCTGCTATTATAGTTTTTGCCTCTTTTCTCAATGGGATTCAACTGTAAAAGGAAAGAATTGGCTTCTCTAGGAGCAAATTCTTTCCTTAATAAAAGTTGCTCAATTTCAGAAGGGCTTCAAAATCCAAGAACGCAAACAGGAAGTCGCATAAGTTGTTACCCTTTGTACAAATGGCAGAAAAACATGGAGGTGTATCCATACATCTGTAACTAAATTTCTCTGACTTTTTTGCCAGCTATTATTACCACATAATTTGAATATTACTCAAAATAGGTTTCACATCACCACATAATATAAAACCAGTTTAATTACCAGTTCTTCTTTTCTGTACATCATTTGATGATGCTACATATTTGTACCAAGTTCGACGGTTTTGAAGTTATAGAGCCAACCCGATTTCTATACTGAAAACGACAAAGGGGCATAATTTCATAAGAAATGTAGGTGGAGTTACAACTCTTCTTTTCTACTCATTATCTGATATTGCTTTATATTTGTATGGAGTTTCATGAAAATATCTTTGACGGTCTTGAAGTTATAGAGATGATACGATTTTCATACACAAAATTACTAAGGGGCATAAATCCAAACCAAATATAGGTGGATATATGATTCTTGTTTCTGCACAACCTGATAACGCTAAACAAGATACAAGCTCTTTATCACGAAATGTCCGCCCTCATAGGAGCACACATAGTGGTACAGAATGAGCAACCAAACAAATCAAGGAAAGAATTCCAAACGACAGAATGTGAGCAAAATAAAAGATACAAAATGATAAAGCATATCTCCTAACAGATGATACAAGTACCGTACATATGATACAATTAGGATAAACACATGATACTAGCCCTAAAGCAGTCTCAGTGACATGATATATTATTTAAACTACATTAACAATTTCCCAAGATGTAGATCTTTCAATGCGTAGGCTAGGCCATATATTTGTACCAACTTTTGTGAAAATATCTTCCATGGTTTTGTGAAATTGTCTTCAACGGTTTTAAACTTATTGCGTGGACACAATTTCTTTTCTGAAACTACAAACAAAATTTGGTGACAACTGTAGATAAAGTTATGGTTCTTGTTCTCTTTGCACCGTTTAATGATGCTTTATACTTGTATCACATTTCGGAAAAATATCAAATAGATTCAGAGTTAAGGAGTGGACACAATTTCCATACTTAAAATTTCAAAGGAGCATAATTCCATAAAATATGTAGGTGGAGTTACAGTTTTTCTCTGCACATTGTCTGATGATGCTCTAAATTAATAACAATTTTCGAGAAAATATCTCAAACGGTTTCAGAGTTATGGAGCAGAGCTGATTTGTGACGGACAGACAGATGGAAGGATGGACATACAGACAACTATGGGAAAAACAATTTTATTTCTCCCCCAGAAACGGGGGAATTATAATGATTGACTAATGGATCAAGCTCTTAAAACAAGAATTCCGCGGAAGGCTATGTCGCACCTGCTGTGTGTCTTCACATTAAGAAATCAAACAATATACCAAGTGGTTCTGGAGAAAAAAGTTGATTTTACTGGTTTTGCTATTTTTAGTAATGGCGGCCATCTTGGATTCTCGACCATTCTAGACTTTTACCATTCTGAACCCCTGCAGTCTGATCATGCTGCACTTGAAATTTGAGAACCATGGATGCAGTGGTTTCAGAGAATAAGTCATTTGAATGGACTTAAATCCTAGGGTCGACGTAAATTATTCAAGGGTCGACGTAAGGTCACTGTGACCTAATTCCACTACAGATTTTTTTCATCTTGATAATTCTGAATACCAAGGCACCACTTATGGTTCATACAAAATTTCAGCCTAATATACTAAGTGGTTCTGGAGAAAAACTTGATTTTATTGGTTTTGCTATTTTTAGTAACGGCGACCATCTTGGATTCTTGACCAGCGTGAATTTTATCATTCTGAAGCCCTGCAGTCTGATCATGCTGCATTTGAAATTTGAGAACCATGGATGCAGTGGTTTCAGAGAATAAGTCATTTGAATGGACTTAAAAGCTAGGGTCGACGTAAATTATTCTAGGGTCGGCGTAAGGTCACTGTGACCTAATTCCGCTACAGATTTTTTTCATTTTGATAATTCTGAATACCAAGGTCCCACTTATGCTTCATACAAAATTACAGCCAAATATACCAAGCGGTTCTGGAAAAAAACTTGATTTTATTGGTTTTGCTATTTTTAGTAATGGCGGCCATCTTGGATTCTCGACCCGCCTGAATTTTACCATTCTGAAGCCCTGCTGTCTGATCATGCTGCATGTGAAATTTGAGAACCATGGGTGCAGTGGTTTCAGAGAATAAGTCTTTTGATTGGACTAAAATGCTAGGGTCGACGTAAATTGTGAACGGACGGACGGACGGACGGACGGACTGACAGACGGACGGAAAACCGGACGCCTATATCGCACCTTGCTAAAGCAGGTGCGACAAAAACCTTATGGAAAATCATTCACACCTAGGTTCTTACTCTTTGTGAGACTATACAAAGATGTGCTGAATCGAGAACTAACTGTTTGGAATTACCATAGGGCAGCATAAAATTGTTTATGAACATGTGTCTTTCATTGCTAGACTTACAAATTTTAAACAGGTGCAATAAGGTTTCATTGCATTAGCTTTTATGGCAAAAGCTTAAGGATCAAAACTTATAAAGAATAGTTTATCGTCCCATTTAGATGAATGATAAACCTCCAAGGAATATCACTGTGACTGGAAACATCCGGCTCACTATTCGCCTGTCCCAACTCATAAACCTAGTAATGTCTTGTACTGACCAAGTCACGAGCCAAGACTGCAGCATAAAGCCACTGAAGTTTTGCAGTTTTATTCTTCCATCAAACATATTTTCAAGCCATGCTGAACATATATGATCTCAAATATGAGCCACCACACGAGAAAACCAACAAAGTGGTTGTGCGCCCAGCGCAGACTCAGATCAGCCTGGGCATCCGCCCAGTCTGATCAGTCTTCGCTGTCCGCAAGGTGGTAGCTAGACCCTTGGCTATCCTTTAAGCGCACTGCAAAGACTCTCATAGGACTGGGCAGATGCCCAGGCTGATCTGAGTCTGTGCTGGGCGCACAACCACTTCGTTGGTTTTCTCATGTTGCGGCTCATATGTCAATACTGAAAAGACATCTTCAGAAGCATACCTGACATACCATATTTATTTGGTTCTCAGAAAAAAAGACATGCATCAGTTTGGAAGACATACAGACAATTTGGGTCCTACTTCAAACATACTACCCCCCCCCCCCCCCATCCCTTTCCCAACCCCCGTACCAGTCTTACTATGCAGCTGATTGCAGTGATTACAAGTCTGTTCTATTGTTATGTGAAAATTTGCTAAACAACTGTTCAAGGCATACAGATTTCAGTTTGGATTCTGATTTAATCAACTTGGATTAGGTACTAAGTATCATGAAATGTCTAAAACATTGCCACACTCCTCATTGGCAAGCCTATTTTCTAAGGACTTTCATTTGCACTAATATTTAGGGTGTGTATTGGCATTGTAATTGTGGTGGACAGAAGAAATGTAATGCTCAAAGGTGAGTTTTATCCCCATGATAGCAGATTAATTGGCGTGATTTTAATTTGACTATTATTTTTGTTTCCCACCAGTGTCCCCAAAATAAAAAGACTGCCAAATATACGTGTTTTATATTATATAAAGCTCTTGCTTTTCAAATCAAGAACTTTGGGCTGTTATAAATATTACATATTATTGAATTGTCTTGTGATATATATTTGAGCTGCGACATGAGAAAAGCAACAAAGAGTCTTCACTTTGCGCTTAAAGGGAGCTAAGGGTCTAAGCTTGCTCCATGCAGACAGCTAAGACTGTGATCAGAGTGGGCGGATGCCCATGCTGATCTGAGTCTTCGCTGGATGCACATGCCACTTTGTAGGTTAGACGCAGCTCAATTTTCAAAGCTTCCTGTCTGAATCATTCCAGCCCTAGTATCTTTGGGTAAGATGATGATTAGGATTAGATACTCTAAAGGCTAGAAAAGAACTTAGAGGATACACTTTTCAGGGAATTAACTCTTTCATTTTCATTTCTGCATCCCTTCTCCATGGGAGTTAACTCTTAAAAGAATTTGCTCCTGTAGATGTAAGAGTGAGCCCCTTTCAGGTAGGGTTTCGTTGCCAGGGAAGAAAATAGGAAGTCATAAATGTTGTTTTCCTTTGTGAAAATGGTGGAAAAACATGGAGGTGTACCATTATGCCTGAACTGCCCTCAGTACACGAGTTTATAATTATATGTATTCCTGTTTGCTTCTCATGATAAGGTAGCTCTTTGAAAAGGGGTCTACTCAAAAAGGAAAGAATTTGCTCCAGAGGAGCAGATTCTTTTCTTTAAGAGTTGACCCTTACTGAGAAGGGAGGTTGATTCCTCTGACAATAATCCTGTTCATCTTAATACTGTTATTAGAGGTATTTTGGTACTTGCTGATTTACTACTCTTTAAGCTCTAAATAACACCCCCTTTCTTAACTGCAATGCCCCAGAGCATTTAATAGGTTTAATACAGTATCCTTGCCAGACTTTTTTAATTTGCAGTCTTGCATACAAGTTTTTAATGTCATTCTTAAGCTACAAATACATTTCCACAAACATTTCCATTAACACCCAAACAACTTTATGAAGACTCTTCAGGCACAAGCTCTCTTATCTCAACACATGTAGCATTTTCTGTCAATACTGTAGACAACTCATCTGTCTCATTCTCCAGCAATGGTGCCATAGCAACGGCCTCAATCTCAGTTCTTGTATCCGCAGAAACCAATACAGTTTGGTTATTATCATCAGCTTCCTCACTGTTAATAACAGGTACAAAGGCAACAGTTTCACCAGTCCTGCTGTCTATTATCTTCATACCACCACCTTCTGGCTCATTTATCACAATGTAGTTGTCTGAGACCTGAACACCTTCTATCAAGTTGTCTCCATCACCATTGGTAACAATTTGAACATTCTGAATTTCTTGTAGTTCCTGGACCTCTTGACTTTCCATGTCAGTCTGAACCACAACAAATTCTGCTGCCTGGAAAACATTATATTTTTATTAAAAAATTAATGACAACATAAATGAGCCGCAACACAACAAAACCAACAAAGTGGCATGTGCACCCAGCGAACACTCAAACCAGCCTGGGCTGCCGCCCAGTTTGATCTGAGTCTTTGCTGTGCACTATAAGGGTAGCTAAGGGGCTAAGCTAGCTCTATGCAGACAGCAAAGACTCTAATCAGACTGGCTGATGTGAGTCTTTGCTGAGATCACATGCCATTCTGTTGGTCCTGTAGTGTCGTGGCTCATATAAACCTAGGACAAAAGGGCTGGAAAAGAGGCTTTGCCTATATTTGTCCTCTCCTAAAATATTTCAGTAATTAATGTACCAACCTTCTGTCCAGCCAGCCTGTATATGTAAATAGTGAAGACCTGACAGCTCCTACAGAGCAGTCTGATCAGAGTCTGAAATGTTTGCACAACAATGTTATGAGCATCTCCAGAAAGACACAAAAACCTAAGTCCATTAGAGAGGCAGGGCTCGAAATTTTTTTGTGAACATACTTGTCCTGCAGGGCAAGTGCTTTCAATTTTTTACTCGTCCTTTCAAAAATCTACTCGTCCTTAAAAACTGTCTGATATCACTCATTTTTCCCTCGAATGTATTCTACTTTCAGTTTCATTTTCACTCGGTTATTTCCGGTACTTTCCGTAGGTATATGGTTTCGTCCCAATTAAGGTTTTGCCAAAGAGGTTTCGTTAATAAAGATTTCTGCACCAAAGTAGATTTTTTCTGCTTTATTCAAGAGAGGACGTGAAAATAATGTCCTATACAACTATTTGAGTTGGATTATGCATTTGTAATCGTGCAGTTATAGAGCGCAAACAACTTAGGTGAAACCGCGTTGGTGCGAATCCTCATCGGGTCGATGTTCGATATGCGCAGGCACACTGTTCATTTACAGTTTGCCATTTCCGTTTTCATTTTTAGATTACACGATGCGGGATTTCATGCTTTTTGCGTTACAGTCAATATTTGTTTGCTGTAATTTGATCGATTTGTAAAGTGCTTTTCCTGAACGGCATGATTAGACAATTTTCATGGAGGAAAAACCTACTCGTCCGGCAGGGCAAGTCAGTGACAATTTCCACTCGTCCTTACCGATCAGCTACTCGTAAATACAAGCGGACAAGTGTAAATTTCGAGCCCTGGAGAGGTCCATGATAAAAAGGTACAGAATGTGAATATTTAAGATAACTATTTCAAGTTTTCCATTTGATGTAAAAATTTTAACACCTTGCCTTTATTTGCTGGTATGCAGCATTATATCACAGCTTTTAAAGTTTTTGTCTTGGTGGTAAGAAGTCTATCCATTTATTTCTTTCTCCGTTACTTGTATAATATTCATCTTATCATACTGATTCTTAAGATGAATGGGTACACTTTCAGGGGAAGCAACTCTGTCATTTTTGTTTTTGCCTCCTTTCTCCACTGGGGTCCATTCTTAAAGACAATAATTTGCGCAACTAGAAGCAAATTCTTTCCTTTAACAGTAGACCCCTGTAGGAAAGTGTATGTCAGTGAGGAAAGCAAACTGGAATTACCCAAAGTTCTACCCCTTTGTTAAAATGGCAGAAAAACATAGAGATCACTGTGTTATCTTCACATCCCCACCCCCCAAGTACCTGTTCAGCTTCATCTTGTTCAATGAGTGCATTATCCGCAGAATCTGACACTTCCTCCTGAGGCATGATATACTGCTGGGTGTCAGCAACCACAGAGGAAAACTCAGCTAATACTGTAGGGTAGTCCTTCCCTTCATCTGAACTCTGTTTACATGATACTGTAGTAAAAACATTAAGAAATGTCAAATTATGTTCTCAATTATGGCAGAATTTCTGCTCAAATTTACTTTCTCATATTAGTATACACATTTTAATACAAGTAAATGGAACCATTCATCTTATGGCTCTTTAGAAAGAAGAAATGATAATTACATCATTAGATGAACCAGTTTTTTTTAAATTTTAGTGACCAGTAAAACATCAAAACACACATGAGCATGCATAATCAGCAGTGTCCACAATGTCTAGTCATTTGGTTTCTCCCCAGTATGTGTTGACATTGTGGGCAGTGGTTTCTTCTGAATAATTAGGCCCGCTTTTTACTGTTATCAAAACCAACCTTTAGCCTTGAGATGTCTGTTAAGAGTCCCTTGCTTGGCAAAGCAGCGGCCACAATGTCTCAACTCATTTGGGGCATGTTATTACAGTACCTATTTATTCAGCTATAAACAGTGTTTTTCAATCTCTAAAATGATCTCAAATATTTAAATAAGTCCTAGGAAATTCTGCTATGAGATGGGTTTTTCATTTCTAAAACAATGCCAAAAGTCTAGACCTGTCTTATAAGAGAGGTTTATGTCTTATAACTGAAGACATACTATTCTCAAAACCAACCTTTAGCCTTGAGATGTCTGTTAAGAGTTCCATACCCGGCAAAGCAGCGTCCACAATGTTTCAACTCATCTGGCCCAAGTTATTACTATACAAATTTATTCAACTATAAACAGTGTTTTTCCATCTCTATAATGATCTCAAATATTTAAATCAGTCCTAGGAAATTCTGCTATGAGATGGGTTTTCCTTTATAAAACAATGCAAAAAAATCCAGATCTGTCTTAAGACAGATCTGGATTTTCTGGATTGTTTTGGAGGGAAAACCCTGCTCTTATAACCGAAGAAATACTGTTCTCCAAACTACCTTTAGCCTTGAGATGTCTGTTAAGAGTTCCATGCTCGGCAAAGCATCGTCCACAATGTTTACATTCGTATGGTTTCTCCCCGGTATGTACCCTTTTGTGTCTAACAACAGAACCTTTCTCTCGGAATCGCCGGTGACAAAAGTTACACACATATGGTAAAATGTCAGTGTGGGTTCTCAGATGTACCTTCATAGCATTCTGTGGTAATGAAAGAATTTTGCTACAAAGACAGATTTTTCCCCTCCAAAATAATGCCAAATATCTACATCAGTCACAAGTAATTCTATCAATAAATGGATTTTTGTCTTTCAAAACAATCCCAAAAATCTAGATTCATCTTGTGAGAGGACTCTACACTTTTGAGTTATTCATGAAAGTAAAATCCCATGTTTTGTAACTAAATAAATGTGGCACTGTAATTAGGTCACAGAAACAATGACCCAGTTGTTCAAAGCTTATAACATTATTAGTTTAAGAGATGTTCAAGTTTCAATCAAATATATTATAAATAAAATCTCCTGACTTTTTTTTCTGCAAAAAAAGGACTCTGCAACTGATTTCGTGAGTCCTGTAACACTAAACAAATCCTCAATTTAAGCTTCGTTGAACTAATGACGCTTTGAATAACTGGGCCAATATTGTTGGGTTGAAGTAACCCAGGCCTACGAAGTTTAAAGTTAAAATGGAATGTTTAAATGGCATTTCTTGACAGGCTCGTCATTTTCTTTACATGATTTTGGCAAAACATTGGACTTTTATAGTACAAAATTTTATAAAAGAAGAAAAAATTCTCTATTTACTTCGGTCTGGCATGTTGTCCTTATCTAATGCTTTTGGGGGTTTTTTTGGTGGTGTTGTTGCTTTTGTTTTTAATATCCAAAATATTGTGACTTCTTTTCATGACAAAATTTTTTTATCTGATCTGATCTTAGTATACTGTTACTCAAGCACGTCTTCAGAGCTCCAGATAAGAGGGGGTATTAAGGATAATTCAAAGATAATTTTTCTTATTTCTCAATGAAAACATATGTTGTGACCCCTCATTAGAACCGCCTCAACGAGACGGTTCTAATGATGGGTCACAAAATATGTTTTTGCGGAGAAATATGAATAATTATCCCTTAATTATCTCTGTTACCCCTTCTTATCTGGAGTACTGACGTCTTTCCTCATCTCTATAGAGGTGCCCCGGAAGCTCAGTAGGTTAAGCACTGGCCTGCTGATTAAGTGGTCACAAGTTTGAGACCTGCTAGATAAAATTCAAAATGCAGGCAATCATGCCCCTAATAGCAATCTCTGTTATACCCTAAAACACAAACCAGATTTCAGTACTTACATTAGTTTTAAAGGATTTCTCACAGACAGTACAAGGAAACGACCTGGCTGAGGAGTGGATCTTGATGTGTTCTCTGACATGAGACAGTCGTTTAAACAGCTTCCCACATTCACCACACTTAAAGTTCCTGTCCTCTACATGTACGTTCATGTGTTTGTTAAGAGTATCCTTGGTGATAAATGACTTGTCACATTTCGTACACTTGTGTGGACGTAAACCTGAAATCAATATCCACTGAATCAGCCAGGGCTGCAAATATGCCTCAAGAAAGAAAGATTTCAAAATTACAAAATAATGATTTTAAACATTGGGGCATTTTTAGGAGTACAATTATGCCTCCGTATTTTTCTGCCATTTGTACGAAGAAAAACAACTTCTGTGACTTCCTGTTTGCTTCCCTGAACAAGAGCTCTACTGAAATGAGCCCTACTCTTAAAAGAAGAATTTGCTCCTAAGTGAGCAAATTCTTCTCAGTAAGAAATGACTCCCACTGCAAAAAAAAGAAAATGGCAGTTGTTCCCCCTGAAAGTGTACCCATTCACCTTAAGAAATTATTCTAATTACCCTAAAATATGACTAAGATGTTTTTCTATCCTGCTAAGCGTCAACATTTTTTCAACACAACAGCAAACTTGAGCAACCTCATCTGGGCCTACATTATTTCAGCCATGACAGGATAAAACCAACAAAGTGGCATGTGCATCCAGCACAGACTTAGATCAGCCTGGGCAGTGGCCAAGTCTGATCAGATTCTTTACTGTGTGCTTAAGGGTAGCTAAGGGTCTAAGCTAGCTCAATGTGGACAGCAAAGACTCTGATCTGCCCAGTCTGATCTGGGTCTTTGCTAGGGGCACTTGTTTGTTTTGTCTTGTGTCATCTTTCCTTTGCTCAGGCACTTCCTTCATGACATTTATGGTTAGCACTAAAATACATGTATGTACCCACTCAATAGCTGCTGAATTCCACCACAGCAAATTCATGATGAGGTGACCTCAGCATTACATTTGCAGACATGGCATGCACTGGGCCCTTTCCTTCATTAAACTGGGTGGAATTCAGCGACCATTGAGTGGGCACCGTGATGATCTATAAAATTTTGCTATATTGGATCATTCAAATACAGTTGAATCTCGGTAGTTCCAACACCGATTTTTCGAATCTACCGGATTTTTCGACGTTGAAACATGGTCCCGATTGTAGGCCTATTAATTCTATGCAAAAACACTTCCGCAATTCGAATTTCAATTGTTCAAAAAATCAGATTTTTCGAAAGAAAAATTAGGTCCCCATGGAGTAAATTCATTATAATTATCCTTCTATTATTCGATATCTAAATTCATGCTCCAATTTTATGCCGGGAATATAAAACCTTTTGTCATCAATGAGATAAACATTTACACCCTCGGGTCATCACTGCCACCTGTACAGGTAATTATCGCTTCACAACCACTAACGTTCTGATGGATTAGTCATTAATTTCGGTTGAGCAAAAGGTGTCTGTCTAATTGTATAATTGACGGGGATTATCTTGTTTGAAGTTTGTAAATTTAAAGGCTAAATGTGATGACTTTTGTAACCAGCAAAGGCTCAGACTAGCATGTGCATCTGAACTTTGGTTCCGTTACTCTGTAATCATATGGATTGTGCACGGATTATACGATTTGCACAGAGTCTCTAGCTACACTGTGCAGACTGACAAACTGGTTTGAGTATTCGTTGTTCCCAAATACTTTGAGTCTGAATCACTGAGGAGCCTTTTCTGTGACACGGCTCAGATGACCGGTGGAGTCGTTTTTCAGAGTACTAAAATAGCCAGTTCTAGGATACATAAACGGAAAGTGAAAGTACAGTTAAGTCCGAGACAAAAACAAGTCAGGGCTAGCCTGTTTCTGTTCAGTCTGGCTTTGATCTTTGCCGGTGCTGCATTGTAATAATAAACAGTTGATTTGAAGAGCTGGGAAAATTTTGGCAGCTTTGCTGCTTTCGGACAATACACATGTATATGTGCCAAGCACGAGGGGTCTCGCGATATTAAATGATCATGGATGTTTGGATAGTTCCGGTATGTAATGTTCAGATTTTGTTTTCACTGATTTGTAAATCCAGGAACGTCAGTAAGCATAGAGAAATAAAATATCTGACCGACTGAAAACCGCATCAATAGCGAATTCCGGAAATGTACAGAAATGAACGGGAAATGCCGAACTTGAAAATTCGAACTACTGATAATTCGAATGAAATAGAGAGGTCCCTGTCAGTTCGAATTATCGAGGTTTGACTGTAAACCTTTAACCTGGTCTGGCTTGCAGCCAGTAACTGGCTTTTGGGTTACTTGCTTAAAGAGCTGCGAGCAGTCTCCTTGCCTGGCATCTGGCTGGGGAAACCCGGCAAGGAGGCTTTTCTGAGGTCATCAGAATTATAAATTTTGTCATTATTAATTGTCTGCTTGATTTTCCATGCGCGACTTTCCAACTAAACTGAGGGAGAGGTCTGTCCAGAGCAGGCAAGGATGGAATCTGCAATAAGTCATTCCTCATTGATTGTGGTTTGGCTTTATTTAGGAGGGAAGTAATAGAAATTACAGTTTGGAGAAATTCTATGGATAGGAATTATTTTATTTACAATTCAGATTTGCAGAACCGCAAAATCAGAAATTAATTAAACATACTTAATCATAAATCGTGCATCTATACAAAGGTTAGATCATCATGACTCCCATGGTGGCCTCTGGATTCCGTCCAACCAGCGTCCATAATATCCTACTAAAGACTGATGGTGTTGACTCTATTGCAACACTAATAATGCCTGGTTGAATGTTTGTCCATATATATATATATGCAAGTGTTTTCTGGTCTGGATAGGAAATAAATTGGCCAATGTTTGTATGTAGTTTAATGTCAGTCTCCTAAAATAATATAATTTGACAAACCTGTATGATTTCTCATATGTAGCTTGAGGTAGTTGCTGCCCCTGAATTTTCTCATACACACAGGACACTTGTAGAGCAGTCTGGTACTGAGCTCAGCCTGGTCGGCATCGCCATCTATAGGATCTGCTGGCAATTCTAGTAACTGTTTCACTGCAACCTGGGCATCTCTGTTTAGAGATAGGAAGAAGTGAGTCATATAGATATAGGACCCCAGATGTAGCACTGAAATTCTGTAATTGCTGTTCCTTCTAAAAGCATTTATCATATGACGTCACTGTTATTCAGTGGATAACGTCATGTCATAAAAATCGTATGACCACGTGTAGTAACACTTTGGCGTGTACACTTCACATCATTGACAATGTCTATGTCAACAGTGTGTTTTCTTATTGAAATACTGAAGGCGTTAAAATCCCATTTTAAAGGGTCATATGATAAACAGAATCTTACACTCGTGGTCATTTCAAATAAACTTATG
The DNA here is from genome assembly GCA_963989385.1 of Ctena decussata. Taxonomy (NCBI): domain Eukaryota; kingdom Metazoa; phylum Mollusca; class Bivalvia; order Lucinida; family Lucinidae; genus Ctena; species Ctena decussata. The sequence continues at coordinate 4,352,392 of OZ022500.1, forward strand.
AAACTCCCCGAAGGCTCCTTTCATAAATTTCATATAAAATGACCACTCGTGTAAGATCCTCTATATGCGGTGGCCCTCAGTAGTATCAGTTCATCCCCAAAACAATGCATAATCTACTAAATGATCATGTTGCTCCCCAAAGAAATTTTGTTACCCTGATGAGTTACTGTGGAAGTCAGACAAATCTCTTTCAACCTTGATTTAACACAAACTTTTTTATGATTTAATGTGAGTATATTAGCCCTGGGGTAGAAGAAACACAAACCACCCAAGAGGTGGTGGGGTGAGGGGGACAAAATTTCAACTCAAATGAAATGATTTCCTTGCTGAAATCATTTATTACCAGTTTTAGAAAAATTGTGACATGACACAATTTTTTGAAGATGACAGTAACCTTTTGTTACACTGATTATTTATTGGCATAAAAGATCAAGTGGTAATGAGTTTAATAAATTTCAACTGGAAAATATTACAGGCCTCAAGATGAATGCCCATTTGATGCAGTCTACAGTTTCTGTTTGAGCGTTTCTGTTTAAAAGATGGTGTTTTACAGCAAAGTAAAAAGACATGACTTTACTTGTGAATGTCCTGCTGATCTTTGTCTTCACCGTCTGAGGCCACCACTAATGTTGTAAATGGATCACTAGCCTAGAAAAGATGACAATGTGCCATGAAAATTTACAGAAAACTCCAGTAATCAAAATAGTCTGTGCCTCCATGCATGTATGCTAGCACCTTTAGTTTGCACATATATAGCTGACTCTCATTATCTCAAACACTAATATCTCAAAGTACCATCCAGTATCAAAGAATATAGTTTGGAAACATTTTTATTTTTCTATACATTTCAACTCTGGATACCTCAAACTACTGATATCTCAAAGTAAATTTTCTGGGACCAGAAAATTTACCTTGAGATATCAGTAGTTTGACATGAAGTTCGACCTGGAGATATTAGAGTTGACTGTAGGTTCCTCTGTGTCTATTTATGTTAGTGTGATCAGCAAAAAAGCTCTGACCAATCTGATCAGAGATGAGCAGGCTGGCTGAGCTTTGATGTTTGCATATACCATGCAGTCTTTCACTTTACTCCATTTGTGCCAAATTCTTTTCCACAATGTATTACATATATATCAAACTTCAGATGCTCGAAATTTACAGTTGTTCACTACATTCAATAATATACAATTATTGACCTTTGGTGAGGTGAATATGCAGTTTTATTGACCTGCAAAAACATACTGACTGATGCAAAGAGGTCAATATGTGATGTTTGAAGGTCAATAAAACTGCATATTCACAGGAAAACAATAAATATCTTATTATATGATTATTCTAATTGCAGTTTCTTCTTATAATTATAACGGTACTATACATGGTATTATCTTGCAAGGTTATGCCATTAATGCTGATGTACATGCAACATTACATCATGAAAAACATAAATTGTGTCAGTGTAAAAGTAATATTCACTGACTGGCTAACCCTCATACATCTTTTATCTCATCCAACATACTGTAAAAGCTTTGAAAATTTGGACACCTAAAATAATTATTGTAATGGTCCTAAAAATAGAAGAGATAGCATTTACAATGCAGTAATACATCCAAAGGAACCAGATGGAATCGCAACAGTGTAGACCCTGATCAGACTGCTTCTTTAGGAGCAAAGGAGCAGTCTGATCTGGATCTACATCGTTTGCACAGACTTACTTATCTTTTCTAATACTTCAAATTTTGAGGGCTTCCAGCATACAACAATGCAGACCCTCATGTGGGTCTGCTTTGTTTTCGCAGACCTATCTGTCCCAATACTTCATATTTTAGGGTTATCAGCATACCTGAAGTTGCACAGCATGTTGAGTAAACATATGGTCTGTGAACTGGTCTTTATCCTCTGTAATGAAGTGACACAACCAACACTTCAGAGCATCATCAGCTAGGTGGGTTCTCAGGTGAACCTTTAGAGTGTCTAGAGTGAAGAAATCTTCATTGCATACCTAGGAGGAGATGATGATAATAAAACAGTTTTATCTGGCTATTAAAGTTTATCTTGTGCTACCAATTGTAACATTAATAACACTGATTTATATATTAGTTTTTAGATCTTTAAATATGATGAAAAATGCAAAGAAAATGACTGTTTGTTCAAACATATTGCACACTGCAACCTAAAAGTATATGGAAAAGATGGAAAAGAGAACTCCATTGTCCATAAACATGACACAGGAGATTGCAACAGGATAGGATACCTGAAGCATCCTGATGATGGACCAGTAATGTAATGGAGAAATGCAAATAACTGTCACAAAAGTATTACTGCAGACTCTCTTTATAGGAAGTACTGGTAAATTTAATGTCATCCCCAGGAGCTGAAGGGGCACACATACTGTTAGTGTAAGTTGTAGAAAAGGTCTATGGGTGTACTTCCACCTTTTTCTGCTATTTTTACAAAAGGGGACAGCATTTGTGACAGTTTAGTTCCCTGAATGACACAATCTTTCCAAAAGGTGTCTACTCTTAAAGGCACAAATCTGCTCTTATGGGAGCAAATTTTTTCCTTTACAAATTGACCCTCAACTAGAAAGGGTGGCAAAATGAAAATGGTAGAGTTGCTTCCCCTAAGAGTGTACCTATCACCTTATTATAGTATATTAAGTGGTGACTCTACTACATCTGCACACTGGCAGATCTGTTGAAACCAGGCACATCTTCAAAGATCATTTTGCCTTGAGTCCATAAAGCAAGATATTATCATAACAAGGCAAACTCCACTAGCCCACAAAAAATATAAAAATCTTTGTAGGCTATCAGAATTCTAGGAAAGACAGAGTAGTTGGTGATTATTACTGACAATTTCTGTCAAATCTGAATAAAACATTGATGAGGCAGTTCAGATTAGGGGTCACAACATATATTTTTCAGGAAAAATATTCATTTTATCATGAAACTCTTTATATGTGGAACACTGGCAATATCACAGACTATAAACGGTTGCAGAATGTTATTTTGATCCCAGCTACATGTACAGTGTTATAATAAAGAGGTTCAGGCCTATATTTTTCAGACATTGGTATCTTTAACACTATAAAGCGATTAACATCTTACCTTACAATGAGTGGTAACAGTGCCTATTTCTGTCTCAGTTTGAACAAACTGACTCATATTATCATCGTCTGTGAGACTGCCATCATGTTCTACTATAACCTCTTGACCTTCACTGGCCTACAAGGGAATATCATCATAAAATTAAAGGTGTATGGATACACCTCCATATTTTCTCCTTTTTTCAATGGAAATCAACTTTTGTGACTTCTTGTCAGCTTCCCTTCCAAAATGCAGTCCACTCTTAAAGTAAGAATTTGCTCCTTATGAGGGGCAAATTCTTTTTTTTCAGAGTTGACCATCACTAAAAATAGAGGAAAAAAGACCATGGAAGAAATGATTCTGATCAGACAGATTCCAACAGTAATTTTTTTGGAGCACTGACACATCAAAACTAGCAAGTTCAAATTTAGACCCAGTTATGGGGCTCTTTTTAGTCATATACTGTATTTTGTGCCACCTCACATGGCAGCCAAGCCGGAATGTCATTCAGGAATTAGTTCTGGAGAAAGTTTTTAAATGTTTCTACATTTCTACATTTATATGGGCATGGTAGCAATCTTAGTTTTGTGACCTCAACCGTTCAATAAGTTTTGTCTTCTCCTAACCCATCAATGATCAAGGTTCCACAAGAAATTTGGTACAAGTGAGGCAAAATTGAAAAATGGTGGAGTTACTTCCCCTGAGAGTACTGTAATGTGCCTAAATTTCTGGACACCTTAAATAATTAATTTTCCATTTGGAACAAATGGAAAATTAATTATTTTAGGTTTCCAAATACTGATGCACATTACATTTTATCTTTTCAGCTTAAGGTGTCTTAATAATTAGGGTAATTATTGTATTTGCTACCTACATTATCAATAACAGCTTTGATCAAGTTTTGTTCATCAGCAGGAAGATCAGAGTCCAACACCTGTACCACTGTAGCCAGTGTATCACTCCCTGTTGACACGCTGATTCCTGCTATAGTAACGGTCTGCTCAGCTTGCAAGGCCTCTCTAAGGTGCTCAAACTGAGAAATACTGAGGGGCTGGGTCGCTTGTTCAGCATCCTCTCCTGAGGTGGGGTTCTCATGCACCATTGCAGCAGGGATGTTTGGTGTGTAGCCCCATCTCTTGCCATATCTTGGAAGATCATTGTCTGACTTGGATGTACAGGGCACTCTAAAAAGGCCAAACAAATCATGAATGAGGAAAAATTTTGATGAAGTAGAAAATCTTCTCAAAAGCCATTAAACACTTAATTTCAATATTTCAACTTTAATTCAAGGAATTTTACACTGTTACACCACTCCCGCCCCCCCTCTGCCCATTACCATCACCGCCGCCACCACCCCCTAAACTAGAGCAAGTGAGCAGGCTCACGTATACCTCCGACCAGCACCACCGTCTGATGAAACCACCACCTAATGAAACCATTCTTAAACATGGTATGAACCTAGAAGTGAACTTAGTCACCTATCAAATGGTTCCATCAAAGTATATTATAAATATCAGCAAAGAGTACCAACTCAACACAAAACTTTAATGTAAACATTTAAGTCTGTTTCCATGATCTTGGTCAGCAGCAGCATTCAGATGATGTCAATTATTTTGCATGAACACACAGAAGTAAACCTAGTCATATATCAAAAGGCTTCATCAAAATATGTTTGAAATATAAACAAAGAATGTAAATTTAATGCAAAACTTTAACACAAATATACAAGTCTGTGACCTTGACCTTTGGTAAGCAGCTATGAACCTAAAAGTAAACCTAGTCAAATATCAAAAGGTTCCATCAAAGGATATTGGAAATATAAAAGAATATAAACTTAACGCAAAACTTTAACGCAAATGTTTAAGTCTGTGACCTTGACCTTAGGTCAGCAGCAGCATCCAGATGATGTCAATTGTTTTGCGTGAACATAGAAGTAAACATAGTCATATATCAAAAGGTTTCATCAAAGGATCTTGGAAATATAAGCAAAGAATATAAACTTAACGCAAAACTTTAACGCCAATACACAAGTCTGTGACCTTGACCTTTGGTAAGCAGCAGCATCCAGATGATGTCAACTACTCTGTATGAATCTTCGAGTAACCCTAGTCAAATATCAAAAGGTTCCATCAAAGGATATTGGAAATATAAAAGAAGAATATAAACTTAACACAAAACTTTAACGCAAATGTTTAAGTCTGTGACCTTGACCTTAGGTCAGCAGCAGCAGCATCCAGATGATGTCAACTATTCTGCATGAACCTAGAATTATACTTAGTCACATACCAAAAGGTTCCATCAAAGGATATTGGAAATATAAGCAAAGAATAAAAACTTACTGCAAAACTTTAATGCAAATGATAACGGATGGATGAATGGACACACGGCCGGACGGATGAACAGATGGACGGACGGAAAGGTGAAAACTATATACCCCTCGACATACTTCCTATGTTGGGGGTATAATCAGAACTGCCTTGGTGGGTCACACAATGTTGTTACGGTGTATGGATACACCACTATTTCATTTTTTCCATTTTTTTTTTTTAAGGGAAACAATTTTTTTAACTTCCAGTTTGCCTCCTTGGGTTAGGAAGCACTTCTAAAAGGAGGTCCACTCTTACAGGAAAGTCTAGGAGCATATTCTTGCCTTTAAGAATTGATCCTAATTGAGAAGAGATGCAAAACTGTGGATGGCAGAGTTGCTTTCCTTGTAAGTTTACCAATTTAATTTTAAAGAAAATCAACATATACTAATTCTTCTCTAACGCCAAGCTTTACCCCTGGATTTATTTATGGATGTTATATACATGTATTATTGTTTCTGAAATTTCATAAACCTATGTTAAAAGCAAATAAAGGACGGTGACCTTGAAATAAACATGCTGAGAAACTCTTAGGAACTGTAATACTTCCAGGGGAGGCAATACATACCAAGAAGATTTTGTCTCCTTCTTCACTGGGGGATACACTTAAGGATAAAAAGAAAAAAAAATCTCCCTCAAGGAGCAAACCCTTTACTTCAACAGTTACTTGTAATATGGATTGTAAAAATGAGAGTATTTTTGCTACATTTGAAAATTTGACATCTCCTTAACTAATGACATCATTAGTTTTGACCAACCGGATCCAGGGAAGCAAATAGGGAGACACAAAAGTTGTTTCTCTTTAAAAACATGAAATTGTGGGCATCACTGTAGCAGGTCCAGACCCATTATGACTCATGATATATATTCAGTATTATTATTCTACAATCCCAATCACATAAAGTTATATACCATATACACTAACTTATACCTCATCCAATGTATCAAACATCATTTTCACTATCAGATATGACTTGGAATAGCTCTGACTTACCTTGACCTAAGATGTCTAGTGAGGGCCCCTGACTCTACAAATGTTCGACCACAGAGTTCACAGGGAAATGGACGCTCACCTAGATATATACAGAGATTTATATTAAACTGATGATGGAACTTCAGTAAAATGCAGCTTTGTTGAGTTCGATGTGGCATTCAAATTAGGTCAGAGAAACAATCCTGAGCATAACATTTGCGACATAATCAACAAACAAGACTTTAAGGTTCCCTAGAATTTAAAGGAATTACTTCAGTTTTGATATTAAATGCTGTTTGGATGTGTCAGGAAGGTGATATCTTGACCTCACAACATCTGGCTCCAAGAAATGTTTTCTGACATGGAGTAATCTGCATAGAAAATGATGATGTACAAAGTGGCATGTGGACACAGCGAGACTCAGATCAGCCTGATCATCTGCCCTATCTGATCAGAGTCTTTGCTGTGTACATTAATGGTAGCTAAGGGTATAAGCTACCTCCATGTCAACAGCTACCACTCTGATCAGACTGGGAGGATGCCCAGGCTAATCTGAGTCTTAGCTGGGCGCACATGCCACTTTGTTGGTTTTGAGGTGTTGCGGCTCATATTATATTATGTTAAAGTACCTGTGTGCCTCCTCATGTGTCTCCTCAAAGAACCTTTGGTTTTAAAAGCGTACGTACATCCTTCCACTTCACAAACATACTCTCGCCTATTACTGTGTACCAACATATGGGTCTTTAAGATATTTATCTGCAAATAAGACACAGTATTACAGCCCTATTATGCACTATATACAGCAGAAAAATTTAGTGGACGAGGATCTGATATATGTGCTACATGTGAGAAAATAATAATAACTAAATTTTTATGCCTAAATTTAATACAGCTTTGATAAATTTTAACATAACCAAATCTGGAAGCGCAAGCTATGCTACACAGACAGACAGTTTACTTTCTCTGACCAGTCACAGACCTGTTTTAACTCCTTCAGTTATGAGCGAAGTCAAGTACCATTCCATAGGAACAAACTTTTTAGCTTACCTCTTTGAATTTTGTGTTACAGATGTGACAGGAAAACTTTCTCTGTCCTTTCTCCTCCTCACTGACCTTTTGTCGTTTGGGGGGTGGAGGACCTCTCAGGGGTGGGGGCCCTCTTACTATATTCACTGGTGAAGACGGCCCAATTACTATAACTGGTGATGACAAGGACTCCATTTCTCTTGTCTGTTCCCCAGCCTGAACTTCAGTGTTTTTAATTGGACTGGCAACCAGACCTGAAATTGAAAATCTTTTTCCTAATTACCGTAATGACCCTAAATATTTTAACAGACAGGTCTGAGCAAACATTGTATACCCAGATCAAACTGCTCCCAAAGGAGCAGTTTGATCAGGGTCTACAATGGTTGCCATTCACTATGCATCATTTGGATGCATTAATGTGTGTAGAATTCACTTTCTACGAATTTTGAAACAATAACTGTCCAACTTTAGGGTCTCAGAAATTTTAGGGTCATTACTGTAATACTAAACCATGTCTCAGAGTTCCGGATAAGACTGATGTTTTCTTCATAATTCTAGGACACTTCTTATATTTTCGCACAAATTTTTTATAACTGTTAGCCATTTCCTTTTTTTCCCTTGTGTAAGCTGCACGAGTACATATTTAGGGAGGAAAACTATTATGACTTCCTGTTTGCTTCCCTACCATGTTTAACTTTGCCAGCCTTCTCTAAGGAAGTCCACATTTATAAAAGAATACATCTGCTCCCCAACAAGAAACTGTTTTCTTGTAAAAGCAGACCCCAGTCTGGAAGGGCTAAATCATCAAGGGAAGCAAGCAAGAAGTTACAAAAGTTGTTTCCCTTTGTAAAAGTGACAAAAAAAAACAAAGAGATATACAAATTCATTCTAAGGTAAGCCAATATATTCTGAATAATTATGGTAGTTTACCCTCTGTATTCTTTGCGTTTTCCTTGTCAACTATCTCAGCTCTTCTAACTACCGTTATTGGCATTTCTTCACTGACTTCAACTGTCTCAATTTCTGCCATCTCCTCAGCAGTGAGCAGGGGCATATCCTCAGCCTCCTCTCTGTCCTCGGCCACTTCAACCTTGACTTCAATGGCAGTTGGCTTATACTCATCATCACCATCATCAATATCATCATCATTATAATCATCATCAGCATCAACCTCATCCTCAGAATCAGCATCACTTTTGTCCTCATGTTCCATCTCATTGTGGCGCCGCAGTGTTGCTTCTCTGGAATTATAGCTCTGTTTAAGCTAGTATCTTGAGGATAATTTTTTATTATAGTTTCTAGTTTGAGTCGTGACATGACAAAACTAACAAGGTGGCATGTGCACTTAGCGAAGACTCAGATCAGCCTGGGCATCTGCCCAGTCTGATCAGAGTCTTTGCTGTTGACATGGAGATTGCTTAGACCCCTACCTGCCCTTTAAGCACACACTGAAGACTCTGATCAGACTGGGCAGATGCCCAGGCTGATCTGAATCTTTGTGTGGTGCATGTGCCACTTTGTTGGTTTTATCTTGCCATGGCTCATTTCCTGAAGTATATGTGTTATGTGATGTCATATGAAAAGGTACCTTACAGCATGAACAAACAGAGAGGACTTAGATCAGCCTGCACACCTGCTCACTCTGATCAGAGATTTCTCTTTTGGGTATACAATCTACGAATCCTGGAGAATCTAAAACTTGAAAAGTGAAGACTCTGCTCAGTTTAGGCATTTGTGCAGGATGACATAAGTATTCACAGTAAGAATATGGCTTGAGTTGCCTTTATCATATGATAATGAAGGCAATTTTTTATATTTTCTCATTTCTAAACATTAACATATCTTGTTGCATCTCATTTGAATAGTCAATGTTAATAGGATGTCTATGTATAAAGACTTGGTAAAACTGCACAGCACTGGAAAATGAAAAGGGATTAGTAAGCAGTTTGTGCTGGACTGAAAATTCTTGCAATCAGTAACATAAAGATAACATCCCAAGCAAAGGCATTTCTGCAGACTAGTATCCAATTTTGAAGTGCTTCTTATCAAACTATCATCAATCAATTTCATAACCTTTATTGTTTAACTGCAGCAAACAGTTTACTGCGCTGCAGGCTAATTCTGTGCACCTGAACAATTAAGCTAGAATCAAAGTTTAGCTGGACCACAGATATAATTTAAATAAAACATTTGTATCAGAGTAATAACTGGTCAATCCTTTTTATAACAGATACGGTTGGTAAGGTGGTTCTAATAATGGGCCACAAAAAATCTGCGAATAGAGAAGTACCTAAAAATATAGCAGTATTATCAACATTACCCCACAATAATCTACAATTTTGTATGCAAAAATTAAATCCAATCTACCTGTTGAATTTCCTGTCACATTTGTTGCAGGCATACACTGGTTTCTCTTTGATGACAAGATCCTGATTGATTGACTCCACAACTTTCTTTCTTCCTCTTCTTCCTACAACAAATACCATATTAGTCCTATTAAATGCCCCAGGGGCGTTGCATTTTATTAAGAGCCTAAATTGTAGTAACTCAGCCACTTCCGAAATACCTCTAATAAACAGTAATAAGGTGAATGGGTATACTTTCAGAGGGAGTATCTCTATTATTTTTGCCTCCCTTCTCAGTAGGGATAGGGGTCAACTCTTAAAGGAGAGAATTTTATGATTTTATATGAGACTTTCAATGAAAATGCAAAGAAGTAACAATCAACCATGTTTTTTGAGCATTAACAATATCTTGGGTCACTTGGTTTAAACACTCGCCTCTTGGGCTCTTCAAACAACTTCCTTGTGACCTAGCAAATGTGAATGCATGAAAACCCATGGTCAACCCGCACCTACTGCAAGCACAGTAAGCCCTTACCCTACTACTATTCAAATAAGTAGGATGCCCCGGCACTGGAAGTTACATGCAGCACCTTTGCACCACCCAACCACCCCCAGTGACCCCTAGATTGGTTGGTTGGTTGATTTGATGCTTAACGTCCACAGTAAACAACTAAGGTCATGTCGGGACGGTCAGTTAACCTAACCACACTATTCCTGGGCAGGCTTAGACCTCCTAAGCGGTTAAACAGTACTAAGTGCACATACTTTCGCCAGTAACTGACAACTGCCCTTCTTGAATCAGCGGAAGGAGAAACGAAAGTATGTGGCCAGACCGGGATTCGAACCCAGGACCTCTGACTTACGAGTCAGGTGCCCTACCGATTGCGCTACCCGGCCCGGCTACCCCTAGATTGGTAGCCCAGCACATTAACCACTACACTATTGCCGCTCTTTTTTCTATGGAGAAATAAGTAAAATCCCACATCAGATGTAACTACAGTAACTTACTCTTTTTCTGAGTTTCTTCATTCTCTTTCTCTTCCCCAAGTTTTTCAACTGTATTTTCTAGCTTTGCCTCTTTTTTAACTATGGGCTTGTAGACAAGCTTGGGCATAATCATCCGTTTATCCACCTCAGATCGGCAGTATCGGATCTTATAGTTGTCATGCTTAACCTGTAAAATATATAGTTCAATAACAACAAAAGAGTCCCATGTGAAATTTCCTTTTTGCAAATGTGAACAGCAAAATCTTCAACTAGCCTTTGAAGTCATGTACCTGTGGCTGGTCATCCACAACACACACACACAATTATCTTGATGAACGGGCAGTCCGTAATAAGACTCAACCTGCTCTACAATGAATGAAAGCACAAAATGGTCTGATACTTTGTGGAGAAAGACCACCAACAGGCACAAACTGCTCTTTTTAGCAATTAAGCATACAACAACAATGACTACTTATATTGAGGTAAATGGGTACTTATTCATGGGAATTAACTATTATCATTTTATGTTTAGCCTCCCTTCTCAATGGGCCAACTCTTATGCTCTGGGAGCAAATTCTTTTCTTCAAGAATTGACCCCCCGTTTTTTAAAAGGTTTTGTCACCCATGGTCCATGGAGGCAAACAGAAAGTACAACAGTTGTCTCCCTTTGTAAAACTGGAAGAAAAATATGGAAGTATGGAGGCGTATCCATACAGTTTACATACGAACAGAAACTGAGTGCACAATTCCCAGAATCCCAGATATGGCAAATGGTCTTTTTCAAAAGCTAAAGATGGACAAGTCCATCATGCACATTTCAAATAAAGTTAAATGGTGTCAGAATAATTATAGTTAATATGTCATTACACATCAACTCCAAATTGTTCATAACAACATCTATTAATTGTCAGGACCACAGAAGCCCAGGTAAATGAGTATTGGGTAATAATCCCAGAATTATTTATCTTCCATAAAAGTGTGTGTTGTGTTGAACCCACTCACAAGGTTTTCATGGAGATATAACAGAAATTACTTTCAGATACTCATTTCAGAATTACCTTCAAATAGCCATCTTATCTTAGAATTACCTTCCAATACTTAGCTTATCTTACCTTTAAATACTCATCTTATCTTAGAATTACCTTCAAATACTCATCTTATCTTAGAATTACCTTAAAATACTCATCTTATCTTAGAATCACATTCAAATACCCATTTTATTTTAGAATAACCTTCACTCATTATATCTTAGAATAATCTTCAAAATAATCATCTTATTTTAGAATAGCCTTTTCTGGGCCCCTAGCACTACTTACCGATGCTACATAAATACCATACCTTGTGTGCCAAGTATTTCTGTATATCTTTGAAGGCAATGTTACACTTCTTGCAAACATGGATATCTTCATCTTCATCAAATTCTGGGTCCGTCAGCACTGGCTCTGTGTAATAAAAAGCAAATTGCTAGGGTATCTGACAGTAATTGTAGGAGCTCAACGAAAAATAGCCATCAGAGGAGATGGCAAATCCCCCGACCAAAGACCCCCATGGGCCTTGGTAAAAAGGGTGCACTTCAAAACACATATTAGTAATATATTGTCGTTCTTTTATGCTTCTGATTGACATTAACTGTTAACAGATGCATGATTATCTAACACTCAGACTAAAACAGTATGCTTGACTGCTAAAAAGAGGTAATATCTCAAACAGCCACCATATACACAAATGTATAGCATACGATACATTCAACTTTCAAAATGTGTGAATAACTTCTAAAGTACAAGCCCTACAAATCTAATTTTGAGCTCTCTAGTAAGTGAATTTGGGCAAAGAATCCAAATCTGGAAATTTTTTTTTTTTTTTGGGGGGGGGGGGGGGGGGGGGGTTGCGGGAGGGGTCACGGGAATGTGGAGGGGTAAGAGAGAGTTAGGAACACTGATAAGATATCACAGCATGATCATCAATATTCTAAAAGGTACACGGTTATTCAAATTCTGGAGCTGGTTATGGAGCAGAGACTCAAACAGCAGCTCATAGTACCAAAGGGAAATAATTCACTGGGTCTAAAAGCAAGAGTTATCATTCATGTATGAGACAAATTGTCATGACCTGTTCTGCATATCTGTGAAGTATCATGAAAATATTTCAAAAGGTATTCAAGCTATGGAGCGGACACCTAAAATCATCAAAGGGAAATAACTCCAAAAGTAAGAAAGCAAGAGTTGTCATTCTTATTCGCGACACATCATCATGACCTGTTCTACATATCTGTGAAGTATCATGAAAATATTCCAAAAGGTATTCAAGTTATAGAGCGGAAACGAAATCAGACCTAAAACCATCAAGGGGAAATAACTCAGAAAGTAAGAAAGCAGGAGTTGTCATTCTTGTTCGCGACACATCGTCATGACCTGTTCTACATATCTGTGAAGTATCATGAAAATATTCCAAAAGGTATTCAAGTTATAAAGCGGACACGAAATCATACCTAAAATGATCAAGGGGAAATAACTCATAAAGTAAGAAAGCAAGAGTTGTCATTCTTTTTCGCGACACACCGTCATGACCTGTTCTACATATCTGTGAAGTATCATGAGAATATTCCAAAGGGTACTCTAGTTATAGAGCGGACACGAATCTGCCAAAAAATCACACCTAAAACTATCAAGGGGAAATAACTCAAAAAGTAACAAAGCAAGAGTTGTCATTCTTGTTCGCGACACATCATCATGACCTGTTCTACATTTCTGTGAAGTATCATGAAAATATTCCAAAGGGTATTCAAGTTACAGAGCGGACACGAATCTGCCAAAAAATCACCAAAGGGGAGATAATTCAAGAAGTACAATAGCAAGAGTTACCATTCTTGTACGCGACACATCTTCATGACCTGTTCTACATAACTGTGAAGTATCATGAAAATATTCCAAAGGGTATTCAAGATATAGAGCGGACAAGAAAGTGTTTACGGACGGACGGACGGACGGACGCCAGGCTCATCGCTATATCCCCCGAACCTTTCGGTCGGGGGATAAATAACATGGCTCCAGGTAAGTTGGGATTTTAAGGATAATTGCAAGGTATTTTTTCTTATATCTCAACGAAAACATACGTTGTGACCCTTCATTAGAACCGTCTTGCTGGGAACGTTCTAATTAGTGGTCACAACATATCCCTTTTACCCCTCAGTATCTGGAGCACTGTAAATGTGAAAAACATACGTTGTGACCATTCATTAGAACCGTCTTGCTGGGACAGTTCTTATTAGTGGTCACAACATATCCCTTTTATCCATCAGTAGCTGGAGCACTGTAAATATGAAAATGCATCTCAGTACTGCCTCAAAGCCCCACCTTTTTGGAGCTCTGATATCCCAGTATCTTTTTTCCTTAATGATGAGGTAAAAGGTGTTGTGATAGTAATTAAAGATAAGTCCATGGCCGTGGCCATACTCCAGGGTTCTCAAAAAGAATTGAAACAGCAGGCTCAAGTTGGAAAGTAGGAGGTGGTGTGTGAGTGCCAGAGGCACAAAAGGAGTGCCGAAGGCATGAGTGGGAGATTTACCCCCTTTTGTTTTTATGGGGGGGGGTGCGTGGGGGGGGGGGGGGGGTGGCTACAGGGGACCTCCACCTGAAAATTTTGAAAATCTAGAATCCACCAGAGGCAATCTGAGGACTTAATGACTTAATCCTTTGTAAGGGCTAACGTTAATATGGATGGTGTGTCAGTGATGTTGCTAAACCTGGCGAGGTCAAAAGCTCAGTCATCGTGATTTGGTGAGTTGTTTTGCAGATATAATATTAATTAAATGCTGCCGTATGAGGTACCAATAGATATCAATACATTATCAAATAATTTATATTTTTTCTAATTTTATTTAAAACGAGATGAAGATGCTCAGATAAGTCATAAAATATGTATTGTTTTATTTTTATTGTAAGTATAGAGTTAGCATCTTAAGGGTAATGGAAAGTTCAGTGTTGAAAGTTATCAACTCAGAAATCAGCCTAGAACTTTCAGGCAGGGAGAAGTTTTGTGACATTTTCTGGACTTTAGGGAGAAGTTTCAGTCCAAATTTTGGATTTTCCTACATGTTCTATACATTTTCACTTCTCCCTCAGCTCAAAATAGGGAGAAGTCAGCCAGCTTAGGGAGACTATTTCTCCCAAATCTCCCTGTAGACTGAGCCCTGAATCAACATGAGAGCTATAAGACACATATATGCAAAATCATTTTATGTATGGTGTATTGTAAAATCAATTTACTTTGAACTATCCAAATTTCGAAGTTACCGAGTCGGCTATTTCCGTAAATAAACGGAAATGTCCGAACTTCACTGTGACTTTATGATTGCGTTGATTGCGTTGAATGTGTGAAACGCACCTGTATTGTGGTAATTCAGGGTGGCCACAAAATTTTGGAAATCAAATTCCCTGCTTTTTCCCTGATCTGGCTTGATTTTCCCTGATGAAATTTCCTGATACTGTCACAGAAGTCATTATGACAGAAAGTATCTCCATTTTTTATGAAAAAAAAAATTTCCCTCAAACTATGATATATAATGCCTTCATAATGTTAATAATTTTCAATTTACTTACATGGTAACGAAAATCAATTGGTCAAATATTTATATGGCCTCCAACCTTCCCTCATAGCCATACCTTCCCCTCCAAATGAATGTTACAAACATTACTGTTTTAATGTTTTTTTAACCATTTATTTTGTCTTATTTTATTTCTATTTTATTCATTTATTTATTTATTTTTTGGGTACATGGTAGACTGTCTAAACATTTTTGCCATTTCCAAGCTAACAGCAGTGTTGTGCAAACACAGACCAAGCCTCAGCCTGAGGGTAATTGAGCCAAAAAGAAATGCTCCTCCTACTGAGTTTCGCCGGGCCGGGTAGCGCAATCGGTAGGGCACGCGACTCGTAAGTCAGAGGTCCTGGGTTCGAATCCCGGTCTGGCCACATACTTTCGTTTCTCCTTCCGCTGATTCAAGAAGGGCAGTTGTCAGTTACTGGCGAAAGTATGTGCACTTAGTACTGGTTAACCGCTTAGGAGGTCTAAGCCTGCCCAGGAATAGTGTGGTTAGGTTAACTGACCGTCCCGACATGACCTTAGTTGTTTAGCGTGGACGTTAAACATCAAATCAACCAACCAACCTACTGAGTTTCAGTTCAGAGAATTTACCAACTAATATGTATGGAAAAGAAGGGAAGACAAAAAGTTTGGTCCAAATTTCTCAAAGATATTCAGTAAGCTTCTCCCTTTCTGGAGCCCTAAGCTGAGTTCTGAAGACAATAAAAAGACCATTTGAATCCTATTAAACTATTAACAAGATGACCCTAGGACTTCAGACAATACAAAATGTCTCCTAACACAACATTAAACTAGTGGTGTAAGATGTTCTATAACTTACACATTTCTGGTGTACAGATTACTTAGAATTGAACTTAGAGGCACAAACAATACTTAACACTTTATAGAATTATACTTATTTTTTCTTCAAATTACAGTGTCAGTAACTTAGCATCAAGGCTCATTTGATGTCAACATTTGGCTATTTGACAATCTACCATACACATTATTTTATACTTTATTTGAACCATAAAGTAAATTAACACATGCATATGTAGCTGAAAACTTGCTGCTCATAGAATACTTTCAGTGTTTTTTTTCCTAAAACTACTTTTTGTTAGCTCAAAAATAGGGGTGTAACAATACATCAGACTATCGATATATCGCAATAGTGACACTGGCAATAGTCACTATCGATAGGGAAATCTGCAATGTCAATACTATCGGCAATAGTGTTTGCAATATTGCAATAGTTTCAATAGTTTCTAGACATGCATCTTTTTCTTGAAGAAGTATTTTTAACTAAAAGAATAATAGGAAGTGATGTGTTTTAGCTTGTATTGGATTCCAAAGAATGGAAAATATAACTTTTTCTTGTATTCTGTTGTCATGTTGTGCATGTTGTGAAATGACGTCATTAAATAATGCTTTTTAGCCACAATCTTATGTGAACAAACCAGATTTTATATATAAAAGCAGAATTTCTGGATAAGAAAGCTGTCTTCAATAGTTATTGCAATGCATTGCAATAGTAACCTGCAATAGTAATAGTATTGCAATAGGGATTTCTGCAATAGTAATAGTATTGCAATAGTCATTTTGGCCTGCAATAGTCACCCCTACTCAAAAATAGCTTTATAATTTCAAGAAAATAAGTAGGTGAGCATACAATGCTAATTCAGAGAAGCATGCAATACTGAATTATGTAACACACATGACCGTAACCACACAAACTGGACATTCGTATTTCAATTTAGATTGTTTTTCAATTCTCCACTACAGAACTGTTTTATTGTATTAAGATTTTTACAAATCATTGCTTTCAGATAAATGCTCATTACAAAGTTCGAAACCTATGGAAGGAAAATGCTTATTCAATACTTCGCACTATACCCCTTAAACTAATTAAATTGTACATGTATATTATACAGTTGTCAGAAGGAGACTTACACTTATTTTATTGCACAAAGAAACCACCAGTAACCATGATACCTGCTTGAAAAGTTTCATGTTATCAAAATAGAATTTTTAAAATTCCCTGATTTTTCCCTGAGTTTCATCAAATGTTCAAATTCCCTGATTTTTCCCTGCAGGGAATTTTTTTTTCATCATTTTCCCTGTTTTCCCTGTTTTCCAGAGCTTGTGGCCACCCTGTAATTACTTCTTCTGTAGGACGTGAAAGAAGATGCAAACAGGTAATTTGACTGTCATCTTCCCTTATGCATTCAGAAATTGGACTGTTAATGACAAAAAGGAAACAAAATAACCTGTATTCTTCATTTATTTACATCAGCAACAGAACATTCTATTTTTTTACGAAATATGGTTACAGGTAAAACAAGGATCATATTTTGAGCAATGAGCATCCCCAAAAATAGGCAGTTGATATTGAAAAATAGAAAAAAAATATTTTTACGCATTTTCCCAAACAACCAGTCTTCAACATTGCAAGATGTTTGCAGCAAAGTCACTGCAACGTCACGATCTTGCTGGGCTGTATCTTTGATCATCCCCAGTTCAAACACAGATAAACGATTAACGACGTCTTCTATTCAAATTTAATTTTAATTGCATGCTAAAAACATCTTTGATTGAGTCACAAAAGAAGAGCATTTACCTGTATGATACATGTATGTCGTAATACCTCTTTAACACAAGATTAACTGCTGTTGAAACATGATTAGCCTTGTCATGCGTCATCGGGTTTGTGCATGATCCTTCAGCATGGCTGACGGTAGCTTGCAGCAATAATTGCGACTTGAATTTTAAGAGGTATTTTTAATGGAAATTGCATTTCGGGGACTGAATTTTTCTTTCAAAAAATCCGATTTTTTTCGAACTATGAACGTTCGAAGTTACCGAGGGGACTTTGTATAGAACGAATTGCAAAAAATTCGGGACCTTCGGAGGTATTCGAAGTTCCAGATGGATTCAAAGCATTGACTTTCGAACTACCGAAGTTTGACTGTAGTTGAAAAGAGATATCCTTCAAATATGGGTTCAATGAAAATGTTCGTAACAAATCTTGCACAGTTTACTTTCGTTTCCAGAGTGTTCGACCAGGATGCAAACAATCACGCGATCGCTGCCATCCGCTTGCCTTTTCAGAGCTTATACGAAAGATTCATGGTTTCTGTACCTTTCAAGATGTGGGAAAAAGAAAACTGTTGTAATAAATTCACCACAAATAATGTACAAGCCATATTTTCTAAACTGTATATTAGGACATTGGGACCACACTAATTCGTCCTCGCTTAGATTGGGGTAGTGTGAAAACGTACCTTACTGCATATGTGAAAAGGAAATACTCAGATCACTGTGCATATCTGTGCAGACTAGTCAGATTCTAGCCTTTTCTGAAATATCCAGCAATGGCAAGACTAATACTTTAATCTTATATCTTCTATGAAACTGACCTTACATCTAACAGAGCTTTGGTCATAGATTAGAAGGAGAAGCCAGGCTTACCATAAGGAATAATTCACCATGAACAGGAGTCTAAAGAAAGACAAAAAGTGTTCAAAATAGCTCTAAAAATGCACGTAAGGCTGATGTGAAACAGGCTTAAAGAAAACATCCTCTGATAAGTAAATCCATCAAAAAATCTTTTTTTTTTTCTGGCGGAGCATGCCCCCAGACCCCCCTAGCAAGGCTTCGTCCCTTTTGCGCTCCTCAAACTGTCTCCCATGTGCTGTCTCCCTCATTTTTATTTTCAAAACTTAACATGTCTGCATTTCTCTGGGTATAACTACATTTGCCAGGTAGTTTCCCATCTCTCCAATGCTGACAAGTCCTGTTGTAGGAGGTCTGAGTCCTCTACTGCCAAGATGTGTCTAAAAAGGAGACAATTGTCGGCGAAGAGCCTGGCATCTGAGTGTATTGTCGTCTCAGGAAAAAGAACATACTTCAAGGTTGCTCAATTTTTCCTAGCCTATAGATGCCCAATTTTTTCTTCCACGTGTAAATGATGTTTATTTTTTTCTTTTTTCTGTCTTTTCTGTGTTTTTCAACATAATATATAAATTTATTCTAAAGGAACTCCTCTGGAAGCAAAGAAAAGAATGCATCTAAGAAACAGAACAAGTAGACTCCATCTAACTGAATCAGTTCATGTGCAGTAGGGTCAAGTCGGGTAAATTTGGACAGCAGGTATATTTGGACAGTGATATTGTTTCCATTATATGTCAGTTGTTTGGAATTAAAACAAAATTAACTGGGCAAACAGTCAGAATGCTAGAAAGAGTAGTGGCCCAAGGACTGTCCCCTGAGGCACTCCGGAGAGTATGTCTGCTTCATGAGGATCTTGTTCCCTCCAGGACTGACTGGTTGAGAAATGATTCTATCCATCAGTGTCCAGTTGCGCATTAAAGTAAGTTTGCATACCAATATCCTCACTCTTTTGCCCAGGTTCAAACTCAAAAACCTGCAGCATTAGATACAAGTGTGCATACCACTGTGCTATTGCCGTATTCAACAAAAAATATGGGTATTCATGATACGGCGGAGGGAAAATAGCGAAAATATAGAGTGACAGGTTGCAGATTCGTTCAGGTTGCAGATTCGAACACGTCGAGTTTTAGGACCTCTACTGCACCCTTCATGTCAATTAAAAAGAAATTAATTACCTGACTGTTTAAATCAACTATCGTGCCCGTCATTTTCAGTCCACGGGCACGCGTGACCTGTAGATTTCAGTTGTTGCAGACGATTTTGTAGGACCGTTATGGCTGTATCCTTTCCCGTACGGCAGTTTGATTTCACGACCGAGGATTAGAATTTCAAGGTCAACAGCTTATTTAAACAACAGATGGTGAGAAAATTATCCTTCTTTTAGCTACATGTATTTACAATACATTGGTGACAAATTTCACGAATTTGTTTAAATTTGCATTTTCTGAGTCGAGTCCCACTCCCTGACTCGTTCTATTTGGTTCCGTTATGTTTACATTCATTGTTGGTAATCCGTAATACCTGCTGTTTTGAAGTGCTCAAAAATTTTATTTTTTACTTACAGACCCTCTTGAAGTTTTGCACAGCTTTGTGAAAGAGATTGCTTTTAAACCAAATAATGTTGTTTCATGTCGTTTTTGTGTTCTTATGCAAATATAGCGGTGTACGAATTTGCAAACTGTCATGAAAAAATCTCCCTCTTTTCCGGCAGCTGACTAACGATAGCCCCCCAGCCAGGTACCAAAGCAGGATCTAACTATAGCTTTTCAAAACAAACAAGAAATGTGTTTTAGGTTGACACTGATACACAAAAACGACAATTTTCACGTGTAAGAAAAATACAGTAAAAATACATGTAAAACCACAGACACTTGGGGTCAGTAGGTGCATTTGGTCGAAAATTGATCTCCTGCAGCTTTTTCCTCACTTATTTTTACATTTTAGTATACCTGAACAACTCCTTAACTGAGATAAATGGTTTGGTCATGTATAGAAAACGTTTGCAATTAGCAATATTTGCTCACTTGGCTTAAAAAAACACAAGATATGCAACTCCGTGTTGATCAATTTTGATCCCTCTCTTGGTCCTCCTGTTTGCCAGACATTGGCCTTTACGCAGACACCGGCATCATTTCAAACTTCTCTCAAATTCTTGCTATTTCTCACCTAATGTGTAGAAAAATAAGGACAAAATTCTTGATTTGCAGCACCTCGGACAATGTTTACAGTTGACTGGTTCCATCCCCTAACATCTAGTCACAAATATTGATAGGACAACTTGGGACCAGTTTATGAACCGCAGTTGCGCATGACAGGAGACTGGTTCTCTTTGGAATTACTATACGAGAACTACAGAATGCCTATGAAATTTGAAATTCAGTCTACCTGTGGCCCGCGCAACTGTAAACATTGTCCGAGGTGCTGCAAATTACGATTTTTGTCCTTATTTTTCTACACATTTGGTGAGAAATAGCAATAATTTGTGAGAAGTTTGAAATGATGCCGGTGTCCACTTTAAGGCCAATGTCTGGCGAACTGAGGGACGTAAGTATCTTAGATGATTGTGTTGAATTCGGAAGGTGCAGCCCTGTTTACCGAGAGAGGGGTCAAAATTGATCAACACGGAGTTGCATATCTTGCGTTTTTTAAAGCCAAGGGGGCAAATATCAATAATTGCAAACGTTTTCTATACATCACCAAACCATTCATCTCAGTTAAGGAGTTGTTCAGGTATACTAAAATGTAAAAATAAGTGAGGAAAAAGCTGCAGGAGATCAATTTTTGACCAAATGCACCTACTGACCCCAAGTGTCTGTGCGTAAAACCACAGGAGCCCTGTTGCTTATATCCAACAATTATCCGTTAAGCTAGTATAGGTTTTGTCTCTAGAATTATAAGCATCTACAAGGAGCGACAGCAGCCATTTTATCCGCAACGTTCTCTAATTGGTTCCCGCTTCACCGATGTAACGCCGTAACAATTCAAAAACCATCCGATTACGTATTTGAAATACCTGAGAGAAGTTTACTAAGAAGACATACCTGTGTGAATATACATGTACCTGCGAGATACTTTGGCCAGAGGGCTATGAACTGAACTGAACTTTGTAAACCTCAAATTTGACTTGAACGTCAGAGAACCTTTAGGGCAACCTGACCAGTTCTGTAAAGCTAGAAATTAAATTCCAAAATGGTATCAAGAATAAATTTGTGTTTTTCCCTTGAACGTTTGTAGAACGTTTATCGGTTTGTACGGCGTTACATCGGTGAAGCGGGAACCAGTATGTAGAACGTTGCGGATAAAATGGCTGCTGTCACTCCTTGTGGATGTTTATAGAATAGACAGAAAAGCCCGGTTGTTAATGACAAGTAGTTGTTGGATATAAGCAACCGGGCCCCTGTGCGTAAGGGACGAGTCATTCATTGTCAGCTGGGGGGGCCGGGTACATTTAGGGGGGGTCGGAATTTTTTTTGGTGATGTACTGGGGGGGTCGGAAATAAAAAAGCCTTGGAGCAGGGGGGGTCATATATTTTATTAGGCATATTGGGGGGGTCAGAATTCTTCCATCAGTCCTTATTTTTTAAAAATGTCTCAGCTTCTGGGGGGCTTCGCCCCCCAGACCTCCCTTTACTCATAAAATTTCAGACTTTTCTTTCAAACTCACAGGTTAAAACTTTAAAGGCTTTATGGAAATGACTCAAAAATGTAAAAAAACAAAAAACGTTTCATTGTTTTGCTAGAACAGTATGAAAGTGTCTATAAAATCATGTCAAGTAGATGATTTGTTGCTCAATTAAATTTAATGCCTGCATTTGTGATATCAGCTCTCCAGGTGCCTTTTCATCAGCAAAAACACAGCCCCCAGAGCCCCACCACCCAAAGTCCCAATTAATATTATTTACAGTTATAATTATTAAGCATTCAACAAAAAGATTTCCGGATGGCCATTAGCAGAAGAAAAAATGCAAGAAATGGAGACGAAGTTTAAACAGACCATGATGTAATTAACCTGTTAGAATAAGAAATGTTCTTTGTGTTTCATACAGCTAGGTTTTGAACGAGGTCAGTCTGACATAAAATAGGTAATATGGTATGTGTGTGAAGGGTAGCTGGCACTGGGGATATGGGGGGTCATAAAAAATTTTGTCACCTATCTGGGGGGTCGGAAAAATAATTTGGGTGAGACTGGGGGGGGTCGGAAAAATTTTGGAGAACCATATGAAAATGTACCCGGCCCCCCCACCTGATAATAAATGACTCGTCCCTAAAACTGTACGAATCTGCAACCACTCACTCTAGGTCGAAAAAACATGAAAATGGCCGCCCGACCGAAATTACTGCGTTTTGATTGCAAATGTTGTCCGCAATACGGCCAAACCTGACAAATTATAAGGTTTTTTTACGTAAAAACACAGTAAAAATAAATAAAAAAGCGTCTGCTTGAGGACCTGCTTCCAAAAGTTGGTTTGATGTATCGATATTTGGTCTGATGCTGCTTTCATTCATTGTGTTTTGCGACAACAATTTCCCGGTTATTTTCGGTTCTACTCGGATTTTTTCCGTAAAGATTAGGTCAAATCGAGTGGACGAACTTGCACGAACGTCATCTTCAGCTTCGCGTCTATACCCACTGTTGGAAACTACACCCACTGTTGAATTTGCATACAGACTCAGCACGTGACGCCAATAGAGTTCGTGTGAAGCTTAAATTGGCGGCAGGCACCTACATTCTTCAATCTAACCGTGCTGCATTTAATCAAAATGATGTGAAACCAACATGTCTTTTGTGTTACAACAAAAGTATTAGAAACTATACAGATGCCACGTGGATACGGGGGTACAGGGATACTTTGGCGAACTGAGTTGGATCATTTGGTGACAGTACTGCCGGATGGTGGTAATCGTATACAGTGCATCCAGTTGAAATCTGAGATACCGTTGCTGATTATATCAGCCTATATGCCATGCAGAGGACTATCTGATAATGTCGAAGACTTCAGTGACTGCATTGATCAGCTGAACGAAATCGTCCAGAAATACAGGGATACCCATAAGATATTGTTGGGTGGCGATATGAATGAAGATATGATGCTTCGTAGTTCCACGAGGCGAGTTAAACTTTTGAAAGAATTTCTTGAAGAAAATAGACTGAGTACAAAAGAAACCCCTAAGACTTTTATTGCCCTTGATGGGCGAGAAGCAACAACATTGGATTATATATTCTACTCCGAAGACTTGAATGAACATGTTCTAAGCATACAAGTACTTGAAGCCTTACATACAAATGTTTCAGATCACTTACCCCTGCAGTGCAAACTGAACCTGAATATTGAACGTTCTGCTAGGAATGCTACTGACGTTAATCTGAAGCCATCAAACAGAGTCAAATGGGATAAAGTTAACAAAGAACGATACGGTCGGCTGCTGGATGAGTCGCTACATACGCTTGACATCAATGTGGCTACGGTTTCGAAGCTAGACAGTGCGGTCATCAAATTCAACCATATCATTAGTGATTGTGCCAAAGAGGCAGCCCGAAGGGTGTGGAGCGTCCACGTCGAGCTAAATTGCGTTCCTGGTCCCCACAAGTTCAGGCTGCGGTGAAAGCCTAGAAAAAAGCATACTATGACTGGAAATGTGCTGGTAGACCGGATGATAGCAATGACAGTACTCTCATTCACAAGAAACAAACTACAAAACTACTTAGGCAGGTGTGTAGAGTAGAGCATAGTAATGATTTTATGAATCAAAGACAAGCAATATTGGATACTAAAACTCAAGATATGGCACTGTTTCATAGACTCATTAACCAACAGAGGGGAAAATTAAAAGGGTGTATAAACGAGTTACATGTAGGGGAACAGGTTTTCAGATCTGAGGCCGATATATTAGTGGGCTGGCGCCAACATTTTAAAAGTAAAAAGTATGCAAAGACCAGGAACTGAAACAATCAAAATCCAAATCCAGCCCTCAAACCATAGTTGGAAAAAAAACTAGCAACTCCTTCTCAGGACTCAAAATTTGATCAGGACTACGGAAAACTCGTAAATTCAGAATTGAACGAAATTGTTGGATTATGCAAGGACTCTAAAGATAATATACAAAGGATAACTGAGGATGAAGTCTTATCAGCGGTTAAATTTTTGAATAAAGGGAAAGCACCAGACCGTTATAGTGTAACAGCAGAGCATTTAATTGAAGGAGCTGGAAAGATTATACCTGTGCTGACTGTTTTATTGAATCATATGTTGAAATTTGGAATTGTGCCAGACTCCTTGAAAGTAGGAATTTTAACCCCTGTTTTTAAGAAGAAAGGTTCTAATCTCGACTCAAAGAATTACCGTGGCATTACGGTGAATCCAACTGTAACAAAAGTATTAGAAACTATAATACGTGAAAGGATCAAACCCTTAATTCAGGAGCAGCAGAATGATCTACAGAGAGGTTTTAATAACGGGGCCTCCCCAATGAACTGTTCTCTCATAATAGAAGAATCAATACGTAATAATAAGGATAGGAATGTCTCAACACATATAGCCTTTCTAGATTCAAAGTCAGCTTTCGATGTTGTGAGCCATGCAAGCTTAATGAGGAAGTTGTTTCATATAGGGGTAGAGGGAAGCTACTGGAACCTAATTAATAGCCTTCATTCTGACGCCAAGACAGCAGTGAAATGGAATAATAGGGTGTCAGATAGTTTTACGGTACAGCAAGGTGTCCGTCAGGGGGATTTTAAGCACCGATTTATATAAAGTATATGGTAACAAGCTGCTGGATCGTTTGTCTGCGTCGCTATTGGGAACCTGGATCGGTGATATCTGCTGTGTTGCACCAACTTGTGCTGACGACATTGCCCTATCTAGTGACTCACCCTCGACGCTTCAACAGCTAGTTAATATTGGGGTGGATTACAGTATTATGGAGAAATTCCTACTACAGCCTAACAAGAGTGTTATTCTCAATCACCTCTGTGCTGTTGACAAGAAACTTGGTGGAGTAAAGGAGGAGTGGACAATTTATGATGAGCCTATGCCTGTTGTTAAGGAGGCTATGCACATGGGTATCCTACGATCGCACTGCACAGAAGAGTCAGCTGTTACTGAGAACATCAAGAAAGCAAGGCGTACAGTTTACAGCCTGATGTCCTCTGGATTGCATGGGCAGAATGGTCTGGACCCTGAAACCTGTATTCAACTCCTGATGATTTATGTACTTCCGTTACTTGTCTATGGCTTGGAGGTTATTCTCCCTGGACGAAAATACCTGGACATGCTTGAACGCTTCTTTAAGAAAATCCTCAAACAGATTCTCTCACTACCTACCACGGTTGCGGACTGCGGGGTGTACGTCATAAGCGGGATGATACCAGTTGAGGCTACTATACATAAGAGGGCTCTTAATTTCTACGGAAGCATATGTCGGCTGCCGGATACAGCAGTGGAGAAGCGGCTGGCTCAACGTCAATTGTGTGTGAAATCTTTCAAGAGTCACAGTTGGTTCGTGGCAATTAAGCGCCTGCACTTGCAATACGGACTACCTGATCCTTATGAGCTTCTCGGTAATCCCCCGACTAAAGAATCTTGGAAACGGACAGTCAGTAAACATGTGAATACATACTGGGTCGACAAGATTAAGGAGCAGTCAGCCCTGTATCCAAGTCTAAGGTTTCTGAATGTTCATGACTACCGGTGTGGTAAGCGTCATGCACTGATCCAGTCTGTGCAAAGTGTTCGAGAAATCCCGAGATTGAAAGAGAAGTTACGTATGGTGTCCGGGGCTTACATTCTTCAGGAGAATAGAGCAGCATTCAACCAAAATCAGATTGACCCTGTGTGTCTCCTTTGTCGAAGGGACAATGAGACTCTTCAGCATTTTATCCTCGATTGTGAGATGCTTTCAAGTATCAGGGACCCTATTATGGACTCTATTACTAACGCTTGTGCTAGTGTTAACATTATAGAACTGGTAGCAGAATCACCCGCTAGATTGCTTCAGCTTATACTAGATTATACAGCAATAACTCAGCTTGTAGATAGCCTGAACTGTAATCATCAGCATCTAAAGACTTTGGAATTTCATTGCCGCAGACTTTGTTATGCTCTACATTGTGAAAGATACAAGAGACTTGAGTCGATATCCAGATTAACTAAACGTAAACGTAAATAGAGGCATACCGAGCTACACACAGGGGGGTCCTACTTAATGTTTTTATCCAGTTTATAGACTGTAAATAAGATATTGCTAAGCTGTAAATAGAGTGGTGACGGATTGCATCATTTTAACCCCCTATCAACCTACTACTACTCCGACGGAGGTGTGCCGGAATCGGCAGAATCTATGTGCTACAGTTACAGTTACAGATGCCGAAACCATGTCCCATTTCCTGCTTCACTGTAAAAGCTTAGAGACTGTGAGAAGACCAATATTAGGTGATATATGCCATGAGTTAACGGAGGCTGTCAAATTGGACTTTCACTCGTTAAATATTGACACTCAAGTTCGAGTTCTTCTGGATTGCTCATACTTGACCTTGGACAAACATACCGATAAAGGAAGAAAACAGATCCTAAATAGACTTTCAAAATTAGAATACCAGTGCAGAAGATTAACATATGCCCTTCACAGTATGAGGTATCAAGAACTGAGTAAAATAAACACAAGAAGGCGGTGAGAATGTCAGTCTCACACCACCCCAAAGATTTTAATAGACACAAGGATAAATGAACAGTACACTTTTATCTAACTGTATATAATTGTGAGATACATAACTGTAAATATGTTCTGATATATGAAAGTATATAGAACTTTTAAAAACTGAAGATATATATTTTACTCAAGACTTTTTTTAGTGACGAGTTTTTTACATGCTTTTAGCATGGTTCTCCTATGCAGGAGGTAAAGAAGATACAGAATACAGAATATACCGCGACTGGAAATACCGGAAGGCGAGCACTAATCGCCGGGAAGGCCGGGAAGAAAAAGCCGGGAAGATGGGGGGGGGGGGGGTAGTTGTCTTTCGGATTCAATATCTGTCTTTCTGTATAAGCTATCTAAACAAATTAGATATCATTTTAAAGAAGAGACTCTGATTTAAATATTGAATGTAAAATAAATAGTTTTTTGAGTTTTTGATGACTTTTTGGTAGTTACCCATTTAGCGCCCAGCGAAGACTCCGATCAGAATGGGCGGGCTGGCTTGAGCCTTCGCTGGGCGCTCATCATGAGGCTGCTCATATTTTTATTTCATTTCTTAGACGCATGCAGAGTCGTCCTGTCGAAAGTGACGTAAATAAAACTATTTTAGATGTTGAAGTAATGCATCTTAAACTTCAGTTAAATCATTTGTTTAAACTAGACAATTTTTGTAAGGAGACACAGAAAATTAGATAGACCAATATTTCACGGATTGTTATTCCAGAACCCCCTCATAAACTCATGAAGTAAAAATTGATTTTAATTTATTTATTTTTATTTATTTCATTTATTTTTTTCATTATTTAAGTTTATGTTGGACGATAATTTTACGAAAAGGGACATCAGTATCGGTCTGATTTTACTCATTCACGGGTCGTTAAATCCATAATCACTTAATTGCATTGGTTTAATGTACATTCGATTGATGTTAACGATGCGTTCATCGTTCAAAGGAAGAAGGAAAGATAGAAGCAAACAAATGGATGCTAGGCTTATATGAGTTTAGGAAATTGCGAACAATAGTTTAAATAAGTGGAATTTGAAAAACCACACATACACGCACACGCACGCACGCACGCTCTCTCTCTCTCTCTCTCTGTCTCTCTCTGTCCTTCAAGACTTTCATGTACATCAACGTAATGAGCTTTTTAGATTTTTTTTACATTCCGCAACCATTCTTATTTAGTGTAATGGACTGAGTTTGTTCTTGTGTTCTACATAATCAAGGAGAGCGAAGTGGAAATTAAAGTAAACCGTCAAGTGATGGGGTCCGTTAGGGGATCAGAAGCAAATAAAAAAAGCAATAGACCATTGTAGAAAAAAATAAGCCAAGGTATTAACCTGAAATTAGAATGCGGCAGATAATAAGATATCTAAAATTAATGAACCTATTGAAAAGTTTGGTCCAGGGCAAAAATGGAGGTAAACAGTAATAAGCAGTGTAATCATGGCCAGACTTCTTAAACATTTATGTCCCTAGGTAGTTTCAATATACTGTATTTCTTCTAGTAAATGTTCTCTCCAATGAATGCCCCTTCTCATTTGTTCCTGTGAATGAAATAGTGGCGAGACTCCGACAAGATTGTCTTTACGTCACTAATCTAGTCTGTCCAATTTTGTCCAAAGAATATCATTTATAAGACAAATTACAGGCCCCGTGGGAGCATTTACCTAAAGAAATAGGATACATTTTAAAACCAGGTCCACTTGTTCAAAATTAACAGCTTCAGCTTCACCACATTGACATTTTTGTCAAAGATGTGAGGAGCTTTGGCTATAAGGCTATATTCTCCATTAAAACGTGTTGTGACGTCTCATCAAAACCGTCTCGCCAAGACGGCTCTAATGAGGAGTCATAACATGTTCTCACTGAGAAATAAAGAATAATTATCTCAGTTTATGGCTTATAATTATGTAACAGTCATAAGAAGATAATACGATAAAAATCATTGCATTTTAAATCAATGTTCAGATCTCTTGCATTCGGTCATTTCAAGCCGATAGTCATGTTGCGTCAACACGTTACTAGTGGAATGGCAAACAGTGCAGACCCAGATCAGACTGATGCTCAGGAAAGTCTGGGTCTTCACTGTTTGCTCTTAACTCCTGTCCTAGAAGTAAGGGTCATTAAGGTATTGTCAATTAGGAGAAAAGCTATCCTTTCAGGGAAGCAACTCTATCATTTTCACATTACTTCCCTTCTCAATGGGGGCCAACTCTTAAATGAAAGAATTTCATGAAATGGATACTTTTTTAGGCGAAACAATTCTGTCAATTTCATTTTTGCCTCCATTCTTAGGGATCGACTATTACAGTATTCGTAGAACACCCGCTATTCGGAAAAGACAGAATGTCGGCAAAGAGAGATCTACTATCAAAGGACGGTCTCCATGTGACACAAGCTGGCGTGAGAGAGTTGACACTGGATATCCAGGCGGCGGTTCGATTCCATTTGAAATCAGACAGGAAGTCGTGCAGGCCATTGTCATGTTCATCACCGACACTACCAGTTTCTGTTTCATTCCCAGAATCAACAGAGGAGCCTTTTTTTTCGGAGTATGATTTTCCACCTCTGTCGATACCAACCCAGGTGAAAGAGGTACCGAGGCCAGCCACTGTGACAACACCGGCGACGAAGAATCCAGCCACTGTGACTACACCGACGACGAAGAATCCAGCCACTGTGCCAACACCGACGACGAAGAATCCAGCCACTGTGACTACACCGACGACGAAGAAGCCAGCCACTGTGACGCAACACTACAGGCAAATAAAATTGTTTGCTTTATTTCAATTTATGACTCATTAGCCTATTTAGCCTATCCTGGCGGATAGATATTTTGCTTTCAGTATGTATCTGGCAGCACAGACGGTGTTTCCGTCGTACAAAAAGACCTAAAATTTTACGTTTCTAAATAATATCAAATATATACTCAAAGACTTTAAGTTATCAAGCTAGTAACCTTCCCTGCTTAGATTCCTGCTCAGTCAGCCTACCCTACAGTTACGAGTCCGTCTCCCTATCACTGGGTCATATCTTATTTCTTATTTAATTACTACAATAGGTCGATAGCCCTGGCAACTTAGTGGTTTAAGTGTTTGCCTACTACACCAAAAACTCAAGTTCAAGTCCCAATGAAGACGGAATTCTCTCTGTGAACAGAGTTCCATTGCAAAGTCTCACAGCTTTTCACATTTCACTATCACCCTTCCATCAGCTCGAAATACAGTTGAAGTGGTCGTAAAACCGCAGTTCCGTCCATCAATATATCATCCATTAGGCCTGTCTACAATTGTTTTCCGCTCTGTAGTATGACGAAGCAGTTGAGACAACCTTAAAGTCTTCGAGTACATATATAATATTAGAATAATAAAAAAATGGCTGGCAAATGGTTGCTGTAAACAGTACATACAGGCGTTTACTGCAGCAAGACCTAGTCACACCTCCACGAGCCGCAGTAGCGAATACTAGTTGGAACAAACAGTATATTAAAAATCGCTTTTGCGCGGGGCCAGCTGGAAACTATGGATAATATTATCCATAGGCTAACGTGACAGGTCGCAAAAATAAAAAAAGAAGAAAGAAGGGAAAAATGACCCTAAAGATAGACACAACCACTTGCAATAATAACAAACGATTCTCTTCATTTGTTTAAGAAATAGATGAGCTGTAGCTGTGAATTGTTGAGTAATAATTCAACGTATTATGGAGGTAAGCTGTAAAGTAGATCATATCACGAGCGGAAAGCGCGAATGATGCCGGTATCTACTTACTGCCAACATAACTATTTTATTTTATATTCCACTTTGGATAATAGTCTCTTCTTTCAAATAATGCCTAATTTGCTTAGATAGCTTATGCAGGTAGAGAGAGATGGCTACCTCTATCTTCCCGGCTAGCTTCCCGGCTCTTCCCGGTATTTTTAAAGTACCAAAGAGGAATAAAAAAATCAACAAAATCTATTTACTTTATATTCAATATTTAGATTAGAGCCTCTTCTTTAAAATGATGCCTAATTTGTTTGGAAAGCTTATATAGAAAGATAGATATTGAATCCGAAAGACAACTACCCCGATCTTCCCGGCTGTCTTCCCGGCTCTTCCCGGAAATTTTAAAGTACCAAAAAGTCATCAAAAACTCAAAAAAATCTATTTATTTTATATCCAATATTTAAATTAGAGTCTATTCTTTAAAATGATACCAAAAAGTCATCAAAAACTCAACAAAATCTATTTACTTTATATCCAATATTTAGATTAGAGCCTCTTTTTTAAATTGATGCCTAATTTGTTTAGCAAGCTTATATAAAAAGATAGATATTGAATCCGAAAGACAACTACCCCTATCTTCCCGGCTGCCTTCCCGGCTCTTCCCGGAATTTTTAAATTTAAAGAGTAACTACACTTCAGGAACTGACTGAATCAGATCCCAAACCCTATCCCCAACATCAAAGGGAAAGATTGACAAAGACATCCCAACAAACAATAAATTACAAGCGATAAGCCGAGTCAGCAGCTCTTTCCCAAATAGATGGCAACTCAGCTATCTTTATTGAACTAAATAATTTAGACCAACAGACGGGTTACAACGGACTAAGCAAATTATATGAAAAACATTTAACAATTATTTTTACCTATTTTCTATTTTTATGATAGAAGGATTAAACTGAGAACACAAAAATTTAAACAGCACCGAACATAAAACAAATGCAACCGCAACAAAAGTAACGCCTTGGGACGGTCAGTAATAACTACTGGGGGGTTTAAACTGGTTTTACTGGGCCCAAACCTTCACCCTCGCCCTCCGCTGCGGTGCACACAATTAGTTGGTAGTTCGGTTCGTATGGAGGTCCCCTAACTCATCAGAGAGTCATGACGGTCAACAATTAAGATCAAGAAAAGACCGTGATGAAGCAAGGATGAGGACTCGACAGCCAAAACGTGTTGAGACACCCGGAGATCCCTGGGGCGTCAGCAACACCACTGGAGTACTGGAGCAAAAGAAGACCACCAGTTGAACCCCGGTGGGCCAAGAAACAGACAAACATCCGGCCCCAACCAACTAATATATAGCTTTATGTAGGGGCTATCATAGAGTCTGAAGCCCGACCCACCGGCGTGCAATTAAAGAGGACAGCAAAGTTGTCAACCGTGATTGGGTTAACCACTAAGCATGCAGACTGTCGCATTACATCTAAAGTACCAAAAAGTCATCGAAAACTCATCAAATTCTATTCATTTTATATTCAATATTTAGATTAGAGCCTCTTCTTTAAAATGATGCCTAATTTGTTTGGAAAGCTTATGTAGAAAGATAGAAATTGAATCCCAAAGACAACTACCCCGATGTTCCCGGCTGTCTTCCCGGCTCTTCCCGGAATTTTTAAAGTACCAAAAAGTCATCAAAAAACTCAAAAAATCTATTTATTTTATATCCAATATTTAAATTAGAGTATATTCTTTAAAATGATACCTAATTTGTTTAGATAGCTTATATAGAAAGATAGATATTGAATCCGAAAGACAACTACCTCCCATCTTCCCGGCTTTTTCTTCCCGGCCTTCCCGGCGATTAGTGTGCACCATACCGGAATACACCTAATTACCGGAAAATACCACAGTACATCGGAATATACAATAATTCACCGGAATATACTTAAATACACATTATTAGTTATTATAACACAGTGCACCGATGCAAGCGATGGAAAGTTTCTGTGTTTTATTCTGCAACAATTCACTCTGTCTCGGAGCGTGTGAGTCTAATTGCTGACGTCACTGGCAAAATATACTAGCAAACAATACCTATTTTACCTATTTTGAATTTTGGAACTGTGAAATCATACTTCGGAAAGTTTTACCTGATTTAAAGAAACACTAAATTTGCAATGCCAGAGTTCTTTATTTTGCATACTGGGTGGTATTTTCTGAGCAGAAATTATATCAAAATTTAATATAATATAAAAATTCAGGCGGATGTGAAATACCTATTCAGAATCAGAATTGTTTACTGGTGATACGTCCAAGGACAATCATTCACCAGGACCTGTGAATCAGGGAAGCTAGTCCCTAGCCCTTATAAGAGAAGTAAACTTAGTAACTGAATCCTCTGCACCCTCAGCAGCAGAAATAAGTGAATTTTCCAGGGAAAATAGTTCTTTAATAGGAATGTTTTTGAAATTTATTTCTGAGAGCCGATACAAATGAACAAATCTAGCTGTTTTGTCCGCAACTGTATTAATTCGTTGGTTTAAACGAATACGTCTTTGTGATTGAGATAATACTGTACACCCCTCTAACAAGATAAATATGTTTAAACCAAGATGTCCCGAATATTAATATCTTCCGAATACTTTCTGCTAACATTTGCAGTGGCAACTTTCTTTCACATTTAATAAGTATTTATTTAGGAAAATCGTTGAAAGAAATGCGCTGTGGCCGTTGCAGTGAACTGGAACAAAGCTCAAATTTTGATGTTCTCTGACGGTACGCTAATTGTCACCAACATCTTATCATGCGTCATTAGAAGTGTTTTCAACCTGTTCGATGGATTTAGTCTTGGGTTGAGTTGAGTGGCCACCTTTTGGGAACAAGCTGCTCACTCGGTTGGCCATATGTTCTCTGTATCTTGATTATTTGTAATCTTAGTTGTTTCCAACTATGGTTTGAGGGCTGGATTTGGATTTTGATTGTTTCAGTTCCTGGTCTTTGCATACTTTTTACTTCTAATATTTTCATTTTCGTGCAGGTAATCCAAGCATCATACGAAGGGCAGAGACACGTTACACAATGACGGACAAACGTTTACATATAGCACTATCACCGGTTCCGGGACGTTTCGCCCCAAATCCATTTCCTCCCCTAGACGTTTCGCCCCCAGGACGTTTCGCCCCTGGTCATTTCACCCTTGGTTGTTTAGCCCCTACTGGACGTTTCGCCCCCTGGACGTTTCACACTATATCGTCAAGGGTCTTTCTGATGATACACAAGCTTATGTTATTGAAGCATTCAACTCAACGTCTAGATACTTGGACGACCTTTTAAATATTGACAATCCTTATTTTGAAGGAATGGTTAGTCAGATTTATCCACCTGAATTGCAGTTAAATAAAGCAAATAATTCTGATACCGAGGCCCCATTTTTGGATTTACATTTATCAGTTTTAGACGGATTTGTTTCATCTAAAATTTATGACAAACGCGATGATTTTGATTTCGACATTGTTAATTTTCCGTTTTTGGATGGTGATGTTCCCCGCACCACTTCTTATGGTGTTTACATTTCTCAGCTTTTTCGCTTCGCTAGGGTGTCTAGTCATTTGGCTGATTTCAATGCTCGTAATAAAAGTTTGATTGCGAAGCTTTTACAGCAGGGGTATCGGTATCAAAAACTTCGGAAAGCTTTTTCCAAATTTTATCGTAGACACTTTGAATAGGTTTCTAAATATAATACAGGGTTAAGGTCACTTTTGCAACAAGTCCTATCGGAACCTGAATTTTATGGTGACTTAGTATATAAATTACGCAAAATCGTAGGGAAAACAGAATTTCCTTATTAATTTAAGAAAATTATCATGCGATTTAAACGCATTGGCTATAACATAAATGTAATGCGACAGTCTGCATGCTTAGTGGCTAACCCAATCACGGTTGTCAACTTTGCTGTCCTCTTGAATTGCAGAATTGCACGCTGGTGGATCGGGGCTCAGACTATATGATAGTCCCTACATAAAGCTATATATTAGTTGGTTGGGCCGGATGTTTGTCTGTTTCTTGGCCTACTGGGGTTCAATTGGTGGTCTTCTTTTGCTCCAGTGTTCCAGTGGTGTTGCTGACGCCCCCAGGGATCTCCAGGTGTCTCAACACGTTTTGGCTGTCGAGTCCTCATCCTTGCTTCATCACGGTCTTTTCTTGATTTTAATTGTTGACCGTGATGACTCTCTGGTGAATTAGGGGACCTCCATACGAACCGAACTACCAACTAATTGTGTGCACCGCGGCGGAGGGTGAGGGTGAAGGTTTGGGCCCAGTAAAACCGGTTAACCCCCCCCCCCCCCCCCCTCCAGTAGTTATTACTGACCGTCCCAAGGCGGAAGTTTCGTTGCGGTTGCATTAGTGTTATGTTCGGTTCTCATTAAAACCCTTCTATAATAAAAATAGAAAATAGGTAAAAATAGTTGTTAAATGTTTTTCGTATAATTTGCTTAGTCTGTTGTAACCCTTCTGTAGGTCTAAATTATTTAGTTCAATAAAGATAGCTGAGTTGCCACCTATTTGGGAAAAAGCTGCTGACTCGGCTTATTACTTGTAATTTATTGTTTGTTGGGATGTCTTTGTCAATCTTTCCCTTTGATGTTGGGGATAGGGTTTGGGATCTGATTCAGTCAGTTCCTGAAGTGTAGTTACTCTTTAAAAATCAGTAATGGAGATCCCTAAAACACCTAACATAATGTTAGGTTTGGTATTTTGAGTTAGGTATTTTAGTGTTGCCCGACTTGGGTAAAAAAGAAAACGAATATTATGTTAACAAACAATGACGACAATAACATAAACAGAACATAATAATAATAATAATAATAATAATTATGATAATAATAATAAAATTATGCGCGATGGCTCAGTGGTTAGTGCACTTGACTCAAATGCCAGAGGTCGTGGGTTCGATCCCCGCCTGGAGGAAGTCTCCGAACGTCTTTTTCTTGCATCATTTGCAGGGAAGATGTTAACAAGCGTGACGTCCTTCGGATCGGGGCGTCAACTGGAGATCCCTGTGCAGTGAGAGTCATCCCCTGTGCAGATTAAAGATCCCTACTATAGCTACAGGGCTATATGTAGGCTATCAGCCTGTAACACTGGACTGTACACAAGTACACCGCCTATGTCCCCCTCGGGGGTTAAGACATAATGGATGATAGATAATAATAATGATCATGATACTAATGATAATAGAATATAATTGGTAACTATAATAATAATAATAATAATAATAATAATAATAATAATAATGATACATAATTGGTAGACGAACGCAATGTTATGTCTGAAGAAAATTAATGCCTTCGTGTCTTAAAATATGGTCCTGGCACTGCGCATGTGCAAAGTTTACCGCAAAAATGGCGAACGGAGTTGCAAATGCACCGACCCAAACATGGGAATTGAGTTTATACGAGTTACACAGGACTCCTCAAGAAGCAATAACAGATAATACTGAAATAGCAGTATCTCCAAGAAGTTTGCACAGTGAACTGATGTGTCCAATATGTCTTGATATGCTGAAAAATACAATGACAACAAAAGAATGTTTGCATCGTTTCTGTCATGAATGCATAATAACAGCCTTGCGCAGTGGTAACAAAGAATGCCCTACATGTCGTAAGAAATTAGTGTCGAAACGGTCACTGAGACCCGATCCTAATTTTGATGCATTGATTTCAAAGATCTATCCAAGCAGAGACGAATATGAGGCACATCAGGAAAGAGTGCTGGCTAAACTGAATAAGCATCACAGTACAGCAGCTCTTACACACAGGTATTCTAACGAGTGATACCCTTTGCCATCTGAATTTCCACCATTCCATACTTGATTTCCTGATTGATAATAATTTCCGTCTGCCACATTCTGGTTCCCGGTCACATGTTTTTTTCATACTTACAGCTGTTTACTGTTGTTGATACCTTGGTTATAGCAGTCGGTTCAAAAGCTCACAAGAGCTTATGTTGATTTGTTGTAAACTTGCATACTTTAAATAAAATCTTATCTTATAACTTGAGTTCATACTTAACAGGTCTAGGATTTCAGCATGCCCACACATATTACCCTCTTTTAGGGGGTACCCAAGGGCTAGCATTTGCGAATCAGCATGCCCACACATATTACCCTCTTTTAGGGGGTACCCAAGGGCTAGCATTTGTGGGTACAAGCCAAAATTTGTGGGTACACCTTTTTAAGTCAGTTATTAATATTTAAACTTTAAATGTAATGACTGTGAACCTCTGCTCTCGCACAGTTATTCCTGAGTCTGTGTTGCTGACTTTGATATATGCCTTTTCCAGAGTCAGAACGTTGACTGCCCAGCCCTGACTCATTCGCCCCTTCTTAAAATTTTAGTTTTTTCCCGCAGATGGGACTTTGTTAATGCTGATAATGTTTAAATTCTCAAAACGATGTTTTGAAACATGTCCTGTGCTTTGTGTTTTTTGACGGCTCATAAACTGACCTTAAACTTTTTTCCAACCTGTTCTAGGGCACCTGACTGATAAGTCAGCGGTCCTGGGTACGAAACCTGGTCTGGCCACATACTTTTGTTTCTCCTTCCGCTGATTCAAGAAGGGCAGTTGTCAGTTACTAGCGAAAGTATGTGCACTTAGTACTGATTAACTGCTTAGGAGGTCTAAGCCTGTCCAGAAATAGTGTGGTTAGGTTAACTGACAGTCTCGACATGACCATAGCTGTTTACCGTGGACACAGGCAACAAATCAATCAATCATCTAGGACATTTAATTTTATAACTATTTTAAGGTGTCCCAATTTTTCAGAATTTTCAGTAATAATCTTCAAAACCTACCTTGTAATCAGATTCTGTTTTCCTTTCAGTATTGAGGAAGGGCTGCGCCAGCAGGCTCTGAATAGAGCTCAGAGAGTAAGAAAACATGCTTCAGACACAGATGCCCTGCTGAGGACTGACACAGGAGGCTCCTGTACTTCTAATGACAATACTCCAAGAAAGAAACAGAAGCCATACTCTGATGATTCCAGTACAGAGAATTCTATGTTTGATGTGCCCCAGGAACCATTGCCCAGTCATCCTGAGCCCCCACCTGACATAGAGCTGGTCTTTAGACCCTACCCTAAAGAAGGGGCTGAGGACAGGGTAGATGAAGCCAGGTTTATCAAAACAACAGCAAATGCCACAGGTATATTTCTACTGTATTTACATAAATACATGTGTATGACCAAAAATGCCAGTTTAGCCATTACTGACCACCTTTTATATTACCTGTTACATGTATATCTCTGTAAATTTCAGTGAAATTTTGCCAAAACTATGTACACTCATGCCAAAACTATGTACACTCATTCCCCTTGTGTTCCCGTTGTTTCTTAGGAATACACATTATGGTTGGCCATCAGAAACAGTCACAAAGCAACCAATATGAAAACTGAAAAAATCTCCATTGTTAGAATCTTGTTAGTTCACATCTACTCAAAGACCACATACCGTAATCGACCCATTTACCGCACATGCCCCTATAACCGCACACCAAGGCCATTTCCGGACAAACTGCACAAGCGCACACTGCTTTTTCTTTGAAACTCTCACAAAACCCAATAATTAACAGGGAACTCATGAAAAGTATAAACACAAAGTATTTCCAGTCCTACCCATGTTGCCTCTTTCCAGTCACCCTGCATTTCATTGTTCTGAGTGTGCGGTTATTAAATACATTTTAACCACATCTTTTTGTTGCAATTTTGAAAAAGTTAAGCGCACGGTGCGGTAAATGGGTCGATTACGGTACATGTACCGTAATGGGCCTAAATTTTGGAACACCTAAACTAATTAATGTTTCATTTGGAACAAATGGAAAATTAATTATTTTAGGTGTCCCAATACTTAGGCACATTAGGTAACAGGTTTCTTAATTTATAAATGTCTTGTCGCAAACTTTGTTGTGATCAGTTGACTAATACAGCCATTCAGGGGACTGGAAACATCTTTGTATCAGGTCAGGTCAAGTGTACGCCTTAGAAATTTTTTAATTCATTTTTCTTAGTTTAATATTATTTTACATAGTACATGTAACTTTAATATTAATTACCTCTCTTTATGAAATAAGCTTTTGTAAAACTTTTTTCTGGTATTTTATCTGAGTTTAATTTTTAAGCCTTTATTTTTATGCCCCCGCCACGAAGTGGGGAGGGGCATATAGTTTTGCCCTTGTCCGTCCGTGGATACGTACGTCCGTACGTCACACTTTGTAGTACTGTTCTTGTCTCCGCAACTCCTCCTACAGTATTCGATGCAGGGAGCTGAAGCTTGGAACACAGTTCAGACATGCATTGAACATATGCATAAAGGAAATAGAACTTTGATTAAGGTCTTGGTTGCAGAATTATGTCCCCTTGAATAATAAACATATTTTGACCATATTTCACATCTGAGTACTGTTCTTGTCTCCGCAACTCCTCCTACAGTATTTGATATAGGGAGTTGAAACTTGCAACACAGTTCAGACATGCATTGAACATGTGCATAAAGGAAATAGAACTTTGATTAAGGTCTTGGTTGCAGAATTATGTCCCCTTGAATAATATACATATTATAACCATATTTCACATTTGAATACTGTTCTTGTCTCCGCAACTCCTCCTACAGTATTTAATGTAGGGAGTTGACACTTGCAACACAGTTCAGACATGCATTGAACATGTGCATAAAGGAAACAGAACTTTGATTAAGGTCTTTATTGCAGAATTATGTCCCCTTGAAGAACATAAATATTTTGACCATATTTCACACTTTGTAGTACTGTTCTTGTCTCTGCAACTCCTCCAATTGTATTTGATGAAGGGATTTGAAACTTGTAACACAGTTCATACATGCATTGAACATGTGCATAAAGGAAACAAAACTTTGATCCAGGTCATTATGGCAGAATTACATCCCCTTGAATGACATGCATATTTTGACCATATTTCACACTTTGTAGTACTGTTCTTGTCTCTGCAACTCCTCCAATAGTATTTGATGTAGGGATTTGAAACTTGCATCACAGTTCAGACATGCATTGAACATGTGCATAAAGGAAACAGAACTTTCAGTCAGGTCTTTATTGCAGAATTATGTCCCCTTGAATAACATACATATTTTGACTATATTTCCATAGCTTAAATACAATCTCACCTTTTATCGTCGCTCTAGCAGCCTCATTTATTAACAGATTTTGGTATTACATCACAGCTTTATTGGGTATGACAGTACCTCGAACAACTTTGCGTTTCAGGTTTGTAGGATGAAGGTCAAGGTCACAGTTGCTATTTTCAGAAAAACTAGGGCATTGCTCCAGCGCTTTCATTTATAGATCCATTTTGATGTAACTTCACATAAATGTTAAGTATAACAATATCTTGAATAAATTACTGTTTCAGCACCACAGGTCCAAGGTCAAGGTCACAGTTGCTATTTTTAGAAAAAAACTTTATCATTCCTCTACTCCTCTATTCATTGACAATTTTGATGTAACTTCACTCAAATGTTTAGTGTGACAATATCTTGGACAAGTTCGTGATCCAGAGTTTCAGGGTAAAGGTCAAGGTCATATTTGCTATTTTAGAAAATATGCTGTCATCCCTCTGGAATGATTTTGGCATAACTTGACACAAATATTTAACTTGACAATATCTGGGACAAATTTACGTTTCATTGTAGGTCCAAGGTCAAGGTCACAGATGCTATTATAGGTACATGTAAATCTTTGTCATGGTTCTAGCACCTTTATTTATTAACTGATTTGGATATAACTTCACACATATATTAAATATGACAATATCTTTGACAAGTAAACCTTCCAGGGTTGTAGTTCCAAGGTCAAGGTCACAGTTGCTATTTTTAAGAAAAACTCAGTCATCCCTCTAGCACCTTTATTTATTGACAGATTTTGATGTAACTTCACACAAATATGTTTTAACACATTACTTTTCTAGTAAGGCATATGGCGGGGGCATTCATCACCTTTAGTGATTGTCTAGTTTTCTCTATTTTTCAGTGGATCACTTGTCCAAATACCTTGCACTGAGGCTACAGCTGGAAACAAACACTGATACTGGTAAGTTACCAAAATTACCTTTAGGTGATTAGGTATATGAGTACACTTTCAGGGGCAGCAACTGTTCTATTTTTGGTCTCCTTTATTAATGGTGTCCACTCATGAAGGAAAATTTGCTTCACAGAGAACAATTTTTTTCCTTGTAGAGTAGACCCCATTTTGGGAGGAGAGGAAAGCAAACAGGAAGTCACAAAAGTAGTTTCCCCATGTGAAAATGGCAGGAAAAACTCTAGATGTACCCATCACCTTAGATATTCAGACACCTATAAATAATAATGGCTGCAAATAACATGAAATTGAACAAGCTGATTTTAATAGCCACTTGTATGCTAAATAGATGCAGGTGGAATGGCAAACAGTTTACATGAACATACCCTGATCCAGCAGTTCAGTTAAGGCATACCAGAGCTTTGGATTGCTGGTTCCAGATTGTTGGGCCGTGTTGGTTGTTTAAGTGATTTAATGTCTTGGCAAATCAAGACCTTTTTGAATTGAAAAGTATAAGTCATTGGTGGCTGATTTTGTTATTGATTAAATAAAAAAGTTAAAAGGCTTAAGTTGCAGATTATATAACAAATCTGTAATTATGTCCCCCCACCAAAGGTGAGGGGGGACATACTGTTTTCAGTGCGGATCCCGGGCATTCGTGTCCCTGTGACAGATTTCTTGTATGCGCGATATCTCTTGAACCAATTGATGGAATTTCACCAAACTTGCATGGATACATTATTGGATCAAGTTTAAGAGCTGATTAGATTTTGGTGACCTTGACCTCATTTTCAAGATCACTGGAGGACATAGATGACAATTTCTTGTACCCACTATATCTCCTGAACCAATAGATGGAATTTAACCAAACTGGCATGGATACATCATTGGGACAAGTTTAAGAGGTGATTAGGTTTTGGTGACCTTGACCTCATTTTCAAGGTCACTGGAGGACTTAGATGAAAATTTCTTGTACCAGTGATATCTCTTGAACCAATGGATGGAATTTCACCAAACTTGCATGGATACATCATTGGAACAAGTTAAAGAGCTGGTCAGATTTTGGTGACCTTGACCTCATTTTCAAGGTCACTGGAAGACTTTGATGACAATTTCTTGTAACCACTATATCTCCTGAACCAATGAATGGAATTTCTCTAAAGTTTCAGGGATACATCATTGCGACAAATTTAAGAGCTGATCAGATTTTGGTGACCTTGACCTCGTTTGCAAGGTCACTGGAAGACATAATTGACAATTTCTTGTACCCACTAAATCTCCTGAACCAACGGATGGAATTTCACCAAACTTGCATGCATACATCATCATTTGGACAAGTTTAAGAGCTGATTAGATTTTGGTGACCTTGATCTCATATTCAAGGTCACTGGAGGACTTACATGACATTTTCTTTTACCCACTATATCTCCTGAACCAATGGATGGAATTTCACCAAACTTGCATGGATACATCATTTGGACAAGTTTAAGAGGTGATTTGATTTGGGTGATCTTGACCTCATTTTCAAGGTCAAAGTCATCTATGTAGGATTTCTTAAGAACCAGTGGATGGATTTTCTCAATACTTGCCTAGATATTTTACTTGTTCAGGCTTTTTATTCATTAAAGGGGATGGGAAATGGGCTGGTGGGGGGACATCAGTTTTTCTCTGAAAAACATTTCTAGTAATCTAATTGTATCTGTATTTTCAGCAACTCCAGCCGATGAAACCAAGTATTCCATATATATTGCCAGTTCTTCGGACAATTATATTCTGTTAAATGGTTCATTTACTCTCGAACAAGTGAATGACAAATATTGGAAAGTGAATAAACCATTAGAAATATTTTACTCATTTCATAAAAAGACAGACTCACCAAAGAAGAATATGGAGAAGTGAAGATACATGGTGCTAATTCAGTGATGAATCTGTCAGTGCTTGTGACCACAGGGTTTAAAGCAATCTGCCAGTTTTCACTTCCTGCCGAGACTGTCCATCAAACATGGCTTTTGCCGAAACTGTCCCTGATCTGTTGCTTCCTACTGAGACTGCAGTGCATGATAAATGGCTTTGTACAGAGACTGTCCGAGTGATTCTGCTTCCTGCAGAAAGTCTCAGCAGGAGACAGAATCATGCTGACAGTCTCTGCAGGAAGCCACTTTTTCGCGGACAGTAGTCTTAGAAGGAAGCAAGAGATAACAGAGTCGGCAGAAGCCAAATATGACTGACAGTCTCA
This sequence comes from Ctena decussata, assembly GCA_963989385.1. Classification (NCBI taxonomy): domain Eukaryota; kingdom Metazoa; phylum Mollusca; class Bivalvia; order Lucinida; family Lucinidae; genus Ctena; species Ctena decussata. The sequence continues at coordinate 4,395,952 of OZ022500.1, forward strand.
GCAGGAAGTGAAAATTGGTGGACAAGTTTATATGCGGGGGAGACAAGCAAAATTTTGGTGATGAAAATTTAGACAGTTTTCTCATCCAGAGCTGCAGATTAGAGGGGGTATTTGGTAATAATTAGGAGTGATTAATGTTAGGGTGTAGATAAACCTTAATACTTTTTCACCATTTTTTCAAAGGGAGACAATTTTTGTGGTTTCTTGTTTACATCCCTTGACAGTGAAGCCCTTCTAAGATGTGGTCAGCTCTTAAAGGAAAGAACTAATCGAAGGGGGATCAAATTCTTTCTTTAAAAGTTAACCCCTGTTGAGAAGGGAGGCAAAATTAAAATGGCTGTTGTTTCCCCTGAAAGAATGCCCATTCAACTTACTCGTATCCGAGTAGTTCTCGTCATTTTTTACTAACAATTTCCTGTTTTCTCCCAAACAAGCAGCTTTTCTTTCAGTTTGCGGTAGTTATGTATTGTGTACCTAATAACTCTGGTTTCGACACATACGTCATGAATTTATTTATAGAAACGAACCTCAGGGAGCGATCATTATTTGATATGCTACCACGCACAGACAACGTCACGTCCAGAAGCAGTTCTCGTCATGTTGCTTTTGAGCTCGATTTTAAATTAAATATAAAACCCATTTTGCTGTTGTTCCCATATGATGATTTTTGACATCTTATTCATGTAACAAAGCCCGTTCGAATGCCGAATGCGCTCATTTTTAGCTCACCTGAGCCAGAGGCTCCGGGGGAGCTTATAGGATGGTAAGGCTCTGGCGTCCGTCGTCCGTCCGTCGTCCGTCCGTCGTCCGTCCACAATTTCAAACGACTTCTCCTCTGAAACCGCTAGGCCGATTGTAACCAAATTTCATATAGAGCCTCCTGGGACCTTAGGAACGAAAAGTTGTTCAAACGGTCCTGGTCACATGACCAACATGGCCGCCATGCCCATATATGGTAAAAACCTGAAAAAATCTTCTTCTCCAGAACCAATAGGTGGATGGTCTTGAAACTTGGTATGTAGCATCGGGTACACGAGTACTACCAAGATTGTTCAAATTATGACCTTGGGTTGACCTTGACATTTTTTACGATAAGGTCAAATTTGCTTACTCATGCTTTTATATGGCAAAATGCTGCAACATAAGATATCTTGGAAACTGTTGAAGATTTTGGCCTAGAAATTGGTACATACAGTCATCTTAATGACTACATGAAGATTTATGAGTACAAGAGGTCAATGTCATTCTTTGACCTTTGACCCAGAACTCTAATATTTTGACAATATCAAACAATCTCCTCAAAATCCACAAGGCCAATTGTAACCAAATTTCATATAGATCCTCCAGGGGTTGAGGGAATGAAAATTTGTGCATACGGTCCAGGTCACATGACCAACATGGCCACCACGCCCATATATGGTAAAAACCTGAAAAAATCTTCTTCTCCAGAACCAGTAGACCGATGGCCTTGAAACTCGGTATGTAGCATTGGGTACTCAAGTACTATCAAGATTGTAAAAATTATGACCCTGGGTTGACCTTGACCTTTTTTACGGCAAGGTCAAATATGGGAAAATGCTAGAACATGAGATTTCATGGAAAGTTTTGAAGATTTTGGCCTAAAAATTGGTACATAGAATCATCTTAATGAGTACATGAAGATTTTTGAGTACAAGAGGTCAAGGTCATTCTTTGACCTTTGACCCAGAAATCTCAAATTTTGACAATTTCAAACAATCTGCTCTAAAACCACTGTGCCAATTGAAACCAAATTTCATATAGAGCCTCGAGGGGTTGATGGAATGAAAATATTTTCTAACGGTCCTGGACACATGACCAACATGGCCGCCATGCCAATATATGGTAAATACCTTTAAAAATCTTCTTCTCCAGAACCAATTGACCGATGGCCTTGAGACTTTGTAAGTAGCATTGGGTACTTGAGTACTATCAAGATTGTTCAAATTATGACCTTGTGTTGACCTTGACCTTTTGCAGTAAGGTCAAATATGGGAAAATGGTAGAACATAAGATTTCATGGAAAGTTTTGAAGATTTTGACCTAAAAAATTGGTATATACAGTTATCTTAATGAGTTCATGAAGAATTATGAGTACAAGACTTAGAGGTCAAGGTCATTTTTTACTTTTGATCCAGATTGCTCATATTTTGACATTTTCAACCATTTCCTCAAAAGCCAAAGGGCCAGTTGTGAACACATTTCATATAGAGCCTCCAGGGGTTGATTGAATGAAAATTTGTTCAAACAGTCCAGGTCACATGACCAACTTGGCCGCCATTACCGCTTACGGGATAAATCTTTAATATTTTTCTTCCCCAGAACCAATACACCTACGGCTCTGAAACTTGGTAAATAGCATGGAGTACTAGAGTACCACCAAGACTGTTCAAATGGTGACATTGGGTTTACCTTGACCTTTTTGCGGCATGGTCAAATATGGGAAAATGCTAGAACATAAGATTTCATGGAAAGTTTTGGAGATTTTGGCCTAAAAATGGTATATATGGTTGTCTAATGAGTACATGAAGATTTATGAGTACAAGTGGTCATGGTCATTCTTTGACTTTTGACCCAAAACTCATATTTTGACAATTTCAGACATTATAAGGATTAGCCACCTTGCCAATTGTTCAGGTGAGCGATTCAGGGCCTCATGGCCCTCTTGTTTTAATGAGGTCACAGCAGACGACAACAAACACAGAACTGAGACGAATAATTTTTTTGTTCACGAGGCTGCTGAAAACGATAAATGATGACTGGGTCAGGTGTGCTATTTTAATATTTTTGTGTTTTTCCTGCAAAGTTGACTTACATTCGGAATTTGCTTGCAAAGTAGACACAATATTGGAAAACCTGACCCAATTAAGAGAGGTCAGCACGTGGCTTGAACGTGCTCACGTGAATGCCCCTGACGTAATCACGCGACTTTGCGAATCCAAAAGAGAAAAAACGACATTTATATACACACAGCTCGATATGTTGATGAGTTTTTGCAATAGTTTGACCAAATGTATCATAAACTTAGGATTAAGGCAGTTGAAGTGAAGAAAAATTATCGAAAAACTCGTTTTAAGCAGAATGACGAGAACTACTAGCTGACGAGATCTACTCGGATACGAGTAAGCCTTTATAAAAAAGATGTATAAACTGCCTGAATAAGGTGTATGTTTATATAGAGAAAGAAGAAAAAACGTCACAGGTTTATCATCAAAACCTCTTCTCCTCAAGAGTGGTCAGAGCTCTTGTTTACTGGGAGTTCTTGCAGAGCTTTGGAGAAGAGGGCATATTTGATGATAATTGAGGGTCAGATTTTCTTATTTCACATTGGAATCAGATGTTGTGACCCCTCATCTGAACCATCTCATGGAGATGGTTCAGATGAGGCGTCACAACCTAGATTTTTATGCAGAATTAACAAAACTTATGCCAAATTATCACTAAATACTCCCTGTTATCTGGAGCTGTGTATTTGGTGATAAATAGGATAGGAATGTTTCAGTAAGTGTTAAATCTGTAAAAGAACATATATTGTGATTCTTCATGGACAAGGGGGTTCAGTTGAAGGGTCACAGGATATGTTTTAATGAGAAATAAGAAATTGACCCAGGATTGTCACCAGGTACTTGTTGTCTTAAATGGAGCTCTGGCCCTGAAAGAGATATGCATAAGAATCTCATTAAGGTGGGTAACAGTTTCAGAAGACTAGAGGACTTAACAAATCAGCTACTAATGATTTTGTTATGCTAACGATGCTTTGAACAACTGGGCCCTGATCTGTGAAGTGCCATATTTACCAAAAATATTTGGACACTAATTCTTTCAAGTGTATGCAGGGCTACAGAAATTTTGAAATCCAAATCGGTCCGGCTGGCCGATAACATCATACGAATCCAAAAAGTCACGAAAATTAATGACTACACTGGAGCACCGTTATAACGCGAGTGTCATGATTGAAGTAGCCATTTAGTCCACATGTTCTTACTTATCGTGAAAAATGCGCAGAGACAGTCAGACCGAAAGTGAAAGTACACATGCCGCACCTATCGGACATCCTTGCCGATCTTCATTTGCGGAATTGGCCGAAGTATTACGATTGATGTATTTTACTGTATTCGAGTTAATTCCCTTGAAATATGAATATACTTGCAAAAAGGTGCCTTCGGATGAATAAAAAAATATTTTTCTGCGCGAGAAATGACGTCAGCTAAAAAAAAACCTGACCAGCCTGCACATAATCAAGTCCGGTTTAAATTTTCTTTTTGCTAGTCAAATTCTTTCCTTATGCTATCTTTGAAAGCAGGGCTACAGAAATCCGATTTTTTTGTCGGTCCGGACCGATTTTGAGTTCGAAAAACCGATTCAGTTGGCATAAGGCACATTTTTTTCGGTCCGAAAAAACATTTGCGATGTATGATGACATAATTACCTGGATTTTAACCATGTGTCATATTATTAATCCAATAATCACGCACTGCTGTTAAAAGTTATCACAGATAAACAAAGTGTCGATTGTCTGGCCAAGGTGTGAACACTGACTCAATTTTAGAAATCTTCGATAATTAGCACGTGTCACAATATTGGCCAGCGGCGAAGGTTTTGCACAACTCCACGTGCCGATGCACGGAAAAAGGCTGTGCAATGTAAGGTTACTGACTATTGTATACTTTCATAGATAGCATAAGGAAAGAATTTGACTAGCAAAAAGAAAATTTAAACCGGACTTGATTATGTGCAGTCTGGTCAGTTTTTTTTTTAGCCGACGTCATTTCTCGCACAGAATTTTTTTTTTTTTTTCTTCGTCAGAAGGTACCTTTTTGAAAGTATATTCATATTTCAAGGGAATTAACTTGAATACAGTAAAATACGTCAAGCGTAATACTTCGGCCAATCGCGTAAATGAAGATCGGCAAGGATGTCCGAATGGTACAGCCATATGTACTTTCACTTTTGGTCTGACTGTATCTGCGCTTTAAAGCGCATTTTTCACGTTAAGTAAGAACATGTGGACTAAATGGCTACTTCAGCGATGACATCCGCGTTATAACGGCACTCCAGTGTAGTCATTAGTTTTCGTGTCTATTTTGGATTCGTATGACGTCATTGGCCGTCCGGACCGATTTCGATTTCAAAATTTCTGTAGCCCTGTTTGAAAGTATACAGTAACCTTACGTTGCACAGCCTTTTTCCATGTGTATGTGTGTATTACGAGTTGTGCAAAACCTTCGCCGCTGGCCAAAATTCTGACAAGTGCTAATTATCGAAGATTTCTAAAAACGTAGTGTTCACACCTTGGCAAGACAATGAACACTTTGTATATCTGTGATAACTTTTGACAGCAGTGCGTGATTATTGGATTAATAATATGACACATGGCTAAAATCCAGGTAATTATGTCATCATACATAGCAAATTGTGTTTTTTTTTGGACCGAAAAAAACGTGCCTTATGACATCTGAATCGGTTTTTCGAACTCAAAATCGGTCAGAACCGACAAAAATTCGAATTTCTGTAGCCCTGAGTGTATGTGTTTACCACTACTCTGCCATTTGGAAGGAAGCCAACTTTTGTGCATTCTTGTTTGCTTCTTTGGACAACGAAACCCTTCTGAAAAGGTTAATTTAAAGCAAAGGAACCTGCTTGTAGAGGAGCACATTCTTTTCTTTAAGAGATGACCCTTATTGTGAAGGGTGTCAAAAACGGAAATAGCAGTTGATTTCCCTGAAAGTATTCATTCAGCCATCTTTGAATTTGAAGACTATTACTGTTCCATCAGGATTAAAGTAAAACTTTTTGCCAAATGCTGTAGAGCTTTATCAGACTGCTGCCAAAGAGCAGTGTAGTGTAAACAGTATTTATTCACCATATAAACATATACAATCAAGTTTTTACCACAGTCATATGAAAGGATTCAGTAACAAGCTTAAGAAGGAGCAGTTTGATTGGGGTCTACACTGTTTGCTCTGAAGTTTAGTAAATACTATATATAGGATAAATCTTGCGTGGCTTTGGTGCTCTTATTTCTCACTTAAAAAATTCTCTGCTCCAAGACTGATTCAATTATGATGAAAGAAATTTGAATGCTCTGTGCATGTCAGTATACCCTTATGTGCTTAAGTATTGGGACACCTAAAACAATTGATTTTCCATTTGTTCCAAATAGAAAAATCAGTGGTTTTTAGGTGTCCCAATATTTAATTAACTAATGTGCCTAAGTACTTGGACACCTAAACCATTGATTTTCTATTTGGAACAAATAGAAAATCAATGGTTTTAGGTGTCTCAATATACAATCAAATTAGGGATACAAAATTAGTGAGCTGAGAAAATCATTTGTGATACTTGAGTCTTCAGAGCTTTGTATGTCAGGCTTCATTAAAGGTAAAGGCTTCCCATAGCCTAATAGCCGTAGGGAGGGGGGGGGGGGGGTTAGAGACGCACTGTATCTTGGGCACAGCTGATGAAAGGGGGAGCCAATCTCTCTCCTTTCACTGCCGTATCCGGCCCTGATTCAAAAAAGGCACCTATTTACTGCTGCGTTTACAGAGAGAGTTTTCCAGTCATCGGATGGCGACGGTGAGCCGCGAACTCAATACCTTTAGGTGACTTTCTGCACAATAATCGAGCAAGTTTAACCACTCGACTACGGCTTCATTATGCGTATAGGAAAAAGCTTATAACATACTAACCATAGTCATACAAGCTTTTGAGGTGTATGGGAACTTTTTCAGTGGAAGAAACAATGTCATTCTCTTTTTTGCCTTTCTTATAACTGGGAAAAACTCCTGAAGGAAAGAACTTGCTTCTCCAGGAGCAAATTCTTTTTATTTTAAGAGTAGACCCCATTGTAGAAGAAAGTGGGAAGTCACAAAAGTTGTTCCTTTTTGTAAAAATTCTGCAATACTTATACCACTTACCTTACAGAATATCCTAGTATTGATGTCGAATCATATTTTTGAAAATCTGGTATACTAATTAGGAATGATTTTTTCATATTTCTCCATTGAAACATAAGTTGTGACCACTCATTAGCTCGCCTGAACGAAAGTTCAGGAAGAGCTATTGTTGTCACCTTGGCGTCGGCGTCCGCGTCGGCTTCCGGATTGGATGTTTTGGTTAAAGTTTTTTAAAGACCTATATCTCCTTAACCCATGGATGGATTCTTTTGATACTTGCACTGTAGTTAGATATTGGTCCAAAGTTTAACAGGGTACCACCCCACCCCACTCAGTGACCTTGATGTCAAGGTCATGGACTTAGAAAATTGGAGTTTTTTTTGGACTGGATGTTTTGGTTAAAGTTTTTTAAAGCCCAATATCTCCTTAACCCATTAATGGATTCCTTTGATACTTGCACTGTAGTTAGATATTGGTCTAAAGTTTTCCAAGGTACTACCCCCCACCCCCCTCAGTGACCTTGATGTCAAGGTCATGGACTTAGAAAATTGTCTTTTTATTGATTGGATGTTTGGTTAAAGTTTTTTAAAGACCCATATCTCCTGAACCCATGAATGAATTCTTTTGATATTTGCACTGTAGTTAGATATTAGTTCAAAGTTTTACTGAGTACTACCCCAACCCCGCTCAGTGACCTTGATGTCAAGGTCAGGGACTTAGGAAATTTTTGTCTTTATTAAAGTTTTCTAATTGCATACTGATTCATAATGCTTGGCAGAGATATAGTTTACACATGAACTGATGTTAGACACTTTTTTGAGTTTTTACAAAACACTATATACTTACCCCATTGGATGACCTTAAAGTCAAGGTCATCGACTTAGAAGTTTGTCTTCAAGATATTAGTTAAAGATTTATATTTATGAAGATATAATTTCACAGTGCTATGATGGACTCAGTTGATACTAATACCTGGGCTGATGTTAGATAATGGTTCAGGGTTTTGATACATCCTGCAACCCCCCCCCCCCCCCCCCCCCCAGTTCTTTGACAGCTAGCTCATGGACTTTGAAATTTCATGTGAATTTTTTTATTTTAATTTTATTTCAATACTTGTTTCTCAGATAGCTTTTGTTTATAAATGTGTTGTCATTATGGACACGCTTGCCTGAAGTTATATGCATAGCAGTCCACACCACCATAGCGACTGATGGGCAAGCACCAATTCAGGCGAGCTATGCTGTCAGGCGACAGCTCTTGTTAGAACCATCTTGTCAAGAAAGCTCTAATGAACCATTAGAAACCAGCTTGCCGAGAAGGCTCTAATGAGGGGTCATAACACGTTTTTGTTGTGAAATAAGAAAAATCTCAAAATTGTCCTGAAATTCCCAACTTATCTGTGGCATTGCTAATACAGCTCCACATAAAGCTCCATATATACGTAGATTTTAGCCATGGGAAAAGAAAACTCTGACTAAGTCACTTGTGAATAACACAGATTGATCCATGAACCTGAATGTTACCCCCGAGATTGTGGGTCTGTAGGTCATGAGGATTCTGTAATGTAAAAAGCTATGAAAGCTACGCTGAGTAGATAGAATAAGATGCTCAAGCTTAATGTTTTTATGCTCAAAATTACCTTTTCTCCTAGTGTAGCTCAAGGCACCATATTTATTTGATTATAAGATGGAGTTTCAGGGCATAATGTTCATGGGGTAATAACTATTTGCTTACCTATACTGTTGACGAATCTGGTTCTATTCAAAGTGGCTGTTGACAGAGAATTTGGTCGTAAGCATTACCAATAACAGTAAATGATACAATTGTTAATGGCTGTTGACAGAGATGATGCTGCTGTCGATTGTCTAAGATGACAGCCACTTTTTGCTTGTATGGAAATTGATGGACTCGGACAACAGCACAGGTAGGGAAATTGGTGTGGTATTTCACAAACACAGTATCTAACTTTGACATACAGTTGGTTTAAGTAATTTCAGCAGTGCCATTTGCATGTGTTCATTATAGGAATGAATTTTATTGTTTGTGGATTTATCGATGTGTAAACATCGGCAAATCACTCACAAACTGAATAAAGCCCAAAGGGCTTTTTGTTCATTTTGTGAGTGATTCGCTGGCATTTACACATCCATAAAATCCACAAACAATAAAATTATTTTCTTATAATTCCAACTCGATCATTTCTATCTTAAAAATGTCAGCTTTTCCGAGTATTCTAGAACCTGCCGCATAGAAAATAGTCCAAGTAGTTCCCAATTTCAGGGTTAGAGGATTTATTGAAGTATAAACGCTGTTTTCTGTATGTTCTTGACCAGTTAAATTGCGAGTAGAAAATTGAGTTGGAATTATTATGATTTTGTTGATTAAAGGTGCGAAAAGAAGATATAGAATCTCTGTACTATATTACTTGGGAATCTGTTACATGATAATTCATGTTAAAAGTTCTTCATGTATGCTCTTGTGAACAATTTGATGATGAAGCTTAGCTACAGTGCAATAGATAAGAAGAAGTAACAGGGATAATTTTTCACATTTCTTCACTAAGACCTAAGTTGAAACCCCCACCCTTTAGAACCATCTCAATGCTAAGACAATTCTAGACAGGGGTCACAGGGTATGTTTTTGGTGAGAAAGAAGAAAAATTATCTCCAAATTATCCTCAAAACCCCACATTATCTGGAGCTCTGAAGCTAATTTGTAGACAATATCGCTGCATACTTATTTGTTAAGACTGTACAAAAATGCATAAAATATGTGAAAACCTAGCTTTTTGCTTACTTTTACAGTCCTGTCATACTAAAACATAATAAAAAAGCCATCACTCTTGCATAAATGCACATGTGTGCAGATAGCTGTTTGAGGCTGTGGCCAAATGGAACAAAGTCCATGATGTTCAAGTCATGGAAATTTTGTGCTATTTTAACATCACAATGTGTAAATTCACATTTCCAGCCGTTACATGTTAACATGACACTACATTGTAGCCCTGGAGTAAGCTTTTTATTAGCTCTTATGAGACACTTGTACTACAAAGTATATATAAATGATGATCCTGTGTGACGACCTATTTTATGGCAAGGTCAAATTGGGTCCCTTAGGCTTTTGAATGGGAAATAAAATCATCGTAAACGACTGCTTAATACCCCGCCACTGCAAACCAATACCCCATCTTCTATCTTTTATACATTTTTTTTTATCATGACATGAACCTCATGAACAGAATTTTTTCATAATTTTATACATGTATATAGCTCTGGGGCAGGGGCAGGTAACCTATGTGGACTTAATACTACTTGTAACAGACAGCTTATGTTATTTTAATCATTTCTATGAAATTTCATCAAGATATACCAAAAATCTGATTTTATATTGATTTTTTCATGATTTCATACATGTATACAACATGTGTCAGGGGCAGATAACCACTGGGGGACAAAATTTTGATCAAGACATAAGGCTTATATCAATATGATAATTTGTTACAAGTTTCAGAAAAATCCCTTTCGACTCTAATTTTATACATTTTTTTTCATTATTTCATACAAGTATATAGCCCTAGGGCAGGGGCAGATAATCCGAGTGGACAAAATTCTGCTTATAACTGAAAGCTTATGTTACTTCGATCATTTCTGTGAAATTTCATCAAGATATTTCAAAGTGTAAAAGAACTACAGACCAAAAACTGTTTTTAAGACCATGAAAAGGGCAATAACTCCATAAGAAGACATCGAAATTTGCCCATTAACAATCCCAACTGAGATCTTCCCAAGACCAATGCACATGCCATGTATGAATAAAATCGGTCAATAAATACTCAAGTTATCGAACGGAAACGAAGTGCTCACGGACGGACGACCGGACGGACGGACGTACGTACGACGGACGGACAGACACACGGACAGCCAGCGGGAAAACATAATACCCCGCCACTAACTTGTGGCGGGGTATAAAAACTGAAAAAAGTGCATTTTAGCTCACCTGAGCCAAAGGTTCACAGGTGAGCTTGTATAGGCAGGCATCCGTCGGCCATGGGCCGTCCGTCAACATTTTCAAACGACATCTCTGAAACTACAAGGCCCATTGTTACCAAATTTCATATATAGCATCTATATGCAGGGGGAACCAATAATACTGTTTTTTATCCAAATCGCTTCAGAACTTTGGTTGCTATGGCAACTTAAAGTTTCCATTGACTTGTATGGGAAATATTGAAATTTTGCATTTATTGCCATGTCACTGCAGATATTTTGACAAAACTTTTACAGAAATGTTCCTTGAGTATTCCTCTATCAACCACATGAAATTTATGTAAATTGCATAATAATTGGCTGGTTGCCATGGCAACCGAATGGTTAAAAATAGAAAAAAATGGTCAAAAATTATCTCCTTAGAAACTTTGCAACCAATAAAGCTCAAACTTCACAGAAAGGATCTTAGTACCAGCTTCTATAAAAGTACTGTTTTTCTTGGCAATTACTATAGCTGTTTAGTTGCTATGGGAACTTAAAGTTGCCATTGACTTATAATTGCAAAATGGAAAATTTGCATTTATTGCTAAGTCACTGCAGATATTTCGACAAAACTTTCATAGAAATGTTCCTTGAATAGCCCTCAACCAGCCTTATTAAATTTATGCAAATTGCACAATTTGGCTGGTTGCCATTGCAATCAAATAGTTAAAAATAGAAAAATGTTAAACGATTTCTGCAGAAACTATGAGGCCAATAAAGCTCAAACTTTACTGAAAGGATCTTAGTACCAGCCTCTATAGAATTACTGTTTTTCATGACGATTGCTCATGCAGTTTGGTTGCTATGGCAACTGATAGTTTGCATTGACTTAGAAAAATGGAAACTTGCAATTTTTGCTATCTCACTGCAGTTATCTGGATTTTTCGGCGCAAGAAATGTTTCATGAGTGTGATATGAAGTTTGTCCAAATCACTGAATTTGATTGGTTGCCATGGCAACATACAGGAATTTTTTTTGAAAAAGGGGGATGAAGCTGATGCTTTGCATACGTGTTCATGACAATAGCCTCTACATAAATAACATAACATAACATAATTTATTCAGCATAAAGCAAAACACAATGCTTATAGCCTACGAATTGTTATAAATTATTATATTATTATAAATAATCTTGTTTTTTTTTGTTTTTTTCATTATTATTGTTGCCTGTGTGTTTGCATTGCTTCGTCAATTTAAAGTTTCCATAGACTTTTATGGGGAAAAGTGGAAATTGGCATTCATTTCTGTGTTATTATGCCCCCGCCATTGAAAATAAGGGCGGGGGGGGGGGGGGGGGGGGGGCATATAGTATCACCGTTGTCCATACGTACATACATCCAGTAATCCAGTACGAAATGGTCTCCGTTCAATATCTTTTGAAAACATTGGTGTATTGAATTCATATTTTATACACAGCTATATAATAATAAGATACAGGTCAAGTTTGATGTTTCGTAAAATCTGTTGATTATTGTGGGAGTTATGGCCCTTTTTCGACTTCATTCTATATGAAAAAATGGTTTCCCTTCGATATCTTTTGAAAACATTGGTGTATTGAATTCATATTTTATAAACAGGTATATAATCATAAAATACAGGTCAAGTTCGATGTTGGGGAAAATCCGTCGATTATTGTGGGAGTTATGGCCCTTTTTCAACTTCATTTTGTATGAAAAACTGGTTTCTGTTCGATATCTTTTGAAAGCATTGATGTATTGAATTCATATTATATACACAGGTATATAATCATAAAATACAAGTCAAATTCGATGTTGGGCAAAATCCATCGATTATTGTGGGAGTTATGGCCCTTTTTCGACTTCATTTTCTATTAAAAACTGGTTTCCGTTCGATATCATTTGAAAGCATTGGTGTATTGAATTCATAGTTTATACACAGGTATATAATCATAAAATTCAGGTCAAGTTCGATGTTGGGCAAAATCCGTCAATTATTATGGGAGTTATGGCCCTTTTTCGACTTCATTTCATACAATAATGGTTTCCGTTTGTTAGTTTTTGAAGAGTTACTGGTTTCCGGGCTATTTCTTTTGGAAAGTTGCATGGCATCCATTTCTGTGATAAGATACAGAATGTTATCACATATCACAGTCATGACACCCCCCTCCAAGCCCCCCCCCCCCCCCCCCCCCCCCCCCCCCCCCACACACACACACACACACACAAACGCACTTCTCTTGATCCAAGAAGCACAGTACAGCTGCCCAAGGAAAACAATAAAACATGTACCTCGGAAGTCTGCCTTTGTGAACCTAGTTGTGCTACAAGTGCCAGTACCTTAAACAAGGTGTCATCATGCTTAGGGCACTAGGCGGGGGCATCCTTGTCCTATGGACACATTTCTAGTGGTGATATTTAGACAGAAGTTTTACAGACATGTTTCTGGAGTAGTCCTCTACCATCCATACTGACGAATTTGAAATCAGGCCATATTGTACAATTTACTGTAAAGTTACCCTTGAGTGCTGAGGATGAGTGGACTCGGGTGAGCTACAGGATCCTCTGGTTATGTTGCTGTTGTGCTGTGTAATACGGAAATGCATTCAAATTCAACCCCTTCGAAATTCTAGAGGTCAAGGTCATTTAGTGACCTTGGCCAGTGGTCACTTGTCCGTCATCTGTCAACATTTTCAAAGGACTTCTCCTCTGAAACTACTGGGCCAATTTTAATTAAACTTCATATGCAGCCTCCAGGCAAAGAGGGAAAGAAAGTTTATATATATATGGTTCAGGTCACATGGCCAAGATGGCCGCCATGCCCATATATGGTAAAAACCTTAAAAAAATCTTCTCCAGAACCACTGGGCCGATTGCCTTGAAACTTGGTAGCATTTGGGACACTTGTACTACAAAGTTTATATAAATAAAGACCCTGGGTTTACCTTGACCTATTTTATGGCAGGGGCAAATTTGGTCCCTTGAATCTTTTGAATGGGAAATACTGAAAAAGGGCATTTTTATATTGCTTTTGTGCTGTGTAATATGGAAATGCATTCAAAGTCAATCTCTATGAAATTCTAGCAGTCAAGGTCATTTATTAACCTTGGCCAATGGTCAATTGTCTGTCGTCTTTTAACATTTTCAAAGGATTTCTCCTCTGAAACTAATGGGCCAATTTCAATTAAATTTCATATGCAGTCTTCAGGCAGCTCAGTTCACTTCTCCTAACGACGTTCCCCAAGTGGCTCAGCGGTACGTAACCATAGTTGCACACACTTAGCGCCGTGTGTCCGTCCAGTGTCTTCAGGCAAAGAGGGAAAGAAAGTTTATATATTTGGTCAAGGTCACATGACCAAGATGGTTGCCATGCCCAGATATGGTAAAACTTTTAAAAATCTTCTCCTGAACCACTGGGCTGATTGTCTTGAAACATGGTATGTAGCATCGTGGACTCTAGTACCACAAAGTATATATAAATGATGATCCTGGTGTGACGACGTATTTTATGGCAAGGTCAAATTTGGTCCCTTAGGCTTTTGAATGGGGAAAACTGAAAAAGTGCATTTTTCTGTTGCTATTGTGCTCTGTGATATGGAAATGCATTCAAATTTAACCCATTTGAATTCAAGCAGTCAAGGTCAATAAGCGACATCGGCCAAAGGTCACTTGTCCGTCATCTGTCGTCATTTTCAAAGGATTTCTCTGAAACTACTTGGCCAATTTCAATTAAATTTCATATGCATCCTTCAGGCAAAGGGAGAAAGTTTATATATTTGGCCCACGTCACATGACCAAGATGGCTGCCATGCCCATATATGGTTAAAACCTTAAAAAATCTTCTTTTCCAGAACCACTGGGCTGATTGTCTTGAAACTTTGCATAAACCATCTGGGACACTAGTACTACAAAGTTTATATAACTGATGATTTTGAGTTTATGCTCAACTCAGCTGAGCATGAAATTTTCTCTGCTGATAAATATGAAAATGCCAACAATTGTTCAATTGTTGGCATTTTCATATTCAGAAGCAGAGAAAACTACATGGCTAAACTGAGCAAGAAAACAATAGTACTTATCAGTAATTTGCTATTTATTAGCAGGTAAAATTTGCAGAAAAAAGTTTTATAACCTCGGGGCCTGATCAGCATTTGATTTGATCCCAGGTCAGATGCTGCAGAACACATCTGATCAGTGCCGTTCCATAAGCTAAAATCAACACAACCCCACGGCAAATGGGAGCCATGCAGGTGTCCTGATTTGAGAAAATTTTGTGTCCCAATTTTGTAGAGTACGTATTCATAAGTGTTTATAAAACAGATTATTGTCTTGCATAAAATATCAATATTCTCCATTGTGAGGTAGAAGCCTTATTTTGATAAAGAATCAGGCGACTATCTATTAGTTGTTAATCTTTTGATTTTTGCAACTATTTTGTTCTTTCCATAGGGAACCTACTCATTATAGGTAATTTTAACTTTTGTTTAAAATGTTTTCTTTTTCACATCAGATACAGAGTGCGGCATTCACCCATTTATGCCCAGTCGACTCCTTCTATATGAGCCGCGACACGAGAAAACCAACAATGTGGTTGTGCGCCCAGCAAAGACTCAGATCAGCCTGGACATCCAAGCAGTCCAACCAGACTCTTCGCTAAAAGCTAAAAGAGTAGCTGAGGGTCTAAGCCACCTTCATGCGGACAGCGAAGACTCTGATCAGACTGGGCGGATGCCCAGGCTGATCTGAGTCTGCGCTGGGCGCACAACCACATTGTTGGTTTTGTCGTGTCGCGGCTCATATGTATAAGTTGGACGACTCCATTTGTCATTTAAGGTGTGTTTAGTTTATCTTATTTTAGGGAAAATATGCATTTGTTAAGTGCTAATAGTGTAGACCCTGACCAGACGCCGCGTTTTGCGGCGTCTGCTCTGGGGCTGCACCGTTCGCCTATGTTCGTTTTATGGGAGTCCAGGCATTAATCCAGGTTAACGGAAGCAAACAGTGTACGGCACACTCTCTGAGAGCGCAGAGTACAAGGTCAACCCCAGGAAACCATCAAAGAATGGCTTTATAGTTTGGTGCACACATGCTAGAACATAATTTTTACTATATTAAAAAGTCGGTGAAATAAGCCTGCTTTACAGTATGCATGTATTATGTCGCTGTGATGCTGAAAAAGTTCGTTGCAAGTTTTATGACTCCAAACTTTAATGCCAAACTTAGTTCACAAAAATACCCATTCACTTTCATACATTTTCATGACCACTTATCTAAATATTTATTATGCTATGTTTAAGTCATACTCTTAATGTCAATAAAATTGCTAATCTGTTTGAGGCATAACAATAATTGAGCCGCGACACGACAAAACCAACAAAGTGGCATGTGCGTCCAGCGAAGACTGAGATCACCCTGGGAATCCGCCTAGTCTGATACTAGTCTTCGGTATTGGCATGGAGGTAGCTTAGGCCCTTAGCAAGGCTTTAAGCGCAAAGCAAAGATTCTGATCAGACTTGGCGGCTGCCCAGGTTGATCTGAGTCTTCGCTGGGCACGCATGCCACTTTGTTTTCTCGTGTCGCGGCTCAATTATTTTGTTTTAAACAGTATTTTATTCAATATATAAACACACACAATCAATTCATACATGGATAATATACCAAACAAAAAAAGAAACGCACACAGTAATATTTTGGTATTTTCTTGAAAATTACAAAGAATTTAAGAAAATATAACATATAGTGTTAGAGGTAGACAATCGGACAGTTCAATCCGAAAATTTGATTTGTGTCAATTCAGTACTTTGTGACGGGTCTCTGAACAAGGCAGGGGTCAGTTTTCAATGTCACAGTTTTCAATAAGAGGTGTAACCTCCCTTGGTTCGTATGCATGCCGTATATCTTTCGCGCATAGAACTGATGATAGTCCAAATCGAATGCTGAGGAATCGCATTCTTGACGTAAAGCAGCGACTATTTGCTGACGTGTTTTGACATTTAAAACACAAGCAAAACTCACTTACAATATCCAAATACACATTTGTACTCTACAGTCCATGCAGACAGTAAGCTTGAAAAAAAACGCATGGAAATCCTTATCTACGATTTCATTAATGCTTATTTTTCATGCATATGGAAGGTACAGATACTCGTCTACGCCATGATGAAGTTTGAACGAGATTTCATTAGAAATACGGATTTATAGACATTTCCTAATCATGCTTTAAAAGGTAAATTAAACAGTAAAATCTTACTTTGTGCGTTTCTTTTTTTGTTTGGTATATATACTCGCCAACATAAGTTCCGCCGCAATTTTGATTGTGTTATTTCCGAGTTCAGAAATATTATTTTCAAAGTATTTTGCTTTCAGTTGGCTGCCCAACATGTGTCCATGGAAAAGTTTTTAATGTTTTAATTTCCTGCTTGCATGTACAAAGTTACCTCGCATAATATGTAAAGAATAGAAACTGAGACTAGGCGTTTACTGCGCAGGCGCAGTACCGTTTTATTTGTCTCGTTTAATTCACGAGAACACCTACAATTAAGAAACATCTAAATCTAAACCGAAAATGGTTGGTTGGTTGGTTGTTACTAAGCCCCAATTGGCCGTAGTGATCTCTCAGGTATGTTTCTCTAGGTATTCTTCTTTAGGTAGATTTAACACACTTGTACTCGCGTAGTAGGTGGTGCGCCGAATGTTCTTTTCACGTCTTAAATTTAAGATACACAAAACACACTGTTGAGAAACTGGATTAATGACTCCGAAGCCACATTGAGTTCTGTAAAAAACAAGGCCAGCTTACTGCACTATTATGATCCTTCTTTGCATTAACTCAGAGTATCCTGTACGATTTTCAACTAGCTCAAGTCCATGGAGTATAATGAGCAAATTTTTTGAAAATCAGATTTTGTAGTGAAATTCTTCCTATTCATCAACTAGACATGTTAAAATATATGATGTACAACAGTCATGGTACCTTAAACAATACCAAACCATAATTGTTAATCTATAAACTGTCTGATTTCAGTATCACTCAAGTCCATGCAGAAAAATGAGTGTTTTAAAGGAAAATCAAATATGCATATCTCCTCTCTAGAATATTTGATCAACAGCCAATCTCACCATTCACTATTGATAGTGAGGACAACTGATGATCTTTTTTTCTGACATATCACTTTCAAATACTTTCAAATGGCGAGGATTGCATCTTAAAATATACAAGATCGTAAATTACCTCCCTTTGAATCAAAACAATAGGAAATTTGATTATCGAATTATGGACGTATTAGTCATAAATTTTAGTTCTGCTTTTCTGGATAGGTAAATAATTTCCTTCGCATCATTCTTAAATAAGAATGCATCAGTTTACTGCAAAATTGTGACAGGCATGCAGTTTTGAAATGTCTATGAAAGTGCCATTGCAAATTTAGAAAGCCTGGCTTATCTGCCTAAATGTTGAAATTCAGAAGTGCTAAATTATCATTATTATTGTTTCCAATGCCGATTCTTCACCATGTAGGACATGCAGAATACAATAAAACTGTATCTAAAAAGAACAGATGGGAAAATAAGACTAAAACTAAAAGAAAAGGTGAATTTGTTTCGTGATAAATCTCGGAAAATTAGAAATAACTCCCATTAAAACTGAAAGTTGCGCACATTGTCGGCTTATATCAAAATTTATAAACTTGTCTGTCTAGCAATATGGAAATGACATTCGAGTACCTTAATGACTGTTTAACGTCATTCATAATGGTGCCTTTTCAAAAAAGATGCTACAGTCAATGCGGCGGAACTTATTTTGACTAGTATAAAGGATTCGATAACATAGACATCGTCTGCTATAATTATTTTATCAACAGTTACCGGCAAGCTTGAAAAAGTTACACACATTTTTGAAAACACCTCTTTTTCCAGCGACGACAGTGATGCCGTCGACGAAAAAGTGCTCATTATAAGCCCACTTTGAACAGTTTAAGACTGCTGCTTTTTCTTTGTCAGCCAAGATATTTCAATATAATATTAACAATAATTGCTTGAATTACTTTGTTTTCCATCATTCGACTTTTATTATCTTAGGCTTATTGATATTTCCTTGCAAATGGTAAACAAAAGAAAAGTCTATGGCAGTTATATGTTTGTGGACCTTAATTTGGCACCTGGCTGTAGTTTGTCCGGCAGCAACAGAATCTGTGGATCTCTACGCCCCTTCTCTCCCACCACACCCCACCCCGGGAAAAATCAATAGTCAAATAAGGTTGAGCAGGCTGTGTATGGTGCACTGCATCAGTTTGCTACTCGTCGTACTTTTCAAGTATGGGTGGAAAGTATGGAAATCCGAACATAAACATTTTACTTTCAATGTTTTGCTATATACTCTCTGCCGTATTAATTCCGCTATAAGACTGAGCCCCCCCCCCCCCCCCCCTCCAAAATGACTTTAATAAATCAGTATTGTGTCATTATGCTTTAGGACGAGAATTTCCCTTCCAACACAATCCCAAAAACCTTGATCCGTCTTATAAGACGGATCTAGATTTTAGGATTGTTTGGGAAGAGAAAATCCCGTCTTATAACCGAAAAAATAATACAGTACTACGACACGTTTTGCCCATGCACAAAAGCATGTGCACAAACTGACTCTTTACTTTACTGCTTACTGTTCCATAAATAAATTTTACTGGGTACTGTTTGCTGATTACTTTGTACTCTACGTTGACTATGCACATACGCAAGGGTGCTGTGTGCATGTGCATGTGTATGAAAACAGTCTTGCGCGTGCACAAATAGGTGCACATTTTAACTTATATAATGCCTACTGTTTACCACTTACTGCGTCCTGTTCATTCTGCCTAATTTCCCTTTCTTTCTCCCTCTCTTTTGGAGAAGGCTCGATATGGACTGAAATACTGTATCAAAAGGCCGTTAAACCCCAAACAACCGACCTACATGTTCACTCAGAAAAGCCTAGTGTTTTACTGTCTTTTGCAACCATGACTGCGCCCAAACATAACTGAGCCACGTCATGTGATTTCCAAGAATGTGGCATTGAAGAAAAGCAAAGGCTTTTATCAGACTGCACATTTGCAGTCTGATCAGAGCCTTCGCTTGTCACATGAGCCATCTATGGAAGTGACCCAAGCCACAGGGCCAACAGTAAGGTCTCTGAAATCCATGAACCAATGAGATGGATGATCTGAATATCACATGACAAAATTGCCACATTGTTTGAAATCACGTGATGTGGCTCAATTATGTCCAAGTCAAGCCGCATTACACATTACATAGAAAATATTCTATCCTTGTCT
Source organism: Ctena decussata (assembly GCA_963989385.1). Classification (NCBI taxonomy): domain Eukaryota; kingdom Metazoa; phylum Mollusca; class Bivalvia; order Lucinida; family Lucinidae; genus Ctena; species Ctena decussata. The sequence goes on from OZ022500.1 coordinate 4,416,156, forward strand.
GTTATCTTGACTTCTAGTTGCTGCGAAAAGTTTCAGTTTCAAAGTAACCGTAAGGGCTAGTCTTCAAACTTGCTCCATACCATGGGGAAGATCTACTGAAAGCAGCGATGCATATCGGGCCATTTGGCTAAATTTCACGGCTGACTGAAAATGGAAAAAATATTCGCCTGTTGCTTTTAGCTCAGTTTCTAAGTAACCGCAAGGGCTAGAGTCATAGATACATCTAGGGAAGATCTGCTGAAAGCAGCGATACATATTGGGCCTTGGTCTATATTTCAGGGTTAATTAAAGATAGAAAAAATATTCACTTGATGCATTTAGCTCAGTTTCTATGTTACTGCAAGTGATACGCATGGTCTTTTAACTTTTCTCCATAGCTACGTCCAGAAAAGATCTACTGAGAGCAGCGAAACATATCGGACCATGACCTATATTTCATGATTGATTGAACATAGAAAAAATAGTCACCTGATGCGTTTAGCTCAGTTTCTTTGTAACCACAAGGGCTAGAGTTTTCAAACGTGATCCATACATACATCTGGGGATGATCTACTGAAAGTAGCGATGCTTATCGGGCCATTTGGAAAACTTTACGGTTCATAGAACATAGAAAAAATATTTATCTGTTGCGTTTAGCTCAGTTTCTATATTACTGCAATTGATATAGTCTTTAAACTTTCTCCATAGATACGTCTAGGGAAGAGCTACTGAAAGCAGCTTTGCATATTGAGCCATGACCTATATTTCACGGTTGATTGAACATAGAAAAATATGCATCTGATGCGCTTAGCTCAGTTTCTTAGTAACCACAGGGCTAGAGTTTTCAAACTTGATCCATACATACATCTGGGGAAGATCTACTGAAAACAGCGATGCTTATCGGGCCATTGGTACATTTGACGGTTGATTGAACAGAAAAAAGTATTCATCTGTTGCGCTTAGCTCAGTTTCAAGGTAACCACAAAGGCTAGAGTCTTCAAACTTGCTCAATAAATACGTCTGGAAAAGATCTACTGAAAACTGCGATGCATATCCAGCCATGGCCTATATTTCACGGTTGATTGAAGATAGGAAAAATATTCACCTAGTGCGTTTACTTCAGTTTACAAGTTAACGCAAGGGCTAGAGTCTTCAAACTTGCTCCGTAGATACGTCCGGGAAAGTTCTAGTGAAAGCAGCGATGCATTTTGGGCAGTGACCTGTATTTTATGTTCCAGTAATTTATCCCTTATATCAAAAAGAATTTTTGATGTGTCAACCTGATTTCTTGGGAAAATTACTCATTACGACTTAAAGTTTGTACTCATACATACAGTAGGTCACAGTGACCTATATATCATGGTCCAGTGATTTGGCCTTATGGCGTGAGTGAGTGAGTGAACTAGGGTTTAACGTCCCACCAACAACGAGGTCATATGGAGACGGGACCTCGGTTTAAAGTCTCATCCGGAAGATCAGAGAAGCGTGGGATCGATCTTGCAACCCCTGGATTGGTAGTCCGGAGTGTTATCCACTACACTACAGCCACTCCTGGCCTTATAGCTTGAAGAGTGATGTACGATTATGATTGCTTGGGATAATGACTCATTATGACCAGATGTTTGACTGAACGTACGGTAGGTCACAGTGACCTTTTTTTCATGGTCCAGTGATTTTGTGCAGGGGCGTCATACTTATTTGGATACAAGTAGGGAAATACTGTGCTTGCCATAGGTGCGGGCGGATATTGTTTGGAAATTTTTTTATCTCGTCTATCATTTCTCTTTCCTTTCTCACTCTCTCTGGGAGACGGTCCGATATAGACTGAAATACTGTCTCAAAGGGACGTTAGACCCAAAACAACCAACCAACCAACCAGTGATGTTGCCTTATCTGGAAGACTACTTTATGTACGAACATGATTGCTTGACATAATGACTCAGAATGACCCAAAGTTAAAACTCAGACTAACAGTAGGTCACATTGACCTATATTTCATGGTCCAGTGATTTCGCCTTTTATCTGGAACACTATTTGATGTTCGCACATGATTCTTGGGATAATGACTTCGTACGACCCGATGTTTGACCTAAAACTAACAATGACCTTTATTCTATGGTCTAGTATTTTTGCCTTATTTCTTGAAGACTATTTGATGCACGAACATGATTGCTTGGGATAATGACTCAGTATGACCAAAAATTTGACCTCAAACTAAGAGTAGATCATATTGACCTATATTTCATGGTCCAGTGATTTTGCCTAATATCTCTAATACTATTTCATGGATCAATCTTATACGTCGGTGAATGGCTTAGGCTAACACTGTGAGTGACTTCATACTGATTGTAGCTTAGTGTTACAGCTTTTTCATGGAGATTTTGCCTCGTATTTCTATTACTTATATCTGGATCTGCATCATACTTGGTTACTGGTTTAGGCTGATACTTTGAATGATATCATCTTGGTTCAGGGTCAGCGTGACCTTATTTCATGGTTCAGTGATTTCGCCTGATATTTGTAACACTATTTCATGGATTTGTGGTTTAGGCTAACACTGTGAGTGACCTCATACTAGTTGTAGGTCTGTGTGACCTTTATTTTATGGTCCAGGGATTTAAGCCCATAATTCTAAAACTATTTCATTGACTTCTATTAGACACAGTGTAATGGTACTTTCACATACATTGGTTGACACTATATTACTTCGAGGTCACTGTTACCTATAGTTTACTGTTCATTGATATTGTCATATCTTTGGCAATATTTTAGAGGTTTGAATTATTCTTAGGAGAGCTGTTTATTCTGACACTGCAGCTGATCTCATTTCACTTGGACGGTATCGTCCATATTGCGTTTGTTAAAATCAAGCTCCCGCAAAGTCGCGCTTTATTGTCTACTGACACAGGCCCGGATCCAGACCACCACATACCGTTGGAGCTCTGGATAATTGAGGGCTGGGAGGCGCCTAGATGTCTGTGTTTGTGGGTGGGTGGGGCGGGGAGTGTGGCTTTAAAATATATGACATAATTACGGTTAGATTTAATGAAAATTGTTGATAATGTTGTTTTTGTCTTGAGATATATGTAGTGATATCTCATTAGAATCGCCTCGATTAAAAAATCGCCTAGCCGAGGCGATTCTATGAGATGTTACAACATGTATTTTAATCTTACCACATGGATAAATTACCTCAAACTGTGATCAGATTCTCATTATTATCTGGATTCCTACATGTTATAAATAACACAGAGGCCCAGATGGCGGGGCTGAAGCCCCAAAGACCACCACCTTGATCCGGGGATGTGACAATTCTTGTTACGGTGGGAACAACTCTCCTCACGGCTGGTAAACTATCACAGGTACCTCCGCGGAGGTACCGATAAAAAGTTGTGACAGGCATCCGGAGTTACCTGTGACGGTCCAAAAACAGACAAAAAAGGGTAGGTATTGGTCTTTTTTGATAAAATACACAATAACCAGGGAGTTCGTTGAAAATCAAAGAATGCTATTCGACCCTTATATACATTAGGTTTTGTCACACAATATATCCCCGGGAACTTTACATATATACCGAAGATATGACTTTTGAAGTGGCTTTAGGGTCAGTCGAAAGTACTCAAAACAAGAAAAAAATCGATTGTTTTAGTTTTCTTGCATAAGAATCTGTTTATTTGGACACGCTGACGTAAAGTAAACCTCCTTGCCCAAATATAAATGCCGATAAACTCCAAATAAGGCTGGTTTCTGTAAAAAAACAAACAACTGGAGGTGCCTGTGACGAGATGGAGGTGCTTGTGATGTAAGAAAATATAGCAAAAATATGAAGATTTATTGCGGTCGCAAATATTGATATTCTTCATCTTTAGACACGGCCTTGAAAGAATCGTTCATTCAAAGTCGCAATAATCTATCATAATGCGTATACTACATATCAAGCATATTTTTGTTAAAACGACAGACAATGATCATGAACTTATACAATCAGATTCTACATCCTGCTCTCAAAACCAAGATGGAAGTAAGAGTTCATAAAAGACACGCATGGCAAACCGAATAAATAGCTCTTACCCAGACAGATGGTCATTCACCTACCCAAAATGAAAACAACGCTAACTTCTGTTTTTACCTATTTTATATTTTAAATTACAAAACAAACCAGAAAGCAAAGTGCCCGTTTTGTTTCCATATCTGTTAGTGAAACATTAACGAGTTGTACGTGGCTGTTGAAAATTTACTGCCTAATTCAGTGTTAGAATAGTTATGAAATGCACTTCAATAAGAGACAACGATTTTGTGAATAATGGTGACTGTCTGTTAGTAATTCCAACTCGTTAGAAATTGTCGCGGTCACACGTCATACCAGCTACTCGAAACGTTTGCAAAAACGACACTGTTTCGGAAGATGACTTTTATGTAGTAAAAGTGCTCTTTTGTTACCAAATTTCATGCAGTGGCTATTCGGAGAGTTTGAATTACACATAATTTACATACGGGCCCGGTGCGTTTTACAAATCAACCAAAAAACGCGCCGGGCCCCGATGATAATTTACAGTATGATTCCGATCACTTCAACATACTTAAAAGTGTAATGTTGAGAATATGTCACCTGCCCATGATGTAGTCTGTAGGCCTTACGGATGTATTTGCAATTAAAAATAGCCAGACTGAATCACGTGTAGCACCTATCACTCCAGTTACTACAAAGTTAACACGTACAGCGAGCGTCATACGACACATGCGAGCGACACGCATATGAGGTATCAAATGCATCAACAATATAGATACCTGTACGTGTATGCCTGTTGACGGGTATCGGTAATATTGACTCATTTGACACACCATACGTGTAGCTGGCATGACGTGTGACCTTGAGAATTTCTAACGAGTTGGAATGACTCACAGGCAACACTTCCCGATCACAGTCACCACCATTCACAAAAATGTTGACTCTTATTTAAGCGCGCATTTTATAACGATTCTAACACTGAATCAGGCAGTTGATTTTCAGCAACTATGTGAAGTTTGTCAATGTTTGACTGACAGAAGCAGAAACAAAATGGGCAAAAACTCTTTGAGATGGTTTCAGGAATTTTAACATGGAATTTCATGATATACGCATTTTAATAGGAGATAACGGGAATCCCCGGAGTGACGTCATCGGATGATCACGTGGGTAGATTGGTTGGCAAAAAGATAGCGACAGACAGTGGTCTTCTATGGGATTTTGCTTAAAATTAACCTCTGAAATGCGTAAAATATAGTTTAGAAGCTACGAATAAATAGAAACCGATAAAACCAGTGCAGATATTGTGTTAATCGCTTGTCGCGCGAAAAAAGATAGTTATTCAATATTATTTAAAGATATTTAATTACTCGACATACATTGACTCGCTTCAGAACAGGACTTTTTCTCTGAATAACTTTAGTTTAAACTTTATTTATTTGTATAAACATCATACAGTTATGTACAGACAATGGTTAACAGAACATACGTTTATACAAAGGGATTCAGAAGGAAGTCTGTCGACTTTTGTAAATCTGTATCCCTAGAGATGAATTCGTGCGTAAACCTCAAGATGGCATACAGTATGTTTAGACAAAGGTATAAGCTAGTAGAAAACAGTAAACATTAAGAAAAGAAGGTAACAAGAGATTGTATAAGCTATACTAAGCCAGAGAAGGAACGACTTATCTATGGAGATAGGTTATTCATTTCTGGCGAGATCAACCAGCCTCCACGGGGAAAGGAGGAGTCAGTAAACTTGAAGAAACATGTCACTCTAAGTAGGAGAAAACGTCTTTAATTTGGCATTTGGTGTCTATTAAAGTTAAAGACGATGGAATGTTTAATGGGGTCATTAGCTATTGTGTGGTTCGAGGGGAGAGTTCCTTAAACTAAACTGTCAGGGTGAAGAGCAAAATCGAGACACTAGACTGAAATAGCCAAACATCATTCACTGACATTCATATATTACAGGTGATAATAATAGTTGCGATAATGCCAACACTTACACAAAGAAAAGCAAAGAAAAAAAATCAGTACACCAGCACTTATAAAATAAGTCTACTTAATACTGTAACGGCTACCTATACTTTACCTACAGATGCACGAGGCGTCATTCATGAATGTAAAAGTCAGACGATATCTAGTCCGTGCAAGTCGAGCCTTAACACGTGGCGTTTCCATTGAGACAAACATGTGAATGACGCCTCCTGACAATAATAATATAATGTTATTAAGTCATTTCGTATTGGCCCAGTTACAGGTCCAAGGTTAGCTGTATTGGCCCGAGGCCGAAGGCCGAGTGCCAATACAGCTGACCGAGGACCTGTAACTGGGCCAATACGAACTCACTTGATTAATGACATTTTTATTAATTAACTTTTAGCTGACGGCCAATACCGTCACAGTTATTCGACCTTGTGAGGAGGCCAGTATAAGGCGCCTTAATATGAGGAAACTCTCATTAGCTCTGTCAGATAAAAATTCTAACAGTCTGCACAAATACACAGTTAACTGGCCGCCACCATTGATGTTTACGTCGCTGTCATCCTGCCTGGAGAGCGCCCTCGCGTGACCAGAGCTTTTAACCAATCGGATGCGTGGATTTCCGTATAGGTCGAAGGGTTTAATCAATATGACACGAGGTCAACCGTATAGGTGGGAGGTCAAGCTGTATTAAGCGGAGGTCATACTGTATGAAAAGAGAAACGTCACCAGTATGGTACAGACCGATTTCCCAGTAAAAGTGCTATATATTACTTAGTTAATTAATAATGACACATATAGATATAGGAGATATATCGCTTGGATTAATAAATACTGGAATCTAAAAAGTAAGTTCAAAGGAACAGACGATTACCTTACCCTATACCGCAATTGTCCAAAACAGTCGGGCAACGCAGTCATCTTTGATCCATATTTCTGTGTGAAATAAAATCAGCAACCACTGCGGGCTCCGACCCGATCGGTCCGCGTAGGCTATCTGATCAGGGCCCGCAGTGATTGCCTAGTTATAAGTGTCAAGTGTCCAGGGCAATTGCGGTATAAGGAACTTGAATGCAAGGTTTCAGCATTTCATTCTTACGCATTACAATGATAGATTTTAATATGCCATGGCGTTGCGCAGTCAACCGGCAGATACCGCAGACCCTGATCAGTCTTGGCAGGATCTGCAGTATATGCTCAGGCATCAACGTCCAAATCTTCAAGGCAAAGTACAAACATTGTACAACAGCACGGAAGCACTACATACCTTGATCAGACTGCTTCGCCGAGGCAGTCCGAACAAGGAATAATAAACTATTACAATGTCTAAATAATCTTGGCAATTTCGTAAATATAACAGTAATATTGATAGAATGTGATAGATTGCAGTACTTACAGACCCTGATCAAACTCCTCAGCAGAGCAGTTCAGCCAGGATCTACACTATTTGATCCAATATTAAGAATCCAGAATTTAAGATAGATATGAAACAGGAAGTTTCACTCTTAAGGAAGTGCAATCCAACACATACTACAGTCAGTCGACAAATAGTGCAGACCCTGGACATGTTGCTCCTTTGGAGCAGCATGACCAGTATGTGCGGCTCCTGCTCAGCTATTAAGGTTAAAGATAAAACAAAAATATAACTTTGACTGAAAAAGAAAAATAAATAAATGAAATAAAAGTACATAAATCGGAGGTACTAAAGATCAGTATTTTAACCTTTAAAACTTTTCGACAATCAAGTTGATTAGTAAATATAACTCGCGTAATAGAAAATGAAAGACAATAAAATATAGAAACTTGTATCCAACGAGAACTAATGCAAAATTAATAAAACATATTGATCTGATTTAGGGATAAGAAAATGTAAAAAATAAATAAGTAAATGAATTAATAGTCATGACTGCGATTCAGAAGAAAATGTTACAAAACGGTAAAGGAATATACATGTATAAGCAGAGAAACTTCGGTTTTGAAATTACTATCAGTAATTACCACATTATTTAGTCCGAGCTCATGACATCTGAAAAACAAATTTACTCTGTCTGTCTCTCTCTCTGTCTCTCTAATGGTTTGATAAAACGGTAAAGGATGATATATAAACAGAGAATCTTCTCTGTTTTGAAATGCGGTAATTACCACAGTATTTAGTCCGAGCTCATGACATCTAAACAACAAATTCTCTCTCTCTCTCTCTCTCATTGTTTATGAGCGGACAAGCACATTAATATCAAAATATCACAGATTATAATAATCGAGTTTTATTTGATATTTAAATTAGCCACACCGCCAAAAACAGTTGGTTATATTATACAAGTCAGTATGACATTGTCACTATATGACACCTGCGGCATTCTATTAAATATGATAATTATAGACATTCCTTATCAAAAGACCCACTGAATACCGGATACATTCATTTATAAACAATAAACAACCGGTTACCGGTTTAATTTCAAAATGTACACCAGATACAGACACAGTTTTTTAGAGTATCCATGCTAAAGCGTACATCTAAAAGCACTTCATGTGGAACCAATTTAAATGAATTAGGAGAGAGAATAGAACAATATTTCACTCTATAATACCTACGTGTCTCAGCGTTTATATATAAAAAACATTCACCATAATGCGCAAAATACACGGCATGATTAATTACATAGTTTAACATCACCCATTAAACGTTGAAATGTAGCGTGATTGATTATCGACTTTTTGCCAACCAGTGTGGGGAATACCTTGGAAATCCTTATCGATGACGTCACCGCGTTTTCTCCTATAGCTTATTGGGACGTTGAATGAATGATTCTTTCCAGGCGTTGGTTTAGAGAACAAGTATGTCAATATTTCCAGCTGCAATAACTATTCAGATTTTCACTATGTTTTCTTACATAAAAGGCACCTCCACGCCATTGCAGGCACCTCCAGCTGTTGTTTTGAAAAATCCAGCCTCATTTGTAGTCAATCGACATTTATATTTGAGCAAGGGGGTTACCTTAACATCAGGGTGCCGAGAAAAACAGATTCGTATGGAAGATCACTGCATTTGAGACCAAAACCGACCGAATTCTTTATGTTTTGAGTACTGTAAGCTGACACCAAAGCCACTTCAATAGTCGTATCTTTGGTAAATATGGAAAGTTCTGGGGGATATGATGTCTGACAAAACTTTATATCTATAAGGGTCGAATAGCACTTTTTGATTTATAATAAACTCCCTGGTTATTTTATGTTTTGTCAAAAAAAGAGGAAAACGTACCATTTGTTGTCATTTTCTTGACAGTCACAGTCAGCTCCAGATGCCTGTCACAACTTTTTATCGGTACCTCCGCCGGAGGTACTTGTGATAGTTTACCAGGCGTGTTTCCTTATTTCTATTTTCTTCCGTGGAGGACAGAGCTTTTCGAAAACTGTTCTACTTTTTCTCTTATATCGCATTCTTTCTTCTAATAAATGACCCTATTCATAAGAGAGACAAAAATGAAAATGGCAGAGTTACTTCCCCTGAAAGTGTACCCATTACGTATCAGACTAAGTTCCATTTTTCTTCTTTCTGTTTCAGGTTTTACAGCTGAAAATGCGACAATCTTCTACATACAAGTTCACAGCTCTGGTGATACTGATCATATTCGGAGCAGTTGGGATTGTTTTAAACATGCTGGAAGTATCTACATTCCAACACTCCAACAGATTTCAAAAAGTGGTTAGCTTTCTGGCTGTTTCAAACAAATCGCAGTTTAATACCATACCTGAAATGAAAATCAAATCTGCGCATGCTCAAACAAATTCATTTTTGGAGAAAAATACTGGTTTCAAGGACCAAAGCGGATCTGAACTGAAACCTCGTTGTAAAAATAGAAAGAAAAAAATACTGTGGTTTGATGTTCATCACGGTGGTACAGGTGTCAGAAATAAAGCCAGGAAGGTAGATTTCTCAAAATGTGAGTGCCGCTGTCACCTAGAATTTTTTACCTTCAAAGACACAAGCAGGATATATGCCCCCTCTAGAGCAGACGCGGTGCTAATGCAGTTGAACAAGCTGGACGCAATGGGTCATCCGCCGCTTAAGAAAGCCGGTCAAGTGTTTGTTATGGTCGAGCGGGAAGCAACTTCAGAGAAAAGAATACCTCTGCAAAACTTTGAGAACAGTTTTAACTGGACAATGACTTATCGTCGAGATTCTGATATATTCTACCCATACGGAAGAATTGTTGAAAGGACAGAAAAGCTATCTGAGAAGAATTATTCAGAGATTTATAGAAGAAAGAAGAAAGGTGTAGTCTGGTTTGTGAGTCATTGTAAAACTAGATCTAAAAGAGAACTTTACGCAAAGGAATTAAAGGAGCACATTGACGTTGATATAGTTGGTGAATGTGGTACATTACAATGTCCACGACACGGAAAAGCGTCGAGAAAATGCCTTCCAAAATTTGAGGAGGAATATTTCTTCAGATTTACGTTTGAAAATACTTACCATAGAGACTATGTGACCGAAAAGTTATTCCAATATTTTTCTAAAGATACAGTTCAAATTGTTGGTGGTTTGGCAAATTATTCAAATATTGTTCCGCCACATACTGTAATCGATGCAAAAGATTATGATTCGCCAAAGGAACTTGCTGTATACTTGAAAAGTTTAATTGCTAATGAAGATCGCTATACTGAGTATTTGAAGAACAAAGAAAATTATTATGCTGAGAGTCTACGTGACCAATCTCAAAAAGCTTATTGTCAGTTGTGCAGTATGCTACATAATGCAGACCACTACCAAAAATCATACTATAGTATTGGTGACTGGTGGGTGACCTAAATGTAGGGTAACCCAGGCATAAATATTAAAGTAAATATTCTAACCCATCGGAGAAGAAAATCCTTTTCTGACAATGGGGTACGAATATCAAGGCTCATTTAGGAGTGGGGTGGTGGAGCGGATACCAATATCCCATATCCCTAAAAAAGAGCCTTGAATTCCCATAGCATATCAATCCTAATAAACGCCCCTGCTCTAATAAACGCCCTTGCCTCTTTCCGAAAATAGTGTTATATTAAATTGCACGCTTTCCTGTATGCTTCTTTTGCTGTCATAATTCTTAAAAATGGTCTACTCGTAAAGGAAAGGATTTTCTCCTAGAGCAGCAAATTCTTGCCTTAAAAATTGACCCCTGCTGAGAAGGGAGGCTAAAAAGTAAAGTTGCTTCATCTGAAAAAAAAGAGCGTTCGCCACAATAATGTTTAATTAGAGGTATTTCGACGATTGCTGATGTACTACTTTTTAGGCTTTACTGAGTAATGTCCCCATTTCGTAAACTGCATCGCCCTGGGAGCGTTTAATAGAATTAATACGGTATTCCATTTTCTCATTGTGGAAAATATTCCAAAATAATGTTTTGCTAATATCCCGTATCACAATGTGAAATTTAAATAATCCAAATAATACGCAAACCAAATTTTCTCACCCTCTGGAAAAAACTCTCCGTTTTTTTCGCTGGGTTTTTCGCTGCTCTTACTTTTATAATCTAATCAATCCACGTAAGACTGTGCATAGTGATAAAGATCGATTTCCACCGATTTCTCATAAAGGCCTCATGTATCTTAGCCTGGCGTCTAATGCTGCAGTCACATGCACGAAACAGCAAATTTCAAAAACCTGTCCGCAAACTAAGACCATTTGATGAAAATTGACAGCCTAAAGTCATACATATTCAGATGCGCTCCACGTGGCTTTCACGCTGTTCATTTGGGTAATAACTTTTGTCCCTCCAACAAAGTCACAGGAGTAAGAAAAAAAGCGTTTTGAACTTCGGCTACTTTTTAATACAGAAAAAGTACCAAGTTACTACATGAGCTACATTTTTCAGTTTTGACAACTCTGGATTTTAGGAATGAAAATCAGACCCAGTTTCTTTACCATATTTTAACCACTTGTATTTGTTTGTGTCATATTTTCTTAAGAAAATATCAAAAGTATACATACAGACAACGGGACAGTTGTGTCATCCGGCTCAAAAGCGAACTTCAGGCCCATAAACGTCCCTGCGTTTATCTATTTCTTCCCGGCTTTCTATCATTTTTCTCAGGGTGACGTTTCACGCTAAAACGTGGCATAATGTATCTGCGAACAGGAAAATCTCAAACCAGTCAGCTAAGAGACTTTGTTATGTGCCTCTGTGTCCAAATAACCACACACCAGATGTGCGAAAAGCAAAAGCTCCGATCAGCTTTCGCATATATACGGAAGGAAATATCGCATGCATGCATGTTTGTACGTCAATGTCTAAGAATACAGTTTCTTGGAAGTAAAAGATTTACACGCTTGTGGAAAGGTACCCTTGTAGTGTACGAACAGGGAAAACTCAGAACGTGCAGTCATATCAGAGTCTACATTTCTGCATATACATTCTTGGATGATACAAGAAATGAACAGCCTGTACATGTACTGTTGAGTATTAACAGTATGCACATGACCTAGTATCCTTTTCACATGACGCAAATCAAACATTAACCTCTTATACATGTGCCTTAGCTTTTCACTGAAACTCGGTTCCGTGAGGTTGACTTCGACTTCCGTGGTTGACTCTAATCAGACTGCATCATGTTTGCGCGAGCCGTAAGGTTCGACAATATCTAGTATTTACATTAAGGCCTTCCTTGCGTAATATATGCTCGTGTCGCGGTGTAGAGGTCGGCGTGGTTGACTAATCGAGGGAATAGTTTGTTGAAAAGAAGTCGGGGGTGGGGTGTAGGGGGGGGGGGGCTGTGTAGGATGTGTGTCTAGATACTAGGGTGGCGGTTTGAGTGGCAGATTGAATAAGGAGGTGGGGAGGGGTCATGTCGAGGGGTGGAAGTCTGGATGGTATACTAATTGAGTGGAGGGGGTTGTAGGTAGTGTTGGGGAGATTATTTTATTATTTTTTAGAGTGGGGATGGGGATGGGTGGGGGTAAGAAAAAGGAATAGACTGATACAGGGGAGCTCTGAAAGTTTGAAAAGTGCACGATTTAATCCTTTTTCAGTTTTAATGCAACGTTTTGGGACTTTATTACATACTGCGGAAAGCTGTAATAGTTGCGTTAAAATGACGCCAGTGAACATCGTTACGTCGCAATGACCAAATGGCATAATACAAAGGTAAAGTCACATGATGTAGAAAGAATTTGACATGTCATAACAAAGTGGGTACATCACGTAAAGACAAAATGGCATAATACAATGGTGCATTCACTTAACGTAGAAAGAATTTAACTCTTCACTACCTGCATCGAAAATAGTAAATATAATCTATCGCGTTCCATAGGCGGAAGTCTATATAAAAGTATGAGCAGCGAAAAACCCAGTTTCAGAATTAATGAACTTTCAGAATTAATGAACGGAGTTTTTTTTTTTTTTTTTTTTTTTTTTTTAGGAATAAACAGGCTTATTCATGGCTGGGAGAAAGTTGGAAGAGCTGGTATAAATATCATGTATCCCTAAACTAGCAATTCTGGATATCCAAACTCTCCAAAGTATTTGGTTGGTTGTTTTGGGTTTAACGGCCCTTTGAGATAGTATTTCAGTCTATATCGGGCCGTCTCCCAAAGAGAGGGAGAAAGACGAAAGAGAAAGAATGTCCAAATAACCCCACCCGCACCTACTGCAAGCACAGTAGGCCCTTGCCCTACTATACTATGCAAAATATATTTAGCAATTTTTTTATATTTTGCAATTTTTCTCATTACTGAAGTGCAACATTCAGTGAAATTAAATTGCATTGAAGGGAGCCGTATTATGGGCTTCAGATACCATGGGAGTACGGGAGCCATCTTTAAAAACGATATTGGGGAAAAGCGATAAGGGCGGAAGGGGTCATTAGCCGAAATTCGCACCCATTGAAAAGCAACATAAAAATTGCAAGCATATGAGATTTTTTGTACGGTCTTTCTCATCATTTTCATGCTCAGTTTTCTTGTCAAAGCTATTGATTGAGTAAAAGATACGGTTAAGCTTAACAACTGACGAATCTTAGCATGCGCCATTGACGTTAAAACGTTATAATTCGGTCAAATTTGCAATGATTCACGGGTGCGGCTGTTCAATGGAGAATCAAAACCTGAGAGAAAACAATAGGCTAAAGGGGGGTGCCTATAAGGCCCTTTTTCTGCCCAAGAGCAAAATGTTTTATTTTCAGCTGATGGTTAGCCTATAGTGTCCGCTATACTGAATCAATAGTGGTTCAGCTCCGTAAGCCCTACTTTTGGAACAATGGGGTTATTAAAGTGGGTAAATCACCATGAACCAGGGGTGTCATATTATAAGCTATATTTCCCCTTCATATTTAATGGCATTCATAAATACCTTCCTTTATAAGTTGGAGTAATGTCTTTGGTGACATCTTTTCTCAAATTCTATCTTTTATAATAAAATCTTATGTCTGCAGAATTTCTTTTAGAGACACTGTCAATTTTCATTAATTTTGGTACTTTGAATTCAATATATTCTACCATATCTCTAGAACCAATGGATGACTTCTTACCAAATAAACATGGGTTCACCCTTGGGAGAGTGCAAACTGTTGATTAAATTTTGGTGACCTTGACCTTTGTTTCAAGGTCACAGTAAGACTTATAATGTTAATTTTAAGTCAAGTTTTGGCCATTGTCTACACAGTAGCTCCTAAACTGATATGAAATCATGACCAAAGTGGCTTAAATTAAGCATTATGAGGAGTTAGAGCACTAGTTATGATCAAATGGCCATGACATCATCTTCAAGGTCAAGGTCAAGGTTAGACTAGACAGAGTTTAACCAAAGATCTCACACAGCTAGTAAGCAGAAATTTAACAAATATGTATGTTTCTGTTTGTAAAACAATACTTAAAATGCATATAATGACCTTGACCTTGATCTGAAGGTCACCAATACATTCAGAAGTTCATTATTTTACAATAGACTTTTCTATAACCTTTAAGTTTAACCCAATTCTGTTGCATCATGTTTGGCCAGTACTGACCTTCAGACCAAGGTCAAGGTCATTCTGTGCACATTAAACATTGATTTTCAAATGAAAACACTCAGATTTGGTACATTGCTGCCGCCTGATTGATGAAATCTATGATTAAACTCTGTTTAGTCTAGCCATGACCTTGACCTTGAAGATGATGTCATGGCCATTTAATCATGATGTCATGGCCATTTGATCATAACTAGTGCTATAACTTCTCATTATGTTTAATTTAGGCCACTTTGGGAACTATTCCATATCAATTTAGTAGCTACTGTGTAGACAATGGCCAAAACTTGGCTTAAAATTGACATTATAAGTCTTACTGTGACCTTGAAACAAAGGTCAAGGTCACCAAAATTTAATCAACATGTTGCACTCTCCCAACGGCGAACCCATGTTAGTTTGGTAAGAAGTGATTGTTCATTGGTTCTAGAGATATGGTAGAATATATTGAATTCAAAGTACCAAAATTAATGAAAATTGACAGTGTCGCTAAAAGAAATTCTGCAGACATAAGATTTTACTTTAAAAAATAGAATTTGAGAAAAGATGTCACCAAAGACATTACTTCAACTTATAAAGGAATGTATTTATGAATGCCATTAAATTTGAAGGAGAAATATAGCTTGTAATATGACACCCCTAATTCATGTTGATTTACCCCACCCACTTTAATAACCCCATTATTCCAAAAGTAGGGCTTACGGAGCTTAACCACTATTGATTCAGTATAGCGGACACTATAGTCTAATCATCAGCTGAAAATAAAACATTTTGCTCTTGGGCAGAAAAAGGGCCTTATAGGCCCCCCCCCCCCCCCCCCCCCCCCCCCCCCCCTTTAAAGGTCAAACCATGATTAATTTAACTGTGAAGTTTCTTCATTGAAGTGTAACGTAACTGTGATAAAATGATGACGTTAGTCTAAGACTTTTGAATTATGCCCCGCCCCCCCCCCCCCCACGCCTTTAAAGGTCAAACCATGATTAATTTAACTGTGAAGTTTCTTCATTGAAGTGTAACGTAACTGTGATAAAATGATGACGTTAGTCTAAGACTTTTGAATTATGCTCAGTAACCGGGAAGAATGTTCTTTCTGAATTGTTTACATTATCATATTCGTAGATACCAAACAATCGTACACTAGTAGAAAGGGATTCAGGAAATACCGATTAGAAACAATATTTTAAGACGATAACGTAAACACAACAAGGGAAAACGTCAATTTTTCGAACTTTGTAAACCTAATACTCGTAGCATATTCAAATGAACGAAATGTGTTTCCCTCCTTAAATACTGTATAAATAAATAAATAAATAAATAAATAAATAAATGTTTAAGAGCGTTTTCCTTTATTTTAACAGCAAACCAGCCGCCTCAGTATGGTTTTGGCTTTTGTATATGATTAAAAATGTCCTTCAGATACAATGGTCTTAAAAACTGACGTCACGGTAGTTCAAACGCTATAATTGAGCTTATTTTACCTGGCAGTCCATCTCGAACGATCGGCCTTTGTATCCTTATACAGAAAAGTGACAATAAAAGCCTAATATGGTGGATCTGACACAAAAAATTGCTATATATTTTGCACAGTATGTTATCCAAACCAGCAGGACGCCCCGGCACTGGAAGTTATACTCGGCACCATCGCATCACCCAAACCACCCCTCTCCCCAAAATAATGTTTGACGAAAACATCCAAAGATCATCGCATCACCCAAACCACCCCTCTCCCCAAAGCAATGTTTGATGAAAATATCCAAAGATAATTTGCGGCTTATATCACGTATTGCAAAATAAAATTTAAATATTCTGAAAAAATTATTTTATCTTTTATGTCAAAATGTATGCATTTGTTCGCGTTTCATGATTATTCATGACTGTCCCAAAAGTCACAAGGTAAGTGGTGGACGACGGATATCAGACAAACGGACGGACGGACGGCAATGAGTGGTCGCATTAGCTTTCCATGAGCACTTTGAGCGTAGGTAAGCTAAAAGACCTGGGACCAGTTGTTCAAAACTAACGACGTTGTTAGTTAACGAGATGTTGAAATTTCAAATGTTTTAAAATATCTCAAATATGCCATTTTTTTGTTGAAAAAATGAGAGAAGCTTTTGCAATGCAAAAGCTTCTCACATATTTTCAACAAAAAATATCAGTGTATCTGGCTATAAAGTTGCAAAACACTTAACGCTCGTTAGGCTAACGATGCTTTGAACAACTGGGCCCTGATGTGTTTTTTCTTAACAATGCAAGTTCTGTA
This sequence comes from Ctena decussata, assembly GCA_963989385.1. NCBI lineage: Eukaryota > Metazoa > Mollusca > Bivalvia > Lucinida > Lucinidae > Ctena > Ctena decussata. The sequence goes on from OZ022500.1 coordinate 4,433,372, forward strand.
GCATGCACATTACGTTGAAACAATGTCGCAATAGTGGTAGCGCTCTTGTATTTGTTGGCGCGAGATCTCTCTAATGATGTAACTGGTAATGTTTGTAAACAATTGTTTCTTCAGAAAACGGAACTCGTCGGTACAAATACGTTGTTCTTGGGTATCTGGACACATATTGTGTTAAGCACCACTCTGATGTTCATACAAGATATTCTGAAAGTGATGTCATTAAAATGCTGGAATTTCTTATCGACAATATTTGCGCGGAGTTTAGCGGACAGATTTTTCAACAAACAGTTGGCATTCCAATGGGCACTAACTTCGCACCTTTACTTGTTTCTTTATGGGTATGAGGCGGAGTTTAAACAAGGGCTCTTAAAAGAGGGCAATAAACACCTTGCACGAAATTCAACTTCACCTGCAGGTACATACATGTAGATGATGTTCTGTCTCCGAATAATCCTAAGATTTCGGAGTTTATTGACCTCATCTATCCATGTGAACTTGAAAGTCAAGATACCACGGAGTCAGTTCATCTGCCTCATACTTAGATTGTTATCTCTATATTGACAACAGAAAGCTTGTTACTAGGCTTAATGACAAGAGGGACGACTTCAATATTCCCCTAGTTAACTTTCCATTTTGAGTAGTAATATCCCTTCGGCACCTGCATACGGAGTTATGTCTCTCAGCTAGTCCGCTATGCTAGGGCCTGTTTCAAATATCAAGACTTTGTTGAAAGAGAGCAGCTACTCACCCGTAAACTGTTGACACAGGCTTATCATAAAGTAAAGCTTGTGTCGACAGTTAAAAAGTTTTATGAGAGACACCATGACCTCGTTGATCCCTACAATTTTCTAAACTGATTTCCAATTTGATGGCCTCAGTCGAAGCTTAGTTAAGCTCTCAAATACCGGACATTATTTTCACTGACTTTTCCCACTGATACATAGATATGTCGGATGTATTATAATAGGCAGGCTCGCGAGCGCTATTTTGGGGGTCCATATCCGTGTATCTAGAATATTCCGGAACTGTCAATGCTAAAATAACTTACAAGTTCGGACTTATGCTTTGGGTAGTTTGACCATTTTCATTTCTATCATATCCCGCCACGTAATTAGTACTACTTGTTTAACCCATCTATTCCTGATGGACTCTTCTGTCCTTTCAAATTGATTGAGTCCATTTATCAATTAAGGAGTGTCTGGTTTAGTATTTTTTATCGTTTTTATTTCGTTTTTGATGAAACATATCCCAGCAGGCTTACAACGTTGAATCAACATTGAATCAACCTTTATTCATCGTCATGACGTTGAATCAAGGTTGAATCAATGTTGATTCAACTTTGTGTGCCCAATGGGATTTATTTTGCAGTTCAGTTGGCTTACATATATGCATACATGAACATACGTATGTAAGATATCAGTACAAGCTGTGGGATTAGAATGGAAGGGATATGCTTACAGAGTTCTTCGAGAAAACCCCTTTTGCCTTACGCAAACAGTGTAGACCTTGATCAGAAAGATTTGGGTCTGCACTGTTTGCCAATGTCCCTTGTATCTTTTATGGGACACTGGACATAAATGGGTTAAAGTCAGAATATCTGGAGTTCTCCCTCCGCCCCTCCACCCCCCCCCCCCCAAAAAAAAAAAAAAAAAAAAAAAAATCCGTAACCCCTCTCTCCCCGCCTAAAATGCACCTGACGATATATAGCAATATAGCGATCATGGACATTCGAGACTATTGAGTCAAGACAGAGTAAGGACGAGTTACACTTTACTATTGCAATGTGCCCACTGAAAAGGCCGATTTTCGAAGGTAGGCAGATATTCACAAAAACATGCAGAAATGTTAGCTATATGTTTCTAGTTTATTCTGTACGATTTCATTTTTCCGTATTTAATGCCTTTTAGGTTAAATTTGCGGTTGAATACATGTACTGACTGCAACATTTAACATTGAGCCAATGGGAATTTGAACTACCAACGTCCACTATGCATCCTAATTTCACTTCATCCTACCCTCGTAACCACTATAATTTTTATACATAATTATTCCTCATATACATATTCATCATAATCGGGTTATATTGCAGTGGTTACGAGGGTAGGAGTAAACGAAAAATAAACTTTTTGTGTAAATTTTCATGTATCCAACACTTGGACTAAAGGATCTATATCAGATTCACACCAGTATATTTTGTGATTGATAGAAAATAGAGGCATTATTCGACACACCACACCTTTTGCAAAGTGTTCATATATGTAGTATGTGCTCCTAATGCGCCCCCACCAAGGATTCCGTGTGTGTGTGTAAGGGGGTGGGGGTCGGGCAGGGGGCGCAGCATTGGGCATGCGTATAGGTATGGCGTTATGTGCGTATGTAAGGCGTTAGACTGAATGTTCTCCATTATCATGCTGTGATATAACCTCTGATGTTTTCATGTTGCGACGTGGTCAGATGAAGTGTCCCTCTGCCCGAAGCTAATGCATTGTAAAATTCTGTGACCTTGAACTTTGGTCCACTAACACTGTATGAAAAGTTACATGGATGAGCTTTTTCCTTACCTCTTTTGATATCTTTGGGGTAGGAGTGCTGATATTTGATAAGATCAAATCCCTAAAATGTAGGATCTGCAAGGCATCCATGCATACTTGGTCCTTGAACTTTATGCATGGACCAGGATTTTCATTTATATCTCAACACGTTTTTTGGATACGCAACATAATTACAAATAGTTGGTCAGTCAAACAATGCAAAAAATCCTCATACTTTTTGTAGGTTGCCGTGACTAATATCTAAAAGTTCACTGTTCTTTTCCTTATATATCCAACATTATATATGCATCATACTAAAGACAATGGTTAAATCAGACTTTGCTAATGACGTCATACTATTTGCAGGTCATTGTGACTTGTATTTCATGATCCAATGAATTAATGTTTTATTTCGAACTGATATTTAATTGAATCAGGAGAAGAACTAAATAAGCATTTATGCTTTCGTTCTGATCCAATTGTTTGTATCATGTTTATATTGTGATCATGTACAGTTTATGATACAATAGATATGTTTAAACTAAACTAATTGAATCTTCATCGGACTTGGAATAGTAAGTCACTTCAGCAATGCGTCTCATTTGGTACTACATGTATGTCCCTGTGACCTGTATTTCTTGGTTCACTGATTTTGTCTAATATATTAAACATTTGTACCTGTGTAGCATCCATAAATGCGTAATATTTCATACGTGATTAACATTTGATACTACGATGAAGCTTTCATTATATGTATAGATAGTGAATAATGCTTAAGAAAAGAAGACGGTTGATGACCTTTTCACGCACTTACCAATTCACAAGCGTGCAAAAGCGTTTCACCAAGAACACATTTGCTTAACAATATTGGTCGGTTATAATCGACCTCCTGTTCACTTGTTTCATCATTTTCACAAAAGCAAACGCTTTACATGCTTATTATTGTGTTAATAAACACTTGTAAAATTTACTGTTCTGAGGTTTGGTAAAAATTCAAACAAAATTTCTCCTTACTAGATGGTTTGAGCGAAAATCTATCTTTTATACTATGGTTGAGAACCAAAAGTATTTTATCTGTCAGTTTGGAGGGCTGATATGTCAGCGGAATTGCTGATTATATCGAAAAACCACAGAAACTTAGTGTACCCGGTTCAGTACCCCATGTGCAATAAACCGGAAGTCACGTGATTATTTATGAAACCGCAAACTTAAAAATGTGTTTATATAAACTGCCAAATGTCAAGCTTTCATAAACATGAATTTTAACATACACTTTAAGTGTTATTCAGTTTTTAAAAATGTCAGAAGAAACCTATTGAAGTGTCTCAATTTGTTTCAAATTAAAATCTACTTTACAATTTAAGTTGCTAATTGGCAGGGCATAGAAAATTATGTAAAAGTTGAGAAGGAAGTGAATTGAAAAATCAATAAATAAAATCAGAAGAAAAATGTTATTATTATGCTGAACAGTCCATGCCGTGGACGCGAGTCATTCTGCTAGTGTAAAATAGGAAGCTCGTAAGTTGCTCAGCAAACGTGAGCCGCGACACGAGAAAACCAACAAAGTGGTTGTGCGCCCAGCGCAGACTCGGATCAGCCTGGGCATCCGCCCACTCTGATGAGAGTCTTCGCAGCGCACTTGAAGGGCAGCTAAGTGTCTAAGCTACCTCCATGCGGACATCGAAGACTCTGATAAGACTGGGCGGATGCCCATGCTGATCTGAGTCTGCGCTGGGCGCACCACCATTTTGTTGGTTTTCTCGTGTCGCGGCTCAATTATTATTTCTGCGAAAATGAAATAATGAACCAAATCTTTATTTACGATTATTTGCTATAACAAGAAATAACTACAAAAGCATATAAAATTTTCTATATATATTCGCGGTGTTTTATATTATTTTAGATTTTTTCTGTATGTTTCCACGTTACTAATTATTTTGCAAATAAAATTGTACAGAAAATAAGGCCACTAATCATCATAATTGTATTACTGGCGACATAACTGCCATTACGCTTAACCACCATAGCTATTATTTTGGTTGGGTTGGCTTTAATTCGACCGATTTTGTCGATCGTGCCTCGACAGAGAATTTTCGATGAATTCGGGCGCGGGCGCATTTAAGCAAAAAGAACAATGGAAATGTAAATGCGTCATTTGATATATGATAAACAATAAATTAGAAATGACCAATACAAACACCTGATAAATAAAACTATGAACTCATGGTTCTATTAGCCATAACTTAGGCCCTATAAATTATTTACGTACGATCATCCGCTATATCTGGAATAAACTACAAAAGCCTGTAAAATTCTATAATATATTTGGCGGCATTCGGTGCATACAATATTTTAGTGGTTTTTTTTTTCTGTTTGTTTCAATATCACTAATAATTTTACAAAAGCATGTAAAATTCTATAATTTATTTGGCGGTATTTTGTACATACAATATTTTAGCTTGTTTTTTTCTGTTCGTTTCAGTACTAATAGTTTTACCAAAAAAAAAAAAAACATGTAAATTCTATAATATATTTTGCGGTATTTTGTCCAGACAATATTTTAGTTTTTTTTTATCTGTTTGTTTCAATATAACTAATAATTTTACAAACAAAATAAGACTCAAAAATAGGAGGGCCACCAAACCGAAGGTACCGCCAAACAATTATCACGGACGCGAGATTGAAAAATACCAAGAAAAGCAGACCAGTTACTCCTTATTGGTGTAACGTTCATAGCATTTTCTCTGCAGTGCAGACTTCTTATCTTTTACCCCTGCTGATCACTATTTGTGCGGCCAAAATGTTAAAACCCGTCTAAAATAACACAAGGGTAAGCGTAGTTTGCCTTGACTGCGTGTTCACGGTTTTTTACATTTCTTTCAAATTAGCCAGGGAATGTCGTCAGACTAGGCGTTTTACTTGCATTTAGCGTAACGCATTTTTCAGACGGGCTAACGCCTAACACTTTAGGCACTGCAGAGGAGCAATTGGCTGCATTGTATTGTCCAATTGTTATAAGGATGACCCAAGCAGGGACTGAATCCATAATTCTCACCTCCTAGTAACCCAGCAGGCACATGACGTTGAAACGACGTCGTACTGACGTCATTTCGACGTCAGGTGCCCGCTGGGAACGATTCTGTCTGTGTCCTCACAAGTTTGAAGAAGGGAGTTGTTCTGACTGAGGGTTAGTCTAATAAAATGTTATATTGAAGTGATGAGTTTAATCTAATGCCTGCAATCTGCTGATTGTAGTCAATCTGTCAAGGATTCAATACTTTCATAAGCGTAAGTTGGTCGCCCACCACCCGCACCAGCGCCTGTGCTTGAAGCTTACCACTGGAGACTTTAGTGTCGACTTTTGAGACATAAACAAACGATTTATCCTAGATTTTTGTGGTTATACGATGATGGTCCATTTGATAAACATCAACTATGAATGGGTTCTAAAGGTAGACCAATCTTTTTGTGAAAACTTTATTTGTCGAATGGTAATGCATATTTTGTTAATGAAGTACTTCCCTTTGGCGTCTCATTAGAATCACCTTCAATAATGGAGTGACTTTAATGTTAAGTCAGTACACATGTGGTTTTTCACCTATGCATTACATTGCACAACAGAACTTTCCTTTGGATTCTTTTAATGAAGCCAACTTGTTCATGTTATTGGTCAGTATATGTTAACTATCTATTTACATTTATTTAAATAAACATGGATATGAAAATATGACATGTTGGTCTGTTTATCACTGTCTGGATCGAGATCCGGAACATCCTTTTTCGGAAACAGAACATCCCACCAAATAGGGCGGACCGGTTTACACACGCTAGGTTGGTGCTTCGTTTTATCGAATTTTATGACTATGCATCGTATGCATCTGTCAAACTAGCCAAAGCAAAATCCGTTGACATTTTCGTGAATTTTTGCTAGACGTTCCGTTGACATTTTCCTGTACACAGACACATAATTTGTGTTGCACTAGCGAGTACGTTCCGGTGACAAATGCAAATTACACCGCAAATAAAAATGAATATTTCTCAAAAACCAGCCAAGAAATTTAAACACGGTTTTCTAGGTCAGAGACAGAATTTGAATTGGGCATCGTATTTTGTAAAAGATATAAATATATATGAAACGTTTCATAGGAAAGTCAAGAATTTTTTTGGGTCACCACAAAAAGTTAAAACTGCATAATACTATTATCGATAACAGACTTGAAAAATATGCCAATACAAGCGAGTGTGTACATACTTTGCAGCACATCACTGCCTGTTTTATATGTAGAAATGCATTCTTCGATCGCTCATATGACTCGTTTGAATGATCCATACGATAAATAATCAGAAAACTCGATAAAACGGAGCACCTACCTAACATGTGTAAATCGGTCCGCCATCTTTGGTGGTCTGTTCCGTTTCCTAAAAAAGGACGTTCCGGATCACGATCCAGACAGTGTATATACCATTTCCATATCAACAGTACGTTAATAGCATATAAACGAGCTTGAACATTGACACATGAAAGAATTTTTGGTATTTCATTTTGTAAAGACTACCGTCAACTTATATTGTCTTAAAAATGTTGCTTCAGAAATAAAAGAAAAAATTGAAACACATGGAATACAGACTTTTATCTAAAATGACTTCAACGTTTCTTAAAACAAAACACGATCCCTTTGACCTCAGACAGTACCAGTACTCTATTTGTGAAACTCATCTTGACGATATCACTGATCTGCGTAGCTTATTCCTCACCGTGCGGCGGTGAGTGGCGATGAGGTATCTAGTGTTTGCTTTTGACCTTTGACCCTTCCTGCGGGTTTCCTTGGCTGTTCGTAGACTGGTCCTCGAATGTCTCTAAGAAAGAAGCGTCAAGTTGGTTACTTATTCCCTATTCCCGATTCTAATAACCCATAAAGATATCGGTACTCTTACGTTGCGACATTAAATACTCTTGGAATATTAATCTTTTCTCTAGTCTGTAGTTGTCTGTCTGAGTACATCTCTACTCAGTCAGGTTGTTTGTCCGTCTGTCTGTTCGAATGTATTTGCTTTCGCATATGAAAAGGGTATATCCGTTCACTTCGAATTCTATCAAGCATCGCCCCAAAAACTCCATGGAGATCATACTTTTGTTTTGTTGTGCCTGTCCATGCGTTCCTTCATTATTTTGGCCGTCCTTGCGTCTGCCTGTCCTGGAGGTATCCTGTCCTTTTTGTTGTTTGTCTGTACATTTATAGCAAAGCAGGTGTGTAAGTTAACTAAGGCATTACGAGTAACATATTGGTGCAATTGCTATAATACTATAAAAGGCTGTCGTTGTTGTACATCGATACATCTGTCCGTATGTGTATGTCTGTTTGTCCGTCTGGTTTTGTTTGCATATACATGCATGTATATAAAAGCAGCAGCAAAACGTATAGGATGTATCGTTGTTACCCAGAAAAAGATCGATACGGACACGGTCTTGTAGTGTCACTAAGTGCCGAAACATTTCTAAACACAGCCTATCAGGCACACAACATTGAATCATCTAATCAAGGTTGACCCAACGTCATTACGTTGGATCAACATTGATTCAATGTTTGATTTAACGTTGTGTGCCCAGAGGGAGGTCAATTCTATTTGGTGACCACGCCTGCCAGCTGACTGAGGACGTCCTGTCTAAGCGCTCAGACAAATACAAAAGTCATGTCGATCCAGAAAATGAGTGAAATGCTAAAGGCTACATATTGATATAGTCCTCAGTAAAATTTGTTGCTAATGGTGAGGCAAGCTTTTTGTGAAAGCTTATACTTGAACGAGCATATTAGAAAAGATGGGGAAGTGAGTGTACTCGGGTTTAACGTCCCACCAACAACAAGGTCATATGGAGACGGGACCTCGGTTTAAAGTCTCATCCGAAAGACCGGAGAAGCGGGGGATCGATCTTGCGACCCCTGAATTGGTAGTCCGGAGTGTTATCCACTACAGCCACTTCTACCATAATGGGGAAGGAGTCACGGTATACACGTCGGATGCTTTGCGATAAACAATTAGATTAGATCTGGAAAATCCTAACTTAGACACAATATGGATTGAAATTAATAGATTAAACTAAAATCGTTTCCTATATTGATATGCTGTTTTTATCGACGCTTCTATAGTGTTTGATTCTGGAACTATGGCAGTTAGCGATATGAGCCGCGACACGACAAAACCAACAAAAATGCATGTGCGCTCACCGAAGACTCAGATCAGCCTGGGCATCTGTCCTGTCTGATCAGAGTCTTCGCTGTCGGCATGGAGGCAGCTTAGACCCATCTCTACCCTTTAAGCGCACAGTGAAGACTCTGTGCCGACTGAGCGCATGCTCAGGCTGATCTGAGTCTTCGATGGGCGCACATGCCACTTTGTTGCTTTTGTCATGTGACTTACAAGCATTCAGACTTTGATATGCTTAACGACCGATAGTAAAATACGATCGGAATTCTTTGTTTAATTTTCCTCTAATATACAGTCAACTCTCGATATCTCGAACAATGATGTTACACATAACATCTTATATCAAAGAATATAATTTGGACACATTTCCTTCTTTATTTTCATTTCAACTTCTTTTATCTCAAACTACTGATATCTCAAATTAAATTTCTGGGGCCAGAAAGTTTACTTTGAAATATCCGTTGTTTAGGATAAACTCCGACTTTGAGATATCAAGAGTTGATGAAGCATGCGAAAGGTTTACGAAAACATTTTTGAATAAATGTAAAATTGCATACAATTAAAAAAGCCTGAATCGAGCAAACGATAAGTCATGGTTTAAAGCTGATATTCGATATGATATACGAATGCCAGAGAGGCTCAGGAAGAAATATTTAAAAACAAATTATCTTTCTGGTAAATCGGTATACAAAAGGCAAAGAAATAAAGTCAATAATATGAAAACATATGCCAAGGAAAATTACATATCGAATATTGTGAGCACAATTTTAAACCTTGAGAACAAGTAATACGAGTAAATCTTTCTGGCAATCAATGTGCAGATTTAGGGGAAATATTTTAACTCGGTGAATTATGTATTCCCTAACGAAGAAAAGAAAACTAGTATTTCTTTAACGATTATCTTTTCGATATTTAAAGTATCGCCGAATTTGGTATAGCATTACAAAATTTTGATAAACGTATCAGGGGGTAGATGATCACGTGATTTTTACGTCATAGAAAATACCGGAAATTCCAGTAGAACGACTGCTTCGTGGTTACTGTTTTTCAAAACAAATTTTTATTTTCATTTCCGAATGTTGTCTTATAGAATATAGCGCAGAGACTGTGCACTAGTAAGTATTTTAAACTGGTATCCTTATCTTTACTGAGAACTGACAAGTTTTCATGTTAAAACCGCCCCCAGTTTCAGAGCATCAACAACATTCACGGAGATTTAAAACACTAAAGCCTACTTTCGGTTTTGGATATTTATAAGGGGAGTAAGAGGGATGAGGAGAGGGAGGGGGTGCGATTAAATATTTTTTTTTATAAAAACTGCGCTACATTTTTTTAGAATGCATGCATAAACGAAGGAATTAATGAGTAAAACCTGAAGAATTTCCGGGTTTTCCTCGTTCTAAGTGACGTGAGAAAATGACGCAACAAAACACGTGATCATCCAACCTGATTATGGCGGGTATAAAAATACTACAATCGGTAGTCGTAGACGTTTCACGTTCCCTTAAAGTAAACAAAGCCTGATTTTGATTTGTTTTCCCTTTTGGAATTTAAAACAAGAGGGCCCTGACGCCCTGATTCGCTCACCTGAGCAATTGGCCGAGTGACTTTTGAGGAGATGTTTGAAATTGTCAAAATATGAGAGTCCTGGGTCAAAGGTCAAAAAATGACCTTGACCTCTTGTACTCATATAGCTTCATGTACTCATTAAGACAACCGTATACACCAATTTTTAGGCCACAACCTTCAAACTTTCCATGAAATCTTATGTTCTAGCATATTCCCATATTTGACCACGCCGTAAACAAAGGTCAAGGTCAACCCAACGTCATCATTTGAATAATGCAGTACTCGAATACACAATGCTACATACCAAGTTTCAAGGCCATCTGTTAACTGGTTATGGAGAGGAAGATTTTAAAAGGTTTATACCATATATGGGCATGGCAGCCAGGTTGGGCATGTGACCTGGACCACTTGAACAAATTTGCGTTCCCTCAGCCCCTACAGGCTCTATATATAATTTGGTTACAATTTACAAACTAGCTTTTGAGGAGATGTTTGAAATTTTCAAAATATGACCATCCAGGGTAAAAGGTCAAATAATAATCTTGACCTCTTGTACTCATTAATTTTCATGTACTCATTAAGATGAAAGTATATACCAATTTTTAGATCAAAATTTTCAAAACTTTCCATGAAATCTTATTTTTCAGCACTTTCCAATATTTGAACTTGCCATAAAAAAGGTCAAGGTCAACACAAAGTCATCATTTGAACTGTCTTGGTAGTACTTGAGTACCCAATGCCACATACCAAGTTTCAAGGTCATCGGTCAATTGGTTCTGGAGAAGATATTTAAAGGTTTTTTACCATATATGGGCGTGGCGGCCATGTTGGTCATGTGAGGTGGACCGTTTGAACAATTTTTTCAACCCCTGGAGGCTCTTTATGATATTTGTTTACAAAAGAACCAGCGGCTTCTGAAGAGATGTTTGTGTATCTATTTGTCTGCAAATTAGTTGTGTTAAGATAATCGATAAATCGATAATGTCATTTGGTACTGTGAAAAAGTTTATGAAAGGTCAGGTTCTTTTGGTCTGCTAAAAATTCTGGTGCGGTAATTAAGAAATTTTCATGCGACCAGTGTGTTAACTTATGATTTTCCTACACTCTATACCAATTTGCAACATAATCTGATCAAAGAAAAAATTATAAATTTAACTGAGTGGGCTTTCCAAACTTTTTCCTGCCTGTAACGAATAAAAAGTTTTCTTTACTTCTGAACACCAAAACCAATATAAACTTTGGTCATGCCAAAATATGTGTGAAGCCTTTACATATCTTTTAGGCAATGTTTACATTAGATTTGTTACTAAGATAAACATACAAATTGTTGGTATTCCAATGGGTACTAATTGTGCTCTTCTTGTTTCTATTTTTTTTTTTTTTTTTTTTTTTGCTACGAAAGAGATTTCATGGCTTCTCTTTCTAATGATAAGCAGACTGAACTTATTAAAGCATTTAATTCTACCTATAGATATCTAGACTACCTTTTAAATATTGACAACGTATGCTAGTCAATTATTTTAAGCCGCTTCACACAATTAAATTCTATTTTTCAATTTCTTTTCCATTTCAGGAGTGTTAAAATGCGGCTGGTTAAAAGGCATAAGATCGCCTTTTTAATTACACTGACTCTTTATGGAATAGTTGGGACTATTTTGAATATATTGAAAAACACCGTTTCTGTACCTTCCGACCACAAGTTAGTACAAATAGCTGGTTTTCCGGGGGCTATAGACGACTCAAATTCTTTTAACATATACGAATGTTCAAACATAACGAAACATATTCTATGGTATGATGTTTATTATAACGGAACAGGTGTTAGAAACAGGGCAAAGAAGGTAGATTTTTCAAGGTGTCACTGCCGTTGTGAACTAGATTTCTTTATTTTGACTAACTCAAGCAGAACATATGGGCCCTTCGATGCGGACGCAGTTCTTATGCAGCTAAACAGGCTGGAATTAATTGGTCAGCCACCACCAAGGAGAGTGAACCAGGTGTTCGTAATGGTCGAGCGTGAGCCGCGCACTACAAGACTTCGTATGAAAATATTTGAGAACATTTTTAACTGGACAATGACTTATCGTCGCGATTCTGATATATTCTACCCATACGGAAGAATTGTTGAAAGGACAGAAAAACTACCCGAGAAGAATTATTCAGAGATTTACAGGAAAAAGAAGAAAGGTATAGTCTGGTTTGTAAGTCATTGCAAAACTAATTCTCAAAGAGAAAAGTACGCGGAGGCATTAAACAAACATATTGACGTCGATATTGTTGGAAAATGTGGCAAGAAACAGTGCCCAAAACATGGAAAGGAAGCGAAAAAGTGTCTTCCAAAATTTGAAGAAGAATACTTCTTTAGATTTGCATTTGAGAATACCTATTTGAAAGACTATGTGACCGAAAAACTATTCGATACTTTTTCTACAAATATAGTTCAAATTGTTGGAGGTTCGGCAGACTATAACCGTATTGTTCCACCACATACGGTGATCAATGCAAAAGACTTTAGGTCACCGGAAAGACTTGCTACATATTTGAAAACTTTAATGGCTAGCGAAGAGCTTTATACTGCTTATCTAAAGACCAAAGATGACTATTATTCTGAGACGCGAAAAGACCGATCTCAAAAGGCATACTGTCAGTTGTGCAGTATGTTACACAGTCCAGACAAACACAAGAAGTCGTACAATATTATTAGTGATTGGTGGTTGAATAGAGTCCGATCAGTGCATCATGGGTAACACGGATAAATGTTCGATTATTTTTGCTTGTTTTCATTTTGACATAACCATACGTTGTGATACCTTATTAGAACCGCAGACCCGGATCCAGACCACCACCTACTGGTGGGGCCCTGAATAACTGGTGCCGAGATGTATTTGGGAACGGGGTGAGGTGTTGAGCTGGGGGATTGGGGCTCGAAAATGTATGACATAATCAGGGATCAATTTGATGAAAATTTTTGAAATTGAAATTTTTGACATGTAATTAGGTTGTTAAGCGGACACAACAAACAGTATCTAAATCATAAAGGGAGACGGTCAATAATAAATTACTGCAAAGTGGGCGGAGCTAGGGTGGGGACGACTTAAATCGGTACTAAGAAGCTCCAACCCCAGCCCTAGCTTCTCTTGTGGTTCATGTGGAAATTTGCTCGTAGACAGCAAAGTGGCTGTTGGACGTCTGCTAGCCGATTAAAGGTCTTCTTACTCTTCGGTGAATCATGACAGTAAACTTACAAATAAAGAAAAAACAACCTAATGAAACAAATATTAGGATTCAACAGTAACACAAACGGAACTCTGAAGTAAAAGGAGGCTACTATTAGAGCCCCGACGAGCCCGACCAAAGACAGGAAAACAGCAGGCACGAACCAGAATTGTTTACTAGCTTTATGTCGGCGCCTTCATTAAAACTGAGAATGTAGCCACCAACTTTCGTGTACACTGTAATTTTACCATACAAAGGCTACAGTATCGAACGATAAACATTGGCAACATTTGGAAAAAAGAGAGACTCAAGTTTGTTTGAGGTGGCCTATAATAATCATTTCAGAGCTCAGCAGTTTTGAGTAGTATAAATGAACTGGACTTTATCACGGTCATTTTGTTCTGATATATTAGATATACGCATCATGGAAGTATGCACAGCGCACATTTTATAAGGACAAAACGGACAAAATACATCTTCGACAAAAATCAACAAAGTTTCTGTGAGAAGTACAGCCTCCTGCAGAATCAAAATTAAGAAGGTGTAAATCATTTACAACAGACAGACAGGTGAGTAGATAGCTTAATGTTTTAGCCTACCTGAGTCGAATGCTCAGAGAAATCTTGTGAATGTAGTTTTGACAGAATCTCTGAAGCCTCATGGTCATTTTAACCTTTCATATGTAGCATTTTGGGGCGCCACCACTATAACATATATCCTTTTAAAGTAAACTGTTTTTAGAATTTTGGTTGCAATGGCAATCAAAATATGCCAGTTTACTTGAAAACAAAACACGTGTGATTAACCAGGAAACGGCTTCCCTATTCAGAATAAACATCATGGTGAATTGGACGATATGGTTCGGCTTTGTCACGGAAGGCCTATATTTCAACAACAGTGCCTTCATTTCCACACATATTTACGTGTTGATATATTATATCCAGTCTCAAACCACAATTTGTAAAGGGTTATACCGTAGGCAAAAGTAAATCCATATTGGAACATTTACATCAGAAGGCTGTTCCTTGAAAGCACGTGCTGAATCCAAATTCGTCAATTTGTTTTAGATTGTCTCCCTCGTTTACTTCATGCTTTCAGAAACAAATATTTTAACAAAATTTCGTTAGACAATATGTAATAGCCTCAAAATTAACCGTACAAGTTTTGAGAAAACGCATGTTTTTTCGATAAATTTGGAATAAAAAATAATCTTCAAATTAAAATGCAAATTACCTATTTCCTCACGGCCTATAAGAATATCGATTTTGACCCTGTGTGTCATGTTATTCAGGTATTTTTGCTATTCATGCACGTGATTGTGATGTATGAATAAATTATTTTTGTCCAATAATGCGATTTCGAGCGCGGTCCGCGATCATTTAAAATTATCTTTTTTTTTAAAGTCACTTTTATTAACTATCATTATCTAAACTCTATTTCAAATGTATAGTTAGACCATGTCGGAGCTATTGCATGAAATATTTCATCAATTCATTTTTTGTTATTATTATCAAGGGAGTAAATCTTTAATTCTGAGTCAGTTTGAAAATAGAGTTTTGCTGAAACCGGTGCTATGGAGCGAATTTGCAACACTACAATAGGAGCAGAGTTGCAACACTACAATAAGTTGCACTTGGACGGACTCGATAAAACAGAGTCTTCTATAGTTTCAAGAGGATCTTCCATTAGAATTCATTTCATAACTAATATTGCATGCCTACTTTAAATCTAACAGGCCCTATTGCTTGTAATAAATGTCTGCATTGAGACTTCCAGCGCTTCTCCCAAGTTAAAGTTCAATACCTAAATCCTCAGTTTGTGTTGTGCATATAAAGATTGTATTGCTCAAATGTGTTAATAAAATTAAATCTGAAAAGGTAGATCCTTTGAAACTACCAATAATACACTGAAGAAGTGAAAAGCGCAGACCCGGGTTATCCGGTCTGTTAAGGAGCAATGATAAATCTCACAGGGATGTCTTTCTGTGCAATTTTTTACCACATTCAAATCATATTAAACCATTACACGTGGCTTAGTAGTAATAGATCGCAAGACTGAGTTTCATTTTAGAAATTCTGGAACTCTAGTTTCAGCCATACTTGACTGACAAGCATCCTACTAGATATGTAGGCAACACTGAGCATCATTATTGATCATATATTGTTCCAGGGGCCGTATTCATGAAACGACTTAAGTGGTTGCTATGCTGTTGCTAAGGCTAAATTTCTTTGAAGGAGATTCCCTACAACTATGAAATTTGCTCTGGAGGAACAGTCTTACAAAGACTGTTCCTCCAGACCAAATTTCATATTTGTAGGGAATCTCCTTTATAGATATTTAGCCTTAGCAACAGCATAGCAACGACTTAAGTGGCTTTATGAATACGGCCCCTGTTCTTGGTTTATGAATTGTTTCAGAGTCGCAATTATTCTACATAAACACTGGGATCATTTTTTTATTCTAAATTTTGACGTTCGCTTGTTACAAGCTCACCTAAGCCTTCAGACTGATGAGTGAGCTGATAGTATAACCAGGCTTCCGTCCGTCCGTCAGCATTTTTAAACATCTCTCCTCTGAAACTACTTAGCCGATTGAAGCGATATTACATGTGGAGCTTCCCTGGGTAGGGGGAACGAAAGTTTGTTCAGATTGCCTTGGTCACATGACCAAGACTACCGTCATGTCCAGATACGAGAAAACAAAAAAATATCAAATCTTCTCCAGAAGCAGAGGTCTGACCTTTGTTCAAGGTCACTTAGTATCTGTCTTCCGGCAAACATCTTCTTCTCTGAAGCGACTTGGCCGATTGAAGCCATATTTCACATGGAGATTTTCTAAGTCAGGGCTACGAAAGTTGGGTCAGATGGTCTTGGTCACATGTCCAGGATGACTTCTATGCCAATATTTGATAAAAGCCTTTAAAATCTTCTCCAGAAGCAATAGGACAACCATCCTGAAACTTTTTATGTAGCATTTGGGACTTAATCTCTGCAAAGCCTGTTCTAATGATGGTCTTGTATTGAACTTGATATAATTTATGACAATTTCAGCGTACTTATGTTATGATTTTATTTGGATAAACGCTTAAATAATCGATTTCTCAGACACTATTTCAGTCTTAAGTATAACATTTGGCTTATATGGTTAACTAAATAAGCGAATGGAGACATTACGTTGCTAAAGGTCATGGTCATTCTTGGACACTTGTTCAAGGTCACTGAGATTTTGTCGATCTTAATGTTTTTAAACATCTTCTTCACTGAAGCCACTGGGCCGATTGAAGACACATTTCATGCGGAGCTTATTTGGGTCAGTAACGAAAATTGAGCCGCGACACAAGAAAACCAACAATGTGGTTGTGCGCCCAGTGCAGACTCAGTTCAGCCTGGGCATCCGCCCAGTCTGATCAGAGTCTTCGCTGTCCGCATGGAGATAGCTTAGTCCATTAGCTATCCTTTAAGCGCTTAGCGAAGAGTCTGACCAGACTTGGTGGATGCCCAGGCTAATTTGAGTCTGCGCTGGCCGCACAACCACATTGTTGGTTTTCTCGTGTCGCGGCTCAATTTAGTCAATATCTTCTCTAGAACTGAATGGCCAATGACCTTAGAATTCGTATGTAGCATTAAAGACTCAAGCCCTACACAGTTTGTTCAAATGATGAGCATACGTTGACCTTGACCTAATTTAGGGCTAGGTCAGCTTTAGTTAGTTATGCTTTTTCTCAGAACCATTTAATTCTAAGATATCATACTTGGTATACAAGAATAACTTAAAGAGCAGATGAAGACAACATGTTACCAAAGATGAAGTTCTTCTTTCACATTTGTTCAGTGTCAGTGAGATGCACTTCAACATTTTCAAATATCTCCGCTGAAGCATCTTCGCCGATTGAAGCTGTATTTCATGTGCAGCCTCTCTGGGCCGGGGTTCTAAAATTTGTTCAGATGGTCTTGACCAAGCTAGTCGCCATGCCTATAAAATGGTAATAACTTTTTTCTCTAGAACCGAAAGACCAATGACCTCGATACTTTGTATGTAGCACTGAGGACTCAAGCCCTACAAAGTTTGTTTAAATGATGACCCCGCGTTGACTTTGACCATCTTTAAGGCAAGATCACTTTTGGTTCGTTATGCTTTTATATGGGAAAATGCTAAAACAATAGATTTCTCGGAAACAATTTGAGTGTAAGCTATATGTATGCACTCCTCCAAAGCAACTGGATTAAAATTTGTGACAAATGAGCGAAGTGACAACTTGTGTATGCTGACAGCAAGGTGTCAAGAAAGCTACAGGACCGTTGGTCCTCTGGTCTAAGTATTCATATGTCAGTTGGATAAAAAGTTTATAAAAATCAAGACTTGTCCCACATTTGAGCTTTATTAAAATAAATCTTTCATGGTATAGGGAGCGAAAAGCAATAAAAAATCATATCAATAAATCAAGTAATAAAAAATAATGAATAACATGATCTACACCTCCTGCTAATTCCAGTGCGCAGTTTCAACTTTATACACTCATAAACACTTCTTCTATAAACATGTATTGCGCTTTACATATTACATAAAATATGAAAGATACCTCTTAAATGCATAATCTCCTACCATGATACATGTAAGTACAATACGCGTGCTTCAGTGCTCAGAGATACTGAGGATGAAAAATTGGAGAAAATCCCCAAGGAGCAAATTCTTTCCTTGAAGTGTAGACCCCTTGTCAGAAGGATTTTGTCGTCCAAAGAAGAAAACCAGAAGTCACGGAAATTATTCCCTATTTGTAAATGGTGGTAAATCATAGATGTGTACCCATACACGTTAACACTGGTGGATGTGGACGTTGAAGATTACTTGCTGAGCATCTTTACATACTAAGTAAAAATTGAAACTTTACTGGTTTCAGTTTTGTTATTTCTAGGATTTTGAGAAATCAGAAAGATTATGTGTACCAATGTGCGGTCGTTTGATATGTGCATCATGTGCATTAATTTTCCACTCCACTGAACATAAAAACCCAACGTATGCTACATTTACATGGTTTTGCATGTTTGTGCACGTTTGCAGTTTTGCATTACTAATTTGGCTTAGACGCTTTTCATTGATAGCAAAACCGAATTCCTGCATGACATTTCAATTCTGCATGCCTGGCATATTGTTATACTTTTCTGAAACCTCGCGAGGTGAACACACAGGAATACTGTCAGCAAAGTGTGAAACGGCAATAACATCACAACAGTGTATGTGGATAAACAAGAAAACTGCCAGCACAAAGTGCAATGAGAAATCCCTTTGATACTACTGTTGGAGAACCTTGTGACGTGGACACACAAGAAAACTATCAGCACAATGTGCAGATATGCTATGAAAAACGAGATGTGCACTTTACCAGTCTCCATTCAAGAATTGCCAGAGGGTTCCGCTATTATAGAGCACTGGCATGCAGAGAAAAATAATAGCAAATCTAATTATGTGTGCAAATTTTTAAAAAAAGAGGCAGTAATCAGGAACTAATACAATCAGATCCCATATTCCGCACTCAAAACCGAAAGGGAAAAAACATAATTGAGCCGCGACACGAGAAACCAATAAAGTGGCAGACTCAGATCAGCCTGGGCTGCAAGCAGTCTTTTGTTCTGACACGTGCATATCAACAAAGCAAGAATCAAAAGTTCAAGAATGAATGGCACTGGGATGTAATCAGCTGTGGTCAAGATAAGATGATGTTTTCTTGGGATATGGTTGGGAAATATTTATTATCTTAGTGGGTTCGCGGGGCCATACCTGCAATAAAGTCGCCAAAAAGATCATAACACTATGCTAAAGTCATCAGAATTTTATTCATGTACAAAGTAATTTTTACTGTTAACATAAACATGATTATTCTGATTTGTATAAATAAAACGTTATTTACGTACATTTTCTGTAATTTAATAATATACCTTTTCATTCTAATTAATATTAACATCTAAATATATGAACCACACCATGTGATTTCCAACAATGTGGCTTTGGTGACAAGCAAAGGCTCTGGCCAGACTGCACATACATGCAGTCTAATCTGAGCCTTCGCTTCTCACATCCGCAATCTATGGAAGTGACCCAAGCCAAGGAGGACCCAATCTAACATCGAGGTCTCTGGTTGCCCTGTATTAATGAGAAGGATGTTCTGAATATTACATGACAAAATTGCCACATTGTTGGAAGTAACATGGCCTGGCTCATATGTTGTTCCCACAAGTTCCTTATATCGATTTTACAATTTAATATGCTCTGCTGTTCAACATACATACTTAACTGTCCAGTGTAGAAGAAATATAATGCAAAAAGAAGAATTTTTATAACCTATTCAATCATAAAATGCCAATATTTATCTGAAATTTAATTAACTAAGCTCAAGGAGCCAAAGATCATGTAATCATGCTTCAGCTTTCAGCTTTCGTATCAAAAGGATGCCTATAATATCAAAAAAAACGTCGCATGGAAGTCAAAATGACGTCATTGAAACACTGTACATGTATGCTGGGTCGGTTAGAGTGTGTTGTTTTCTAATGTTAGAATAAATAATTAATGCAATAAATTTATACCAGGATTATGGTAAGACAAACTTTCATCAACCAATTAATAAGCCTTTATTAATGTAGTCTTTCTTACTGAAAATGTATTTGTTTGGTAAATGTAATCGCTATAGTCAAAATGTATAATGACAAAGTTGGTGTCAGTTAGTTTGGGCAAAACTTAAAATTACACTCTTCTGCGAAGGAAGCTTTGAGCCATTTTTTCTTAAGTATGAAAAATATGTGTGAATTGACAAAAAGTGAGTCTGAATTGGCACAGCTAAATGTGTTGCACATTTCTAGACAAGAATAATCAAGATTTGTTGTGAAACTGCTAATGGTAGTTGATGGAGAGTCAGAGAATAACTTACCGCACACTATATACAATAAGTAAAATGATAGGAAGATAAAACTAGAGAGGTACCACAGTTAAGGTAAATATTCTGGATGGTCCAATTTCCAGAATTTTTGTGGTAATAACTTTTACAGTCAACCCTCGATATCTCGAACACTGATATATAAAAGTATTGTCGCACATCAAATAATATAGTTTGGTCAAATTTCCAATTTTCAATTACATTTCAGCCTTTTTATCGAAACTACTGAGATGTCAAACTGAATTTTCTTGGACCAGAAAATTTACGCCGTGATATCATTAGTTTGAGATGAACTTCGACTTTGAGATATCTAGAGCTGGCTGTAGTTTTATACAGTATCACACAAGATATATCTGTGAACCAGTTCGAGTGACCTTTGTCATGGCATCTTTTTATTTTATTATTTTTTTTCAGTAATGCTAGTATATTGAACAATGTAGAATATTATTATTCTATGCCAATTCATACTACCGTAATAGCATAGGAGAGGACAAAACTTGGTTTAGCACGGCCAGTCTTTTGACCCATGCATGAATGCATAAGTTTCATATTTGTATGCATACAGGCATGTATAATCATGCAGTGTTGAATAACCAAAAAGAGCGTGAGAACAGAGACGCAAAAGTAATAAAAATGGTCAGGAAATTTACAGTCTTAACCGACAAATAACCAACACATGTTTTCATGTCTATATTACATCACCGTCAACACGGACACTGGCCATATAATTTACGTGTAACTCATAAGAGTACTTGCTTGCCGTTTACTGGTGATATAAGATATCCATATGACGACCCAGAGTTGAACTGTTAGCGAGGAATCTATTGGGGTGACACTGTGATATCCTGGCAAGGCCTACAGATAATAACAGCCAGTGGTGTAATAATAAGCTATGACACTGTGCTATCTTACATGCTTAGAAAAGACACATGTTTATAATTTTATATTTATGTACATCTTTGTATGATTCTTTATATGCACAATGCCTAGTGGCTACATTATGAAATGGAGTTCAGAAATCATGCTTGAAAAAATAATGGCAAAATAGATATATAAAAACACCTGAAAGACTGAAGAACATGTTAAAAATGGTTGCGACGTTTAGATCTCTACTTGACACTAACTCGAATTCCTGGTAAAGAGGACAAAAGCGATGACGTCGATATTCGGCACTAGCTTTGACCGAAAAAAAAGGATTATATTGCGCTAAGGCCAGTTATAATGCTTGCTCCTTTAATACTTCCAAGGAAGGGAGTTAAATTCGTATTTACCTGTGATATGGTTATAGTGCTTGCGCTCTGCACTTCCTCTTTCCCTATATCAAGACTTTAAAATCCATTTAGTTTCCTCCAATACTTTCAGAGATATGCCCCGGACTAGCAAAATACTGAAAGAAACTATGAGGGATTTGACTCCTTAATTACTTATGCTAGGGTTTTTGTTCTTGCACTCTGCACTTCTTATTGCCTTCTCTCAATACCTGAAGTTTCATTTAGTTCTCTTAAATACTTTCGACGATATCCTCTTGACAAAGTGTGACAGACGTATGGACCGACGGGACGGATAGACGGGCATGCTTACCTTCGGAAGAGCATAAAAAGTGAAAACAGAGACGCATATGTAATAAAAATGACTGAGACATTAAAATAGTAGGATTTGTATTCTTAACGGACAAAAAATACATCTTTATATGTCCATATTACATTACCATCAACACAGACACTGGCTATATTTATGTGTCCTCATAAGAGTGCTTGTTTGTCGTTTACTGGGGATATCATATATCAGTATGACAACCCAGAGTTGAATTGTCAGCGAGGAATCAATGGGGATGACAATGTGATATCCTGGAAAGGCCTACAGATAATAAAGCCAACGGTGTAATAATAAGCTATGGCACTGTGCTATGTTACATGCTTAGGAAAGACACGTGTGTAAATTTTATATTAATGTACATCTTTGTATAATACTATATATGCACACTGCCTAATGACTACATTTAAATATGGTGTTCTGAAATCATGCTTGAAAGAAAAATGGCAAAATATAGATGTATATTGGAATACTGGAAAAACTTGGAAGAGAGCTAACTCTGTAATTGCATCTGATAGGGTTATGATCCTTGTGCTCTGCACTTTCTCTCATTTTCTGTATCAATGTATGAAAATTTAAAGAGTAACTACACTTCAGGAACTGACTGAATCAGATCCCAAACCCTATCAGTTTCATTTAAGTTCCTTTACTGCCTTCAGAGATAAACGCCGGATAAGCAAAGAATGAAAACTCTAGGAAGGGAGTTAAATTCGTATTTACCTGTGATATGATTATAGCTCTTGCGCTCTGCACTTCCTTTTTCCCTATATGCATATTTTGATGTAGTTTCTTTCAATACTTTCAGAGATATGCTGCGGACTAGCAAACTACTGAAAGAAACTGGGAGGGAATTGACTCATTAATCACTTCTGCTAGGGTTTTTGTACTTGCGCTCTTCACTTTTTCATATTGCCTTCTCTCAATACCTGAAGTTTCATTTAGTTCTCTTAAATACTTTCGGATATCTCCTCTGGACAAAGTGTGCCAGACGGACCGACGGGTTGGAAAGACGAACAAAGCGGTGACT
Organism: Ctena decussata; assembly: GCA_963989385.1. NCBI lineage: Eukaryota > Metazoa > Mollusca > Bivalvia > Lucinida > Lucinidae > Ctena > Ctena decussata. Next base: position 4,456,437 of record OZ022500.1, read on the forward strand.
ATATGCTCACCTTCCGAGGAGCATAAGAAGTGAAAACAGAGACGCATGAGTAATAAAAATGACTGAGACATTAAAATAGTAGGATTTATATTCTTAACCGACAAAAAACTCATAAGAATACTTGCTTGTTGTTTACTGGTGATATAATATATCAGTATGGCGACCCAGTCTATGAGGGTGACAGTTTTTTCTATCAATGTATGAAGTTTCATTTAAGTTCCTTTAATACTTCAAGAGATAAGCTCCGGATAAGCAAAACAATGAAAACTCTAGGAAGGGAACAGAAACGCATGAGTGATCAAAATGACTGGGACATTAAAGATATTTGGATTGGTATTCTTAACCGACAAAAAAAAATGTTTACTATCCATAGTACATCACCGTCAGCACCGACACTGGCTATATTTATGTGTCAGTCATAAGAGTACTTGTTTGTCGTTTACTGGGGATATCATATATCAGTATGACGACCCAGAGTTGAATAGTCGACGAGGAATCTACGGGGATGACAATGTGATATCCTGGAAAGGCCAACAGATAATAACAGCCAGTAGTGTAATAATAAGCTATGACACTGTGCTTTCAAAGTCACGTGTGTATAATTATATATTTGTGTACATCTTTGTATAATTCTTTGTATGCACAATGCCTTGTGGCTGCATTATAATATGTTGTTCAGAAATCATGCTTGAAAGAAAAATTGCAAAAACGATTTATAAAAACAACCTGAAACACTGAAGAACGTGTAACTGAGAGCAAGAAAAAGTGGTTTCGACGTTTAGATCTCTATTTGACACTAACTGGTATTGCTGGAAAAGAGGACAAAAGTGATGACGTCGATATTCGGCAATATCTTTGAAAACAAATAAATAATCGATTGTATTGCGCTAAAGCCAGTTTAAAGGAAAAGATGAGACATATACAAGTGGCCAAAACAAAGTAGTGTAGGGTCGAGTCGGGTAACTTCGGGCAGCAGGTAAATTCGGACGTACCATTGCAAACAGTGAAAATCCAGATGAGCCGTCTCACCAGGATTTTCTCTGTTTGCCCAGTTATTTTTGTTTAAATTTGAAACAACTGACATATAAATGAAACAATGTCACTGCTGTCCGAATTTTTCCGACATGACCCTAAAAGGGAAATGATATGGAACTGATACAATCAAATTCCCCATACCACCCACGACACTAAACAGTCTTTCGGTTCATCATGGTTAAATATATATAGAAATCCAGATGACCGCGCAGACTGTTACAGAACATGCAGAATACCAGTCTGTGCAGTTTGCCTTTAGTGTGTAGTTATTACCACTCTGCCTTTTATCGCCCGTCAGGCAGCTAGCCCATGTGAAAAATGCAATTTGAAAATCCATTTGCAGTAATATGCTTTACCAAGAAACAAGTTAACAGGATAAAAACGCGGTCAAGCCAGATTATTGCAGAACTGGAACCAAATTATATTCTGATGGTGTGTAAGACCATGACTGAAAATTAAAGAGTAACTACACTTCAGGAACCGACTGAATCAGATCCCAACCCCATCCCCAACATCAAAGGGAAAGACCGACAAAGACATCCCAACAAACAATAAATTACAAGTGATAAGCCGAGTCAGCAGCTCTTTCCCAAATAGGTGGCAACTCAGCTATCTTTACTAAACTAAATAATTTAGACCAACAGAAGGGTTGCAACAGACTAAGCAAATTATACGAAAAACATTTAAGAACAATTTTTACCTATTTTCAATTTTTATTATAGAAGGGTTAAAATGATAACACAATAAATTAAACAGCACCGAACATAAAACAAATGCAACCGCAACGAAAGTACCGCCTTGGGACGGTCAGTAATAACTACTGGGGGATTAAACTGGTTTTACTGGGCCCAAACCTTCACCCTCATGGTATGTTAGCTTGCCGCTAAAGAATTGGGAAGTAATTTCTGAAACATGTATCAGGAACATAGTGCAATGTATATTTCAAACAGCTGGTGTTGGACTATAAATATGTTCTGAAGAGTAAGATCCTTTGGAAGCAAGGAAGAAACCAAAGAATAGAAAATAACAGGCTCGGTTTAATTGAGTCTGTCCATGACTAGTAATGAAATGTGCGTGGTTCCATATTCATTCAGTTATAAAGACGGTGTTTATTTTTTTGCATAACTAAAATAATGACCCAAAATATCTAAATCAGTCTTATAGGATTTTGCTGTGAGGTGGGCCGTTTCCTTCTAAAAACAATCCCAAGAAATCTTGATATGAGACGGATCTAGATTCTTGGGATTGTTTTTGGAAGGTAAAATGCCCGCGTATAACCGAAGAAATCAGGTCATCCATGTCGTCAAACTAGTCTAAAGACATGATGTCGCAATTATTTGACATTACACTAAATGTGAAATCGCACTGCATTCGTAAGTGCGTTAGAACTATCATTACGCTGTCTCCCGTACAGACAACCCGAGCCTGCGATTTTCAATCTCGTGTGTGTATTCTTTGTGTTCGAAGACAACACTTATAGATTTTATTTAGGAATACACCAAGACATAATCAATTAGGATAACCCGGGTACAGAAATCAATGAACAGGAGAACAAAAAAACATTAAAGCAGAGTAGAGAAGGAAACTGTATGACTGGAATTCGCGTAAGTTTTCGCCAAGCTGTGGAGCTGCAATTTAGAACCAAGGTGTGTTAAAGATAAAAGTTTGCCCCGGGATCATTTATTGTGAAATTTGAAAATCAGCTGTATCGAAGAAATAGATTTGTCTTATTAATAACAAAATTAACCGTTCATGAATAGAGTTCTATGCCATGAACCAAATCTGTCAGCGAATAATCTGTCCATCGTTGAAGAAACCGAACCTGTATCATAACAACATAATAAACAAAGAATGGCTACCGTATATTTGCTCTTTTGGATTTATAGGTCATTTGATAATTCAAAATATGAAAAAGATATGTGAACGGGGCATTGAAAAGAAGGATTGGCGTTCATCAAGACAACTCATACATGTTTATATACCCTATCATATCAGTGCAACCGCTGGAAATATTTATGTGTCACTCATATGCCACAAGTAATTTTCGAAACTCAACCAAAACTATCAGCGAATAATCTGCCCATCGCTAAAGAAACCGAACCTGTACCATGACAACATAATAACGAAAGGATGATCATCAGGTCGTATGATCCGTATAGTTGTTTATTTGGGGTTTACAGGCCATTGAAAAAATTAAGAAAAAAACGTGAAGAAGAGGAGGTAATGTTAGATATGAACAGGACACTGAACAGAAGGTTTGGCGTTCACAAAGACAACTCATACATGTTTATATGTCTCTGTCGTATCACTGTGGATTTATAGGACATTGATGATTTAAAACATGAGGATGATGAGATCATTAGTATGAGATATGAAGTGGACACTGAACAGAAGGCTTGGCGTTTATCAAGACAATTCATACATGTTTGTATTCCCCTATTGTATCACTGTCAATGCAACCTCTGGAAATATTTATGTGTCACTCATAACAGCACTGTGGTAATTTATAGAACCAGTATAAAGACCAAGGCGTTGGATGACCCTTAAGGAACGATAACCCTCACTTATTAATTTTGCAGTTATCACTGTAATTTTATTTTTAGTTTCATTTCCATATTGTTTAGCCAACAGACTGCCTTGAGCACATTATAACGAAGTAATCAAAAGTGAAACACTGCATTTAAAAGCAAAAAGGAAAGACATATGAAGGCATCCACCTAAAAATTTAAAAAATAACTTACAATTATCTCAAAACTGGAAAAGAAAAAGCAGTGACCAACGTATGTATAATTTTATGTATGTATGCATGTATGTATGTATGTATGTATGCACATATATTGTCAACAAATGATGAAGAAGGCGTGGAAAGAGTGATAGTTATAATCAGGACGTTAAAAAGAAGAATTAGAATTCATAACCAACCAAACAACTCAAATTTTACACATTCCTATTTGATCACTGTCAGTCCGACCAAAGAAAATAGTTATGTGTCACTTGCACCAGAATTAGCTTGTCGGCTAACGGTAATATTATAACCAGAGGTTGAACGGCCCGTAAGGAACTGATGATCTGATAGTTTCACCACGAAAAAATAATAGCAGCAAGCGGTGTGTTGATACGCTATGACAGAGTGTTTTCTTGCATGCTTAGAAATTTCAATATATATCAAGCCGTCTTCCAGAAACTCGGAGGAAGAAAGAAGACGAATATAGGATATATAAAGAGGAAAATAGCCAAACAATACCCATCCTGTACCTACTACTTGCCCTTGCGTACCTGCGGCACACCCTCCATGCGTCTTCGCAAAACCTTCCTTCCCTCTTGCCTTCAAGATTTATAATATATGAACACTGTCGAGGACTATGCCTGTATATAGGTTCACAGTGCAGTCGTATAACATATTCATGATTTATAAGAAGTGGGTGATAATAAAATATATATCTTTCTATAAATGTGTTAAAATTTCACTAAGTACGTTAAATTAGTCTATTTAGTAAACGTTTCATTCATTGTGGTTCTGACTCATTCGTTTTGGGCTGTACATACGCTTTCAAGTTTTCATTTCAGCTTTGAAATTAATGCTTTAAAAGGATATAGCATGAATTTAGCCTCATGTCCAATAGTTCAGAAGTTAATTTGTCTGACTGTTTATCTTAAAAGAGATGTCATGATTTTCATCATGCTTAGAAAGAGTATCCTTGTCTAATTTATCATGCACCTGCTGCAAAATTCCACTGATAACAGGGGTATGATAACACAATGTGATATCATGTCACTGTAGAACTGCGCTTGCACCAATGTTATCAGGTCATGTCTTTAGGAGCGATCCCTGAAGACGATTGGCTGTGTACTAACGTTGGCCGTAATATCAACGTTCCATTGGTTAATTGACGTCACCGACTTACGTCATAATGCATTCGCGACGTCAGCAAGTTCGAACAAAACTGCGTTTTCTTATCATTTGTTTGCCGCTATTTACGCGGTAAAATCTTCTAATGAGGCATGATAAATAGAAAACCATGTAAGTGTCTTTTGATATCAAGTTTATCTGGCTCGACCAGAAACACGTGGGACTGGCTCGGCAAGCCTCGCTATTCCTACGCTGTTTCTGGTCTCGCCTGATAAACTTGATATCAAAAGACACTAACATGGTATTCTCTATATATTTACCAAGCCATTGTTAGAGCTATGAGCCTACTCCGGTATTAAAATAAATCTTGACTAGCCAACTGCTAGAAGATATATCTCGTCTGCCTCCTTCATAACCCTGCCCCTCCCATCTCTCACAATCCCACCCCTCAAAACATCAACATCAAAACAGCCCTTAACCAGTTGTGCTATAATACTCTGCTATAAACAATATCAAACATGGAGATATACACAGATCTAGTGAAACAATTTTCGATGAGGCAATGCAGTGTAGAGGACCATGATTCTTGTCTCTTTAAGGTGTATGTGTATACCTTCATGCTTTTTTCCCGCAACTTTACAAAGGGGAACATCTTTTCTGACTTCCAGTTTGCTGCCCTGGAGGACGAAGGCCTTCCAAAAGGGGACTACTCTTAAATGAAAGAATTTGCTCCTCCGGCAGCAAATTCTTTGGAGGAGAAAATTATTTTCTTTAAGAGTTCACCCCTTATGGAAAGTGAGACAAAAATGAAAATACTAGAACTGCTTCTTCTGAAAGTGTACTTAAAGTTTTTACCACAGTATGAGTATTACTCAATAACTTAATTACCTCACTGCTATAACACCATGGTTTTACCTAACAAGGATTATAAATTAAGTAAACTAGCACGTTGTTCCTTGATAGGTGATTGTCTTCTATGTAATTGCAAAGAAGACCTACTCTTACAGGACAAAATTTGCTCGTAAAGGGAGGGTTACTCTAACAGAAAAAATGGTCTCTCTTAATGCAAATTCTTTCCTGTAAGAGTAACCCCTTATGAGCAGGTAGGCAATTATATCTCTGCCATAGTAATCTCCATTGGATGTGTTTTGTTTATCTTCCTGTCACACAGTACCAGCTGTCCCTCTGACAGAAACACTGCTCCAGTTGACCATTGTTTATATTCTCCGTTTTGCCACACTCCATATCTCTGAAAATTTAAATTAAAATTCAATAAAAAATATCGAAACATTTCAAATGAAAGTAACAGTGCTATTCACTGGACAGTTACAGTTACTGGGATCAAACCATAGCAATTAGTCCGAGATCATAGTGTAGACCCAGATCAGTGTGAAAGATATCAGCATTTAACAGATTTCTTAACTGGTTTCCGTTAACAGTTTAATGATCAAAACTGCATAAATTCTCTTAATCAGCCCGGCGTATGTATTTTACGTTGTCGCTGTATAGATGTATTTTGGAACCCCTTTTCTTTCTTCCTTTTTTGGGGGCTACTAGTGGGGTTAATAATAGAAAATGTATGTGTTTTTGCCATGGTAAGGGACAGGAACACTTTGCTGATTGAGTTAAGAGGCTTGTCATTATCCGAGCTTGAATGGATCAGAGTAATATAAGACATTGTAATTATAATAATGATAATAATAATTACAATAAAAGATTCTACCCCTTCCAAATCCAATTTGACTTGATGTATGTCGGACATCGTTTAATCGCATACGATTCGTAGTATTCAGTTTTGAAGAACGATATAAAGGCGATAACCAGACTGTATTTTGCTGAAGTATAACCACATAGCTTAAGTATTTTTCAAGACCGTAATTACCCGTTCAGATCTACCCAATTCAGAAATCGGTCTCATTTTAAGCACAAACAAGGGAGCTACTAAAAATATATGATTTGTAACAAATCTTATAATTAATTTAATTTGACTAGCACTGGTGAGGTAATTTTTAATGTAACACGTTAAATATATGAATATTTGAAAAAAATATTTGTATGTCTAAGTAATAGTCAACAGAAGGCGTGACGAACAAATGTACTATATGGCCTTCCACAGTTGAAAATAACATTATATTGATTGACGGACACTCGGCGACAGGGGTGTGCATTTACTGTTACATACCGCTTAGCCACTTGGGGATTGTCGTGACGGGTCTTGAAACAACAAGAACAAAAATACGCCTGTTAAACAATCAGGGCAATTTGTCAAAGGCAATACAATGTTTCTCACATAAAAAAAAGATCTTAAGTCTGGCACATGCTGATTAATATGATCAAAGTAGATGAGAAAGCAATGCTCAAGAACCAAGTTTACAAGTTTATTTACAAGTTTACAAGTTTATTTCGTTCCTCCCAGGTTTACAACAAATGGTAAACAACAAGAGAATAATTATGACAAATATACAGTGAACTTAATATGCAATGGTGGTAGTTACAGCAAACAATTGTAATTTGTCTGTTGTGACGTTCAGTTACAAGAAAGATCCCACAAACGGGGTAGAGTTCAATCTTATTTATTTGGGTCACATATTCGACATTGACACTCGACAGGTTGTCATCTACATATAAGTAGTCTAAGTAGTAATACACCCTGAAAATACACAAATACGATCCTAAGAACCCAAATAATAACCATACTAATATATCTAATGCATGATAACGATGACATATAAATAAGCTAATGAAAACAGGCTAACTTCTCAGGTTAAATCATATATAAAATAATAAATGGCATTTCTAGTGGTCACTGTATATGTATATGTAAAACAAGCTAGAGCCGGTCACAATCAGCAATACAAAACTCTTCTAGTAAAGACGACAGTTTGCTTCCCTGGCAAAATGTAATAGTTACTGATACATACACATGTAAAGACGCAACTTACCAATATGTGGTATTGAGTGTTTTCCCTCTTCAACTCGTCTACACCCTGGCTCGCATGGCTCTCATGGCAAGGTCATACATTCATTCTGTGAATCTGTGAGATGTGTGTTAAACTGCAAGGGTAAAAAGATGTGCAAATACAAGGAAAGTATAAGTGACAATTAGTAAATTCAACTCTCAAATTTACCGCCATTTTCTAACAAAAGGACAGACAATCGACTCGCAAATTCATCAATAATTCATTTCACCGATGAAATACAGCCATCTCAATCACTGCATAATCAATGCAATAACTACAAGAATACTTCAATACAACTAAACAACAATATTACCTGAGAAGATAGATAAATATCTAAAACTTTCTGACAAACCACAAAATGTCTACTTTTGAAATTGAGAAAAACAGCTGACTGACTAAAGCGCCACCTACTACTAAAAATATCACACCAAAACGAACCTAATGTGACCGAAATGGAACAACCATTACCTCAGCTACAAACTATGGTCAAAGGGAAGTAACTATGTACCTAAAAACTGGTACCACTAAAAACCGAACCTGCTACACACTTCCCCAGCCTGTTAAATGACGTCCCGTCATTTGTCACGTCATTAATGATTTTTGTCAGTCATGTATCAGTCGTGTATCAGTCATATGTTTCTGATTATATACGTGTTCATAGTAAAGAGACATAACCTGTCACTTCATAGGCAGTTATGCTAAAAGAAAAAGAATATCAATATTACTTCTTGGTGGCCAGATCCATCAGCTGCAAACCTACTGATTAAAACATATCTATTTACATGTCAAATCTATTTACATTCAGTTCATTCTGGATTGGAAAACTTCTGTCTTCACATTTTCTGGTTTTCTAATCCTGCAAATTGCTGTAAAATAATATTAGGTTAATAAAACAAGTTGAACAATGAAAATTCACTCCATTAATGACCTGATGATTTTATGTGCAATCTCTGCATCTAGCTCCCCTAAAACTCCTGAATTCAATAGAACATTTAGTGATTCAAGTCTGCTATCATATGGCCTAGCAACCATCTGATTCATATGATAGGAGTCAAACCACGCTGGAGCTTTTCTCTGTCTTACCGACCGCCTTTGTGCTGGTCTTGGAGGTGAATTTTGCTGACTTTCTACATTACCATTCTGTTTCTCCTCAGTTTCTTTGCCATGAATCTCTTCAGTTTCTTTGCCAAGAATAGGGGTTTCTGAATCTTCTCTCAATTCTTCTGCTCTGTTTCCTACACTGGAAATCAAATTTTCCTCAGTACTTACCTGTTTTAGACTTGTTTCTTCTGTATCCTTATCTGAAAATAGACTTCTGTTTGACTCTGAGCTTACCGCTTCAGTTTCTCTTTCTTTCTCAAATTTTCCTCAGTACTTACCTGTTTTTGACTTGTTTCTTCTGTATCCTTATCTGAAAATAGACTTCTGTTTGACTCTGAGCTTACCGCTTCAGTTTCTCTTTCTTGGGAAATGTTTTCCACACTAGGAATCAATTCTTCCTTATTACTTACCTGTTTTAGGCTTGTTTCTTCTGTATTTTTGTCTGAAACTAATCTCCTGTTTGACTCTGACCTCACTGCTTCGTCTCCTCTTTCTTCCTCCCTCTCAGAAATCAGGCTCTGACCTGATTCACAGGCAATGCCATGAGTATCTGATTGTCTACTAACAGCACTAGCTTGGTCATCTGTTTGATGACTTAGATGCTGTAGTTGTGGTGTTAACCCTGTATCTTTACTTTTTGGACTTTCTGCTAGTCCATCTCTACCTGATATACTTGGGTCATAGGCGTCCCTATGATTATGTGTAGTTTCTACACTATAATTCCCAATTTCGTCATCTGACGACTCTGAATCTGTATTTTCTCCATCATCATTCTTATTTTCCACTTTATCTTTAACTGTTGAGCTTATCTCAGCAGTTCTCCCTAAATCGGATGCATCCTTCTGTTTACCTTTGTGAACACTAGACTCACCTACAGAAGTCCTTTTTCTTGGGGTAGGTCCATGTTCCTTTGGTAACTCCATATCATCTCTTTTACCTAAAGGTAAAAGATGGTTCCTGTGCAGGGTTTTCTCAACACCTGATTCAGATCTTAACTTGAAAACTGGAATATCAGGTCTAGGTTGATTGACAACCTCATAGATCTCTTGTTCAAACTTATCTGAAATTTTATGCTTCCCTTCGAAAGCTAAAATCTTTACCAAGACCTGATCTCCAACAGTAATCTGAGACGCTTTGGCCTTTTTGTCAAACTGATATTTTTGTTTCTTCTGAGCAATCTCAGAATGCTTTTTAACTATATTCTGAGTTGTCTCAATTCTCTCTTTTAAGTCTTTCAGATATTCTGTGGTATCTCTACTTGGGGTATTACTTACCTGAATGTTTTCAAAAGATGAATCAACAGGGAGTCTTGGTTTCCTGCCAAACATTAGTTCAAAGGGAGAGAATTTTGTTGATTCATGTTTGGTACAATTGTACGCATAAACTAATGATGGAACATACTTTTTCCAGTCCTTCTTTTGAGATGGTTCAAGCGTCCCAAGCATGTTTAGAGGGGTTCAATTAAACCTTTCGGTTAAACCGTTTCCCATCGCGTGGTAAATACTTGTTCTGGTCTTTTCCATACCTGTAAGTTGACATAGTTCCTTGATAAGCTCCGATTCAAAATTTGGCCCTTGGTCACTATGTAACTTGGTGGGAATTCCATAATTTAGAATGAATTGGCTGTAGAGAGCATCAGCAGTAGTTTTTGCTGTCTGATTTTTAGTTGGTATAGCTACTGCGAATTTGGTGAAATGGTCTGTGATGACTAAAATGTTGCCAAATCCACCTTTAGATGATTCCAGAGTCAAAAAGTCCATACAAACCATTTCTAAGGGATAAGTTGTCTGAATGTTGATAAGCTCTGAACGAATGTTTGTTGAGCTTTTCCTTCTTAAACATCTGTCACATTGGGAAACCCATTTATCAACATCTGCTGACATGTTGGGCCAATAAAATCTTTCTCTTAATAGGGATAGGGTCCGGTCTCTACCTGGATGCCCTATGTCACTATGTAGTCCTCTAAGGACAGATTCTCTATAACAACTTGGTAAAACCAGTTGTTGAATCTTCTCATCCTTGTCTTGTACTTCTCGGTAGAGTACTCCTCTGACAGTTTTAAAGCTGCTGAATTTCTTTTTCATTATCTGATCTTCTTTTGTCATGTGTACGTACTTACCTGGTAACCTCTTATCCATCACGGCTCTAACCCACTTACCTATAACACTGTCCTCTCTCTGTTCTCTCCTTATTTCTCTTATTTCGATTTGAGCCATAGGTTGTCCTGGTGCCTCTGTTGCTTCAAGTACATCAATACGAGCACAGGGCAAAATTTCAATATATGGTGGTCTATTCACTGAGCTACAAATAGCTTTTATGGTAAGATCTTCCAACTTTACTTCTTCATCTGATACTTTCTCATGAGGGTACCTTGACATTCCGTCTGCGTCCAAATTCTTAACACCAGGACGGTAAATGATGTCGAAGGTAAACTGACCTAAAGCCGATGCCCAACGCTGTCCTGTGGCATCAAGTCTTGCTGATGTTAAAATATGTGTCAAGGGGTTATTATCTGTCAGAACGGTAAAATGGGTGCCTGTGAGATAGTCTTTAAACTTCTCAGTCATAGCCCATTTTAAAGCTAAAAACTCAAGCTTATAAGCCGAGTAATTCTTTTCTGACTTTGAAAGACTTCTGGAGGCATAGGCAATCACCCTTTTCTGTTTGTCTTGAATATTATAAAGGACAGCCCCTAAACCTTTACAACTTGCATCTATGTGCAATTCAAATGGCAAGTCAAAATTAGGAAAAGCCAGAACTGGTGGCTTAGTCAAGACATCTTTAAGATGTTCAAAAGCTGTTTGCTCTTTATCAGTCCATCTCCATTCTGTTTTATTCTGTTTCTGCTTATTTTTCTTTGCAGATGTAGGGGGCAGTAAATCTGTCAATGGTTTTGCTATAACAGAGAAATCTTTCACATATCTCCTATAGTATCCAGCAAAGGATACAAAGGACCTTACCTCATCTGCATTTGTGGGTACAGGCCAATTCTTCACTCTGTTGATCTTCTCTGGATCGGTTTCAACGCCATCCTCACTGACAATATGCCCTAAAAATCTTACCTTTTTCTGTATGAAATGACATTTTTCAGCTGAAAGTTTTAAATTACATTCTTTTAAACGAGTCAAAACAAGATCTAACCTTTCTAGATGTTCTTCAAAAGAGTTACCAAAAATTATTATGTCATCCAAATAGATTATGCAAATTTTCATGTTGTAATCACCCAAACATTCTTCCATTAGCCGTTGATAAGTTGCTGGTGAGTTAGTCAATCCAAAGGGCATCTTGCAGTACTCATAAAATCCTAGTCCTCCAACTGTAAATGCTGTTCTTTCCTTATGTTCTTCTTCAAGTTCCACCTGGTGATACCCACTTTTCATATCCAAGGTACTGAAAACAGTCGCTCCGTGTAGTACATCGAAAACTTCTTCAATTCGGGGGAGGGCATAGGCATCTTTCACGGATCTTTTATTTAACATTCGGTAATCAACGCACATTCTAAGCTTCCCATTCTTCTTCCTTACTAGAACCACATTAGAACACCATGGACTTTTAGACTTCCGTATCACTCCACTTGCCAATAGCTGTTCCAAATGTTGCCTTACTTCATCTATCATACTAGGAGGTATACGTCTGTTTGGCTGTTTGAATGGTATTTCATCAGTCAGGTCTATCCTATGCTTTATCTTGTCACATTCACCAATGTCTGTTTCATCTTTGGAGAATATATCTTTGTGTTTACTCAGTATATCTTCTAACTTTGACTTCTGCTCCTCTGACAAATGAGGATCTATATGGATATCTTCAAATATCTTTTCAGTTGACTCATCTTCAATCTTGTCATAAACAGACTCATCAATTGTCACTGGCTGGATTTCACACAAGACTGACTTGGGTGATATAACTATGGAATTGGTTGTTAGATTTGTTAAGTTGACAATCACTTCAGCATTCTTCGTAGTATCATAATTAATGACTGAAGGCGTGATGTCAATATAGGAAGGCAGTGACGACTCTTCACTTTCGTGCAATATGGCACTTGTTGGCTGATGATCAATCTCTCTATCTGTATAACCATGGATGTCCTTACTCTCATTTGGACCAAGCACTATCTTCGAGGCTTCAGCACATCTAACTATTGCTACTCTGTTTTTATTTCTGATGAGTTCTTTATCTCGAACTGTCATAGCTCTGAAAGCTAAATACCAGGGCGTCTGGAGGTTTCCTTTCTGTAAGTATTGTTGCCCATGAATAATCTTACAATTTTCTTTGAGCTCATTTAAGATATTTGTACCTAAAAGTACTGGGGTTTGTGAACTGTAGCTTGTTTCTGGGGTGACCAGAAATATACAGTCTACTGATGTCAGCTCGGGAATACCCTCAATAGCGGTGATACTTACCTCTATGAACCCTATATACGGTAAAGTATTCCCATCTGCACACTCTATGTGCAAAATTTTATCAAGAGGCTTTATCTCAATGTGAGACAAGTACTGATCATAAAAGGATTGGGATATTATGCTCACACAACTTCCCGTATCTAATAAAGCTTTTGTTCTGATATCATTGATTTCCAAATTGGCTTCATTCACATCGCCAAAAATTTTGGGACCCTTTTCTTCTGTAGTGCCCAAAGGGGATCCCGTCGCTTGAGCACTTATTCTTTTGGGCAATTTCTTGCTATGTGTCCTTTGGTTCCGCAGTTGAAACATGTTGGCTGCATAGTACCAGAACCAGTAGGTCGCCTAGGACGATAATCCCCTCTACCTCTACCACCATCACCTCGGCCTCTAGTCATGCCCTGTCCTCTATAGTTTCCTCTATATCTCATGTAACTTCTATCATCATATTGAGAACCTCTATTTTGGAAACTACTTGCAGCAGCTGCCCCTTTCTCCTTCTCTAGTCTTTCTATTCTTTCATTCAACTTCTGTAGCAGCTCCTTTACTTCAGCCATCTCCGATTTCTCTTTCTTCTCTGTATTAATAGCTGCACTGCACTTCGGCTTCTCTTCCTTCAATGGTAGTGCGAGGTCAGCTTCAATCTTCCTGACTTCTATCTTGAATTTATCATAATCATCTATTAAATCGCATTTACTAAATGCCAAATGTTTAATCTGAGGCTTAAGACCTTGATAAAATACTTTCTTTAATATTTTATCATCTCCTTTTTTCATTCCACCTAGCACGACAGCACGAGCAAACATTTCCTCAATCCGGGATGCATATGTTGCCACGGTTTCAGAAGTTTCTTGCTGACACGCATAAAATTTTCTGAGTATAATCTCTTCTGTTTCTATACTACCAAAAGTATTCTGGAGTTTATCCATTACCTCTTTAATACCAACTCCAATACCTAATCTGCGCAACACATCACTCGCATTACCTTTTACCGCTCTTCGGATACCCAATAATATCGGTTCTTCCGTAAAAATCTTTTCAGATGTAAGTGCCTCAACCTCAAACTTAAAGGTGGGCCAACTTACCTCCCCTTTATTGTCTTCACCAAAGAATGTCGAAATTCTCGGGTAATGATGTGTTTTTGTGGCTATTGGGGTACCTTCCTTATCAGCTGCTTCCTCTTTCTCTAATTCTTTGCCCATATGTTTAATAAAGGACAACAAGTCCTCAGTAGATTCAACTTTGGGTTTTACCGTTAAGGAGTGGAAAGCTTCTAAGAGCTTCCTATCCTCGTCTGACAGCGACATATTTAATAAATTCTATACTGTGGGGTATACTGACTATATTCTTTAAATATCCTATATCAGACTCAATCTGCTTATAAATAATTAGCAGAATTTTTTTTTTATATGTATACTTCTTCAACACAAATCTTACCTTTTCTCTATGACTGGCGTCACTATATTTCGGTCATGCACTATCTGTACTCCTATTTTATCTCACACATTAATGTAGCTTCAAGTTAGCTCATGGTATTTCTCATTGAATTGCTAATCTGACAATGTCTGATTCTCTGGATTTTTTTTTTTTTTTTAATCAATAATCTGACTGAATACTGTTAATGTGGATGCGAAATTCCAAGTTCCATATATGGAAGAAAGGAGAAAAAAAAAAATTATTTCCAGTTATTAATTATACATCAATAGTTGAGTGAAACTTTTTAGTATACTAGTTGACTGAGACTCTACACCAATAGATGAGTGAGGCTCTTTAATAGTTGATTGAGACTATTTCAATAGTTGAGTGAGACTCTTTAATAGTTGATTGAGACTCTATATTAATAGTTGAGTGAGACTTCTAATACAATATTTTAGTGAGACTCTACCTCAATAGTTGTATGAGACTCTTTACCTAACCTTGACCTAGATTCTTTATCTGCCTGTTCCAGAAACCTGTACACTTACCAATATAATCACTATCTCAAACAACAATTTTTTTTTTTTTAACCCAATGGCGATCAAATATTTCCTTTTTCTAAGCTGTATTTAAAATATAAGCAAATAAAGATAATGTATAAGTCTTGTCTTAGTCTTTCATCAACCACTTCTTACGTTTCAAACATTCTGAGCCAATGGAAAAATGATTATGGTTGTACCACAGTTTTCTTTCAAATATGTAGATCTTACCTGTTTCTCAATATTTATGTGACTGAAAGAAGATCAGTGAAGGACAAAACAATACAAATAGACATGTAAGAATGGCTGTAAAAAAAATATTGTGAATTTAATATTCAGTAACTAAGGCAGTTCCAGACATCTGCTCAGCTTCTCCAACTGTGTTGTTCGACGAACCTACAAATCAAGTTTGTTTGGCTTTTTTTTTTTTTTATAAATCTACAAATCAAGTTATGTGTGTTGTGTGTGTGTGTGTGTTTTTTTTTAAAGTCACTTAAAGCTGAAAAGACTTCTAATTCAAATAAAATGAATTTGATCTGATATTACTGTCAACAGCTAGAAATATTCTGTCAGCAGTCTGTCAGTCAGTGCAATCAGATATTCTGTTAATGTCATGTTTCAGTTCAAAAGACAGCCAAAACAAAGTAAACTACAAAATTCATTTAACTAGGAAACTGTGACAGAAAAGTGATTTAACTAACCTAACTTCTTCTCAACATACAAATGACTTAAGGTCACATACTGAATGATTCCAAGGGAAGCAACCTCTAGACAAGGGAAATCACTACTGTAATTACCAACAAATCATATACATGAATTATCTCCCCTAACTAGCACAATGCAGTCATTGTTATGGCTGTTGATTTTATGTTTTTCTGGGAAAAACTAATGGCAGTAAATTTTTTTATAAGAGTAAGAGTAGTTGACCCTTCACCTAAGAAAATCAGTTGTGAGCATGCAGTGATACCTTGTCATTTAGCCTTACAATATCTTATCATACACAAAACAGTTACCGAAGACTTTGGAAAAACTTACTAAACATTTAAGCATTTAAAGAAATGATATTTTTTTTTTTACAGTAACTGCTTTGTAACACAAACTAACTTTCCACTCACCCAACCTTGAATACCACTTCTGCTGTCTGATTACTCAGCTGACCACCAGAAAACACCAGAGTACACATGAAGCACAGTTCATCTACAATTTCAGTTCATCTAGATGAGGCACAGAAGTTTCACTATTTCCACTCTATAGGATAAGTTCAGTATATATAGTTCCTCCACAGTTGTGGTCCATAAGCAGTGATACAATATAGCACTGAATAAAAATGTCAATCATCTAGGAAATTTTCCACAGAAAATGTATATCTAGGAATTGATGTAGTCAAATAGCACATGTAAGCTCTGTGAGATGTGTGTTAAACTGCAAGGGTAAAAAGATGTGCAAATACAAGGAAAGTATAAGTGACAATTAGTAAATTCAACTCTGAAATTTACCGCCACTTTCTAACAAAAGGACAGACAATCGACTCGCAAATTCATCAATAATTCATTTCACCGATGAAATACAGCCATCTCAATCACTGCATAATCAATGCAATAACTACAAGAATACTTCAATACAACTAAACAACAATATTACCTGAGAAGATAGATAAATATCTAAAACTTTCTGACAAACCACAAAATGTCTACTTTTGAAATTGAGAAAAACAGCTGACTGACTAAAGCGCCACCTACTACTAAAAATATCACACCAAAACGAACCTAATGTGACCGAAATGGAACAACCATTACCTCAGCTACAAACTATGGTCAAAGGGAAGTAACTATGTACCTAAAAACTGGTACCACTAAAAACCGAACCTGCTACACAATAGTTTCCATAATACAAACAATATACGTCTATACTTTGGGAGACAACATCATACTTGTGTTGTGTTGTGTTTTTGTTTGTAGTATGTTTAAAATGTATTTGTATTTTATTGTGTTTGAGTGTAGTGTATTAATATTGTACTATCAGTGTAGTGTGCTATATTGAATTGTAATGAATTGTATTATGTTATATTTCTACTGCTATGTGTTGTGTATTGTGTCATGTTGAGCTTTATCTTACCTTACCTCCAGTTCTGTATGTAAGCATGTAACATATGTTTGTGTGTGTATGTGTGTATACATTTTAACACGAACCCAGCGGGCACACCCCGTTCAAATGACGTCGGTTTGACATCGATGCGATCATGTCGCATCGACGTCAATACGACGTCATTTCGGCGTCAGATGCCCGCTGGGAATATACAGAAATATTTCTGACTAAACCACGTTTATGTTACCTTTCCAATTCTGTGATAATTTGCTTTACCACTTAATATACTAATCGTATGTCTTGAATACATATGTGTTGCATGAACACTATAAAATGTGCTTTGATATAACATTTATGAATCTACATAGGTTTTTTAAATCATCAGCCTTTTTCATGTTCATAAGCTGATCAAATTTTATAATATTTGGACGAACATAATAGTATCTTTTAAGATATCGTCTTCTTTCCAATTCAAAATGTTTACATGTCAGTAAAAAGTGAAATTCGTCACCAAGTTCGTTACAAAAAGAGCATAGTCTTTGATTTATTGGTATACCTCCCCATCTACCGACCTCAATGGGTAACCTGTGATTCCTAGTTCGGAATCTTATAAATGTTTTGCAAAAGGGGGGAGATAGAACCGACACGTATTTGCCTTGTTCAAATTTAGTTTTATATAATTTATAAATATTACTTTCAGAGGTTGATTGTACTTGAGAATTCCAGTTTTGTATAAAAAATATCGATAAGTTTTTGTTTTAATGCCTTTAGTAGCCACGTAGAATTAATAAAGCTTTGGCTATACCATACTCCTGAAAAGCCGTTTAAACACAGAATAGTTTTAACATTATCTATCCATTGGCACTTAATCTGGTTTGCTTCTCGTAAGCTATAAATTGCTGTATAGACAATCGAGGATAATTTTGTGTTTTCTGCATTCAATATTAATTACCGACACACTCGTTTACAACATCCTGCCCTAAATACCAAGTGGGAAAGGAAAATAAAAATCAAAGACGACACAAAAGCTAATTAAGACAAGCCAAGAGGTCAGCTCTTTCCAAGTCGATAGTCGCGTGGCTATCCAAATAATATATAGCTAGTGCAAGTGAGCCGAGGTGGGGCCAGCACCACCGCCTACAGAAAATAAACTTTAAAATCTAATACAAATGTTACCAAACAGAAGCATGAATCAATCATACCCAGTAAAAGACACAGTTAAGTATCAAAAGGTTCCATCCCAAGATCTTACAATAAGCACAAGAATACAAACTTAAGAGCAAAACTTTAACAGAATTGTTAAATCTATTTCAAAGTCTGTAACCATGACCTACGGTCAGCATCATTCAGATATCGATGATGTCAACTAAACTGTTTCATCTTCTAAGGTACAAATGTCCAGGTCTGTGACTTTGACCTTGGGTCTGCACCAGCATCCAGATGATGCGAACTAATAGTTCAGTTTAATCGTATTGTATTGCAATAAGCATAGGCGATGGGGTTGGACCACAAGTTCTCGCAACATTGCAATTAAATATGTATCCAACCTCTAACGCTAAACATATCTGAACAAATTTCAGAAAAATATAGCAAAACCAAAAACTTAACACAAACTTTAACGCAATTGTTCTACAGATTGCTAAGTCTGTGACCTTGAGATTTGGCCAAAAGCAGCATCTATGTGATGCAAACTGATCAGTATTCATCCTGTAGTAACACTAAATGCAAACGAACCGGTTCCAGGAAGGACTTTCAGGACAACAGAGCTAAAGCAAAAACTTAACACAAAACTTTTACGCATTTATTGAACAAATTTCTAATTCTGTGATTTTGTCCTTTGGCCAGCAGCAGCAGCATACATATTAAGCAAACTGATCGCGATTCGTCCTGTAGTAACACTAAACAAATACATTGGACGAACCAGTTCGAGTTAAGATTTTCAGGAAACAGAGCAAAAGCAAAAACATAACGCAAAACTTTAACGCACTTGTTGTTCAAATTTTTAAGTCTGTGTCCTTGACTTTTGGTAGCAGCAGCATCCAGGTATTGCAAACTGATCAGTACCCATCCTGTAGTAACACTAAGCACAAGTTCAGTAAAGCTTCTCAGTAAAATAGAGCAAAAGCAAAATCTTAACTCAAAATTTCCACGCATATGTTAACGGACGGACGGACGAATGGACGGAAAGACGAAAACTCTATACCCCTCGACATACTTCGTATGCCAGGGGTATAAAAATTCAAAGCTAACAGAAGGCTGACAAACTATGGCAACAATAATAAACCACAGCAGAGGAGCCGCCTTAAAACGACCAGTAGTAAATTAGTGAGGAGTGGTGGGTTGGGGGAGGAGGGGTGGGGGTGGGGGTGGGGGGGGTTAGATTACGGCTTTCACCCATCCTTGACATGGAAACAAAAAAATAAACTGAGATATCACTACAGGTCATTAGAGTTACATTGACGTTTATGCAGAGGCATTGAAATGCTGGATATTGTGTGTAAGTTGGTATATAAAGCTTCGGTATAGCAAATAGAGACTTTGTCTTTACTTAAATACCCAGCGTATTGGAATTTTGTCAAATTGACGAAATTTCAACACGCACTTGCGTATTTGCATGCTGATAAATTGAACAAGATTCTAGCATTGAGTTTGACTGTCAAAACAGATATATTCCATTTCATCAACTGTTTTGAGTACGGAAATATCTGAAAATTAATCCATGGAAGAGGTTTACGAAACCTATGTACTATAATAAAAAAAATGCTCAACAGTCCCAGCCAAATGGCGTATTTCTTTTAGTCAATTATAATGTGGATATCAGTTATGCTTGCATAGATCATATGCAAGTTGTTCAAATTTCCATAATACGCTCGTATTACAATATGTTTGTGATATGAGCCGCGACACGAAAAAACCAACAATGTGGTTGGCGCCCAGCGCAGACTCAGATCAGCCTGGGCATCCGCCCACTCTGATCAGAGTCTTCGCTGTCCGCATGGTGGTAGTTTATACCCTTAGCTACACTTAAAGCGCTTAGCGAAGACTCAGATCAGTCTGGGCAGATTCCCAGTCTGATCTGAGTCTGGGCTCGGCGTAAAACCACATTGTTGGTTTTCTCGTGTCGCGGCTCAATTATCTCCTGTATGATGCCTACTTACTTTGTCTCCTCTCTTGAAGACAATTATAGAGACGTGTCCTATTGCCTTAAAGTTTGAAATGATTTGTTCTGTCTATGGTCGGAAGGCTCCAGTCTATGATTGCTGTTTGGGTAGAGAGTTATGTTAGATAGAACTCATCTGAGTGTTATGAGGGTCCGGCAACACAGTTTTCTATGGTGACCACTTTCTCTAATGGTATCCTATTTCTGTTTTATTTCTTTTCTTTTTCTTTTCAATTTTCGATTCTTCTTCTACATTTTTTTATTGTTCAGCTAGAGTATCTGTCGTCTCTCCGAATTTCTGTAAATCTTCAAGGACTATGGGCCTTTATAAAAAAAAATAGCAGACCGTAAGTCGGGATACAGTCACGAAAGTTTTATTCTTTGCCAGTCTACGCAAATGCAAAGTTTTGTGAAAATATACTCAGCGTCAATGAAAACGCACCAGTTTGGAACTTATAGCACATTATATTCGTTTAATGTTTGGTTTTTTGTAATTGACAATTTGGTTAATCTTTATTTTCTTGTATTGAGAAAGAATGTTTGCAAATTAAATTTCGTTCATCAGTGGGTACTATCAAGCGTGACGTCAATACTGACGTATTAGAAAACAGTCGATATCAAATGACACATTCAAAGCGTAATAAATCCATATGTCGTGCTCTGCCAGACTCCTGATTGCAAACGAATCGTTTATTAGAAGGTCTCTTCACATAAAATCCACTTTTCTTCCATTGAATTATGACGCGGTTCGGCGAATAAGGGTGACGTTATCCATGTAACTTCATGCTCTGGCTGGGTAACGGTTGACGTTTCCCCACAGAACTTCTGAAATTTTGTTTCTACTACTTATCTCAGCATTTTGGGTTGCAAAAAGTATCAAATTTACCTTTAGTTACTTTTGTCTGCCCTTGTTTGATGAACGTGACAATAAAGTGACGTTCGAATCCAAATCACTTTGTTGCATTCGGTGGTCTGGATTTCTTTTCTATGGCGTTTTGATAGGATATCTATACTCTAGCAAAATCCATCATTGAGGCATTGCCGCCATGTGAAATTATGGTAGAATTCCGTTTTTCTTGATTTCAGAGCTTATATTACGTCACACACTCACAGCGTACCTTCAGGCAGAATGACATCATGGGCGTAATAAGATGATCCGATATGATAGCTATACCCTGTTGATATAGTATGGTCATTGAATTTAAGCAAAAATTTTACATTTTAAGACTGGTGCATTTTCATTGACGCTGAGTATAAATTATCGCATCAAATCGGGTGGAGACTGGCTTCAGAGTCACATAAACACACAGAGAGAGAGAGAGAGAGAGAGAGAGAGAGAGAGAGAGAGAGAGAGAGCAACTTGCTACATATACTGAAGTTATATATTAATTATAAGATGAAGTAATGGAATGAAAACTTATTTAAACAACAACAACAACAACAAAATATTTCTTCGCCTTGTTTGTGGCTAGGCTACGCCCTCGTTTGTTGTGCAGTAAAATGTATCAAAACAACTTGTTTAAAATGAAGCATTGTATAATAACTACAGTGAAGCGTTATTAATAGGTTAATTTGTTTTACTTTTACCAAACAGATATTTACAGGATAAGTATTATAGGGATCTTTACTGCTAGCCTTTTTTATGAATGTCCACTTTTTCTTAACGCCCAAATTTCAAGAGCTAGAATCAATTTCTGATATTCAATAGTGCAAGAATGAAACAGATTCTTAAAGTTGTAATGCAAAAGCCTACCTCTTGATTCCCCGTCAGTTACTTTGATAATGTTGCATTTCCCTTACGAGGGAAACTTAATAGTTCAGTCTTTCTATCATTCAAACTTTCAAAAATTCCTAGGAATCATTTCTCGTTCACACCCATTATTATCCTACAATAACCTTTCCTCATTTCTCAGTTCGCAGCTGCTCAATCTGTCAGACTTCAACAGTAATTATCTTGGCTTTGAACACTACCGTAACCTAGCAGCATTTAGCGTCAGAGCGTGTTACCAAAATGTTTCTGAAGTCTTGTAAGAACACTCTGTACAAGCAGACAATGCCGAATTAACTTGCAGCGGCATTTTTATAAAAAATCAGAAGTTACACTGGAAATCGTGTTTGTGAGACACTATGCCCCAAACCTTATGCTGGTCAAATTTTATGATGTGTAATTCTGAAATGGGGCATAGTTCTTTAATTTTTTGGAAATTCCTCCGAAGTTTATTGGATTATCTACCTACTGATTTCAAGCTGCATGCCAAATATCAAAATCTCAGCTCAAATGGTTCTCTTGATATATTGAAAGTCTTGTTTTAGCTAAATGTCTAAGTCTGAAAGTCTAAAAACAGGAAAATAACTTTGTCAATATTAGACACAAAATAATCTAACCTTCAACAGAATGCTTGCAATATCAAATAGTAATAGTGTTTATAAAATTCAGCTCTCTTGGTCAAACAGATCAATTGTTGAAATTTCAGCCTCTTCCTACAGTTATCCTATGAAACTTTTAGAGATTTATATTATATACTAATCAAAAGAACGTTTGCACCACCTCACTTTTTACATAGAGCTTATGCGAAAACAGTCATATTCAATATGATTTTCCATATGGTTTGTTAAAAGCCAATATACCACAAGTCAGTTTGAAACATTTTCTACCCAGTCGGGGGTCAGGGGCCGTATTCATAAAGCCACTCACGAGGTTGCTATGCTGTTGCTAAGGCTAAATATCCATAAAGGAGATTCCCTACAACTATGAAATTTGCTCTGGAGGAACAGTCTTTGTTACTGACCGTTCCAAGGCGGTAGTTCTGTTGTGGTTCTCTGTTGCCTGTTTTTGGTGTCAGAGTTTCTGTGATGTTTTACCTTATGTATGTTCTTATTATTTTTGGTTTGGTTTGGGTTGCTGAGTGGCCACCTTTTGGGAACAAGCTGCTCACTCGGTTGGCCATATGTTCTCTGTATCTTGATTATTTGTAATCTTAGTTGTTTCCAACTATGGTTTGAGGGCTGGATTTGGATTTTGATTGTTTCAGTTCCTGGTCTTTGCATACTTTTTACTTTTGTAAGACTGTTCTTCCAGAGCAAATTTCATAGTTGTAGCGAATCTCCTTCAAAGAAATTTAGCCTTAGCAACAGCATAGCAACCACTTAAGACGTTCTGTCTTAATATTTGTCAGGTGTTTACAGAGACAAGGTGTGCGAGTTGAGGAAACCGTAAAGCAAAACAGAGGCTTGCCTTTCTTCTATACCTCTTGGAAATAAGTTAATTTAGCATTATGTCTACGGGGAATAAACTTCTTGTGAATAGTAAATTATGAAAACAAAACAGATAAAAATTCAAAATACTGCAGTGGTTCTTAATCCCAGAAGCTTCATAAGTATAGATTATTAGGGAAAGTAGCTCCATAATAAATGAATGCAGCGCTACCTTTACCAAAGTGTTGCACATATCAGGGACTTATAATATACCAAACATCAATTTCCTAGGTCAAGTTGTTCAGAGATAAGAAAATTGCTCAATTTAAACAAGGGTCATAACTGTCATTTTTATGGAATCTGCCCAAATATGTATCAATTCAATATTGCATATTTCATCCCAACCTGTATATTAGAAATTACCACCAGTTTTATTATTGACAAGAGGTAACTCTAAAGTTGGACTGAAAAAAAAATGCAGGTTGGCTCAAATGTCATTACCTATTCATATATGAAATTAAAAATCCTATGCCCAGGGTATTTTAGCCAAGTAGCTGCATGAGTATTGAATATCAGGGGAAATAACTCCGTTAATTGTGAATCCAAAGTAACCTAACCTTAATTGAAATATTTAAGTCATCAAGAACTACTTCTATATAATAAATATTAGCTTCCTTTATGGAGCGGTTCAGAAGTTTAAGATGCCAAATTCAAACGAGGGCCATAGCTCCATCAGAGTTTTACAGAAAATCAGATAATTTACTCGGCATACCAGGTCAATAAACCAAATATCAAGGTCATAGCTTAAAAACTTGCTCACAAGATATTGATCTCATTTTTTTAAAAGGGGCATAGCTCTAAAATGGGGCATAACTGAAAACAAATTGTATCAGCCTTTTTTCCATGCGGAATTCATACATGAAATTTCAAGACCCCAGCTGGCAGGTTTTCAAAGTAACAAAATGCATAAAACATGCGACACGCGCACGCACGCACGGATGAACGCACAAGGCAAAAGCAATATGCTGATGAATGAAGGGCAGGTGGTTCTTACTACTAGCGAGTACCTGAATGAATCCATGTCTGTGTCTGTTAATACTTTGGATGTGTCAATGTTTCTATAGTTTAACCCATTGCATTCTGGGTATTTTTTTGTCGTCTGGTGAAATTGTCGTCTGCATCAAAAATCAAGATTGGTCTAACTACCTTTTGTAGAAATGATGTCTAGGCAGCAAACAGTTTGGATCTCAGATCAGGCCCCACGTTTGTGGGGCCTGATCTGGATCCAAACTGTTTGCCCAAATACCCCTAAAGGGGTGTCCCGCATGGAATGGGTTATGAGTTTGGACCTATAATTTTGGAACTTTCACCGCACAACGGTCTATTAAGTGAGATTGGTAAATTATTCATCAGCCTGTTGGACACAAGACCGCTATACTTGAAAATATATGTATTGTGTTTCTGGTGGCAAGCTTGTCAATCTAGTCACCGTTCTTGAAGTACCTTTCTGTAAGTTACCTCGGTATTATCTTCTTGTACAGTGTGTGGAACATGCGGCGCTGTAGGTAAGCCTCATCACGTGAGAACGGCAAACATCCAAGAACCAGATCGGCCTGCGCATTCGCTAAGGAAGAGTAGTCACCAAGGTTCCACGAATATAGTTCATAAGGAGAGATGTCTTGAAGTGACTGTGCGGTAAAAGTCTTCGCTAAGCGAACACACCGTAAGGTACAACAGCTATACATACTACTAAATGGACGTGTCACGCACAAAGGGAGCTTCACGTATTTGTAAACAGTCACAACTCCAGCCAGTCTTTGGATCCGTACAGGCTAGCTACAGCCTTCTTTTATGCCTCTTAATTCTATGTACGGTATGTGCGAATAACAAAGAATCTGGTCAGACTGCGCGGATGCGCAGGCTGATCTGAGCTTTTGCTGCTCGTCTATGGGTTAAGCCCCTTTTTGTGGGTCGCAACTCAAACATTCTTGCATTCCTGCTTTGCTTGTATGTTTTCTTCATTAATACAGAATCATAAAAGTTAGCACTGAGCTAGCCTAGTCATGCGGCTTTAACGCGTTTAAAATTCAAACGTTTTGTTTTTAAATCCCTATTTCTAATGGGTGGACCAGCTTCTTAACCCGTTTAATATGCAGGAGCAGTTTCATCAAAATTTAACAGATTGGCTACAGAATAGATACAAAAAAATCTTTTAAACGTTGAAAAAAAAAACAACTATGAAAATCAGACTTGTGGCTAGTCTTGCATTCTGGAAAATAATTTCTGCTACGCCAGCAATGATAACTATGCTTGTGTAAGGAAAGGGAATTCATGTACTCAGCTATTGCGTTCAAATCAAGGGACTGAAATCCAGCGTCAGCAACCTAACTGCATAAGCCATGATGAAATCGGCTTATATTTAAAAAAAGTTTCAGTTGTTTTTTCTTCAAAAAAATGCCTGAAAGAAGCAATTTGTTTTTATGTCCTTAACAGTTGGAATCAAATCAGTATTCATACATCTTATAATGACCATTGATTTTTATTTTTCTTCAAAAAAAAAAAAAAAGATCAGGAATTATTATTATCAAATTCCTTATTCCGCTCTCAGGACCAAAAGGTAAAGAAGCTGACAAAAAGTCACAAGCACGGTGAACCGAATGAGCAGCACGTTCCCAAACAGGTGATCATTCAGCTACCTTAATTAAAAACAGCAGCAACACCTATGTTTACCTTTTTTTTCAAATAACGAAACAAAACAAAACAGAAAGCAGAATGGGCAGCTACTCGGGTGACCAGACTGCTAATGATCATAGACAAGCGGACATAATAACATGTAACACTGAGGAACCACAACAGATGTACCGCCTTGGATCGGTCAGCTAAAGTTTGATTTTGGGGCTTTTTAGACCCGTAAATTTCACACTTCGCATATGTCACACTGTGAAGAATTCGTACCAATTGCTCACAGCACGTGGCAAATTGGTACCAATACGTCACAAATTTAATTCGTACCAATATGTCACACGTATGTGACAAATACGTACGCAGTCAAATTTCATATAGCATGCATGCGAATTCTTCACATTGCTAACCCCCCCCCCCCCCCCCCCCCACACACACACACACACTATTTTTGCATTTTTCGTTCATACCAATTATTCACATGTATGGCATAAGTTTATAAACGTGGAAAGAAAATTTAACACGAAACAGATAATATGCATATGTTTCACGGTCGGAATTTCTGGGACAGGAGTTACAATGCTCAAGGGCAAATCATTAATATGAGCCACGTCGCGAGAAAACCTTTCTTTGGGGTTCCCGACCAGATCCGCCAGACTGTGCAGCTAGAGAAACAAGCTGTAGTATTTTAATTTCGGATTGAGAAACTTGGAAGATTCTTCAATCTATGCAGTGAAAAACAATGGCGCTGATCAGCCTGAGTGATCATGCTAATAAGTAGTCAGGGAGTGCGAAGCCCGTCAATATAACAATGCTTTTTCCGTATTTGATATACCTTTGGTTGTATATAATGAAATACGTCCCGGGAGACATATTGATTTTGCCCAGGTCGTCTGTCTGTCTGTCTGTCTGTCTGTTACAAAATCGTGTACAATTGCTGTACAGATTATTTGGCAATAAACAATATGTTTAAACAAAATCGTGTCCGCTCTGTAACTTAAAAACTATTAAGGAAAATTCATGACATTTCATAAAGATATTAACCAACTTGAGACGACGTGCAGAACGCAAGAACTGTAAATCTGGATTGCGTATTTTTGGAGTTATGGCCCTTTGAAATGGAAAATAGATTTTGCGATATGGTTCTGTCCGCGCTGTAATTTAAAAACCTGTTCTAGGTAACTTCATGAAACTTCATACAAATAGTAACCGTCATTAGACGACATGCAGAACGCAAGAATTATAGCTTTTGAATTTGTACCTTTTGAGTTATGTCCCTTTGAACTTCGTATGAAGCTGTTTGCAGAAGACGTCTGGTTTCCGACGGTATATCGCAGAATATACTGTTTCAATATTTGACGTTATCTAATCAGACTCGTCGGACTGTGCATACTATTGCACATGTTTAGTAGTATATTGATGCACATATGCATGCAAACGGTTTGAATTTGAATTAATTACAAAATTATGGATGCATTCGCATAACTTATTAGCTGTACCTCATACACACCTGCCAAGAATTGTTACGACTTCTACACGTGTGTGATGAATTTATACACATTTGTCCAATCTGTACGACTTCTACACGTGTGTGATGAATTTATACACATTTGTCCAATCTGTGATGCCGGGCCGGGTAGCGCAATCGGTAGGGCACCTGACTCGTAAGTCAGAGGTCCTGGGTTCGAATCCCGGTCTGGCCACATACTTTCGTTTCTCCTTCCGCTGATTCAAGAAGGGCAGTTGTCAGTTACAGGCGAAAGTATGTGCACTTAGTACTGGTTAACCGCTTAGGAGGTCTAAGCCTGCCCAGGAATAGTGTGGTTAGGTTAACTGACCGTCCCGACATGACCTTAGTTGTTAACCGTGGACGTTAAGCATCAAATCAACCAACCAACCAAATCCAATCTGTGAAAATTCGTACTAATTCATCACAACCGTGCAGTTCTGTCAATGACATATGTGAAGATTTCGTACCAATTCTTCACATCTGTGATAATTTAGTACCGGTTCTTCACATCTGTGAGGATTTGATACCAATTCTTCACATCTTTGAAGATTTGGTACTGATTCTTCTCATGTGCGAGGATTTGGGACCGATTCTTCACATGTGAGGATTTGGTACCGATTCTTCATATATGTGAAGAATTCGTACCAATTCTTCACATCTGAGAAAAATTCGTACCAGTTTATCGCAAATGTGTTATATAGAAATCTTTACACGTGCGAAAAAACGTACGCATAAAAACTTTGCACGATTTCTTCACAGGTGTGACGAATACATGCCAATTCTTCACACGTCAAAATTTATAAAGATGTGAAAAATGAGCACAAACTTTACCCCCTCAAAATTTTCGAAATTGACCGTACGTATAGGTCACATTTGCCAAATGTCTCGTATTGGTACCAACATCTGACACTTAAGTCTTCAAGGCACTCTAAGAAGTGAAATCGGTTACCTGTTACCTGGAGCGAGTTTAAGTGTGAATGCAGTTATTTCCCTTAGACCCGCGAAGCGATAGGTATTAATCGATATTAGGAATGTCATATCGATGTCCATATCCCTGGATCTGTACAGGTGTTGAACTTCTCTGAAGCCGTTTTTTTGTCATCACTGTGTTTGGTATTTTATCAGCATAATAACAATACGAAGGAGCTGATGGAAACATTTTTATTTTTTAACAATATGGGTTTTCTTGTTCTCATATCAAATCAGTTGACTTTTCTCACTTGCTCACTTTTGTTGTAATAAGTCTCTTTTTTCACATATTTAGGTCAATTTCGTAAGGATTGGCGAGAAAAATAGATCTGATTATTGGTCGTTTTAGTTTCTGACAACAAAAACATAAAACAATAATACTTATAATAAATTATGATATTTCGATCCCTCTTTGGCGTTCTCAGCTTAATGGAAAGATTAAGCCTGATACAGACACCCATCCTCCCACTTTTTTTTTTTTCTTTGTTTTCTTTTTCTTATCATTTTTCTTTCTTTTGCCCCGCCCACTGGGGCTCGCGAAATATATATTGGCTGCCTGATGCTTCAGCGGCAACGGCTGCTAGACCCGAGTGTCATTTAGGGCAGGCCGAGTTATTCTAGCAGTCCTACAAATTCAGAGGCATTATCTCGACATGACTAAAATATTATTTTCTGGGACGTTAAACCACCACTCAACAGCAACGACAACTTTTTTTCTTTTGACTTTCTGTTTTAACAAAACTTTTCAAAAGTTTTATGCAAATGCCGTCTTTCTGCTTTCTGCTAAGCTGCTAAACATTAACGATTAGTATTTAAAAGTTGCCTTTTTCTGCGAACAAAACAAAACAAAAATAAAAGAGTCTCGACACGACAAAACAAACAAAATGGCATGTGCGCCCTGCGAACACTCAGATCAGCGTGGGAATCTGCCCAGTCTGATCAGATTCTTCTCTGTCCGCGAAGAGGTAGCTTAGCCCATTGGTTATTCTGCCCAGGCTGATCTAAGACTTCGCAGGGCGCTATGGGACTGTGTTCGTTTTGTTGCGACGCTGCTTAAATTACTATTTTTATACATTTTTTAATCATCAGAAGACGATCTTTAATATATATCGGAAATCAATTTCTGACTTTCATTGCCGTTAGCGAGTGTTAATTTTGAAATTGCATTGTTTTGACAAGATATGTGACCGAATTTCACACCTTCAGACAGATGGCGTGTCACATGGATGTGACAAATACGAAGTGTGAAATTTACGGCCCAACGGGGCCCAAGGCGGTTCTTTTGTGGCGGTGTTGCATTTTTTTATGTTCGGTGCTGGTTAATTTATCGTGTTCTCATGTTAACCCTTCTATACTAAAAATAGAAAATAGGTAAAATAGTTGTTAAATGTTTTTCGTATAATTTGCTTAGTCTGTTGTAACCCTTCTGTTGGTCTAAATTATTTAGTTCAATAAAGATAGCTGAGTTGCCACCTATTTGGGAAAGAGCTGCTGACTCGGCTTATCACTTGTAATTTATTGTTTGTTGGGATGTCTTTGTCAATCTTTCTCTCTGATGTTGGGGATAGGGTTTGGGATCTGATTCAGCCAGTTCCTGAAGTGTAGTTACTCTTTAAATTTAAATAGTTTTACTGGATCCAAACCTCGCCCACTGCTTCTGCGGTAGTTCGAAACATTTATTAGTAGTTTGGTCCGCATGATGGTTTCCTTCAGATTTCTAGTGGGGTTGTTTGGCAGGACAGGGATCTCCACCTGTCAGACGGCCCGTTGTATCTGTTGAGTTCTCGTCTTTGCTTCTTCATGGTGTTGAAATTTGATTTATGTGTTTACCGTGATGATTCATTGACGAGTTAGAGGGTTATCATGCGAACCGAACAACCAACTAAATGTTTTGTACCACTTCAGAAACTGAGGGTGAGGTTGGGCCTGTAAAATCGATTATAGCCCCCCAGTAATTCATTACTGACCGTTCCAAGGCGGTAGTTCTGTTGTGGTTCTTTGTTGCCTGTTTTTGGTGTCAGAGTTTCTGTGATGTTTTACCTTATGTATGTTATTATTATTTTTTGGTTCGGTTTGGGTTGCTGAGTGGCCACCTTTTGGGAACAAGCTGCTCACTCGGTTGGCCATATGTTCTCTGTATCTTGATTATTTGTAATCTTAGTTGTTTCCAACTATGGTTTGAGGGCTGGATTTGGATTTTGATTGTTTCAGTTCCTGGTCTTTGCATACTTTTTACTTTTCCTAATCCATCAATGAACCATCACATGAAACAAACATATCTAGTATAAGACGTATGATGAATCAGAGATGAGGACTCGACAGAACCAAAGTATTGCGACACCTGCGGATCTCTGGGGTGTCAATTAACAACACTGAAAAACGGAGCAAAAGAAAATCATCAGTTGAACCCTGAAGAACCAGGCAACAGACAGGACAAGTTTCGGCTCCAAATGGCTTTATGTAGGGCCCATAGACCAACAGGCGTGCAATTAAAGTGGGAAACAAAGTTCGTAGCTATGATTGGGTTAACCACAAAACATGCAGACTGCAGCATAACATTTTCGTCTGTGTATCGTACGTTAATTTTTCTGAACTGGTCAGAAAAATCAGACCTATTTACTTTTTTTTAATTTATAGACTAAGTCACCATGAAAGTCAGGTCTCCATAGGCCCTTTTGCAAAAGACTTTTTCATCCGACCTCGAATTTAGAAATCAATTGATAGTGTCCGCGATAGAATTTTGAAAAAGCTTTTCTAAGTTTATGATACCGCTAGCCCTATTGGAGAAGCTTAGCATTTGAAATTTTAGTACGAAAAATTGAAGTCAGTCACATGACTAGACACACTAGCAAGCCGAATAAGCTGAGAAACATAAAACTCGTAGGAGGTAGAACAGTGAACGTCGCCATTCAAAAATGGATGTTGTTGTTGTTGTTTTGCTGCGTAACGTCCACGGTAAACAGCTATGGTCATGTCGGGACGGTCAGTTAACTTAAGGACAGGCTAAGACCTCCTAAGCGGTTAACCAGTACTAAGTGCACATATTTTCGCCAGTAACTGACGACTGCCCTTCGTTGAATCAGCGGAAGGAGAAACGTAAACGAAAACGGACCGGGTATCGAACCCAGTACCTCTGGTTCTTGAGTCAGACGCGCTTCCGACTGCGCTACGCGGCCCGGCTACAAAATCGAAGTCATCGCGTATATCATAAATTTTGGATGAAACAAATTCGTTTGAAATTGATAAATATAAATCTAAAAATGGGGCTTCGGTATCGGCTGCATTACCTTTAACTGCAGCTCAGGTTGATTTTGATTTTGGCCTTGTCTTTAATATATCTAGATGTAGAGTTAAATGCTTCAATAATAATCAGCTTGTTTATCATTAGAAAGAGAAGCAATAACATCTCTTTAAAGGCAAACTAAAAACAAATCCTCTACAAGAGGAACACAATTAGTACCCATCGGAAGCATCATAAAATGACCCTGTGGAAATATTAGGATGTTGGGCGAGAGTACTTTTACTCATGTTGCGGTACGTTAAGGCATGTCCAGATTTACGTGTCACAAATAACATTCTTTATATTTGCTCTATACTATATCATATTTTACTGACGGGTATTCCATTCACGTTCCATAAATTTCTATGCCACTATTAAATAAGATATTATACTAATAAACAACTTATAATTATATTATTTAGCCTTTTAGAAAAAGTAACATACTCATTATACAAAACCACGGTTGAACTGTGCTCGAGAAAAGATGCCCTATATCAGATGCAACCAGAGAAGAAAATTAGGCCTACAAAATACGCAGCCTAATTAGACTTTAGTGTTTGCAGCAAAAATCTTATATCTTTATAGCGATAAGCAAATTATGTTTTGAGCCTGATCGGCAGTACAGGGTGATTCAACCGTTTGCTGTTTGCACATGTATGCAATGAAGTTGTTTTTTCTCACGACAAAAACAAATTCATCCTTTCAATACCTAAATATCATATTCAGTTTCAAACCAAGCATTATAAATATTAGTAAACTGAAAAAAAGTGATTGACATTTAGAAACAAGTCTATTAAAAGAAGATTTTATTTCCCATTGAAAAAATAATTATGGTTGAACGATCAATATGAATTTATATATACATTGCTACTTCAAAGCGTTAGAAATTATAAACTTGATGCTCTTAGCAAATAAAAAATATGTCTAGATGTTAAAGGTTATCTAATATGTATTTAGTGTAAACTAATGACAATTTATGTAAAACAGACATTTTCTGAAGTTCGCGACGGAATGTTAAGGAAAACGTTTTAAGAAAACTTTTAGAATGTTTGAGACGTGAATTCCGGGTAAATTATGTTCAAGTGTACATGTAGATTATGACAGTAATGGATTATGAACTAATAATGTAGATTGTGAATTTATCAACTAATCAAGTACAGGCTAAAAAGTGTATTGTTTTATCGATGAGCTAATTAACTGTAGGTTGATGGTGTATTATTTATAAACTATTAAGTGTATGCTTAAAAGTGGACAATGACTTTATCAACCAATCAAGTACTGGTTTAAAAGTACATTGTGATATTGATTAGCTAATTAAGTTTAGATTGTGTATCATTTATAGACTAATTAAGTGTAGGTTGAATATTTTATTATGATATTGAAAACCAAAGTGCAATCTGAAAAGAATATGTTATTTTTTAATATTTAAGTGTCGATAGAAAGGTGTATTAAAATTCAATAAAAATTGTCGATTGAAATGTAATTTTATCAATGAATTAATCAAGTGCAGTTTTAACTGCATACGATGCAAATAGCTGACTACTTAATTTTGCGATGACAATGTAATATTCCGTCAATTTGGCTGGAATCAAACGGCGGATTTAGGTCGCAGCACGAGAAAATGAGCTTCACAGCCATGCTCAAGTCAGCTTTTGTAAATGTGCAGTCTTATCAGAAGCTTCCCTATAGCATCAGCAATTTATAAAGCGAGATGTGCCTTTTAGATAGCCTTTTCGCCTCGAACAGCTTTAACATGTACTGAACCGAAGTATTCAGACACCAGTCCCAACGGGCAAGCAAAGTTGATTCAACGTCATATCGTCGAATCAACGTAGATGCGATTTTGATTCAACCGTGTGCGCCTGGTTGGATTCTTCCTCATAAACTGGGCATGGTAGGGTTTGGCGAAGATGTCGTGAAAAGCTGGGCATTAGGGTCTTACTTACAACCAAAACTCATAACGATGTTCCCCAGGAGCTCAATGGAACGAATTCATAACTGGCATCTCCTGGCACCGAGTCTGTCCGTGTCCACTCCGTTGCTTTGGGGCGTCCTACTTATACTGGCTTAAAGTAGGACAAGGGCCAACTGTGGTTGCGGGTGCGGGTGGAGGCTGTTGGGTTATTTTTTCTCTCGTGTTATTCTATCGGTGACTGTACTAAGTGCGACATGAAATCAGGCCTTAGTGTCTCAAACCCCCAAAACGACCAACCAATCCTTATTAACTTCTACATCAGAGAGTTCTTACTTTCGAATTGCACAAGCTAATTTGTCCAACAGGAAGCATTTCCTTTATGGTTTTCGTGAACCGTTATCACATTATATATATACTTATTTCCATTTTGGTTTTCATGGCAGGATTTAGAATCTGATTGTATCATTTTGTTTCTGTTGTTTCGGATCATTTTACTTTACTTATCATGCTTATTATGTCTTTGTGCAACAGTGAGGAGCCTAGTCTGGATTGCGTACTGCATGTTACTATTGAGCAGATTAACGATATTAACTCTTCTTCAATGAAAATAAGTAATTTATAAAAACGGGGTATATATTTGTTTCATTTTAAGGAAGCAGGTTGTTTCAAGAACGTGTAGGTTGTAAGCATTGCAGAGCTGAAATGAATTTAGACGCACAAATATTATACATGTATATACAAAATGATAAACAAGCATGTCCATTCATAAGTTACTTTGAAATCTGATGATACTAGCTTCGAAAGGTTGGACATAATAGTGCGTGAATAAATTCAGATATGAGTCGTCTTAGCAGACAAATAAAGAAATTAGCAGTTTTAGAAAACAAGCTTGAAGAGAAAACCATACGGTTGGCCAAACAAGATCTAGACGACGAGGATGTCAATAAGAAGGTGAGTTGTTCCTGGGAGACTAGTATTAGTCCTTTAAATAACTTGCAAGCTTCATCCGTTTAGAATAAAAACAACAACAGAATATTCATTTTATTCTAACAACCAACTTTTTCAGTAGCTTGAAAATAAATGAGCCGCGTCACGACAAAACCAACAAAGTGGTATGTGCGCCGAGCAAAGATTCGGCCTGGGCATACGCCCAGTCTGATCAGAGTCTTCGCTGTCGGCATAGGGTTAGCTTAGACCCTTAGTTACACTTTAAGCCAGGCTGAACTGGGTCTTCGCTGGGCGCACGTGCCGCTTAGATGGTTTTGTCATGTGACTTCTCAAATGTGAGCATGTGTTAATAAACGAAGTTTGCGACAGCGGGACGAATTTTTGTCTCGCCCTTGTTAAACGAATTTTGCAATGGCAGAATAAGATTCTTGCTTGTCAGTGTCTCGCCGGTGTTAAAAAACCGTCACTGCCCTAATGCATTATGTAATAAACATTACAATCCATACAAAATGCATTCCACACTTAAGATAAAGTTTCACATACATTTGTATTTTTAATTTTAAATAAATATAAGAAATCAGGAAGCAAATAGGATAGCTATACAGGTGACCCCAAGTTTGAAACACGACTACGGGATCCGGATTGGTAAATGGACTGAGACAAGAGACCAAAATGATCCTGAATTACTCACCTAGTTCAATTTGGCTAAAATATCATTAAAACCTATACTACGCTTTGCCATAAAGCTATGCTATCTACCTTCTTCACTACAACTCTCTTCTAACTAATAAATGAGCCGCGACAGGACAAAACCAACAAAGTGGCATAGCGCACAGCAAATATTCAGATCAGCCTTGGCGACTGTTCAGTCTTTTAAGAGTACTCGTTATGGGCTTAGGGTGTAAGCTAGCTCCATCCAGACAGCGAAGACTCTGATCAGACTGGGCGGATGCACAGGATGATCTGAATCTTAGCTTGGTGCACATGCAACTCTGCTGGGTTTGTCGTGTCGCGGCTTAAATACTGACAGTCGCATGCTAGGGTCGTCTATATATTACACCTCTTTTAGATGGGCGTTATTTACTTCTGCAGTACTCTAGTAAAACAACGGCCATCTTCTAATATGGGTATATAACATGCACTAATTTTGAATGCTATTTAAAATTATTTCTTTGGTACCTTCGGAAAATTAGTAGTAACAGTGATCGGGTACATGTAAATGTTGGTGGAAAACCATGCAAGAATTCCTGGGAATGCGGTGTCTCGCCTGTCTGCGCATTGTCAAGGAACAGAGTTGAACTAGAAAATAGTTTTCTTGTTGATGCAGTGTCAAGGAACAGAGCTGAACTAGAAAATAGTTTTCTGAATTGATGCTTTGTCAAGGAACAGAGCTGAACCAGAAAATAGTTTTATGGTTGATGCTTTGTCAAGGAACAGCTGAACCAGAAAATAGCTTTATGATTGATGCTTTGTCAAGGAACAGAGCTGAACCAGAAAATAGTTTTATGATTGATGCATTGTCAAGGAGCAGAGCTGAACCAGAAAAAGTTTTATGATTGATGCTTTGTCAAGGAACAGAGCTGAACCAGAAAATAGTTTTCTGGTTGATGCATTGTCAAGGAACAGAGCTGAACCAAAAAACAGTTGTCTGGTTGATGCATTGTCAAGGAACAGAGCTGAACCAGAAAATAGTTTTATGATTGATGCATTGTCAAGGAACAGAGCTGAACCAAAAAATAGTTTTCTGGTTGATACATTGTCAAGGAACAGAGCTGAACCAGAAAATAGTTTTTTGATTGATGCATTGTCAAGGAACAGAGCTGAACTAGAAAATAGTTTTCTGTTTTGGCTCTGTTCTTTGACAATGCGCGTTTGACTGGGCACAAGGTTTACACCAACGGCGACGCCGACGTCTGAAACGTCATTAATATATGCATCGTCATATATTACAATGATCGGTCGTATACAGGGTCGTATAAATTGTAAATTATAAGGATGTTTGTCAGTTTCGATTTGATATCACAACTTTGACTGCTTCTAAATCTAATGGCCAGTTAGTTATGACCTCATTTCCCTTAGTGCTAACAGATGTGATATCAAGGCCTTCCGGTATAGCAAAGACGATTTTACAGGACACAGTGAAGAGGAAAAGCAGAAAAAGCAGACAGAAAAAGAGACACGAATATAATACGAAAGAATGGATAGTGATGGACTTAGCCGGTACAACTGGGACAGCTGAAAACATGACTAGGTGGAGAGAGAAAGTTTCATTTTCATCTGGGCTACCCCAACGACCTTCCAAGTTGTGGAATATACAACAAAAGACTTAAGCTGGAGCAGCATTCTTCATCATTTAACAGTTGTTAAACGTTTTCGTTTCCGCCCACCTAGTTCCCTTACTTTGTTTTGGTTTCTCTTCGCTAAGTCACATACAGTTAGTCTGTCTGGAGTAACCAACGGGTTGCCTTATTATCTTGAAAGATTCTGATTGCTTTTCCAATTTCTGTTTCGATCTTTTTTTCTGAAAAGTTTCTTTATTGGCTATTTGACATAACTAATACAGATTCCGTACTACTCACAAGTTTTACCTTTTACCTTCAAGACAAACATTCTAACCATCCGAGGACTATAGATAATATTTTGACCACCACTTTGCTTCGTAATATATCAAATAATGATAGTAATAATGAATCATTATCTATATCCTCAAAAGGTTTTGCCTCTTAAGAAACTGATATGTCTAAGCTGTCATTAACATGCTTTTGATTGAGGCGGCACGTAGTCATGAAAACAATCCTGATATTGAGGAAAATGGTATTGCACTTTTGATATCGATGAGTTCTAGACTATTGTCTGACCTTTCTTCTGAATCGCAGTTATTCCTATAGAATCACCACCACATACATCACCACGCAATGAGCACATTCGACTGGGCGTTTCGTGCTTTACGATTTCTAGTCTGAATCACTTTTTCGGACTTTTTTCTTCAGAAGCACGAAACGTCCAGTAGAATAAGTCCATTGTAAGTCATTCCTTTGAGTAAGATCTATTTTTTGGGCATAGCCCATAGCCTCTTGATGGCTTAGTAGTATCTGAATTTGAAGGGTTAGATCATTTTAGCCGCGACACGACAAATCCAACAAAGTGGCATCCGCCAAGTATACCATTTAAATGGACAGCGGTGACTGATGAGTCTGGGCGGATGCCCAGGCTGATCCGGGTCTTCGCTGGACGCACGTGCCACTTTGTTGGTTTTGTCATGTCGCTGCTCCTTGTTGCTCCTCTCTGTTTTAGGTTCGACGTCTGTCAGAGCTGTTCTCTAGCGTAGGAAGTGTGTCAAAATGGAGAGCGAGGGTCAAGGCAAAGGTACGTAAATTTTATTCACAGTGCACTTGAAACCCAAAATACAGTTAAAACAACAATAAGGGTCGTATCACAGCTGGGAAATAACCAAATTTACAGAGTAACTACACTTCGGGAACTGATTGAATCATCGCATTTTCCATAAAATGCATTTTCCAACATATTTTCCTTAATTTCAATGTCACGATACACATTTTGGATGTTTGCTATTTACAGCTGAGTAGCTAAAAACTGGCAGTCCATAATTGTATGTAAGCTGGCCGTGTATATTTAATGCAAAACTGATAATCCAAGACAGCATGCAGTAATTGTCTGTATAAGAATCAGACAGTCCTGAATTAGAGGTTAGAGAGATGTTGGGCCCAGGACCAGTTATAGCCTGTGTTTATCCGTTGAGATTTTAACAGTGGAATCTGAGATTTATCCTGAGCGTAACTTTACATATGTATATATATTGATTGGCAGATTTGGCCGACGACTGAGAACGTAAATCAGGTATATTTTCACTGTTGCTGCCGTGGAATTAGTCCCTTAAACGAAAGCTTCCATGCTGTTTTATTATCATTATTATTATTATGATTAGTATTATTCATTCATTTCTATTTTATTTATTTTCTTATTTTATTTATTTATTTGATAACTTTGCATGCGTTAAGGAAAAATAAGTCGTTATGACTATTTAGTAGCAAACTAGACTTAGTTGGATATTTGTTGATCTGTTGATAAAGTTTGACCAGCATTTTTGCATTATCTTTATGCTTGCTTTTGCATTAACTTTGAGTAGGACTGATAAACGCTTTGATGCCTCCTCGCCGAAAAATTTTAAGGTTGTCCTTGAAACAGTATATCTGTCATATTGAGACGATGGTAGGATTATGCCCATGTTCCTTCTTTTGAATGTGTACGCTGCTCTTGAAGGAACTCTTTAAGATTTTAATTTGACTTCACTGCAGCTGGTGTTGTGCCGTGTGGCAGCCGTAAAACGTCTCCCCGTACATCATCCATAGTGCAGATTATATTTTTAGCTCACCTGAGCCGAAGGCTCAGGGTGAGCTTATAGGATGGGAGTCGATCCGTCGTCCGTCCGTGCGTGGGTGCGTGGGTGGGTGGGTGCGTGGGTGGGTGCGTCAACCCTTTCAAACATAAATATCTCAGAGACCAGTGGGCCGATCGCAATCAAATTTTATCTGAAGCATCATTTGGGTTGGGGAAAGGCTGCCTAAGGTTTTGGTGCAGATCAGCTCAGAACTCTGGTTTCCATGGCAACAGATAGCCCCCATAAGGTTATAATTGGGGAAAATGGCGTCATCACGTTTTCTCGACTGTTTTTGATTAGATCCTTATCATACTTGCAGGTAATTATGACATACACAAGAGCTTGGATGAGTTCGAAATTTGGCCGGATTCGAGCACAGACTACGGAGTTAGCTGCCCTTGAGCGTTTGAAAAAATCCCATAGTGTTATAATGGAGAAAAACAACGTCATCACATATTTTTAGAAAAACTTTGTCATCGCTCTGTTGCCTAAATTTCTAAACGGATTTTAAAATAACTTCACACAAATGTAGGGCATGACAATATCTCGAGCAACTTCGACTTTCAGAATGCGGCGCCCAAGGTCAAGGTCACTGTGCCTATTTTTAGAAAAACTTTGTCAGCGCTCTAGCACCTACATTTCTCAGCAGATTTTAAAATAACTTCACACAAATAAAGGGCATGACAATATCTCGAACAAGTTCGACTTTCAGGATGCTGCGCCCAAGGTCAAGGTCACTGTGGCTATTTTTAGAAAAAACTTTGTCAGCGCTCTTGCACCTACATTTTTCAGCAGATTTTTAAATAACTTCACACAAATGTAGGACATGACAATATCTCGAACAACTTTGACTTTCAAGGTGCTGCACCCAAGGTCAAGGTTACTGTGGCTATTTTTAGAAAAACTTGGTCATTGCTCTAGCGCCTACATTTCTCAACGGATTTTAAACCAACTTCACACAAATGTAGGGCATGACAATATCTCATATAAGTTTGACTTTCAGGGTGCTGCGCCCAAGGTCAAGGTCACTGTGGCTATTTTTAGAAAAACTTTGTCAGCGCTCTAGCACCTACATTTCTCAATGGATTTTCAAGATAAATTCACACAAATGTAGGTCATGGCAATATCTCAAGCAAGTTTGACTTTCAGGGTGCTGTGCCCAAGGTCAAGGTCACTGTGGCTATTTTTAGAAAAACTTTGTCATCGCCCTAGCACCTTTATTTCTCCATGGATTTTGAAATAACTTGACACAAATTTAGGGTATGACAACATCTCAAGCAAGTTCGACTTTCAGGATGCTGTGCCCAAGGTCAAGGGTACAGTGGCTATTTTTAGAAAAACTTTTTCATCACTCTAGCACCTACATTTCTCAACAGATTTTAAGATAACTTCACACAAATGTAGGGCATGACAACATCTCGAGCAAGTTTGACTTTCAGGGTGCTGCAATAAAGGTTTTTGATTAGATCCTTATCATACTTGCAGGTAATGATTACATACATAAGAGCTTGGATGAGTTCGAAATTTGGCCGGATTCGAGCACAGACTACGGAGTTAGCTGCCCTTGAGCGTTTGGAAAAAATCCCATAGTCTTATAATGGAGAAAACAACGTCATCACATTTTCATTTTTCATCGGATCCTCTTCATACTTGCAGGTAATGAGGATATGCATAAAAGCTTGGATTAGTTAGCATTTCGGCTAGATCCCACCATTGACTATGGAGTACCTGCCTTGAGCATCCAAAAAATCAATGTCGCCACTTTTTCTTGGTTTCTACTGATCCGATCCTTTTCAAACTTGCAGGTAATGAGGAAATGCATAATATCTTAAACAAGTTCAAATTTTGGCCAGATCAGGCCAACCACTACGAAGTTAGCTGCTTTTGACAGCTCTGTCTATTGTGCTGTTGATCAGATACTTTTTAAACTTGCATATATTAAATGAGGGCATACTTAATGTTTTAGATGAGTTTAATTTTCCGCC
The DNA here is from genome assembly GCA_963989385.1 of Ctena decussata. Taxonomy (NCBI): domain Eukaryota; kingdom Metazoa; phylum Mollusca; class Bivalvia; order Lucinida; family Lucinidae; genus Ctena; species Ctena decussata. Next base: position 4,497,866 of record OZ022500.1, read on the forward strand.
TGATTGGACCACTGACTGTGGAGTTAGCTGCCCTTGAGCATCTTAAATATCCCTATAGGTTTACAATGTCTCTCAGGTGAGCAATTGTTGCCCTTTGGGCTACTTGTATTTTTGTCCATTTAGATCAGAGAATATATTCTGAGAAATCAGAAATGTTTGATTGGTTTGAACTCTTTTTCTAAATCATCGCTTTTTAACTATTTGGACCCTTTTTGATGTTGATCGGTCTTTGGGTTGGTTGCCTTGTTCAAATCAAGAGGTTGCATAATGCCTTTGTCTGGCTTTCGTAACAAGATATTGTCAGGGTCACTGATAGCCGAAACTTCGAAGTCTGGCCCATGTTCCTTCTTTTGAATGTGTGCTCTGGTCTTGAAGGAACTCTTTAAGATTTTAGTTATACTGAAAGGCGTTATGCAATTAACGGTACGAGGAGATCCGCCGCCGCCGGTATTCGAACCCGGTATGTCTATCAGTAGTAAAGGACGGCACTATGGCCACGCCCGTCCGGAGACTAAGTCCGCAACTTGGGGCAGTCTTGGGCCGGGCATGGCCATAGATGACATCGCTTTAGTAAGCTTGAAAAGGCTAGTTTGAAATAACTTAGTCTTTTTCAAGAGTAAAAGTCTATGTAATATGGCATAGGAGATGTCTTAAGAGGCTATACAGTAATATGCGTCTGCTATGAGTCTCTTGGCCCTGTATCTCAAGACCTCACTATACCAGAGGCATAACTCTATAGCGTCAGTTGATGGTGTGAGTTGCTGTGGCATACTCTTGTTCATTCTGTTCAATTTCTGAGGCTTTACAGTAATATGCGTCTGCTATCAGTCTCTTGACCCTGTATCTCAGGGCCTCACTATACCAGAGGCATAACTCTATAGCGTCAGTACTTGTTCCTTGGGGATTATAAAATCTTGTATCTCAAGATTTTAATGTTCTGGACTGAAATTATTTCTTACTAGCCTTCTAAAGCCTGACTACTACATTTGATGACGAGAAGATCTCTGCTGCCAGTGTGCTTGAACTTGTGGGTATCTAGTGGAAGGTCCACATATCCACATTGAAATTGTGGAGCTGATGTGGATGTCAAGTGGAAGGTCCACATATCCACATTGAAATTGTGGAGCTGATGTGGATGTCAAGTGGAAGGTCCACATATCCACATTGAAATTGTGGAGCTGATGTGGATGATGTGGACTTGATGTGTATGCAATGTGGAGGTTATGTGGATGATGTGGATCCACAATGTGGAGTTTCCACATGTCCACATCTACACATTAGACAAATCGGCTTACCCTGTCCCATTTCTGACAGACTGACACAATGCATCTCAAAACCTCACTGTTACAATAATAAGAACTAGGAAGAAAAGAACAATTAACAACAGTTTAAATTCAGAACAACTTTATTTGTCCCGCTCATCTATTCATTACGACAGACAGAGGATTAGGACCGTCCCTCTGTCTTCGTTTACATAATGATCATTAGTCTTTCATAGTATCTAAAACTTTTTGATAGGTCCCACTGCAGGTCTACTATTATTTAAATGATCTCAATGCTTTGCCATCGCTGAAATGGTTAATTTCAAAGTTCTATCAAGAATCAATGTCATTGGGTTTCCTCTTCAACAGTTAAAGTTGGTCTTTCATATTCGTCAAGTTTTCGTTCAAGTAGATATCTTCTTTTTTTCACTGCATACTGCATTGCCTCTTCTTCATCATAGTCTTCATCTTCTTTCAATCTGTGACCTGTTGATATTACTTTCTTGTGGATAGGATCTTTTCTCAAAGCAGACCCGAGTGCCACGAGGTCTTGATACTTGGTAACCAGCGTTGATCTGTATTTTGGTTTCAGTTCTTCATATGCCATTTCCTCAGCTGATTCAACATCGATGTTAGGTGTCTCCTGTATGGTATTTTCCACTGTTTCATCGAACTGATCTTGATTGTCTCTGTAAGTACTTCTCATTAGTCTATCCCAAGGACTTGTCTTTTGAATTTTCCTGCGTTTGGCTTTCTGTTTTTCCTCTTTACTGGCAGACTCACTGTCTGTCTCCACTTCTGACGGTTCTGTGTCTGGATCGTCCGAGAGTTTACTATAATCATATTCTCCAAAGATATCATGTCCTTTCATTCCCTTCAAATATTTTCTGTTTGTAGTTACATCCGATGCTTCTGAGATAGTACTTTCTTCGCTGTCAGACATAGTTGTAGTTGCTTTACAAACACCACTGGACGTATGTCTTCTCAGGCTGTCTGATCGAGCAAATTCACGGAAGCACTGCTTGCACTGGTATCGACCCATTAACGACTGGTTGAAGAATGAAGTTTTATCCTTTGACTCTTTCTTTTATAGTCTGCAATAGATATTGAAGAACTTGTGCTAAGTTTGGTAAACCACTGCAATTCTTACATTTTTACCAATTGCATGCACTTTTGTGAACTAAATGATGTAGAAAATTGTGAAAAAAAATGTGTATAATTTAATATCAGTTTTATTAATTCTGTCAATAGTTTAAATACCAACTGAATTTTAACAAACCTACATTTAGTAAACTGATACAAGTTTGCAATGTTACTCAATCATCATAGCATTAAAAAAGTGACTAACACTTTATTTCATTGTTTTTAACTCCAGCTTGTTCCCTGTCTGTCTGTTGATATCTTCTTTAGCTTCACTACGTCTATGACATTTCTGACCCCCAGAATCATTCTTTGTCCGCCTGGAACGTCTTAACTGTTTATTCTTCTTGTGTATGTATCCTTTGAGTTTGTGTTGCTTTTCTTTCTCCTCACGACATAATGAACGAATTTCTGCTCTGCATAGTCGGCAATACTTTAAAGGTCTACCCTCTCTGAGCCTTTTGTCCAAAGCAGTTGACAATCGTTTCATGAGGTATCGAATCTGTCCAAAGGTAGAAGGATTTCTTTTTCTTTTTTGTACAACAGGAATGACAGGCAAGCCTGAAGATTCACAAGTTAGCCCACAGTGTGCTTTTGTTAGGTTATTGGAACTACCAGACATTCTGCTTTCTCTCAAGATTTTACTTGAAATGGTGACGTTTGTAACAGTGTGTTGTATTTATACTTATTTTGTATTTCTTTTTTTATTTAATTCGCCGCCTGAAATGTAACTTAATTAAAGTCTTTCCAGAGCTGAACTGAATATTTTTACCGGTATCACCTTTGATACTGATATGAACTTGATCAATATAAGATTTTCCCACTGGAACGTAGTGCATGTTTACAAATTCTTTGTGTGACTGCTGAGGGCGTTTTGAATTCTCAAATGGTACAACTCTCAAAATAGGGGCCGTCACGTCACCAAGGTATGTATAATCAACTACATCTGAGTACACGTACAAGCGATTATGCAATATATTTAGGTCTACTCCATATTTGAAAGCATATGATTCGTTTCCAATGGGGTTTTCTGACATATCCGGATTAACTCCAAGAGCTTGTCCAAGTGAAGCTGGAAAGCGAATCCTGACCTGGTTTGGATTTTGTGCAACAACTTTTAGACGATTTGTGCTTTTAACATAAGTAATGCTGATAGAAGCATTTATTTGTTTCATTAAAGATCCATGTTTTGTATCTATAACAGATTGCATCTCATCCACCAAATGCTGTGGAGAGTTGTAATTTCCTTCAGGAAGAAATAATTTATATTCATGACAGCCCTCTCCACTAGCACACAAATCCTTTGTGGTATCTATTCCTTGAGCATTTAATACCGCTTGGTCCAGAAATGACAAAAAGAAAAAGTTATTGTTTTCTGAAATATTATTGACTCGAGATGGTGTAATTAATTCCACCAAAGCAACTTCCCACTTTTCGCTTTCGATATTTATCGGGTGATCTAGTCTCACAGTAAAAGAGCTTTGTGTGTTTTGAGGGAAAGTTTTCAGAGAACCATCGCTCAGAAGTGTCAGATAGAAGTCCTTCATGATCAGGAGATGAATTATAACTCATCAAATATCTTAAACTGCCTTGTTTTTTTTTCTCTTGCTTCTTACTTCTCTCTGTTCAAAACTAGAATGAATTCATATCTGAACATCACACTTATATACCGGATAGCATTTTGAGTTTCATATATTATTTCACACAATTCTCATCAAAATTATAGTGCCACAAAAATGCAATCTTTATTTCTTGCATGCCAGTAAAGACAAAAATATTCACTTAAAAATTTAGCAAGAAGAGTGTGCTGTACAGCACTATTTCTTCCCCGGTCGGTTACCCTATGCCTGGGAAGCCCTGGCGATTTGAAGCCATATCTACATGATCACAAGTCCTGAATGTCGCTATGGACCAGAGACCTGCCAGCGGAGGTACCTTTTACGGAACCATGGATGTTCCGACCCCTTAAGCCATAAGGCTTCTACTGTTTCACATGTAATCGATAGACTTCGCATCTGCGGGCCCAGGCGGTATAACCGTTGTGCACACCAGTTCCAGTCCAGTGGTGACCGGCAAACCAGCAATATTAATATGTTAGTTTCCAATATATATACCTAAACATAAACCCAGTTAACAGGAAGCAAGTTAAAAATTTGCATATCATGTATATGTTATTTGAATAAGGTCATGTTACTATTTATAGAAAACATTTTAAAATATAAAAAATAATTAGAGAATAATAAAATCTACATTTTGGTGTTTATTTTATCAAAATCGGCCAAAAAATAAAGAAGTTATTCAATTTTTTCATATTATGGTGTGATTACAAGGGAGGTAAATCTGTATTGACTTTGTTCATTCTATAAATAGACAAAACAAGTAGTAGCTTTCAGAAAAATGATACAAATGAAAAGTGAATACCTGTATGTATGTATCACTTCAGTTATGAGTATATTTTGTGTTAACTACTAGCTCTAAAATAAAAGAAGCATGTTATACCAGGCATGTGCACTGCGCATGCGCGGAATTTGGAGGGTAAGAAAACTGTAATAACTCCAGATTGCCTTGATGGATTTTCATAATTCTTTTTTTATTGGAAAGAGCAAGTCAAAACCTACCAAATACTCTTAAAATAAATTGTCACACTGCGCATGCGCGGAATATGGAGGGTAAGAAACCTGTAATAACTCCAAATTGCCTCAATGGATTTTCATTATTCTTTTTTCATTGGAAAGAGCAAGTCAACACCTACCAAATACTCTTTCAAAATAATTAACCACACTGCGCATGCGCGGAATTTGGAGGGTAAGAAACCTGTAATAACTCCAAATTGCCTCAATGGATTTTCATTGTTTTTCTTTTATTGGAAAGAACAAGTCAACACCTACCAAATTTTGTTTCAAAATAATAAACCACAATATGCATGCACAGAATAGAAGGTAGGAATCAGATATAACTCAGAATTAGGATGTATGAGGAACAAGTGAACCCCTGGGCAGTTGGCATTGTAACAGTGAGGTTTTGAGATGCATTGTGTCAGTCTGTCAGAAATGGGACAGGGTAAGCCGATTTGTCTAATGTGTAGATGTGGACATGTGGAAACTCCACATTGTGGATCCACATCATCCACATAACCTCCACATTGCATACACATCAAGTCCACATCATCCACATCAGCTCCACAATTTCAATGTGGATATGTGGACCTTCCACTTGACATCCACATCAGCTCCACAATTTCAATGTGGATATGTGGACCTTCCACTTGACATCCACATCAGCTCCACAATTTCAATGTGGATATGTGGACCTTCCACTAGATACCCACAAGTTCAAGCACACTGGCAGCAGAGATCTTCTCGTCATCAAATGTAGTAGTCAGGCTTTAGAAGGCTAGTAAGAAATAATTTCAGTCCAGAACATTAAAATCTTGAGATACAAGATTTTATAATCCCCAAGGAACAAGTACTGACGCTATAGAGTTATGCCTCTGGTATAGTGAGGCCCTGAGATACAGGGTCAAGAGACTGATAGCAGACGCATATTACTGTAAAGCCTCAGAAATTGAACAGAATGAACAAGAGTATGCCACAGCAACTCACACCATCAACTGACGCTATAGAGTTATGCCTCTGGTATAGTGAGGTCTTGAGATACAGGGCCAAGAGACTCATAGCAGACGCATATTACTGTATAGCCTCTTAAGACATCTCCTATGCCATATTACATAGACTTTTACTCTTGAAAAAGACTAAGTTATTTCAAACTAGCCTTTTCAAGCTTACTAAAGCGATGTCATCTATGGCCATGCCCGGCCCAAGACTGCCCCAAGTTGCGGACTTAGTCTCCGGACGGGCGTGGCCATAGTGCCGTCCTTTACGTAAAGGACGGCACTATGGCCACGCCCGTCCGGAGACTAAGTCCGCAACTTGGGGCAGTCTTGGGCCGGGCGTGGCCATAGATGACATCGCTTTAGTAAGCTTGAAAAGGCTAGTTTGAAATAACTTAGTCTTTTTCAAGAGTAAAAGTCTATGTAATATGGCATAGGAGATGTCTTAAGAGGCTATACAGTAATATGCGTCTGCTATGAGTCTCTTGGCCCTGTATCTCAAGACCTCACTATACCAGAGGCATAACTCTATAGCGTCAGTTGATGGTGTGAGTTGCTGTGGCATACTCTTGTTCATTCTGTTCAATTTCTGAGGCTTTACAGTAATATGCGTCTGCTATCAGTCTCTTGACCCTGTATCTCAGGGCCTCACTATACCAGAGGCATAACTCTATAGCGTCAGTACTTGTTCCTTGGGGATTATAAAATCTTGTATCTCAAGATTTTACTGTTCTGGACTGAAATTATTTCTTACTAGCCTTCTAAAGCCTGACTACTACATTTGATGACGAGAAGATCTCTGCTCCTGAACTTGTGGGTATCAAGTGGAAGGTCCACATATCCACATTGAAATTGTGGAGCTGATGTGGATGTCAAGTGGAAGGTCCACATATCCACATTGAAATTGTGGAGCTGATGTGGATGTCAAGTGGAAGGTCCACATATCCACATTGAAATTGTGGAGCTGATGTGGATGATGTGGACTTGATGTGTATGCAATGTGGAGGTTATGTGGATGATGTGGATCCACAATGTGGAGTTTCCACATGTCCACATCTACACATTAGACAAATCGGCTTACCCTGTCCCATTTCTGACAGACTGACACAATGCATCTCAAAACCTCACTGTTACAATAATAAGAATTAGGAAGAAAAGAACAATTAACAACAGTTTAAATTCAGAACAACTTTATTTGTCCCGCTCATCTATTCATTACGAAAGACAGAGGATTAGGACCGTCCCTCTGTCTTCGTTTACATATTGATCATTAGTCTTTTATAGTAAATAAAACTCTTTTGATAGGTCCCACTGCAGGTATACTATTATCTAAATGATCTCAATGCTTTGCCATCGCTGAAATGGTTTATTTTAAAGTCCTATCAAGAATCAATGTCATTGGGTTTCCTCTTCAACAGTAAAATTTGGTCTTTCATATTCGTCAAGTTTTCGTTCAAGTAGATATCTTCTTTTTTTCACTGCATACTGCATCGCCTCTTCTTCATCATAGTCTTCATCTTCTTTCAATCTGTGAGCTGTTGATATTACTTTCTTGTGGATAGGATCTTTTCTCAAAGCAGACCCGAGTGCCACGAGGTCTTGATACTTGGTAACCAGCGTTGATCTGTATTTTGGTTTTAGTTCTTCATATGCCATTTCCTCAGCTGATTCAACATCGATGTTAGGTGTCTCCTGCATGGTATTTTTCACTGTTTCATCGAACTGATCTTGATTGTCTCTGTAAGTGCTTCTCATTAGTCTATCCCAAGGACTTGTCTTTTGAATTTTCCTGCGTTTGAATTTCTGTTTTTCCTCTTTACTAGCAGACTCACTGTCTGTCTCCACTTCTGACGGTTCTGTATCTGGATCGTCTGAGAGTTTACTATAATCATATTCTCCAAAGATATCATGTCCTTTCATTCCCTTCAAATATTTTCTGTTTGTAGTTACATCCGATGCTTCTGAGATAGTACTTTCTTCGCTGTCAGACATAGTTGTAGTTGCTTTACAAACACCACTGGACGTATGTCTTCTCAGGCTGTCTGATCGAGCAAATTCACGGAAGCACTGCTTGCACTGGTATCGACCCATTAACGACTGGTTGAAGAATGAAGTTATATCCTTTGACTCTTTCTTTTATAGTCTGCAATAGATATTGAAGAACTTGTGCTAAGTTTGGTAAACCACTGCAATTCTTACATTTTTACCAATTGCATGCACTTTTGTGAACTAAATGATGTAGAAAATTGTGAAAAAAATGTGTATAATTTAAAATCAGTTTTATTAATTCTGTCAATAATTTAAATACCAACTGAATTCTAACAAACCTACATTTAGAAAACTGATACAAGTTTCCAATGTTACTCAATCGTCATAGCATTTAAAAAGTGACTAACACTTTATTTCATTGTTTTTAACTCCAGCTTGTTCCCTGTCTGTCTGTTGATATCCTCTTTAGCTTCACTACGTCTATGACATTTCTGACCCCCAGAATCATTCTTTGTCCGCCTGGAACGTCTTAACTGTTTATTCTTCTTGTGTATGTATCCTTTGAGTTTGTGTTGTTTTTCTTTCTCCTCACGACATAATGAACGAATTTCCGCTCTGCATAGTCGGCAATACTTTAAAGGTCTACCCTCTCTGAGCCTTTTGTCTAAAGCAGTTGACAATCGTTTCATGAGGTATCGAATCTGTCCAAAGGTAGAAGGATTTCTTTTTCTTTTCTGTACAACAGGAATGACAGCCAAACCTGAAGATTCAGAAGTTAGCCCACAGTGTGCTTTTGTGAGGTTATTGGAACTACCAGACATTCTGCTTTCTCTCAAGATTTTTCTTGAAATGGTGACGCTTGTAACAGTGTGTTGTATTTATACTTATTTCCTGTTTCTTATTCAACAAGAAATCAAACAATTTTCTTTTTTTTTTATTTAATTCGCCGCCTGAAATGTAACTTAATTAAAGTCTTTCCAGAGCTGAACTGAATATTTTTACCGGTATCACCTTTGATACTGATATGAACTTGATCAATATAAGATTTTCCCACTGGAACGTAGTGCATGTTGACAAATTCTTTGTGTGACTGCTGAGAGCGTTTTGAACTCTCAAATGGTACAACTCTCAAAATAGGGGCCGTCACGTCACCAAGGTATGTATAATCAACTACATCTGAGTACACGTACAAGCGATTATGCAATATATTTAGGTCTACACCATATTTGAAAGCATTTGATTCGTTACCAATGGGGTTTTCTGACATATCCGGGTTAACTCCAAGAGCTTGTCCAAGTGAAGCTGGAAAGCGAATCCTGACCTGGTTTGGATTTTGTGCAACAACTTTTAGACGATTTGTGCTTTTAACATAAGTAATGCTGATAGAAGCATTTATTTGTTTCATTAAAGATCCATGTTTTGTATCTATTACAGATTGCATCTCATCCACCAAATGCTGTGGAGAGATGTAATTTCCTTCAGGAAGAAATAATTTATATTCATGACAGGCCTCTCCACTAGCACACAAATCCTTTGCCGTATCTATTCCTTGAGCATTTAATACCGCTTGGTCCAGAAATGACAAAAAGAAAAAATTATTGTTTTCTGAAATATTATTGACTCGAGATGGTGTAATTAATTCCACCAAAGCAACTTCCCACTTTTCGCTTTCGATATTTATCGGGTGATCTAGTCTCACAGTAAAAGAGCTTTGTGTGTTTTGAGGGAAAGTTTTCAGAGAACCATCACTCAGAAGTGTTAGATAGAAGTCCTTCATGATCAGGAGATGAATTATAACTCATCAAATATCTTTAACTGCTTTGTTTTTTTCTCTTGCTCCTTACTTCTCTCTGTTCAAAACTAGAATGAATTCATATCTGAACATCACACTTATATACCGGATAGCATATAGAGTTTCATATATTATTTAACACAATTCTCATCAATATTATAGTGCCACAAAAATGCAATATTTATTTCTTGCATGCAAGTAAAGACAAAAATATGCACTTAAAAATTTAGCAAGAAGAGAGTGCTGTACAGCACTTTTTCTTCCCCGGTCGGTTACCCTGTACCTGGGAAGCCCTGGCGATTTGAAGCCATATCTACATGATCACAAGTCCTGAATGTCGCTATGGACCAGAGACCTGCCAGCGGAGGTACCTTTTACGGAACCATGGATGTTCCGACCCCTTAAGCCATAAGGCTTCTACTGTTTCACATGTAATCGATAGACTTCGCATCTGCGGGCCCAGGCGGTATAACCGTTGTGCACACCAGTTCCAGTCCAGTGGTGACCGGCAAACCAGCAATATTAATATGCGAGTTCCTAATATATATAACTAAACATAAACCAGTTTACTTAAAACAAGATTGGACATTTGCATATCATATATCTTATTTCAATAAAGGTCATGTTACTATTTATAGTAACACATTTCAAAATATAAAAATTAATTAGAGAATAATAAAATCTACATTTTGGTGTTTATTTTATCAAAATCGGCCGAAAAATAACAAAGTTATTCAATTTTTCATATTATGGTGTTATTACAAGGGAGGTAAATCTGGATTGACTTTGCTTATTCTATAAATAGATTATTCAAGTAATAGCTTTCAGAAAAAATGATAAAAATGAAAAGTGAATATGTGTATGGTATAAGAACTTTTGTTATGAGTATATTATGTATCAATTTGTAACTATTAAATACAAAAATATAAGTTTTTGCCGGGCATGTGCACTGCGCATGCGCGGAATTTGGAGGGTAAGAAAACTGTAATAACTCCAGATTGCCTTGATGAATTTTCATAATTCTTTTTTTATTGGAAAAAGCAAGTCAAAACCTACCAAATATTCTTAAAATAAATTGTCATACTGCGCATGCGCGGAATATGGAGGGTAAGAAACCTGTAATAACTCCAAATTGCCTCAATGGATTTTCAATTTTTTTCTTTTATTGGAAAGAACAAGTCAACACCTACCAAATTTTGTTTCAAAATAATAAACCACAATATGCATGTACAGAATAGAAGGTAGGAATCAGATAAAACTCAGATTTTGGATGTGTGAGGAACAAGTGAACCCCTGGGCAGCTGGCATTGTAACAGTGAGGTTTTGAGATGCATTGTGTCAGTCTGTCAGAAATGGGACAGGGTAAGCCGATTTGTCTAATGTGTAGATGTGGACAGGTGGAAACTCCACATTGTGGATCCACATCATCCACATAACCTCCACATTGCATACACATCAAGTCCACATCATCCACATCAGCTCCACAATTTCAATGTGGATATGTGGACCTTCCACTTGACATCCACATCAGCTCCACAATTTCAATGTGGATATGTGGACCTTCCACTTGACATCCACATCAGCTCCACAATTTCAATGTGGATATGTGGACCTTCCACTTGATACCCACAAGTTCAGGAGCAGAGATCTTCTCGTCATCAAATGTAGTAGTCAGGCTTTAGAAGGCTAGTAAGAAATAATTTCAGTCCAGAACAGTAAAATCTTGAGATACAAGATTTTATAATCCCCAAGGAACAAGTACTGACGCTATAGAGTTATGCCTCTGGTATAGTGAGGCCCTGAGATACAGGGTCAAGAGACTGATAGCAGACGCATATTACTGTAAAGCCTCAGAAATTGAACAGAATGAACAAGAGTATGCCACAGCAACTCACACCATCAACTGACGCTATAGAGTTATGCCTCTGGTATAGTGAGGTCTTGAGATACAGGGCCAAGAGACTCATAGCAGACGCATATTACTGTATAGCCTCTTAAGACATTTCCTATGCCATATTACATAGACTTTAACTCTTGAAAAAGACTAAGTTATTTCAAACTAGCCTTTTCAAGCTTACTAAAGCGATGTCATCTATGGCCACGCCCGGCCCAAGACTGCCCCAAGTTGCGGACTTAGTCTCCGGACGGGCGTGGCCATAGTGCCGTCCTTTACTACTTCTATCAGTAAGCCAGTGCTTTATCGCCCATAATACCGAAACTGCAATTCATTGTAAGAAATAGGTTGAATCTGTTTGTTCATATTGCATTATATACAAAGTGAAAAGGTTTTTTCTCTACAAAATGATGGCATTGCTCTGAATAAAGGTGCCGCTGACACGACAAAACAAACAGTAGGATGTGCGCAGAGGGAAGAGTCAGATCAGCCTGGGCGTCCGCCATGCCTGATCAGGGTCTTCGCTGTGCGCACATGCCTCTTTGTTGGTTTGGTCGCGTCGCGGCTCATATGCAGTGAAAACTTTACAGTGAATCTGAGGTGGTGACTAATTTTGTGTCGTTTTTTTCCACGTTGTCTTTGGTGGGATCTGGGTTATTTTTATCAGTTCCTGAGATTTTCTTAAAATTTTTTAATTTCTAAATTAATAACCAACAGTAATGGTGTGTTTTTTTTCGGAATAATATCAGGATTAGTCTTTCTGCTCTAAAATCACATATTCTTCGAAAATATACTTATTCTTTCAAAAAGTGTGGCATGTATCCTAGTGTTTCTAAGTGCAATGGTAAGAGGTGTAAATGTTGCAGTCATTTAAGTACTAAATCTACCGCTACTTCGTCTATTACGGGAAACAGTTTTCATTGATCTAAGACCTAGATTTAAGGTGGAATAGGACAAAACCAAAATTTTCAGATTTTGTGTAAAAAGAACAATGATCAAGAAGTTCAGCACTTTATAAATCACGAAATAGTTTTCTTTTAAGCGTGAAACAAAAACTTCTTTTTCTATGACGTCATGAAAATGTGAAGGATTGGCGTTTTTTATTCATAATAAATAGCGCTCGAATATATCTAATTTTCGCATTTGTTTTGCTCTCCGTAAAGATATTATACTAAATTTCATACCATAGTGCGAGCCGTCAAGAGGCCATTACGAATTGCAAATATTTTCGCATTTTGTGTTGACTTAGGCAAATATTATTTTCCATTAGCTACTGAATATTACTTAATTTCACATAAAAGCTTAGATCGAGAAAAACGTCTCCGAAAAATATATCTGAAATTTTGATAAGTTTTAATGAAATATGTTTGAAAGTAATATTTGAAATGATTTAAAGTTTCACCGTGTAAATTTTTCACAAAGTAGATTTGCCTAACTATACCCCCCTGTCCTGATGATGTCTTTTCTTTCAACATCAAATGGAGATTATTTCCAAGATTGTTTTCCAAAACATTTTTTTCATTTTATGATCTCTTCTGTAGCATATATCTGCAGGAAAAACAGGAAAAAACTGGATTGATATCATACCGTTTTCCAGGAAGAAAGGTTTCAACGCGCTGAGATTCATTTTTGCCATGCTATTAATTTTCGTAACGGGACGTCTCTTTTATTTTACTCTTACGAACCTCGTATTTCGCGACGTCATTTACTTCCGAAAACGCAAAACCGGGAAAAAAGAACTAGTGGAGTTGCTTATGTAATCCCGTTTCCACTTTTTGTTAATCAGGAATGTTATATACCAAAATGTTTGTTTTGACGAGTAGTTTTCGAAAATGGTTCCTGCGGATTTTTCTATCACTTTTCAAGGTCAAGGTCAAAGGTCAAAGGTCAACGCTTCAAAATAGAAAGGAAACCTTTAAAAGTCGTGATTTATGGTGGGCACAGTGTAAGATATGGGACGAAATTTTGGTATTAGCGAAAGAAAATAAATGTTTGTAATTAAATATTCATTTTACAATGGACTTTGACCGCTATTGTGGCAAGGTCAAGGTCATTTCATTAAAGGTCGAAAGAAAATATATAGATATAAACACTATGATTATTGTTTCGTTAAACGCGAATTGGATACGGCATTTCTCAGATCATTCTTACGGTTAAAATAGTTTAGCAGGTCATTGTATTCATCATTATATCTTAATTATCAAATCCGTTGCCATGGCATCAGATTTATGCAAGCATATTTCTAAAAACTGGGCATTTTAAAGATAAGCATTGGAGTTTGTTGTGCAAACCTGATGGGTTTTGAGGCAGTAAATCTTGATTATTATATGCGAAACGGTTTGTTTTGAGCAAAGATGTTGGACTCCTGTAATTTTTTAAGAAGCAAATGTGTATACCTTTATTCTTAGCAACCAGTTTCAGCTCTTAGCAACCAACCTTTAACAGATTTGGAACCTTTGACTTCATTCCACGAAGAATAGCTATTATGTGTAATAAATCATGATAAAAACTGCTGTAAATATTTAAAGGACAGCTGATAGATTCTCAGTTGGTTGAAAAGATGCATTTATATTTGTCTTAGCAACCAGTTTCAGCCCATAGCAACCATCTTTTGAAACAAATTTGGAACTTTTGATTGATTTCTAAATGAGATATCTTCTATTTGCAATGTGTTATGCAGACAATTGTAAGTAATATTTAACAAACAAGTTATGAAAATTAACAATGTGTTGAAAAACCTGCTTATACGTTTGTCCTTAGCAACCAGTTTCAGTCCTTAGCAACTTTCAATCAACAGATTCTAGACTTTAGATTATCTTTCATTCTGGATATCTGTTATGAGCAACAAACTACAAAGACAATTGAAAGTAATATTTAAAGCACAGCTGTCTGACTTTGAAAATCTGTTGAAGCATATAGGTATCTATGTGTCCTTAGCAACCAGCTGGAGCCCATAGCAACCACCGTTTAGTAAATTTGGATTATTTTTACTTATTTCCAAATGAGATATCTTCTATTATCAATGTATTATGCAGACAATTATAAGTTATATTTAACAATCAAGTAATGAATTTTAACAAACTGTTGACAAACCAGTCTATACATTTGTCTTTAGCAACCAATTTTAGTCCTTAGCAACTTCCTATCAACAGATTATAGACTTTTGATTTACTTTCATTCTGGATATCTGTTATGAGCAACAAACTACGAAGACAATTGAAAGTAATATTTAAAGCACAGCTGTCTGACTTTGAAAATCTGTTGAAACATATGGGTATCTTTATGTCCTTAGCTACCAGTTTGAGCCCATAGCAACCACCTTGTAACAAATTTGGATTTTATTTAGTTTATTCCAAATGAAATATCTTCTATAATCAATGTTTATATAGATAACTGTAGGTTATGTTTATCAAACCAGTTACAGACTATAATAAATTGTTGAAAAAGAGGCGTATATTTTGTCCATAGCAACGTCCCTTAGCACTTAGCAACTTTCTCTTAACAAGTTTTAGACATTGTACTGAACTTCATAAGGGATATCCTTTATGTGCAACAAACTTCGAAGACAATTTGAAACATTGCCGGCTGACTTTGAAAGTCATTGAAACAATATGGGTTTATATTTGTCCTTAGCAAACCGATTTAAGCACTTGACGACCATCGTCCAACAGATTTAGAGCTATTGAAAGAATTCCAAACAAATCATCTTCTATTTACAATGTATTATATTAGCTGCTGTATATACTTTTGAAGCGTAAGTATTGGACTTAAACAATTTGTTGAAATGAAAAACTATTTAATATACACTTGTTCTAGAGCAATTATTTATACATTTATCCTTAGCATCCTTAGCAACCAGTCTTAGCAACTAACTCTTAGCGGATTCGAGACTGTTTACTGAAATCCATCCGGAATATATTCTACCTGAAACAAAATATGAAGACAGTGTTGTAAGAAACTGTCGGACTTCTACAATCTGTTGATAAATGTGTCCTTAGCAACCGGTTGGAGCCCCTAGCAACGAACTCTTATGAGATTTGGAATTTTTGACCATATTACACTAAGATTATCTTTTATGCCCTACAAATTATGTAGACAAAATAAAGTCGACAGAGTTAAAAAAAAATACCTTGAAAACCTCTATGTATCCGCCCACAGCTTCCAATGCGTGCCTTAAGAGACTAAATTTAAACAGCGCTCAAACCTTAACTGAATTTCAAACAGAACATCCTACATGTGCAATGAACTAGATTGCAATGTTTGAAGTACAGCTGTGTGACTTTTAATTCGAAGAAAAAACGTGTTTTGTATTAGACTTGAGCAACCAGTTTGAATCCTCAGCAACCAACTCTTAACTGACTTGAAGCTCATGAATGAATACTAAACAATAGATCTTTATGCTCAACAAACTAGTAATACAACTGTACTCGCAAGTAACGATTTCACTTTTAGCATATGTGAGCAGCGACAAGACAAAACCAACAAAGTGGCATGTGCACCCAGCAAAGATTCAGATCAACTTGGGCATCCGCCCAGTCTGACCAAAGCCTTTGCTGTGCGCTTGAAGGGTAGCTCAGGGTCTAGGCTAGCTCCATGCCGACAGCGAAGTCTCTGATCAGACTGAGCGGATTCCGAGGAGGATCAGAGTCGAGCTGGCCGCAAATGCCACTTTGTTGGTTTTGTCGTATCGCGAAAAATATTATCGCTATAACATACGTTCATTTCTTAAGAAAAAAGTTAATCAATCACGAACATGATATAAACCAGATCACAGGTGGTTGTCTATCCACTGCCTTACCTCCTCCCACCCCCTTCCCATTCTGCCGGGGTGGTATATTACCCCGTCTGTAAAAGGAAATGTATCGAACTGTTATCTTTCTATTGTACCATGAAAAAATTACATGATTTTCTTAGCTTTTTATCAACGATCTATGCGGTAGAATATATTTTTCTGGGACAGCTGGTGGGGGTTCGACACATTCATCTTGATAATGAATGTGATCCTAAACTGCATAGAGCGTAATGCATGTTTAACTCTTTTGTCAGCATGAGCATTCCAAATCAGATTTTTTCTCTCTTTTTGTCCGCTTCTTGAGTCTTTCTTATACAGAGATAAACAGCCTATATCATAGCTTCCATATGGATTTATCGTGTGTTTTGCGTGATCTGGCACAAGTTTTCGAGGCTTTACTAAACCTTGCAATATATCACATTACACCATACCGATATGTCTGATATCAGGGCAGCTAATTATGTAGGAGCAGTACACGTAATTCTAGAATCCTCCATGTCATTATACTCCTTATTTTTAATTTCGCGACTTCGATGCTTGTAAGTTTACGACTCATTATGTATTAAGCGTAGACATTAGTATATATTCAAAACGTTCTCTTTTAGAAATTTAAATTGCAGAAATATAGATATAATATCTCCGTAGAGAAATGAAATTAGTGCACCTTGCTAATAATTTGGAAACAATTACTGGCAGGATAATGGGTCTTTATCTGTTATCTTTTTATACCAGCATGTCGGGGATCTGGTCATTGACAATACAGCTATTACAGATTGAAGAAATAAACCCTAAAACTGAAACAGTCGGCTGGTAGAATAGAGAATTAGGTATATAATGTATAAATTATTTTATTCAGTCAGAAAAATATTCGAGTTCGTTTGTTAGAACACAGAATCTTTTGGTTAGGTAATATTAGGAAATATTCAGCAATGCGGCACAGGTCCTCTAGAACACTGGTATAGTAATGACAGGTTTTACACAAGCAAAACAACATTTTCATGTAAAATTATGTCTCTCATTTGTTTCTCGACTCATATTTATAATGGACACAAACCAGCATTCCCTGCAGTAGTGCGCATGGCACGATACAGAGACCCGATCCTTTTTGTACGTTTGATATTATTTCCTTTAACATTTAAGCCTACTTAATATAAAAGCATGACGAGATATCTTAGTCATATTTGATTACTTGATATTCTCGACTTGGGCTATAAAAGCTGTTTCCTAGTTGGCAAGATGATTTCTGTGCAAGCTCAGTCCTCGTTTCTTATATTTACCTGCTTGTAAATCTCTTACACTACACTAATATTGCTTTAAAACAGAAAACAGAAATGTACAGCAAGCTTTCATGTACCCTAGACTTTCTCCGAAATCTCACACCTACGATATCAGTTTATACGGTGTTTAGTGTAACCATTCGACTTACGGTATTTCCACTTACCTACAAAAATAAAAAGGATGTTTAGTGTTACCAGCCTGTGGGCCTTCTGCATATTATTTCTCCATCTCGAACGGTTGACCATAAAATGAATCAGCTAGCGCATTGCGGATATAGAAATCTGATTCGATATAAGGTTTGCTGGCCGAAAATACTGGTTGCCATGGCAAAAACTGTGTTCGTTAGGGCCCAACCCTATTTTTCATAATTTAAGGGATTGCTATATAATACCATACGAAGTCTGTAACTGAATGTTTTGTCAACCCAGTCTATATAAAGCTCTATTTTCATTGGTTGGTTGGTTGGTTGATTTGATGCTTAACGTCCACGGTAAACAACTAAGGTCATGTCCGGACGGTCAGTTAACCTAACCACACTATTCCTGGGCAGGCTTAGACCTATTGTATTTATGTGGAAAAAGTACTGCAATTACCCGTAAAATGCTCGCTAAAGCTCTCCAAAATCAATTTTTCTTATCGTTTTCCTGATTTCGTCCATCAAATGATAATTTTCATGAAACAAAATTCATTTACGCCTTTGAAACACGACATTAATGTCTTAAATGGAGAGAAATGAAATAAAGGTGAAAAAATTATAGTGCCGTGCATTTGACCTTGACCTTGACCTTATAAAGGTCATGAAAAAATTCGCAGGAACCATTTTCTTACTCTACTTAGATTGACAAACATTTTGATGTATATAAACCCTGATTAACAAAAAGTGGACACGGGAGCATATTTTTGTGACATAAGCAACTCCACTAAACCCCTGAACTGTTTGAATTCTTCTGCCTAGAAAACGGAGTGAGATATTTCCATGATTGTTTCGGTTTTATTTTCATAGGCCCTCTAGAATAATTCGACCATTTTTATCGGAATTAAAAAATATGTCGGAAACCGCTCTTAGCGCCCGATTTAGTCTGACGCTAAAATAATCGAAATTAAATGATCAGGAGTGGTATACTTAAAAAAATCTACTTTGAGAAATATTTACACAGTAAATTCTTAATATCATTTCACCAAAATTCCAATTTCACGTTTCATTAAAACATATCAAAATTTGAGATATATTTTTCGGAGACGATTTTTCTCTATTTCACTTTTTAAGTGAAAAACAAAGCTTATTTCAACGGCTAATGAAAATTAAAGTTTGGGTCAATACACTCGCAATGTGTAGAGACTGGGCAGAAAGTATAGCACAGCTCATAATGGCACGTACTTCAACGGACTCCAGAGTAATGTCGATTTATACGGATATCTGAGAGCTATAAATTTTGCTCCAAAAAACAACAACATCAAACTATCACATTTTCACGACGTCGTTGAAATAGGAATTGTTTGCTTCATGCTCAGAAAAAAGTCACTTAGGGAGTCACAAATGACTGAAGATTTTGATGATATATTGTTTAACTAGAAACTGAAAATTTGGGTCTTCAGAAGAGGTATGGCCCATGTTCCTTCTGTAGACTGTGTTCTGTGCTCTCCAAGGAACTCTTAAGATTTTTATTTGTCCTATTCCACCTTAAACTTTGAACACCTAATTTATGTGTTGACTTGAAATGTTAACAATTGCAAAATGCAATATGCTGGACAAACTGGTCGAGCTCTCATAAAACGATTAGACGAACAGTGTCGTAGAATGAATAAGCCTAAAAAATTTGATAATTTTCTGTTTCGGCATTTTAAACGAAAAGGTCACACCCCTGCTGACATTCTGGCTCAGCAGTGTCTAAATTCTATATTGCTTCGTGGTGTTTACCACGGGGAGCTTTATGTTTTAAAGTCTTAAATGTTTTGTACCACTTCAGAAACTGAGGGTGAGGTTGGGCCTGTAAAATCGATTTAAGCCCCCCCCCCAGTAATTCATTACTGACCGTTCCAAGGCGGTAGTTCTGTTGTGGTTCTTTGTTGCCTGTTTTTGGTGTCAGAGTTTCTGTGATGTTTTACCTTATGTATGTTATTATTATTTTTGGTTCGGTTTGGGTTGCTGAGTGGCCACCTTTTGGGAACAAGCTGCTCACTCGGTTGGCCATATGTTCTCTGTATCTTGATTATTTGTAATCTTAGTTGTTTCCATCTATGGTTTGAGGGCTGGATTTGGATTTTGATTGTTTCAGTTCCTGGTCTTTGCATACTTTTTACTTTTTTTCTGCTCTTTGTCCTCGTTTCTGTTTTTGGTTAAGCATTCTGATCACCTCGCTTGGGGAAGAGGGAGCTGGTTTTTCTGCTTCTTGTGCATTTGTTTGTTTTGCACGTGTGTGTATGTTCATCCTTTTTCTCTTCCTCTCGGTGTCGTGGCTTGGCTGTGGGTTGTGATTGTGGCATACCCTGACCCTTTCTATTGACTTTTTTGCGTGGAAGATTCCTAACTCATAAGTGTAATATCTCAGGAACATAGAAATCGAAATTGGATCTAAGATAAAACAAACATGAGGACTCACAGAAATGGCAACACTGAAATTCTGGAGCAGAAGAAACCTACCAGGGTGGGCCCGACACAAGATGTCCCGGAACGGGTGTCAGGCGCCAAGCATCTGTGTTACAATTAAGTTTGGTTAAGGGGCGCCTTCATAAAGTCTGAGGCCCGACCCACCGTAGTGCAGTCGAAGAGGTAAGCAAAGCTGTTAATTGAATAAACCACCAAGCATGCAGCCCGTCGCAAAACATCCATATTGTAACCAATCTTGTTATATCGAATTATTGTCTTCTTAAAATGATAAGGAAAGTCATTTTTTTACCGATTATTTTTTATTTAAAACCCCAAAAGATTGGAAATTAAACAATTTCAAAATCATGGATCGACGTATTTCCTTCAATTCTCAAAACAATCATTAATGCTTTGAAGCAGGAGCTGAGTGGCACTAAGGCTTGTGAACAGACTTACACAAAAGAGAATTCTGTCCTCAATGACCATATTTGTCATACAGCAACTAAATTTGATGTAAGTGTTGATGAAGATCAAGAGAGGCTTCCTACATTCTATTTGCTACCTTATCTTCATAAACGACCGCATAAGGCATATTGCTAACTCCAGCCCATGCACGACTACCGAGCTTTCTAAATAGCTAATTTCTTGTCTTACTGCCACAAAAAATCATGTTATTAAATATCGTGAAAAATTCTATAAAAGGTCAGGTAAAAACCTTTTCTGGTCAATCAAAAATTCGTGTGAGGTATTAGATAAGCTGAAATTGCGAGGTTTTTGTGCTCCAGTTTGTCTACATATGATTTTTTGAAATTATATACTAGTGGATTTAACTGAAGGAGTTTTTCAATGGGAACGCTCTCTTCCTATTGCTTGTAGTGATAGGCTTGCTTTCTTCACCTCTGAAGCTGTCAGGAATTATAATTCATGGTCTTGTCAGAAAGTGTGTGAAGCTCTCACCTTTCTCTTTGACAATTTTTATATACATATATATCTTTTATATTTGGCTCTAAATCACGCAGACAAATATTCCTATGGGCACTAAATATGTTCGTCTTGTAGCTGATCTGTTATAGTTATGCTTTGAGAGAGACTTTATGCTATCTCATTCATAGAATACCCAATCTGAAGTTATAGAAGCTTTCAATTCTACTTCTCGGTATTTGGATGATCTATTATATATTGACAATAAGTTCTCTGATATCATGGTCAGTCAGATTTACTCTTCTGTATTTCAGTTAAATAAGATCAGCGTCTCAGATACCGAGGCATCATTTATCTATATCGGATGCTTTTGTTACAACTAAAATTGACGATAAATGAGGTAATTTTGATTTTGATATTGTTAATTTCCATTTTTAGATGTTGATGTTCTTCGTTCTACATCCTATAGTGTTTATATTTCTCAACTTATTCGTTTTGCTTGAGTGTCCATTCATGTTGATGACTTTAATATTGGTAATAATGTTTTAACAGCAACACTTCTCAAACAAGGTTATAGATATCATAAACTTCGTAAAGCGTTTTCAAAATTTTATCTATGGCATTTCGACGTAGTGTCTAATTACACTGCCGGATTAAAAATACTTCTTCTGCAAGGCCTTTCTGAACCTGAATCTTATGCCAAATGGTGTATACTTTCAGAAAAATAATTGGTAACAATGAGTTTCGTTTCCATTCTAAGGAGATAAAAATGCGATATAAAAAGATTGGCTATAATATAGATGTTTTGTGACAAATTGCATGCTTGATGGTTACCACAATCAAGGTTAATAGCTATGCTTAGATCTTCGATTGCACGACGGTGGGTCGGGCCTCAGGCTATAAGAAGGCGCCAACCTAAACTTAACATAACAGACGGTTGGCGCCTGACACACGTACGGGGACGTCTTGGGTTGGGCTCACCCTGCTTTAACTGGCAGGTTTTTCTGCCCCGAAATTTCAGTGTGGCTATTTCTTTGAGTCCTAATTTTTGTTTTATCTCAGTTTCAATTTTAATCTATATGTATGTTTCTGAGATACTACACTTATGAGCTAGGAATCTTCCACGGAAACCAAACAACTAAGTGTCTGATGAACCAAAGCAGAACCAAGAGCGAAGGAGGGTTGGTCGCGACCGCAAACCGGTTAAGCCCCCCCTCCCCCCCCCCCCCCCCCCCCAGTAACTTCACTGCTGGCCATCCAAAGGCGACACTTCTGTTTTGGTTCTTATTGGTTGGATACATGTTGTTAATTACTTTGTCTTTATAGGTAAATTGTTTGTCACGTTGAGGCTAGCCCTAACATAAAAATAGAAAATAGGTAAAAATAGTTATTTAATGTTTTGCGTATAATGTGTTCTCATTGTCAGGATTGGTGCTTTCGTTGGTCTGTTGGTTTGGTGGTGGTTGTTTTGTTTTGGTTGAAAAACTATGTATTTCGTGAACCAAGGCAGAAGCAAGGATGAGGGTTGTTCGCGACCGCAAACCGGTTAAGCCCCCCTCCACCCCATCCCGTAATTGCTTTACCCCCACCCCCAGTTTTTTCTTTACTGGCCGTCCCAAGGCGGCGCTTTTGTTCTTGGTTGTTGTTTTTATGTGTTGCTTGTTGCTATGTCTGTTATTGATTTATTGTTTGAGGTGTTAAGGCTATCCCGGTGACCATCTACATGGGAAATGGCTGTTCACATAGCTGCCACTGATGATGTCTTTGGTGGTGACTATTTTTGTGTTGTCTTTTTCCCTCATGGTGTCTCGGGTGGGATCTGTGATTGAATTGTGTCAGTTTCTGAGAATTTTTATATTTACTTTTACGAATAAATTGCGATAAATCATTCCACGCGAGTATTGCTGATGTATTGAAAAAGATACAAAAAAAAACAACTAAGAAAAACAGTAGTACTGGGCCTAACTTGAAGAGTGGTGAAGGACGCTGAAGGGTTTTGTAAAGGTAAAAAGATAGGCAATGATCAGGAATTCATACAATTAAATCCCACATCCCGCTCTCAAAACCAATAGGGAAAGAAGCACTTACACATAAACCCTTTCAAACATCATCAGTACCACCACTGAACTTCGATGGAACATTTACTCGGATGATAAAGACAGGGCTAATTTATGGTAAAAATTGATAAAGTTACTTTTTATTTAGAGATAAAATCGTAGCTCCTTGCATGAGTTCGTATGGGTAGCATAACGAGATATTCTTAGCTTCACGATAATTTATTTTAATAGTATCAATAAAATTAAATCATTATAGTCCGTTTGCTCCCAAATGCAAAGGGCATCCCCAATATTTTCTTAAAATTGGTGAGCGGTAGAAGATATTCGAATTGCTCATTCTTAATTTTTATCCTATAC
The DNA here is from genome assembly GCA_963989385.1 of Ctena decussata. Classification (NCBI taxonomy): domain Eukaryota; kingdom Metazoa; phylum Mollusca; class Bivalvia; order Lucinida; family Lucinidae; genus Ctena; species Ctena decussata. Next base: position 4,521,545 of record OZ022500.1, read on the forward strand.
ATAACCAAATCAGAATTTTGTAGAAATGTGGGACTTAGCATAAAAAAGTTTCTTTACAAAATAGGGCCTACGATATGTCATTTTTTGCCTCTTAATTACAAGGGAGTAAAACTTGGCTGTTGGAATTCCCGTCTTGTCTTACGTGTTAGAGCATGGGACCAATGTATGCCATCCCTAGAAAAATTTGCATAATTAATTGAATTTTGTTTTAATAATCCATTTTTCCCTCCTTTTTGTTTCACCCATAGATTATCAAACTTTGAAACATACACTTTTTACTCGAAAAACTATATAATAGTTTGATATTTATTTACAACATAGTATCACCTGGCCAGCGACACCATGCGTTACGCGTGCAGACACGTGAATACATTTTACTATTTCATTCATATACTCCCTCAACTGTGGTAAACAACGAGTTGACGCTATTTCCTGTCAACAATATTTTGGCTGTTCTAACAAGCAAATGACGCCCTTCACTGAAATCGCTTAATTTCTACACTACTGTTTATGGAAAATATTTTACAAAAGCATAAAAAATGGATTTTTCATATTCTGTTATGTATAGAGATAGGAGTCATTTGGACATTAGAACATTAAACGGATCTTTTATCGTTTTCGAGAAATTAAGCAAAACCCCGTTTGCGCTTGGGACCAAACGAACTATAAGTGCCTATACTCGTATATGCATATCTGAGACTTAATTAGAATACGAGAGATAATCCATACGTATTTGTCCTGAAATATTTGTAATGATTATGTTCGCTACCTGGCTCAAGATGATACGATTGAGTGTAAATCCAGCTTAATTCATTTGGCTCTTCCAGCTGGATACATGTATGAGCCGCGACACGAGAAAACCAACAATGTGGTCGTGCGCCCAGCGCAGACTCAGATCAGCTTGGGCATCCGCCCAGTCTGATCAGACTCTTTGCTAAGCGCTTAAAGGGTAGCCAAGGGATTAAGCTACCTTCATGCGGACAGCGAAGACTCTGACCAGACTGGGCGGATGCCCAGGCTGATCTGAGTCTGCGCCGGACGCACGACCACATTGTTGGTTTTCTCGTGTCGCGGCTCATATGTACTTCATCCCAGGAGCATTACCTTCGCTTGATAAGAATATATAACTGCATTTCCTTTGATTTTCCTCAGATGACCTTTTTCGGAAAAAACAGTGTTCATACTTTCAAGATCAACATTCGGCAACGCGATATGGTTGGTACGCACCGTCACATATAAACACACGACGCCATTGGCCGTTGTAACGTTCTATTTGACGTCACTTAATGGTGACGGCTGTTTAACGTAAGCGGCCTCCTGTTTTTAGCGACACCTTTTCGTGGTATTCTTTTTTTTTTTTTTTTTTTAAAGTTGCTTTTAACAATCGAAAATGATGCTTAAAATATTTTTAAAATTAAATGTAATTATAAAAGATAGATCTCATTTTCCGAAGTTCATGGAAGTATGAACACAAAGGGTACCGTGCAAAGTTAACGTGAACGTCTTCGGGCATCACTTATTTTGCACATGACCCATTTTGTTCATACTTCCATGAACATCGGAAAAAAGAAATTCATTTGTTAAATGAACCTTTCTCTCACTGAGCATAATTAGAACGCAAGCAACGTCAACGCGAAGACGGCCGTGAATACGAACTACGCACGGCGGACATCGCGCATAATTTTCTTTGCTTCCGATGTTTAACGCTACAGATCGAGGTCGCCACGGGAAATGAGAAGCTGACTTGAACCACTGTTATTTGGCATGGATGATCTTATATTCAGCTAAGATAAAAAAAAGACCCTCTGGAGTTACATGTGGAATACCTACTAAAGTGATTGTTAGAGATGAAAAATATGAAACTCAGTCTCTATTACTAAGCAGATTTCACACGTGTATATCACAGACTGTCAGTCCCCAATCTTGCTCATTAATTACGAAATGCTTGTATTAAACACTTACTGTTATCAGGTTAGCTGGCTTCTTCATTTAACGTCCATCATTTATAGCCCACTGCCTGCGACATTTATAACGAGAGAACTTTGTGGTCCTTGCGAAAACAGCAAGTACGTATCCTGTGCCTTAATTGTCAATATTCGTCACCAGGCGAGATTGTTGGAACTCTTGCGAGAGCATTTCATGGCTGCCATTTATTTTCGTGTACACAAGTTTTCACAAAAATTTACGCTTAATCCCAGAAAATACGATATGTTCTGAAGGAGAAGCGACCTACTATGAAGAAACAGGACGTAAAAAGTGGGATCGGCTGTGCATGACAGTGACATGCATCGTCATATATGGCGACACTGAAGAAGTTAAATACAGTAAAGCATATCTTTGGCACTAAATTCGGTGTATGAGATACGTTTATATTGAAACCACCGGGCCGAACTCACTGCTAGTTGACAATGTATTAACCCAGTTAGTGTTTTAGTGTTGGTTCTGGTTCTTTGGCCTCAGGGTCACTACTTAAATACTGATTTAATGATACCTAAGCATCTCTTACATGATGTCCGCAGCGAATATGTCTCGCAGAATGCGTCATTAAATGTGGCTCGGAGAGAGATGCTAACTGCCTTCCAAGACCTGCCATCACATTATTTCTTTCAAACTTTTACTGAAGAAGTTTTAAAAAGAGAGAAACAAGTGTCTGTCGTACTATATTCAATATACGACGAACGTCTGTATAGAAACGAACTGTTAATAGAAGTACAGTCAAACCTGCTTATGTGGTCACCTCTATTAAGGGGTCACCTGTCTTTAGCAGCCTCCTTTTCAGAGTCTGTGGAACCAAAATACAGTGCAAATGAACCCTGTATTGAGGGGTCACCTGTTTAAGTAGCCATTTTTTGGGATTCCATTGGGGGACGCCTTAAGATAGGTTTGACTATAGAACAATCTATATGCAAAATTTAGTGCTTAAGTCGCACCTATCTGTATTTAATTTCTTCAGTGTCGCTAAACGCTCTAAAGTGTGGAAAAAATAGTTCAGTCTCCGCAGGCAAGAGACAAACATTAACTGGCGCAAATCGCTAGACAGGGCACCCTTATATAGCGGATTGCTCCAATTCATGTGTGCTCAGAGGGAGATACGGATGCACCAGAGAATCGAAAAAACACAGATATTCTCTCCGAGCAACCTCATCTCCGATCGCCCGCAACAGACGGCGGTCACGGACATCAATAAAGATATGTAGGCATGTAACAAGAAACTGTAAGCGGCCAAAATAATTTTAAAAAGTGGAAGCCAAACTCTGCTATGATTCACAAAATTGTGGTTCGGAAACAAGCAACGACTGTTACGCACAATAAATGCTTGACTGTTTTAACTTATTATTTTAGTCATATGTGATGAAATGATGAGACCTTCACAATCGTCGCGTAATATTCGAATAAGAGCTGCAATACGTCATATTCTGAAAAGGAAGCATATCGTCTATTTATATATCCTAACTATTCATTTTATCGTATTCATTATTTTTCATTTTAATTATAGCAAAAAAGAATATACTGAAGATTTAACTTTGGCTGTTGAAATGTCAATAAACCGGTACTTTTAGCACGGTCTAAATTAACTACTTGAAGTTTGAGGACAGTTTTAATTGTTGTCGACTATGGAGTATGGTACTTAAAAATTTTATAATAAGCCTACAGAAGCCCTCTTCTCGACTTTTTAATACTTCAGGTAAATAAAAATTCAATACCGTACAAACAATTGCAAGCTATCAAAATTTTCTACAAATCACGTAGGTTTAACATATCAATTCAAAATTTATTAAACTATTTGGTTGCCCCAACTAAACTACTGTACTTGCATAAATCTCAAGGGTATTGGTAATATTTGCGATTTTTTTTTTTTTTTTTTTTTTTTTTTTTGCGTTTATCATATTCTTTTAAAATTTCTTTCTATTGTTCTTCGGGGTTTATTTTTTCGTTTTTTTTTTCTCTTCTGATTCTCCTTCTTCTTAGTCAGCTTCATATAAGCATAGCTTTAGCTAAGATTCCAGTTGCCTAATGGATATGAGAACTGAACCAAATAAACAGGGGGTGCCTTGCCGCTGTATGTTTAAGCCTTGGCAGCACACATGTGATATAGCAAAGTTCTGCTGACGGCAGGGGATTTGGTGATGTTTCCACGAAAGCTCCGCTTTTTCGCCCACCTCTGCTTAACCATCAGTTCGACATAAATGAAATATTCTTGAAAGAGCCGAAGAAGAAGATTCAAGTTGGTAGGTAACTAATACGTGCACCACTACAATACTGTCCTCTTGTATGTAACAGGATCATTTAACAAAAATAACATAAACATTTTTAAGCAAAATCATTGCATACAGCGATACCATAATGATACAGCGTTAACTTTTGTCACCGCAAATATAACAAGAGCTGTCACCTGACAGCATAGCTCGCCTGAATAGGTGCTTGCCCATCATACAGTCACTATGATGGTGTGGACTGCTATGCATAAAACTTCAGGCAAGCATGTCCATAATGACAACACATTTATAAACAAAAGCTATCTCAGAAATAAGTCTTAAAATAAAATGAAAATAAAAAAATCCACTTGACATATGACATTTCAAAGTCCATGAGCTTGAGGTCAAAGAACTAAGGGCTGGGTTTGGGGGGAGGTGGGGGGTGTTAAGATGTATCAAAACCTTGAACCATTATCTAACACCAGTCCAAGTATTAGTATCAATTGAGTCCATTGTGGCACTGTGAAATTATATCTTCATAAATATAAAACCTTAACCAAAATCTTTAAGACAAAATTCAAAGTAGATGACCCTGACTTCAAGGTCATCCAGTGGGGTAAGTATATGATGTTTTGTAAAAACTCAAAAAAAAGTGTCCAACATCAGTTCAAGTGCAAACTAAATCTCTGCCAAGCATTATTAATCAGTATGCTATTAGAAAACTTTAATAAAGACCAAATTTCCTAAGTACCTGACCTTGACATCAAGGTCACTGAGCTGGGTTGGGGTAGTACTCTGTAAAACTTTGGACTAATATCTAACTACAGTGCAATTATTAAGAGAATTCATCTGTGGGTTCAGGAGATATGTGTCTTTAAAAAAACTTTAGCCATAACATCCAATCAATAAAAAGACAATTTTCTAAGTCCATGACCTTGACATCAAGGTCGCTGAGGGGGGCGGGGGTAGTACCTTGGAAAACTTTGGAATAATATCTAACTACAGTGCAAGTATCAAAGGAATCCACCCATGGGTTAAGGAGATATTGGGCTTTATAAAACTTTAACCAAAACATCCAGTCCCAAAAACCTCCCAATTTTCTAAGTCCATGACCTTGACATGAAGGTCATGGAGTGGGGTAGGGGTGAAACCCTGCTCAACTTTGGACCAATATCTAACTACAGTGCAAGTATCAAAAGAATCTATCCATGGGTTAAGAAGACATAGGTTTTTAAGCAACTTTAACCAAAACATCCAATCCGGACGCCGACGCCGACGCCGACACTGACGCTGACGCCAAGGTGACAACAATAGCTCTTCCTGAACTTTCGTTCAGGCGAGCTAAAAACAGTACACACAGTAAACAAACTTAATACACGCGAAATAACCCAGTTTTCCCGAAGAGTTTTCCGCGTGAGTATTTAGAGAAGTTTAGCCAACATATACATTTTAGAATTAAACTTTAAGAATGCAATGAATCTTTAATGGTAAAGCAGTTTGAATAAGTGTCGTTTACCGGTCAGAATACTTGGCAATAAAAACAGAAAAGAAAAAGGAGCTTCTGCGAAGAAAAGAAATCTTCAGGTTTTTTTTTTAAATTCTGGCTAGCTGATTGCATTCATGAGTATATCCCATAGTGATGAAGTATTCAAATCGGGTATGAATAAGCCAGAATAATGGTTTACATGTAAAAAGTGCCTGAAGGCATAGAATGCCAAGTATTGCAAAATAAATGTACCCATGTCAAATTTAGTGACACAATGGCATTTTTATTAACTTTTTTAGTGTAACAATACCTCACCTTCTCGGGACAAAAGAAACAAGAACGATCTTTTAAAAAAAAGATAATCGGCGCAGATTAAATGGAAGTGTGTTTTGTAATATGTTTCTTGTGAAGTGTTGACATTAACTTTCATGAATATGACTCAAGTGAGCTATGTCGGTAGGCACCCAGAACCGCAATTTTGACACTGGGTAGCGACAATGACTTATCTCAAAATTGAGCTGTCCGATTTGGAATTCCCAAAAGGATCGCGGCCAATCATGCCTTGAGACTGACCTGGTTTGAAAACAGTCACCACATAATGCACTGTTTGTTTGTGTGTATTATACCGAAAGTAGAAATCGAAAGTAGATCTACAACGAAAAAAGGAAAGGTTTGAATATCTCGTCTGTTTTCGATAAAATTTCTATTGTTAATTTACAAACAAGAGAAACATTTTGAATTAATATCTGACAGAGTGCTAATATTCACGCAGTGCAGTACTACGGGAATAACGAAGATTAAATATTCATTGACGTTTTGATATTATTGACTAAATTTTGACATACGCGTTATTTGACCAATGAAATCTTATGAAATGTGGGACACTGAAATTTACCCCGCTGCACCACGAAAAAATGATAAACAGATCTCAGTAGGCAACGCACAAGTACCTCCGTCATTGCATAAACCCGTTTTTTATTTAAATACGACAGCGATGGTCGAAAAATGAACAATGGTCACCAACCAATAAAATGTTCACTTGGTTATTCGTTTAAAAACAGAATCGCGGAAATATAGTCCAGCGTAAGATCAGTGGGTAACTTTAAGAAGAAGCAGCTCTACAATTTTCATTTTTGTATGCTTTTTCTATAGAGGTGAGCACTTAGTCTTTCCTTTAACAGTTAAACTGCTTTTTCTGGAAGGGTTCGTAGACGAGTAGAGCCATGTTCAGTAATTCACAGAAGTTTGTCTCCTTTTGTATACACGGCTGAAAACATGGGGGTTCACCCAGAAACCTTAATGTGTACTACGTGTACACGTATGTGGCTTAGAATTGAAACTCAGTATGGGAGAATGCGCCATACTGTATGTTTGGCTGCAGGGACAGGGATCTTTCTAAGTATCAGCTAAAACGGACCGGTCCTCGTTGTCCCTATCAAGATCTGCACCCCGCTCTCCTTCATTCCCATCAAATCACGGATCCGAACATTGTTTGCGCGACCACTAAAGGATCTTTGCAGTCTAAAACTGGAATGAAATCAGTTCACTTTGCTGATACTCTTTTTTACAAAATGTGAAATAAGGGACAACTGTATGTGATTGATTATGAAGGATGAACTATCAGTTCCGTCGGTCGACAAAAGCCAGATCGCTCGTCGAAAATCCGACGGATTTCGACAAGAATTGGGAGCAAATTTACAGAAGAGACTCAAACAGATACGAAAATATGAAGTTAATTTATCTCCCTTGTTCCTCGGGCTTCTGAATCCTTAAAGAAAGGGAATTTTGTCTACTATCTATGAAGTTAACAGTTATATAACATTTTTGTATTTAATGTGCCATGCGTTTTAGATATATTTTGTAGCATAATAAACGTTCACTAAAATAGCTCAAAGATAATTATTTCTAAAGCAAAGGACCAGGTATGATTTGGGCCATATTTGGCCCCCTCTCAAAATTTATTCAAATATTGTTTTTTTCATTAGCCACCTTGTCAACAATATAAATCTAGAAAATGGAGATGTTAAGGCTTGTACAAGGAAAGTTACAGCCATTCGTTTGTTCATGCAGTTCTGGCCTGATTTTTAGCAAAATTTAGGGGTAGGGATACATTTTGCCATATATAACAAAGAAAGGAGTTTGAAAGTAAATGATAAGTATCAGATCTAATAATGTATGTAATAGTAATACTAAATCTCTTTGACATTTACTGGTCTGCATCTTATCACGTGCATGAAGGGCGATAACTCTTGATAGATCACTGAAATTGTCGGATTACAGAAACGCTACATTAAACTGTTTTTCAATCAAAAATTTACGTATTAGGGGCATGCCACAGTTGCAGTATTTTGTCTTTCAAGGGAATTTAGATAAACCATTCGTTTCAAACTCAACTCATGTGCAGCAGTCACTTTTTCTCGGAACAGAACGTAATAGTCTGAAAAAATCGGATGAAAAAATATTTAAAAATATGGGGGTATGGATAAACTTTGCATTATTCTTGCGAGTTGATTAACTGAAAATAATAAGAAATGAATACAAAAACAACAAAGATATAAAGCTAATAAAAATATTTTGCATTCAAAGTAAACATCTATCTCTAAGAAAGAAAAAAGGGAGATAACTTATGATTTACATTGAAACTGCATAGCAATTAATGGTAATGAACACATACTTTTTATAACTGCTGACTTTGTTTTGCAAACATAGGCCAGATTTTTATGCGCTTCCTTTTATATACGTTGTTATATAAACAAAAACAAAAATAAAAGTAAACCATTTACCCTAACCGTTTCCATGGCAACGATTTAAAAAAAATAGATGGAACGAAACAAGAAATTAGATATCTTTCATATACGTACTTGTTTTTATACTTGTTTTTATCGTGTGGTTCATTATTTTCGCACGATTTTTGAAGTTATTACTATATCAACCATATATGTAATACAAATTCTTAATGAAGCTAATCAGCAAAATGATCAGAATGATAGTCGTGTATTTCATGTATGAGAGTGGGTGGGGTAACTAAGACACTGAGTTATTCATTCGGTAATACTGGGAAACTGGGTAATTCGCAATCTTTGTCCTATTATATAAACAGCCGTAGGTGTTGGAAACAAAGGGCAATGGATATTTTGATTAAACTATGCATTGCTCATACTTTACCATAGCTAAGCTGTTACTATGGTACTATTATCAACTACGGCGGACTTTAGAGCTACTACTGAAATCTTAACTTCCTCAAAAAGGATTGCTTTTAGATCTTCGTTTTGACGCTGAGTGCAGTCCAGAACTGCATTGTCGCCATAACAATCATGATTGTATAGCTCAGAGCAATTTTCTATCCATCTGCTGAGAGTCTATCATTCTTATGTTAGACATGTCCCAGACTTGCTCTGGATAGTTAGGATCTACCCTGTTCTCTGAATTTTAATCCACACCAGCTGATGTGCTCACTTGCAGTTGTGTTATTCTAGGTATTAAGTTTCAGTCTCCTTGCATCGAGAATCCCTACTTAATCAGTCCTCCTTTGCTCTCTTCAGGGCATCTGTTGGTAAAGTATATCGAGCAGATATATTGAAAAACGGGCGTGACCCCGTCATTTCTCAGTCAGACAATACCCAATTTGATGTAACTTGGTTTTATTTATGAAATGGGAACAACTCTAACATACAATTTAAAGAGAATCTTATAAGTGATATGCATAAAAAATATTGTTTGATGATTTGAGGTCTGAAGCATGTTTCTGCAACCCGCAATCTGCCTCCCCCCCCCCTCCCCGCACACACACACAGACAGAGAAACACATACCTATCTCCCATCACCACCAACACCAATTAATGGATTCATCAGTACAAATATCGTACTACTACTACTTATTATTACTATTTCAATTCTCCTAACGACGTTCCCCAAGTGGCTCAGCGGTAGTACAAGTACCGTCTTTCGGTCCCATCTTTTATTCGCTGTCCCGATTGCAACAACATTGCAGTCGCATGTATACTTCAGAATCAGGAGTTGTTTTTGACAATAGGTCAAGCGTCGTCATGAATGAAGAAGCGAAAAACTATGTTTTGCATCATATATTCTGATATTACTTATCAAAAAGAAGGTAAAGCGGTCTGTTTTGGTTTTTTATTTAGTAAAATTTCTTGGCGAACCGTAGATTATCTACCTTCACTGCCAAAAGAGTTCCTGTCGCACGCGCGTCCTTGTAAGGCAACCGTTGTCAATGACGTTATTTTATTTAGAAAAGTTTAAAATTAGGTGTCAGCGCAGGCAAGTGCACAGCTGAATTTTTCACACATTGTTGATGTTCTTAAAATACATTATTATGCAAAAAATCAGCTGTGCACTTGCCTGCGCTCAGGTAGTTTTCGGCCCAACTGCAAGCCAAAAATGTCCGAAATTGCCAAAATCAGCTGAGGTGGGGTACATTTAGAGGCTCAGAAGAAGTTGAATAATATTAGAGTATAGATTCTTTTAGTCAGAATTAATGGTTAACGGTTTAAACTCATACATTACATGAACAGAAGTTAAAGAAGTGCAATTTTGAAAATTCATAAATGAGGGGGCCAAATATGGCCCAAATCATACCTGGTCCTTTATCGTAATTATGACGTCGCCGTTATTCAGTGGATAACGTCATGTCATAAAAATCGTATGACCACACGTATAATTAGGGGATAACTGTACTCAAAATTATCATTTGGGGAGGTAGCCTAATTCGCCAGTTTTATGGTCGGAAATTTCGTTTTACGGCGACGCGCCAGCGGAGCCGTAAAAAGCGATTTGCGACCATAAAACCGACGATGTACCTCTACAAATGACAATTTTAGATACAGTTATCCCCATTCTAATGCACTTTTCACATTTTCACTTTTAAAAGTGTGCTACTTTGCACTCATAGCAAACGCTTTCAGCGACATAAAACCAGACGTCAGCCAATGAGAAGCGACGTTACGTAATGACGTCGGATTTCCGACAGTAAATCGCAGGATATACTGTCGCAAATTTTTGACGTTATCCAATCAGACGTCGCGTTGCATACGTAAGTGCATCAGTAGACAGACGGCCCGATATAGACTGAAATACTGTCTCAAAGGGCCGTTAAACTCAAAACAATCAATCAATCAGCATCAGTAGAATATTACTTTGGCGCGTACCCGTATCTTCAGTGACAATGTCCATGTCAACAACGAGTTTTATAATTGAAATAATGTTCAGTTTGAAGGCGTTAAAATCCCATTTTAAAGGGTCATATGATAAACAGAATCTTTCACTTGTGGTCATTTCATATGAAATTTATGAAACTCGCCGAAGGCTCGTTTCTTAAATTTCATACGAAATGACCACTGGTGTAAGATCCTCTATGTATATTCCTTTCTCCTTACTCTACGACAGTTCAGCTTGAACTCAGCCTGAATTAAATCAAGTCAGAACTTTTTATTACAAATGTGATCGTTTCAGTTATATTTGTTTCCCATTTTCAATGAAGCACCCGTTGCCGCACCTTAAGAACATTCTGGTCATAGGCCCGAAATAAAGAAAAGGATAACATTGCAGCTCAGTCTCTAAAGATTTTTATTCCTGCAGATTATATTTCATTTACATCCTTTGAGATCAGAGGATAGATACTGAGAAATCTAAAATTTGAGATCGATTTAGACTATTATTCTAAATCATCGACTGGTATATTATTTCGATCCTTTTGAAATCAATCAATGTTTGAATCGACTGCCCAATTAAAAATTACAGTATGCTTTTTTCTGGTTTCATCCCCAGATATTGTCAGGGTCACTGACGAGGCTTTATTAGCCGAAACTACGTAGTCTGGCCCATGTTCCTGCTTCTGTATGTTTTCTCTGCTCTTGAATGAACATTTTCAGATTTCAATTTTACTTTAATTTTCACGCGAAAGCCTATGTTGTCCTACTTATCATGTTGGGTCAGGTCCAGAACACAACACAATACCATTGACAACATCTGATCCCGAATTTTATAGAGACATAGTGCACAACTTTGGAATGTTTCAAGGAAAACTGATCTTTCGGAATAATTAGTAAAAAGAGAGGCAATGATCAGGAATTAATACAATCAAATCCCACAGCGGCAACAATTAGGTTTACAAGCACACCATATATGTACCTTAGGGAACAGCCAACCATAATGCTTTCAAGCGCTAATGCATCGACCTGGATTCGAACCTGCGCAGCAGAGGTATGTGGCTAGTCGTGAGACAAATGCTACCGACTGATCTATCGAGGCGCGCCTTTTAACGTGTTTGTTGACGTTATGTCACTAGTCCCTTTTCTCTGGTTCTCGTTTCTACGATGCACGTTAAAAATAATGTGTCTGAAGCTCGAACTCAGACATAGCCTCGTTTTAAGAGCTAGTGATACGGATTCAGAAAACGTCAGTTTGATACGACTTTCTGTATCATATGGCCAGAAAACAGGCAGTTCAGAAGGGTGTGCCATTGATAGGTATATAATAAGACGTTGTGCCTAGAACGTAACCGTGCAATTTGTTCTGTGTAACGTCTGAATCAAAGAATTAACAAGTTAAACTTAAATCAGATAAAAGGGTATGTAATAAACTCTTCAATACTTAAGTAACTTGATCTCACCCTCTGTGTCATGCCTTGTGGATGGGCACAGAGTTTCAGATTAGGATAGTGATTCGGAGATCTTGGTTCATCCCCTGGACGTCATATAGAGGGTCAGATCAAGTTTCTATAGTAATACTGTGTATTTCCTATTTTTTTGCTGTATGTGGACTTTGATGGAATCAGGTCTTGCAGATCAATGCCCTTTTTTCCCTTTTTACATTTCTCTTGGCACATTATTAACATAATATGATCTCTCTCTCTCTCTCTCTCACACACACACACACACACACACACACACACAAACGCGTATGCTTTTATTTGCTTATGCAGAGAGACAATTTTGTTTAGTTTTCTTGCGTACAAAACCAGCTTTGATATGAGTTTATTAAGTTCAATATCATCGTAAAACGTCTTAATAGTTTTGACAGTTGTAAAGATTACTTTGTAACATTTGAATAGTCTAATACTAACTCCTTGCAGGCATTTGTCTTCTTTGAATATTACTGTCATTGAAATTAAGTAAGTTTGAAAGTCAGTTTTCATTAAATTGTAGACTTTTGAATTCTCAATGATAATATAATGTTACATATGATATCTTTTGTGGATAAAAATATTTTCATTTCAAAGGTTATAAAATGTCATTTTATTTTTTGTGTGAATCGGTAGCGAAATTTTCTTTTAAAAATCATAATTCGGAAATGTTAAGCTTTAGTTTGGAATAATCTTCCATGTTCAATATTTTTCAATGCGATTTTTCCAACACTAAGGCCTTTGAACTTCTTAGCAGAAATTGGAATCGTTTTGTAAATCTTTCATTATTGACCAAAACATAAACATATACGGTGAATCTACGTAAAGAGAATGATAGAACAAATTAAAAAGCTTAACACCGCAAGGTTAAAAAAATTCCTAAGGACTGATCACATCAACATTCCACACACAACGTTAAATAGGAAAAGAATAGAAACAGCACGTAACATTCTCTTTTGTTCAAATTTCGAAAACAAAACCAAACAAAATAGATTATACGAAAAATATAAAATATTTATTTTTACCCATTTTCTATTGTTTTAAAATTACACACACAACATAAAGCAAAGTGAGCAGCTATACAGGTGACCACAGCACCAGAGGACCAAAGACAAGCGGACACAAGAACAAGCAACAGTGAGGAATTACAACAAAGGTCCTCCTTAGAATGGTCAGTAATAAACTACTGAGGGACAGGGGTTGGGGGGGGGGGCTTTTATCGATTTTACGCTCGAGCGATCTCTAGTCCCTAGTTTCTACAGGGCTTCATATACACATAGAAGTTGTTCGGTCCGCTTTAAGATCCTCTACTCATCAAAGAATCCAAACAACGAATATATGATAAGATTCATCGCTGAGATGAAGCAAGACGAGTACTCAACAAACAATCCCCTCTGAAACGCTCAAGACGAGTCCAATCCGCAAAATAGAAACATGGCAGCCGCAGAGTTCAGATGATCAGGTAAAAGAGGGTCACACTGAAGACAACAAGAGATTATAGACGTCCTCTTCCGAGATACCGCAGCATCAATAGCTCACAAAAGACAACAACAGGCACTGGCATCACACGAATTAGATGTCTAATGTAGAGAGAATTGTAGTTAGGGCAGAGTCGGGTAACTTCGGACAGGGGGTAAATTTGGACATACCATTGCAAACAGTGAAGATCCAGATGAGACGGCTCATAATGAGCCGTCTCATCAGGATTTTCACTGTTTGTCCAGTTGTTTTTGTTTTAGTTCCAAGCACCTGACATGTAAAGGAAACAGTGTTACTGTCCGAATTTACACGCTGTCCGAAGTTACCCGATTCTCCTCTAGCCACATAGTTCAATAAGGAGAAGGCAATACATGGAACTCAAAACCAAATAGAAAAGGAGAAAATGAGGAGGGCACAAAAACAAACTAAGACACGTGAAAAGCCAGGAGGGCAACTCTTCTTTCCAGCAGATGGCCGGGAGGCTGTACTAAATTACCGCCTTGGAACGGTCAGTCAATTTTCGACTGACCAGATCTTCTTAGTTCTAGAATATCTGTAGACAATTTAGCTGACATGATTTTGGTACATTGACCACACCTCGTTCTTCCTTTTAAAGATCCCTTTAAATCAGTATTAAAGTACTGACCACAATAACAGCCCCGGTTACTTGGTTGCTGATGCTCTCGTGGACAAATTATCTACCAACAGTGACATCGGCCAAGTGGTTTTAATATACTCGTAGATTCTAATTTAGTGCAGCAGCTGCACATGTCTGTATTCAGCTTCTCCCCAGTGTTTCTAAACCCAAAAAGTAAAAAAAAAAAAGAGTCTGGGCTGACAACGCACATTCCTCTCCGAACAAACGACGCCATCTGCAAGACAGAGCAGCCGCAGAAATCAGGTAAGAGAACAACTACATCAAAGACATCAAAAGGCAACAATCCATCTCAGTTCCAGTGATATCGAAGGGCGACATACTTTGTTTTATTGAATGAAGATTGTATAGTTTGTCCCCTTTTGAAAGGATCACTCTAACAGTTCAGTCTTAGAAGCAGATAATTTCCAGAGATTTCTCAGGCTAAAGAAGAAGAATACACCGTAAAAGATCTCCTCAAATTATAGATGTTTTAAATGCAAAACTTAGGTGGCAATGAAGATGTTTTAGGGTAACAATAACAAGGGTAATGGTAGAAATTGGACGGGTTTCTAATTGATGGATGCATGACACTGAAGTCCTTTTCAATAGTAAATCAGTCAGAGGGTGAATATGTAGGGTTCTGTGCAGTAAAGAATGGTTAAGGTTCAGACAGTATCTCGCCTCCAATGCGATTCCAATCCGCGACCCCATGATCCCAAGTCGGAAGAGTTGACCACTCGGGCGCCTGGACGCTTCATCGGGTTTCGGTTCTGGTTTAAAAAGTAGATTTTCATGTCTGTGTGGCGGTTAAATATGTAGATTTTTCACGCGGGTATCGGGTTTTAGGGGAAGACTTTATAAGTTTTAAGGGTCAAGAAGCATATTTTCCACTCACGTATAGTTGTACGAATATTTTCAGTTAAGTCTTTGGAAGCAAGGCTTTTCTTAATCAAAATTGGTATCAGTAAAATGGAAGCGTGTGTATTAAGATATAGAACCTCAGAGGTTTCTAAGAATGACTTCTTTGATAGTATTGAGTAAGCAGATATATTTTAACGATAACGAGCTTCTGTAGTTGAAGACGGAGATATTGGAAGAATAGAAGTTTTATTTGCAGAATAAGATCTTTGCGAGTTTCTCCTCAAGAAAATAAAAAATATAAGTATGTTTCTGGGGTCGAAAAGTACAAATTAAGGGAGATTCTCGAAGATTCTCAGTCATGTTTCTAAATAGATATATGGGTTTTATTACAATTCTGAGATTGAAAAGGAAGATTTTCTAAGCATTCTAATACTGCGTAGTCAGGTATTCGACGAGGATTTCTATTTATGAAGACGAAAGATAAGGTTGTATTTTTAGGTTATCTTTGCTTGAAACGTCGTTTTTAAATCAGTAGCATTAAGTTTTCAAGAATAAAATGTCATCTAAGTTATGAATTAATGACACAGACCTCCTCTGTATGTGTATGTGTTTTCCTTGAGCATTTGTATGAACATAGAAATGTCTGCGCATCTGCAATTGTGTTCAAATGATACTTTATTTATATCTATTCATAAGTGGACCCGTATCATCGACTTTATTTAACTTCTTCATTGTAGCGAAACCCTAAAAGTAAGGAAATAAAGAAATGATTGTAAGGTAAAATAGGCAATGATCAGGAATTAATACAAATTCCACATCCCGCTTTCAAAACTTATAGGGAAGGAAGCACACACACACGGAAAAATTGACACAAGTTCACGAAAGACACGCACGGTAAACTAAATTAGCAGCTCTTTCCCAAACAGGTGGTCATTCAGCTACCCTAATCAAAACAGCATCAACATCTATTTTATCTATCTTATTTTCAACTTACAAAACAAAACAAAAGGCAGATTGGGTAGCAAAACAGGTGACCAAACCGCCAAAGAACATAGACAAGCGGACATAACAATGTAACCAAGGAGCCACAAAAAAGTAATCCTCTGCAGGCAATGCACAGTCCTTTCGAGTAAACATTTACGGACTCAAACCGCTAGAAATAGCAACAAAAGACACCTGAACAAGAAACGACAAAAGATCATAGACATCCCCACAGCGAGTCACTTTAGCTCTGACGACAACCACGGGTGTCTAGAGCAGCAACTACGATTGGTACACTTCCCAATCGACAGGTTCACCTTGGTTCAGGCAATTTCAACTGTTTTGGCCTCGGTTTGCCGACCCACCTTCCTCTTATCTGATGGCTCTTAATATAGTGTATAACCTGGTTGAAGATTTTGTCTCTTTAATTTTGTAATTCTCATAGAAGAAATACACTGTACAATAGGAGAGGCAGGTACTTTTTACTTTCTTTTTCCAATCTCTTTCATTGTAGATGTCGTGGTGTGTGTTCCTTTTGATCTCGGATTTATTTTCAGATGAAATCAATCTGTGAAATAAGTCATAATGCAAACATTGTGATAAATACATAAGTTCACACTTGCTTCGGAACTTATGGACAGGACACGACTAATTAAGATATAGAAGCCTGTATTGGAAATGTAATTGCATTTAGTGAAAGTGTTACAGTTAATCGAAAATGGATTGAAATGTACAAATAAAGGATTAATTGAGAGATACAAGTTTCGGTGCTTAATAATAAATTTTATTTTATTTCTTTTAAATAAACTATTAATAAACTAATAATACTATTAGTTATGTAATACGTATTTTCAAACTGATAAAGTGGGGACAATCCTTGTGATGCATATTTATCTAACTAAAATTCATAGAAAGAGAAACGTATATTAAATCATTAGAGAAACAATTTGAGGAAAAAATGAAAACTTACTTTTATCTAACCATATCACTATCAAATCCAGTCTGCAAGGGCATACATCGCACAACACTGATAGTTAAATAGTCTTGGTTCTGTTACTATATAGCAACTGCCAGGCTCGGGCTTGTTGCGGTAACCATAGCAACGACGAGGCTCAGGTTGACTTTCATGACAGTCAAGCCAGGCCAAAAGGTTATAAAACTTTTTTTCATGCTCAACACAGCTGAGCATGAAAATTCAAACCCATATTAAATATATATCTTATGCAGTTTGCAGAGATGTTTATTGGTTCCAGCGCTTGCTTTTCACACACTTTGTCTTTTTAGAACGCATAAAACCAGTTTGGTTCAGTATTTTGAATTTTATTCAAAATTGAAACTTGAGCACAATTTCGTCTGAGCATGAAGAAAAGGTTTATAACCTCGAGGCCTGGTGCCTGTAGTTGCTATGGTTATGGAATTAGGGACATCCATATCTCTTAAGGCAAAGTATATGGCTGAAGGCATAGAGTGTGTGCCTTTGCAAACCGAAATTCAAAATAAAATGTCACGTGCCTGCTTGGAAAATAATTTGCTTTAAATGTAAACAGAGAAGACTCCGATTAGACAAGGCAGTCGCAAGGTCTGTTCAGGGTCTTCCCTGTTCGTATAAACAATCCACGGATCTAGATACAGAGAAATATGTATTCTAAACAGACGGTTTGAACAAACTCCTTAAATGTATATTGTCGTTCGTGCGATATAAAATTTCATGGCTTACGAAAATCAAGTGATGTTATGATGTGTTCTAATAGTAAATGTTGCGATTTAAAATCATCTATTGTTTAAGCTACTTAAAAGCGCCAATGTTCAATGCTTCTCCATTTCTCTAACTAGATTTTTGTCAACTAGACAAAAACAAAACATAGTAAAATGAAAGATTTTTTGACAGTACCAATAACAGAAAACCATACGCTTACTCGCCGGAAATCCGCCGGATTACGTCAAGTGCTAAGTGCGAATCTACAGAAGAGACTAAAGCAAGGGCTTGAATATGATTTGGACTTATCTCCTTTATTTCTTGGGCTCCTAAATCCCTACAAAAAGGTATTTATGTTAGTCGTCTATCCCGTTTTGGTTTGTTTTGGGTGAGATTCGTACTATGTGTCATAAATATGTATATGCGACATGCATTTATTTAGTACCTGGCTGCTTGTATGTATGATACTTTCGTGGGGATGATGGGGGCAGACAAAAATCTATGGCATCTGTGGATGGGCACTAGAGGGTTAAGATAGTTTTATAACGCTAACGTCGAATTTACAGCCGATTACCCCGCCTAAAGGGTCGAGTCGGGTAACTTCGGACAGCGGGTAAATTCGGACATACCATTGCAAACAGTAAAAATCCAGATAAGACGGCTCATCATGAGCCGTCTCATCAGGATTTTCACTGTTTGGCCACTTAATTTTGTTTTAATTCCAAACAAATGAGGTATAAAGCAAACAGTGTCACTGTCCGAAGTTACCTGCTGTCCGATTTTACCCGACTTGACCCCTAGTGGCACTGAAGGTAGTACAGAAATATGAAAACAAGAGCCACTTCAAAGTTAGGCAAGGTGTCAAATACTTAATCAAAAGTTGTTCTTCACAATATTGTTCGCCTAATGACTTGAGTAAACTGGTATTAATGGGCAGTAAATAATGAAACACTTACTTGATCAAATAGTTCGCTTCTATTTTTTAAGCCAGATTTAGTTCTGCAAATATTTTCACAGTAAAGCAGTTAGAATTGCAGTCGAACTTAACATTACGTTAATTTACCTATGAAGTCTGAACATATTAAAGTAGATGGTTACACTGTCATGTTTTTTCTGCCATCTTTACAAAGGGAAATAACTATTATGACTTTCTGTTGGCCTTCCGGGACAACGGATCCCTTCCAAGAAGGGATCTACACTTAAACAGAGGATCTTGCATGAGTGCACATGTATTTTGAATTTATCAAACGAGTAGGGGAAAAAGATAAGATGCGATAATTTTTGTTGTGCCTATTTTTCTGAGGAACTAGCAAGTTAGTACCGTTGTTTAGTGAAAAGTTCAAAGTGAAGCAAATA
Organism: Ctena decussata; assembly: GCA_963989385.1. NCBI lineage: Eukaryota > Metazoa > Mollusca > Bivalvia > Lucinida > Lucinidae > Ctena > Ctena decussata. The sequence goes on from OZ022500.1 coordinate 4,540,877, forward strand.
AGACCTTTCAATCACTTTTTGCTTGCCGCAGATATAGTAAATTTACTCTGATTATTCTAAAAACGAACAATAATGCCTGTCGCTAGTCTCCGTTAATGCTTATGTTGATCCATATCTTCCGCAGTCGCCAATGTGTTAAGGGCATTTATGTATGTTGCTGTTTCTATCTGACAGACGAGGTCGCATCCGCAATGCCAGATCAACGAAAGCACGATTTGTAGGGCTTATAAAAACACACCTGGTACACGCACCTTTTCATTTCCCTTCACATTTCAGCCGCCACACGAACTGAAAAAAAAACAAAGTGGTTGTGCACAATTCGCAGACTCAGCCTGGGCATCCGCCAAGTCCGATCAGACTTGTCTAAGCTACCACCATGTGGAAAGTGAAGACTCTAATCAGACTGGGCGAAATGCCCAGGCTGATCTGCGTCTGCGCTGGGCGACACGAGAAAAAAAAAAACAAAGTGGTTGTGCACAATTCGCAGACTCAGCCTGGGCATCCGCCAAGTCCGATCAGACTTGTCTAAGCTACCACCATGTGGAAAGTGAAGACTCTAATCAGACTGGGCGAATGCCCAGGCTGATCTGCGTCTGCGCTGGGCGACACGAGAAAAAAAAACAAAGTGGTTGTGCACAATTCGCAGACTCAGCCTGGGCATCCGCCAAGTCCGATCAGACTTGTCTAAGCTACCACCATGTGGAAAGTGAAGACTCTAATCAGACTGGGCGAATGCCCAGGCTGATCTGCGTCTGCGCTGGGCGACACGAGAAAAAAAAAACAAAGTGGTTGTGCACAATTCGCAGACTCAGCCTGGGCATCCGCCAAGTCCGATCAGACTCGTCTAAGCTACCTCCATGTGGAAAGTGAAGACTCTAATCAGACTGGGCGAATGCCCAGGCTGATCTGCGTCTGCGCTGGGCCACACGAGAATAAAACAACAAAGTGGTTGTGTGCAAAGCGCATACTCAGCCTGGGCATCCGCCAAATCCGATCAGACTCGTCTAAGCTACCTCCATGTGGAAAGCAAAGACTCTGATCAGACTGGGCGGATGCCCAGGCTGATCTGAGTCTGCGCTGGGCGCACAACCACTTTGTTAATTTTCTTGTGTCGCGGCTCAACTTTGTGCTTCTGCAATTAACTAGCAAAATATAACAATACTATTCTTCTTGTAGGCATTTAAAATGTATATGCGTGTAAAGTTTACTTTGAAGCGAAAAACTGTTGGAGAAATCTCAAAATTCCCGAAAGATGCCAAAACGAAATTACGGTTTGACCACTTCGGGATTTTTTCATTACCTTTTACAAAGACTGTACTCTTATACAAATATCGTATAGTATTGTTTTATTCTATCTAGTTAGTTGCAGAAGTTAAACTTAATTTCAAGTGTTAATTGAATGGGGCGTTTACCAGGCGTGAGAAAGCATGTACCCACCAACTGATATGGGCCTGTTTGTATACAAAAGCTAGACCAGTTCTCCTTCTAGGACTTTGATCAACGGCTTCAGCACATTGCTTTATATTTTAGATTGACTCGCCGTTTATTTTGTCTACAGTAATTGCCTGCTTATGCCAACAGCTTTCTTTCTTTCCTTTTCTTTTTTGTTCATTTTTGCTCTTATTCAACGGTTTCAAAACCGGTAAAGTGACGCTTACATAAGTGGCTTTCTCGCAATTTGCTTTCACATAGCCCGCGCCCATGCGCAGTCTAATAAGAACACACACAGTTTCTTGTCTTTTCTTTTTTTTTTTATCTTTTGAATAAATAAAGTTCAACAAAACTATGTAAATGACTAGCAAACATGAATTTCTCCAACAAAATGTTGGATACCCGATAATTTTAAATTTTGCGGGAATGTATTTTTCAGCACAGAATACTTTAAAACTTAAGATAAATTAGGTTTAAAGGAAATAGTGATGCTACGTACCCGAAAAATGGATGTACGATTTCTTGATCAGTCTGTTGAAATAACAATGGTGATCATATTTTCCACTTTCAGGTAAGATAATTTACGCAGTAATTTCGGATAACCAGGTGATTTTTTACACCTCCATGTTCCTGCCATTTTTTTTCAAGAGAAAAACTATCGGGGTAAGGAAAGTTCCAACTCAAAAGGGGTATTTTTTTAAAGGAAAGAATTTGTTCTAAAATCTTTCTTTCATGTCTGTCAAGAGTTAATCGCTAATCAGGAGGGAGGCTAAACAAAAATGACAAAGTTGCTTCCCCTTAAAGTGTGTCCACTTATTGATGTATTTTTTTCTCCTTTTTTTCAGCCGAAGATACCACCATTAGTACGTTTCAGAAATTACGCCAAACTAGCCCTTATATGTATACGACTGTGTAAATATAGTCACGAAAAGTAAGTTTATTTAATTAATAATTTAAGTAGTTTGTGCAAATAAATCACAGGAAATTGACAGAAATCAACAAAATACGAAATTAAAGCTCTTGTTACACTGCCTGGTCGTTGCTCGAGTCATTGCTTTTGGACGTCATTACAAAGTTGCATGGGTTGAGACTCTCTTCGTCAAAATCGCTGTGCGTGAACAGTATCGTGGGTAAAAGAATGGCAGGAAATGTTTTATTTATAGACTATTTATATGTAGTTGGAGGCGAGCTGTGGTTTCAGACGATAAATACTTAAGCATCTCTAACGCGAGTTATTTGTGCGCTAAAGGAATTCTGAGGTGTTTGGAATGCTTACATTCCAGTTGACATGCCAGCATTCCAGTTGACTTGTCAGCAATCCAGTTGACATGCCCGCATTCCAGTTGACATGCCAGCATTCCAGTTGACTTGTCAGCAATCCAGTTGACATGCCCGCATTCCAGTTGACATGCCAGCATTCCAGTTGACTTGTCAGCATTCCAGTTGACTTGTCAGCAATCCAGTTGACATGCCCGCATTCCAGTTGACATGCCAGAATTCCAGTTGACATGCCAGCATTCCAGTTGACTTGTCAGCAATCCAGTTGACATGCCCGCATTCCAGTTGACATGTAAGCATTCCAGTTGACTTGTCAGCAATCCAGTTGACATGCCCGCATATCAGCTGACATGCCAGCATTCCAGTTGACTTGTCAGCAATCCAGTAGACATGCCAGCATTCCAGTTGACATGCCAGTATTCCAGTTGACATGCCAGCATTCCAGTTGACTTGTCAGCATTCCAGTTGACACACCAGCATTCCAGTTGACATGCCAGCATTCCAGTTGACTTGTCAGCAATCCTGTTGACACACCAGCATTCCAGTTAACATACTAGCATTCCAGTTGACATACCAGCATTCCCGTTGACACACCAGCATTCCAGCTGACATGCCAGCATTCCAGCTGACATGCCCAGCGTTGCAGTTGACATCCCAGCATTGCAGTTGATATGCCTGCATTCCAAATTGTATATGTGCCATTTCATGCTCACAAATGCCTCAAGATCAGTATCTGCTGGAATAACTGGGCTCTTGCACATTGTTTTCTGTATTTATTTCAACGTTTAGTACTTGCTATTCGAAATGCGACAAGCGTAATCGCAGGCTCATACTACACTAATGCAAAGACTGGTCTTGGCATCTGTATGCCAAGACTAGTCTTTGCATTAGTGTAGTACGAGCCAGAGATTGCTTGTATCATGTACCCTAAAAATTCTCAGCGCACAGCGACTGTCAGATCAGATTGACCAGACACCATTGTGTGCCTACACTTGCCCCGTTGTTATTTTACAGTGTGAATGCAGTTTTTTTTCTTTTATGACAGTGTTGCAGCGAGCAAAGATGAGTATCTATCAATTATACAAGTCACGGAAGATATCATGCCAATCATGGAACAAGACGATATGTTCTTTGATGCAAGAATATACAGAGCAAGTAAAGAAGTGAGTAGGGGCTACATAAGTTTTTGCGCATGTCTAAAGGACAGGGATAATTAACTTGTAGCTACTCCAGAGCTCTAGATAAGAAGGAGTATTTGATGATAATTAAGGATAATTTTTCTTATTTCTCAACGAAACCATATGTTGTGACCCCTCATCTAAACCGTCTCGTCGAGACGGTACAGATGAGGGGTCACAACATATGTTTTTATCCAGAATTAACAAAAATTATCTCTAATTATCACCAAATTCTCCCTCGTATCTAGAGCTCTGTGTAACTCAATAACCAAACTGGCTGCATGCGAACGCGTTGAGCACAGCACAGTGTACCCGTAAATCGCTTAGCGTAGCGACGTTCGATTGATTGATTGATTGATTGATTGATGGATTGATTGATTTATTGATTTGGTTTAACGGACCTTTGAGACAGTATTTCAGTCTATATCAGGCCGTCTCACAGAGAGAGGGAGAAAGAAGAGAAATGATAGACGAGAGAAAAATGTCTAAAAACCCCACCCACACCTTCTGCAAGCCCAGTAGGCCCTTGCCCTACAATGTTCCAAATCAGTAGAACGGGCATGCGTTTGTTTATGTGGGTTAGATCATTTTCATATTCGGAAGACGACATGTAGGTCGACATGTCATTTTACTGAACTTCATGCGCTTTTGGAGACTTTTAATCCCATATTTGTATTCCCATTTGTGGATCTGTTGAAGGTATTTTTTTTTTTACAAAATCTACGGTATTTGTTTGAAACAGTAACAATAAAGGCTCGTTAACAACAAAGAAAGCTAGAAATGGGAAAGGCAAACGTCTATATAAAAAAAAAATCATGAGCCTTTCACGAAACGCCTTGAATTTTTTTAGAGTCACGGTGTGATAACGAATACCTTTTTATTATGGTTACGGCTTTAGTCGGAGCAGACAGTTATCTCGAAACACTCAAGGGGATATATTTGTAACCTGTGTTTGGTTCTTCTGGTTCAACATAGGGAACCGGAAGCTAACTACCTAAAAGTGATGATGCACAAATTATATGATAATAAATAGACATGTCTATAAATTACCACAAAATGATGTGGTACTCTGGACATTGTGGCTTCATTCTTAAATCAAAACAAACTGTCGTGAGATTTAACAGATAAACCATTGTTTAAGGTTGCTGGTGTATATAAGTGTTCCATAAAGTTTATATCGGAATTTGTTTGCGAGAAAAAAAAACGTGTTTCGCAGAGCATCGCCATGCTCAGTGATTTATGTGTTTACTATGCCGTGCTCATCTAGTACAGTCTGTACAGATTGATTACATGCCAGAAGAATAAATGGCCATTACGTGCTCAGTAGCTTGCATATCATATGGATCTGCTTACGAAGAATTGGGGCTTTGTTGTTCATTTCATAACAGATTCAGGTCAAAATACAGAAAACACCAAACCCTTATGCTGCTTTCGGTAACAGCGCCCCCGGAAATGACCGCAATATTATAATTCTTCTGGGTGCCAAGGGCCATGAAAATTGTTGCGCTTGAAACGTAGTTATTCTTTTTCCGGTGTGTTAATAGCAGTAAAACACATTACGTAATTGTAGTGATTAAATGATATATATTTGTATTCGAAATATAATTCTTATTTCGCTTTAAAATTACTTAAAATTATTATCAGAATATTTTTTATTTACTGTAGCAACGGCTGCCCATAGAAGCCAGGAAAATTCTGAAACGTGACCCGAGATACCGAACAGAGAAGGAAGTAAATTATGTAAGTATGTCAACCTTCTTGTCCAAGTCAAAGCTCTCTTATCTCTCCTCTCTTCGCCTTGAACGAGATATCTGGTAAAGCCATAGCAAAACTGGAATAAAAAACAGTGAAAGAGCAGGCGGATATATTGTCAAAGTTATGAATGTGCCATTTTTGTAATGAGATCCGAATTCTGAGAAAACCTGCCGTCAAAAATCGAGGTCGCTTTTGTAATGTGTATACATAGGCCAAAGGCTCAGCTAGGAGTTTGGATGACATTTCCCCATTAAGCAGGAAAAACAAATATTATTGAACATAGATTGTATATTTACATGCTGGAAATAAGCCATATTGCCGTTGAGCATATGCAGAGACGTTTTACATGCTGGTGACGGACCTAACTGTACATACTCATGTTAACTTTATAAAATATAGATCTATTGGATAAACTGAACAGCAAAAGTAATGTTGATAGACGCGAAGCAAATGTCAGTAAGAAGTTACTGTTCAACAACACTTCAATTCCGCCGAAACATAAGTCAACATTTGTTTTATTATATAAAAAAGGATTTTTTACATGAAAACTTACAGCAAACAAATATCAAAATTTGTTTTGTGAGTTATTTATTCCAGTGCTCATATTTTGTCTTTTGAAATTGTGAGCTGTATTTTTATTTACTGTTGCATTTCTTTATTCTGCAATTAAATTAGTTTTGCATGCTTATCGTCAAGTATTCATACTTAATCAATTCGTGTATTATGTATACGTATGTGTATGTGCGTGTATGAATGTACTTGTGTTTAAATTTTCATATTATTGTAATTTTTCACATATTTATTAACATGATGCTAAATTGTAAAGTTTGTATGCATGAACTTTTCATGGAAGATTGTCGAAAGCCAAATGAGTAACCCTCTTTAAATAAAGCTTACTTACTTACTTACTTACCGTTTTATTACCCAAGTAATGCAAAGCAATGTATCCGTATTTGTATCCATTTTTAGCTCACCTGTCAAGGTGAGCTTATAGTATAGCCTTGGTCCGTCGTCCGTCGTCGGCGTCGTCGGCGTCGGCGTCGTCGTCGTTCACACTTTACAAGATCAATATCTCCTACACCAACTGGCCAATGTTGATCAAATTTTATGTATAGCATTGTTGGGATGGGGGATTGACTTCATGAGGTTTTAAGGCAGATTGGATTGGAACTCTAATTGCCATGGCAACATATAGCTCCCATAGACTTACAATGGGAAAAACTTCAAAAATCTTCTTCTCTGAAACCATGAGGCCCAGAGCTTACATATTTAGTATGTACCAATATCTAGTGGTCCTCTACATAAATCCTGCCAACCATGTCCCTGGGGCCAAAATTGGCCACGCCCTGGGGGTCATTAGCTCCCATAGACTTACAATGGGAAAAACTTAAAAAATCCTCTTCTCTAAAACCATGAGGCCCAGAGCTTACATATTTAGTATGTACCAATATCTAGTGGTCCTCTACATAAATCTTGCCAACCATGTCCCTGGGGCCCAATTGGCCACGCCCTGGGGTCATTAGTTTCCATATACTTACAATGGGAAAAACTTCAAAAATCTTCTTCTCTGAAACCATGAGGCCCAGAGCTTACATATTTAATATGTACCAATATCTAGTGGTCCTCTACATAAATCCTGCCAACCATCTCCCTGGGGCCCAAATTGGCCACGCCCCGGGGGTCATTAGCTCCCATAGACTAACAATGGGAAAAACTTAAAAAAATCTTCTTATCTGAAACCATGAGGCCCAAAGCTTATATATTAAGTATGTAGCAATGTTAAGCGGTCCTCTATGTAAATCCTGCCAATTGAGTCCCTGGGGTCCAAACTGGCCACACCCTAGGGGATCATTTGTTTATATAGAGCTATATTGCTAAAGAACCTTAAAAAATCTTCTTCTCTGAAACCAAGAGCCCAGAGCTTACATATTTAGTATGTACCAATGTTTAGTGGTCCCCTACATAAATCCTGCCAACCATGCACCTGGGGCCCAAATTGGCCACGCCCCGGGGATCATTAGCTCCCATAGACTTACAATGGGAGAATCTTAAAAAATCTTCTTCTCTGAAACCATGAGGCCCAGCGCTTACATATTTAGCATGTACCAATGTCTAGTGGTCCCCTACATAAATCCTGCCAACCATGCTCCTGGGGCCCAAATTGGCCACGCCCCGGGGGTCATTAGCTCCCATAGACTTACAATGGGAAAATATTAAAAAATCTTCTTGTCTGAAACCATGAGGCCCAGAGCTTACATATTTAGTATGTACCAATGTCTAGTGGTCCCCTACATAAATCCTGCCAACCATGCCCCTGAGGCCCAAATTAGCCATGGCCCGGGGGTCATTAGCTCCCATAGACTTACAATGGGAAAATCTTAAAAAATCTTCTTCTCTGAAACCATGAGGCCCAGAGCTCACATATTTAGTATTGGCCATGCCCCCGGGGTCATTAGCTCCCATAGACTTACAATGGGAAAATCTAAAAAAATCTTCTTCTCAGAAACCATGAGGCCCATAGCTTATATCAATGTCTAGTGATCTCCTACTAAAATCCTGCCACCCATGCCCGTGGGGCTCAAATTGGCCACGCCCCAGGGTGGCATTTGTTTATATATAGCTATAGCTTAAGAACCTTTAAAAAATCTTCTTCTTTGGAACCATGAGGCCCAGAGCTTATATATATAGTATGTAGCAATGTTTAGTGGTCCCCTACATAAATCCTCCCAACCAAGCCTCGTGGGTCCAAACTGGCCAATCCCCAGGGGTCATAAGCTCCCATAGACTTATAATGGGAATAACTTCAAAAATCTTTTTCTCTGAAACCATGAGGCCCAGAGCTTACATATTTAGTATGTACCAATGTCTAGTGGTCCCCTACATAAATCCTGCCAACCATGCCCCTGGGGCCAAAATTGGCCACGCCCCGGGGGTCATTAGCTCCCATAGACTTACAATGGGAGAATCTTAAAAAATCTTCATCTCTGAAACCATGAGGCCCAGAGCTTACATATTTAGTATTTACCAATGTCTAGTGGTCCCCTACATAAATCCTGCCAACAATGCCCCTGGGGTCCAAACTGGCCACTCCCCGGGGTTCATTAGTTCCCATAGACTTACAATGGGAAAATCTTAAAAAATCTTCTTCTCTTAAACCATGTGGCCCAGAGCTAACTTCTTTAGTACATATGTAGCAACGTTTAGTGGTCACCAACTTAAATCCTGCCAACCATGCCCCCTGGGGTCCAAATTGGCCATGCTGCTCCCATAGACTTATAATGGGAAAGATTTCAAAAATCTTTTTCTCTGAAGCCATGAGGCCCAGAGCTTACATATTTAGTATGCAGCAATGTCTAGTGATCCCCTGCATAAATTCTGCCAATCAAGCACCTGAGGTCCAAACTGGCCACACCCTAGGGGCTTGTTTGTTTATAGAGCTATATAGCTAAAGAACCTTCAAAAAACTTATTCTATGAAACCATAAGGCCAAGAGCTTATGTATTTAGTATGTTGCAGTGTATAGTGGTCCTCTACATAAATCCTGCCAATCAAAACCCTGGGGTCCAAATTTGCCACACCCCATGGGGTCATCAGATCCTATAGAATTGCAGCCTGTTTACTAGCTTACCTGAGCTGGAAACTTACATTTTATAACTCAGGTGAGCGGTCGTTGCCCTTGGGCTACTTGTCTTGTTTTTATATGTATCCATATTTTTATCCATTATGCAAGGAAGCTCCAGTTCTGTTTGATGTTTCGTAGCGCGTGACCAGGCGATAGTAAAAAAATACAGGTTCGTTGCATTAGTAGTCTCAGTCTTTTTCGCGGTGAACAAGAATATGGTAATGAAAAACCGAGATCAACATTTCAAAACAGATATTCGAACATGTTATATTTAATGAAACCCGCATAAATTCATTTCTGCAAGAAAAGATTTATCCTTAAAAAGATCAAGGCGGGGTCGTCTTTGAGGAAATTAGCGTAGGTCCTGTGCTAGATGTAGTTGAGTTTGTTTTAGACATTTAATAAATAGAATACGTCTTCTATCTTATCCGCGAGCTATTTTCCAAAAATAATTTTAATGCCATTTCGCTTGCGGTTAGGCACTGATAATTGAAAATTTAACTTGACAGAAGAGAGGGGTGGGATAATTCACTGTTGCTTAAGAAAGTTTAAATTTCTATTTGTTTGCTTTATAGCTCACCTGTCATGGTGAGCTTATAAAATAGCCATGGCCCGTTGTCCGTCGTCGTCGGCGAATTGGCCAAGCCCAGCATGGAGGCCATTAGCTCCCATTGGCTAATAATTAGGAAAACTAAAAAGAATCTTCTTCTCTGAAACCGTGAGGCCTAGAGCTTATATATGTAGTATGTAGCAATGTCTAGAGGTTCCCTATATAAATCCTGCCAACCAAGCCCCTTGCGTCCAAATTGGTCACGCCTCGAGGTCATTAGCTTCCAAAAACTTGTACATGTAATGGTTAAATCTTTAAAAAAATCTTCTCCTCTGAAACCATATGGCCCTGAGCATATATATTTGGTATGTAGCAATGATTAGTGGTCTCCTTCATAAATCCTGCAAACCATGCCCCTGGGGTCCAAATTGGCCACGCCCCAAGGCTGCTTGTATAGACTTATGATGGGAAAAACTTTAAAAAATTCTTCTCTTAAACCATGAGGCCCAGAGCTTATATATTTAGTATGTAGCAAGGTCTGGTGGTCCGTTACAAAAATCCTGCCAATTATGCCCCTGGGGTCCAAACTGGCCTCACCCCAAACCCCTTAAAAATCGTCTTCTATGAAACCTCGATACTCAGACCTAAGCTATATAGTATGTAGCAATGTTGTGTGGTGTCCTACATAAATCCTGCCAACCATGCCCCTAGGGTCCAAACTGGCAACGCCCCGGGGCTCATTAGCTCCCATAGACTTATAATGGGAAAAACTTAAAAAATCTTCTTCTCCGAAACCATGAGGCCCAGAGCTTATATATGAAGTATGTAACAATATCTAGTGGTCCCCTACTTAAATCCTGCCAACCATGCACCTGGGGTCCAAATTGGCCATGCCCTGGGGCTCCTTAGCTCCCTAAGTCTTATAATGGAAAAAAAATAAAAAAAAGTATTCTCTGAAACCATGAGGCCCAGAGCTTATATATTTAGTATGTAGCAATGTATAGATGTCTCCTACATAAATCCTGCCAATCATGCCTGTTGGGTCCAAATTGGCTACATCCCGGGGGTCATTAGCTCCCATAGGCTTATAATGGGAAAAAAAACTTAAAACAATCTTCTTCTCTGAAACCATGAGGCCCAGAGCTTTTATATTTACTATGTAGCAATGTTTAGAAGTCCCCTACATTTATCCTGCAAATCAAGCCCTGGGACACCCCAGGGGGTTATTTGTTTGTGTAAAGCTATATAGCTAAATAACCTTCAAAAATCTTCTTCTTTGAAACCATGAGGCCCGGAGCTTATACATTTAGTATGTAGCAATTTTTTGTAGTCCCCTATGTAAATCCTGCCAATCAAGCCCCTGGGGTCCAAACTGGCCTCATCCCAGGGGCCATTTGTTTAAATAGAGCTATACAGCTAAAACATTCAAAAATCTTCTTCTCTGAAATTAGGAAACCCAGAGCATAGATAGTCAGTATGTAGCAACGTTTAGTGGTACTCTACATAATCCTGCTAACCATGTTCATTGGGTCCAAACTGGCCACACCCTGGGGGTCATTCATTAATATTGAGATTAAGAGCTTAAAGCGTAAAACACTTCTCTGGAATCAAAAGGCTATGAGCATAAATATTTAGTATGTAGCAATTTTAAGAGGTCCCCTACATAAATCCTGCTAACCAACCATGCCCTTGGGGTCCAAACATTCCACGCACATGGGTTGGGCGGGGTTGGGTCTCACTTTGGTACTGACAGGTGAGCGAATGTTGCCCTCTTGGGCTACTTGTTTCATCTCCTGCCTTAACCATTTAACAACACTGAACAGGTGATTTCATTCATCCTTTTTCTGTTACTGCGAAAGGGTGTGAAGGAGTCTTGCTAAAAGGCACACTGCTTGGATAAAAGATAGTTAAAACTAGACGCTTCATATATTTCTATGCAAGGTTACTACATTTCTAAAAACTCATTTCTTTGCCTTGCTGAAATATTAACAGGAAGAAAAAATGATAAATTCGATCTTCATTTATTTACTCCCATGGGAAGTGTAAGCTTTTTGATTGTAAAGACTTCCAGCCGAAGCTAGAATGCAGTTTGGTGTATGCTATGACTTATGAGAAAATTGCATAGGTATAAAATTAATGCAACGCACCTATATTGCTCGCTGGTTTTGCGTTATGTGTGGACGAGTGACTCTGCACCATTGAAATGGTCTTTTATAATTATTATTATCATTATTGTTATTATTACTATTATTATATACTGATATAAATTAGCATGCTGGTGGTTAGCCATATATAAATTTACATGGCAGTGAAAGCTACATAACGCTTGAGTTCCATGCTGGAGGTAAGCTGTATTTTCCGACAAACTATAATGTACTGGCATGCTGGAGATTAGCCATATTTTCCATGTAGGGAAAGGTGTTAACTTAGTATTGTATTGAGCGGTGCGAGCTAAACTGGACATCCTGATTGAATTAAACTTAAGTTCATATAAACGACTTTGAGACTTATTTCTTTCAAGCAGGCAAAAAGGAAACTTGTAAACTTTTTATTTTGCAGCTACACGTGGTTTTACGAAGTATCAAGGCATTTTCCGACTACCCAACCAAGATGCAAAGAAAGCTGTGTGAAGTGGGCTGGTATGAAGCGTAAGTATGGCATTTATTCGAGCAGGCTGATCTGGGTCTACCCGCTTTGCGGAGGAAATTATGTCTGAACGTTTAAGGTAATACGGTCAACACATGAAAAACACTACATTTAATATACTCAAAGTTCACTTTCTGTGTTTTTGTATGGTGTAGATGAACTCTTATTATGTTTGAACTATCATTCTTAAATTATAATGAAATTTGTTATCATTATCTTCAGACTTTCAAAGTTACAGCTGACCGAACTTTGTACAAACCTTTAGCTTTGGTGCTTCAGGTGTGACAATGCAGTTTCTGAAATATTCTCCTTACATTTTACAAGTATGCAAAAGACATGTAAAGTTTAGAGAAAGTATATTTCTATTTTCATTTAGATATGAGCCAAAACGAGCTATTGTGAGACAGGGAGCACCACCACATGCCTTCTATTTCATTTTGTCAGGATCCGGTAAGTAAATGAATCGCAAAAAAATAGGTGTACAAAAAGTGGCATTAATAATTGAAAACCGTTAACTTTCTGCAGGAGGTAACTAATTTGGTGTTTAGTCAGTCATCCTACTAAATTTTACCACATAAATAATTTAGACCATGGAGTAGTTATAACATACCTTCAACTGATTTGCTTTGAGGAGATCAGATCAGACTGCTAAAACTTATTGACATAGGAAGCAGTGAAACAAACCAAAAAATAATTTCAGAATTCTAAATAAACTGTAGAAACATTCCTATTAACATATCGATATTTTGTTCTGCAGAAATGAAACTGATTCGCAAAATATTTTTGAAACATATTTAAATTTAAAGAGTAACTACATTTCAGGAACTGATTGAATCAGATCCCAAACCCTATCCCCAACATCAAAGGGAAAGATTGACAAAGACATCCCAACAAACAATAAATTACAAGTGATAAGCCGAGTCAGCAGCTCTTTCCCAAATAGGTGGCAACTCAGCTATCTTAATTGAGCAAAATATTTAGACCAACAGAAGGGTTACAACAGACTAAGCAACTTATACATGTACGAAAAACATTTAACAACTATTTTTACCTATTTTCTATTTTTATTATAGAAGGGTTAAAATGAGAACACAATAAATTAAACAGCACCGAATATACGTTGCATTTATATTCGGTGCTGTAAATGCAACCGTCAACGAAAGTACCGCCTTGGGACGGTCAGTAATAACTACTGTGGGGTTTAAACCGGTTTTACTGGGCCCAAACCTTCACCGTCACCCTCACCCTCCGCCGCAGTGCACACAATTAGTTGGTAGTTCGGTTCGTATGGAGGTCCCCTAACTCATCAGAGAGTCACAGAGAGTCATCACGGTCAACAATTAAAATCAAGAAAAGACCGTGATGAAGCGAGGATGAGGACTCGACAGCCAAAACGTGTTGAGACACCTTTAGATCCCTGTGGGTCAGCAACTGCTAAGACTGCTAAAATCATAGAACAGACATAAGTATGTGATAAAATCGGAATTTGTTTGAGTCGCAATTCAGTGTTTGCGAAGCTGCATTTAGTGACATCGTGTTTGTCACTGTTTTACAAGCAGAAACCTCAGAAACTACCGCCTAACATTTCTAAAAGCAATTTTAAATCACTTTCATAACTGGGCTAATCAGTCACTTGAATGGTAAAAGCTGCCTCCCACTCTGTTTTTTTCTATGGCCAGTATTACCATAATGACACAACATACTGGGGCAGACGTCTGTTTCTGTAATAGCAGTCTGATCAAGGTCTATACATTTCGCTATTCCTCCAGCATTTTTTAACAAATGATGCGCAACGCAACAAAAGGGCCCTTAACGTCGCTGACGTTATTTTGAGTAAATGACGTCGAAAGTCAGAGAAACATTTTCGTGCATATTCCTATGTGATGGTGAAAGACAAAAGGAAACGAAAGTTTCAATGAAGAAAACGATCCATTCCAACCAAAATGAATCGAGAAGAATAAAGTGATCTAATATTAATACAAATATGTCTGGAGGTTGACTCTTATCCAGCCAGTTTCCGATTAAACAGAAATTGGGCCCGAATATTTTTTCTGCAATGCCTCTTTCCGTGACAACACCAGAATGTGTTAGATAGATCACTCGACTTTGCTATTGTCCACGGTGCTAAAACATTGCAGTGACGCCACAACCCAACGTCACAAGGACATTTCGGCACGCGCATCTTAAGGTTGCTATCGCCAGGCAAGACAAGACTAGATTCCGATCGAGCGGAGTTTTGTAATTTTTTTCGGAGATTCTCTTTAAGAGCCTGCGAACCATGTAGTCCGACATATCAGTACTCAAAACAGTATTTTTTCTGATGTTCTGTTTAAAAGTCAGCAGGGAAATATTGCGCTTGTTAAAAATTTAACGTAGGCTATTTTATTCACACAGGGTGAAAATGAGAAGAACGTCATTTTTTTCTTACTAAAAACAATTAAATCACTGTTTTTTTCGCTCGAAATTGGATTATCTCCATTGAAATCATGAATTAGTTTAAGTTCAAAGTTTTCAGGAGAACTTGGGCATGTTGAAAACCCCATACTTTCTTACTTAAAATGTTAAGGCCCTGTCATTTTTATTTTTAAGTCATTGTTACAGCTGCATTTTTTCACATTGCGTATTAGTCTAGAATTAAGATGTCAGCCAAACTTGGTGTTTTGTCTATGCTCAACTTGTCTGTTTTGTTGTTGCATTTGATGTTTAACGACCCTGTAGACCGCTAATGTCATGTCAAACCAGTCAGCCATAGCACTCACACTGTTCCTGGCCAGGCTTAGAACTCCTAAGTGGCTAACCAGTACTGAGTGTACATACTTTTTCACCAGTAACTGACAACTGTCCTTCTCCCCTTGATCTGCAGTCCGACACTCTGCCGACTGTCCAAGCGGGGCGGCTGGCTTGTTGGACTTCGAACTGTGGAACCGCACGTGTGTTAATTAATTATACACCTATACTTCTATAAAGTGTGTTCAAAGAATCGCGGGGGAGGCGGGTTGGCGGGGGAGTTAGAGAGAGAGAGACTAAAGATGCGCAGCAGCACAACAGGTTAGCAAAATAATTGACATGCTAGATCTAGGTCTACGCAAATAAAAAAGAACATCTTCTCATAAAGTGTATAGAGCTTACCGTCAGTTAGCGGTGGTGCGCAGGTTGGTTTGAGGTCGCAAAGTGTCTAACATCTGAGTAAAAGAAAATATCGCTAATGTTTCTTTAAATCGTATTTTACAGCTTAAACTCATTCCTATATTTTTTTCCATAGAACGATATCTACTCTTAACAATGCCACTTAGATAAGTACACTTGAACAATTCTACTATGCGAACAACTAAGCCTCCGATCGGTATGCGCTGTATTAGCTGTTCACTGCATAGGTTTCGCGAAGCCTTAGATTGCTGGTGCAGAGAGGGACAACTCCGACTGCGCAGATACAGAATAATTGTCCATAGCATGACTACGATGGCTACCAGCAACTTTTCTTCTGGCACGGCTGACGTTCTCCTTTACACATGGATATAGTTGCATAAAAATTATTTATCCCAGTCTTAATCGTCTGTCCATATGCTAAACTTAAACCAAATTATAGGCTAGCATAAAAAGAAAACGATGAAAGCCCGGACCAGAATACAGTCTTACAAGTTAGAGCCTTGGGATGTCGCCAACATGTCCACGCATTTTAGAACAGTGAAGTTCAGGATCAGACTAAACGGATGTGCAAGTGAATCTGTGAAATCGTGGTGCTGGAAAACATGTAACCCATAGGACAAGAAGAAGTTTCAGATTTTTGTCGCACCTGCTTTAGCAAGGTGCGATATAAGTATCCGGTTTTCCGCCCATCCGTCTGTCCGCAATTTACTTTGGCCATAGCGTTTAATCACCTCTCTATCTTAAATCAGTGGGTGGGTTTTCACCAAACTTGCATGGCTACATGATTGGGATAATTACTAGACTCTATTAGGTTTAAATTTTATGACATTGACCTCATTTTCAAGGTCACAGGATGACTTCATGTCTTCACCTCAATCCTACTGTTAAATCTCTCTCTATTTTAAACTAATGAGTGGCTTTCCACCAAACTTGCATGATTATATCAGTAGGATAATTCCTAGAGTTTATGTAGTATTTGAGACCTTGGCCCCATTTTCAAGGTCACAATACGACTACATGTTTTTTGTTGTTGTTTTTGTTTTGTCGATCCTAGCGTTGTCAAATCCCTCTCTATCCTAAACAAATGGGTGGATTTCCACAGAACTTGCGTGGATATATCAGTGGAATAATTCCTAGAATATATAAGGTTTTATGACCGTGGCCCTATTTCCAAGGACACAAGATTACTTAATGCCCATCTGTCCATATTTTACGTCAACCACCAGGTGGATTTCCTCAAAACTTGAAAGAATATAATTGAGCCGCGACACGAGAAAACCAAATATGTGGTTGTGCGCCCAGCGCATGCTCAGATCAGCCTGGGCATCCGCCCAGTATGATCAGACTCTTCGCCAAGCGCTTAATGGGTAGCTTAAAGTCTAAGCTACCTTCATGCGGACAGCGAAGCCTCTGATCAGACTGGGCGGATGCCCGGGCTGATCTGAGTCTGCGCTGGGCGCACAACCACATTGTTGGATTTGTCGTGTCGTGGCTCAAGTATCATTAGGACAGTAGTGATAGATGGTTATGTTTTGGTGACTTTGACTCCAATTCCATGGTCACTGGAGAACTTCTCTTGAACCCATTGATTTTTTTTGAATTCTACCAAGCTCGCATAGATGTTTAATCACGATAGTCTAAAGAGAACATATTATGGTGACCTTGACCCTGTTTTCAAGACAGCAGGACCAAATATTAAATACCTGTTAAACCTGTTGACAGATGTTGAATTTTCACTAAACAAGAATGGATGTATAGCTAGAGCAAGCCAAAGAGATTAGATTTTGGTGACCTAGACCCCATTTGCATAAATCAAAGAATTACTTTGGATGTTATGTAAACTATCTCTTGCAGCTATTGGCAGATTTTTACTGACCAAACTTGCTAGAGTATGTAATTAGGAAGAGATACTGTGTTCATTTTAAGGTCAGCATGGCTACATACGAAGTTTCCAGGAATTTAATTTTGTGAGGAATGCACTATTATTCTTTCCCTCCAATTACACATCAAAAGACACTTATATTGTGCATGACAGGTGCGATGTAGCTTTCCGCAGAGTTTTTGTTTTCCTTCTTACTTTTACCAATGCGTGAGAATAGGTGCCGGACGGCATGTCTCCGTCTACAGCAAGCACTCAAGGTTGGTTGGTTGCTTGCTTAGGGTTTAACGGCCCTTTGAGACAGTATTTCAGTATATAGCGAGCCGTCTCCCAGAGAGTGGGAGAGAGAAGAGAAAATATAGATGAGGAAAAAAACTGCCAAAAGAACCCTCTACCACACCTTCTGCAAGCACAGCAGGCCCTTGCCCTACCCCAACCCGATATCAGTAGGACGCACCAGTGCCAAAAGTTCATGGCATCTTCGCTCCACCCAGCCACCCTGCAATCACTCTGCAAAGTCTTACATTTACAGATTCATGAGGATTCATATAGAGATGGGGATAACAAGGAAAACTTTGAGCAGATGGCACGTATACGCTTATTGATTTTTGTCTTCATTTGTTCGGATGTATGCCGTCACAGCGGACCAGACAATTTTAAAGCTGACGATATCGTTTTTCGACGCTAACGTCATCAAAAATTCAACGTTAGGTCACAGGGTGGAAGTACTAAATTTCTTATTGTGACGTCAAACAAATGAATTTTGCAAAAAGAACGGTAGCACTGAAAAGGTAAAATATTGCTGTATCAAGAAATGTTAAAAAGTAAAAATGAGAAAATTTGCCCTTTAGGGCCCTTTTGCTGCGTTGCGCATCAAATCATATTGGATACTTTTAAAGTGTAAGGGCACATCTCCTTGAGTTTACGCATCTTTTTGCAATTTCCTGTTTGCTTCTCTCCAGAAGTGATCTAATCTTAAAGAAACAGAATTTGCTCCCCTAGGAGCAAGTTCTTTTGTATTAGAGAAGATTCATAGTTAGAATGGAGGCAAACATGAAAAAATTACAGAATTGCTTCCCCTGAAAGTGTACAAATTCACCCTAAGTGTTTACGGTATAAGCTAATAAAAAGTAATAAGTTTAGGTGCCACAATATGAATGGCAATTATGGTATATCATATTATAATTGATCGATGGCACCAAGCTAATAATTGTTGACAGAAATAAGTGGAACAAAAGTTATTGGAATAAAATCGATAAAGCGTCTGTGAATGCACTGTAGACGTGGTTGCGCATTATTGCCGTGGCAACTAAGCAGGATAGATTCAGGCCTTAAGGTCAACTGTCATTTGATGTATTTGGGTGATGAAAAAGATGGACTTTATTGATCAGCAAAACCCCAACCCAGCCTGCGTATCTGCGCAGACTGGTCAGGGCCTTTGAAAATAAATCTTTTTAATTTCTAAAAGGTCTGAACAAGAAATTATGTAATCAGTTGGAAAATGATATTTTCTTTCCGCTTATGCGTAGTCGATAGCGCCTTTACCTGATAGTCAGTCAGCATTTACTTTTGTCGATCTTGGGCCTAGAAAATCTAGAACTGAAGTATTTTGCTGGTGGTACGAATAAGCTGACACAATATTTAGAGGATCCTTTTGCAGTGAAGTAAATAGGAAAGGACTGAACTCTTAAAGAATTTGATACTATATGAAATTGTCTTCTATTTTCAATTCTAGTGATTGTGACAACGTTTGATAAAAAGTCTGGAGGAACTACTTTTCTCGTGGCCCTTTACAAGGGGATGTCATTTGGGGTAAGTACATTTTCTATAAAAAAATGTTTCCTTATGGATACAGAAAGCCTCAAGATTTATCAATATTCCTGGTAATTTTAACAATTTTACTCTTTAAACTGATTTCTTTTTATCTTTCTCATTTTCGTGGATTCATTGTGTACAGATCATCCTTTTCGCTTTTTAGGCATTTTTTGTCCTGTCAGTTCTGTGGATGTATATAGATATATCGCTTGAAAAATATTTGTAAGAAAATAAGGCGTGCGTTGTAGAGG
Source organism: Ctena decussata (assembly GCA_963989385.1). Classification (NCBI taxonomy): domain Eukaryota; kingdom Metazoa; phylum Mollusca; class Bivalvia; order Lucinida; family Lucinidae; genus Ctena; species Ctena decussata. The sequence continues at coordinate 4,560,429 of OZ022500.1, forward strand.
ACGAGAACCATGTCAACGACGTAATTGATATGAGAACTATGAAAAAGTGTTTCAAAATTACTCTGGTCCTCCGAATAAGGTATCAAAACATTTTCTCTTATTTCCGCTTAAAAAACATATGTTTCAGCTTCACTATGATAAAACCACATGTTCCCTGGGCCATTTTATGCTTCATGTTAACTCTAGAATAATCTTGGGAGCTTCAAGCATATCACGTAGACCATTTGACTAAAGCTATTTTCCCATACATGTGTTTTCTTTTGTCTTTCAATCTAGGAATTGGCTGTGATCAACCGCAGTAGACGACAAGCTACAGTGAGCACTGGTACTATCACGGAGTTATTGTGTATATCAGCTAAGGTAATCCTGGCTCAGAGGTTATAAAACTTGAGTATTTTCTCAAACTCAAAATAAAGCACAATGATTGGCTGCTTCCGAGCACATGCTCGGAAGCAGCCAATCAGTGTGCTTTATTTTTTTACATGCTCGGAAGCAGCCAATCAGTGTGCTTTATTTTGAGTATGAGATTATACTCAAGTTTCATAATCTCGAACCCTGTACTCCAATCTGGCGTGATCTGTTTGAGACACACATGCAATTAGGATTATGTCAGCGAATTCAATCAAAACCAAGACACAGACTCACTTGAGTATCTGTTCAATACACAAGAAATTTTGAATCATGTTGTCTCATCTACACCAATATATCTAAGGTGGTGTGCTCACTTTCAAATGGAGTATTTCCCACCAAGAAGAATCTGCTTGTTTTCCATTCTTTTGAGAGCTTCTCTTATGGAAAGGAATTGCTCCCTCGGAGAGTAAATTCCTTTCTTCAAGGTTAGCCTCCATTTTGGAAGGGCTTCGCCGTCGAGAGAGGCAAGCGGTGACAAGCCAAAAGTGAGTCACACTTCTTTGAAATCCCATTGACTTGAATGTCTTTAACAGTATACAAGAAACTGGATCAATTTTATGCTTTCTGTTCAACTTAAAAGAAAATAACAGTAAAAGAAAGGGATAGAGAAATTAAAACATTTTAGGGCCCCACCAGACGAAGTCTGCGGAGGCCCTATAGTAATCACCTTGCCCGTCCGACTGTCTGTCCATCCGTCATGATTTCGTGTCCGCTCAATATCTCCAAAACTGTTTGAGATATTTTTACGAAACTTGGTACAAATATAAAGGATCATCAGAGAATGTGCAGAAAACAAGAATCATAACTCCACCTACATTTTACTGAATCATACCCCTTTGTAATTTTCTATTATGGTTTCGTGTCCGAACTATAACTCTGAAATGGGTAAAGATATTTTCATGAAACTTAGTACAAATGTAAAGCATCGTCAGACAATGTGCAGAGAACAAAAACCATAACTCTACTTAATTTTTTACTGAATTATGCCCCTTTGTAATTTTTAGTACAGAAATCTTGTCGGCTTCATAACTCTGACACCATTTCATATATTTTTATGAGACTTGGTACAAATGTAAAGCATAGTAAGACGATGTGTAGAGAACAAGAACCGTAACTATGTATACATTTTTACTGACCCTTTGTAATTTTTTGTAAAGAAATCATGTCTGCTTCATAACTTTGAAACTGTTTGATCTATTTTCACTAAACTTTGTACAAATGAAAGGCATCATCAGACAATGCGCAGAGAATAAGAACTGTAACTCTATTTACATTTTACAGAATAATGCCCCTTTCGTAATTTTTAGTACGGAAACCGTATCGGCTTCATAACTCTGAAACAGTTTGAGATATTTTCAAAAACCTTTGTGCAAATGTTAAACATCATCAGACGGGGTGCAGAGAATAAAAACCATAACTCCATTTACATTTTGTACAGAATTATGTCCCTTTGTAATTTCAAGTTTAGAAAACAAGTCTGCTCTATGGCTTTAAACCCCTCTAAGATATTTTCATGAAATTTTCTACAAATATAAAACATTATCAGACGATGTGCAGAGAAGAAGACCTGTAACTTCATCTCCATTTCTAACAGAATTATGTCCCTTTGTATTTTTAAGTATGTAAAGCTTGTCCGCACTATAATTTTAGAGCCTTTGAAGATATTTTCACAAAGTTTGGTACAAATATAAACCATCATCAGATGATCTGAATATGTGCAGGGTGCAAGAATGGTAACTCCAGTTACCTGCTTTACAGACTTTTTGTTCTTGTTTTAATCCCTCATGATTTTGTATTTTGCCCATATCTCTACTAGAGGCTTAATTCCAACCAACATATATCAAGGGATGACATGAAAATCGAAAGCTGTTATTGTTATTTTTGGTTGGGGGCATATGACTTAAATGCTGTCAACAGTTCCACAAAGGCGGGGCCCTATTAGTTACCACGTTTCTAGTTTTCTTTTGTTCCTTCCCTATAACGGAAAAAGCAGTTTGTTTAGACATAATAATTATGTTTTCATTGGCGCCAGTATAGTTATGTTTTCAGTTATTTTAGGCAGTTTTTAAACGGCTGCCTTTTATTCAGTTCGTGCTGAATTCAAACGATTTACGGCCATATTAATTTCATAATTGTAAGTTCAGATGACTGTCTAAGTAAGAGAAAAAAGGTGATTGTCCATACGCATTAAAGTCTATACGATTTCAGAGGAGTGTTACACACTTTTGGTACGTCACTGTAGATAGGCATATGTTCTTGTGGAGTTCAGACTGACTCAGATATTAGTAATGTGCCATAATGAATACATACATAGAAATTTTACTTTTATATGTATTAAGCTTATGGGCCCTATCGTGCCATTTCTTTAAATTGTAATTCATTCAACTGGAATGTTATTAGAATGTCTTTATGAAATCTAATACACTCTGCCTATTGAAAAATATCATAATTCAACTGAATATCAACTAATGACACTTATAATTTCATCAAAAGGGTTCTAAAATTAAAATAACAAAGACTGATCGGTAACATTAAACATTTTAATAAAAGGTAATGGCCATATTAAAATTTTGGGCTCAGTAAGAGACCCATGCAAATAAAGTGAGCAACAAATAACAATTAAAATGTTGAAATAATTTTCATACTTAAGGAGTATAGGCACACCTCTATGTTTTCTTGTCAGTGAAACAAAGGGGAGCAATTTTTATAATTTACTATTTGCTTTCTGGGACGACGTGGTCCTTCTAAAATGGATTCAAGTCTTAAAGGAGAGAATTTACTAATCTATTGGCATTTTTCCCATAAGAATTTACTTGACCCCTAATGAAATTGAGGCAAAACTGAAATGGAAGAGTTGCTTCCCCTAAAAGTAAACCCATCAACGTTAAAGTATCAGCTATTCTCTACCAAATTGCTTAAAAATAACGCAATTGCGATAGACAGTGGAGTTTTGTGACATACAGAATGCTACAACAAAAGTGGCAGTAAAGTCAGTGCAGCCTGATCAGTATCTGCGCTGTTTGTCATTCCGCAAGAAGTTTTACATAGAATAGGATAATTACTGTAATTTATTATGGTGTCCTAATACGGTAAATATGGTATTACAAGATGTTTATAAGCAGAACAGAATGTGATGGCTAACTTAATTGCATGGAATTCTGTATATGGATTATTTGTTCAATAAGTAGGTTTTGAACATTTACAGTGGTCATCTCAGTTTATTTCTTGTACTTTAGTAAAATGTCATTTTATCTGGTGTCTTGGTTTATACCTGAACTTAATCTCAAACAGGAGTTACTGTATAAGCCGTGAAACTTTTGCCATTCAGGCCTCCAAACAATATAGCCTTATGATAGGGTATTTGCAGCAGGTTTGAGCTAGGGGCTGTTTCTATCCAATCCATCTGTTCTATCTCCCTGTCTGTGGACGTCGCCTCAATGTATATACTGAAGAATCTCTCAAAAGGCCAAAAACAAACACTCAAGCTAAAGGTCTGCATGTACAAAGTAGCAACGTTCCACAGTCTGATGACTATCCACTTGCTCTTTGGGATCCATAGACTTTTGATACTAAAGATAAGACTCCACGCAGTCTCATATTTTTAGCTCACCTGAGCCGAAGGCTCAGAGGTGAGCTTATAGGATGGGAGTCGAGCCGTCGTCCGTTAGTGCGTTAGTGCGTGCGTGCGTGCGTGCGTCAACACTTTCAAACATAAATATCTCAGAGACCAGTGGGCCGATCGCAATTAAATTTTATCTGAAGCATCATTTGGGTGGGGGAAAGGCTGCATTAGGTTTTGGTGCCCATCAGCTCAGAACTCTGGTTTCCATGGCAACAGATAGCCCCCATAGGGTTATAATGGGGAAAATGGCGTCATCACGTTTTCTCGACTGTTTTTGATTAGATCCGTATCATACTTGCAGGTAATGATGACATACACAAGAGCTTGGATGAGTTCGAAATTTGGCCGGATTTGAGCACAGACTACAGAGTTAGCTGCCCTTGAGCGTTTGAAAAAAATCCCATAGGGTTATAATGGGGAAAATGGCGTCATCACGTTTTCTCAACTGTATTTGCTTAGATCCTTATCATACTTGCAGGAAATGATGACATACATAAGAGCTTGGATGAGTTCAAAATTTGGCCGGATTCGAGCACAGACTACAGAGTTAGCTGCCCTTGAGCGTTTGAAAAAAATCCCATAGTGTTATAATGGAGAAAACAACGTCATCACATATTTTTAGAAAAACTTTGTCATCGCTCTATTGCCTACATTTCTCAACAGATTTTAAAATAACTTCACACAAATGTATGGCATGACAATATCTCGAGCAAGTTCGACTTTCAGGATGCTGCGCCCAAGGTCAAGGTCACTGTGGCTATTTTTAGAAAAACTTTGTCAGCGCTCTAGCACCTACATTTATCAGCAGATTTTAAAATAACTTCACACAAATGTAGGGCATAACAATATTTCGAGCAAGTTTGACTTTCCGGGTGCTGCACCCAAGGTCAAGGTCACTGTGGCTATTTTTAGAAAGACTTGGTCATCGCTCTAGCGCCTACATTTCTCAACGGATTTTAAATCAACTTCACACAAATGTAGGGCATGACAATATCTCAAACAAGTTTGACTTCCAGGGTGCTGCGCCTAAGGTCAAGGTCACTGTGGCTATTTTTAGAAAAACTTTGTCAGCGCTCTAGCACCTACATTTCTCAGCAGATTTTAAAACAAATTCACACAAATGTAGGGCATGACAATATCTCGAGCAAGTTCGACTTTCAGGGTGCTGTGCCCAAGGTCAAGGTCACTGTGGCTATTTTTAGAAAAACTTTGTCATCGCCCTAGCACCTTCATTTCTCCATGGATTTTGAAATAACTTGACACAAATATAGGGTATGACAATATCTCAAGCAAGTTCGACTTTCAGGATGCTGTACCCAAGGTCAAGGTCACTGTGGCTATTTTTAGAAAAACTTTGTCATCGCTCTAGCACCTACATTTCTCAACGGATTTTAAAATAAATTCACACAAATGTAGGGCATGACAATATCTCGAGCAAGTTTGACTTTCAGGGTGCTGCAATCAAGGTTTTTGATTAGATCCTTATCATACTTGCAGGTAATGATGACATACATAAGAGCTTGGATGGCAGGATTCGAGCACAGACTACGGAGTTAGCTGCCCTTGAGGGTTTGAAAAAAAATCCCATAGTCTTATAATGGAGAAAACAACGTCATCACATTTTCATTTTTCATCGGATCCTCTTCATACTTGCAGGTAATGAGGATATGCATAAAAACTTGGATTAGTTAGCATTTCGGCTAGATCCCACCACTGACTATGGAGTACCTGCCCTGAGCATCCAAAAAATCAATGTCGCCACTTTTTCTTAATTTCTACTGATCCGATCCTTTTCAAACTTGCAGGTAATGAGGAAATGCATTATATCTTAAACAAGTTCAAATTTTGGCCAGATCAGGCCAACCACTACGAAGTTAGCTGCCCTTGACAGCTCTGTCTATTGTGCTCTTGATCGGATACTTTTTAAACTTGCATATATTAAATGAGGGCATACATAATGTTTTGGATGAGTTTAATTTTCAGCCTGATTGGACCACTGACTGTGGAGTTAGCTGCCCTTGAGCATCTTAAATATCCCTATAGGTTTACAATGTCTCTCAGGTGAGCAATTGTTGCCCTTTGGGCTACTTGTTTCATTGTTTGCCTATAGTGCACTTCTAAAGGAGATCGCTGTGGCCAAGAAATATTTGACCTGGCCTACTCTTCAAGGAAAGATGATCTCAGACAACGAATTTTTTTCTAGTATGGTAAAATGCTTACCTTTTCACCTTTAGGGTTCGGGAAATAAATCGTTGAGGATAGCGTCCATGCTTCTGTAACTCAAATACCCTTTGAAATATTTTTATGATATTTTACGGTTATGTACATGTAGCACAGGTCATGACATTGTTTCGCCTATAAGAATAAAGTATACCCCTTTGATGCCTTTTCCGAGAATTGAAACAGAAAAGAACAGAATTTGATGCCTTTTGGTATAAAAAGTTACTCGATAAGTTTAATATACATGATACTTCAAAGTCATGTACGAGGGATGATCAAAAAGTTCCCGGAAAAGTTCTGTATTCTCTTTACTGTTTTACTTTCTTCAATGAAATTTCACACTATCCGACTTCAATGTATTTGTGATTCATATCATACAAAACAATTGTCTTGTGTTCAACTAGTTTCATGCACGCGCCACCAATGTAACGACCGGTAACGTGACCCGGCCCAGCTAACGTTACGTTGCATTTTTATCGGTTCTGATAACAATTTCTGAACGTTGTTTATTCATAAAATGTATACAGTAACGTTAATTCATTCACCTAAACTTAGAAATATATATCTTATCTTTATGTTCGTAACAATTTTTGTAAGTTTTTTTGATCCTTTTAAAGAAATAATGTCAAATACCAACTTGCCCTTTAAAAATCAAACGTGTGGGGGTGGGGTAATTCAATGGCAGATAACTTGCATTACATTATAAAATGGAATTGTTATGATCAAGTTTCATGAACCTTAGATAATGGCGATTCGTTAGATATGTGATGTACCGTTTCAGTCGAACAATTCCTGCAATACGACAACGCAATCTGATATCTGCAGTATCATTAGCTGTCTATCAAAAGTCTTAAATAATCAAGCCGCAGCAAGGCCACATCAGTAAGTTTTGTCAAAATTCAGCCATAGTCTTAAGATAAGTCCTTTTTATTAGAAGCTTCATGTACCACACTCTTCTATATGCTGTACATAGTAATAAATTGATATGACCTTAATTGTGACAAAGACGGCCGATACATCGTTGCTGCTGGGTGTGATGGGCATGTGCTGGAAGTTTATTATGCTGCCGATTTCAGGTTGTGTTGTCGTATTGCTGGAATGGTTCAACTGAAAGGCATAAATCATATATTTAACAAATTGTCATTATCTCTAGTTTATGAAACCTTATCATATCACTTCCGTATTATAAGTTAAAATAAGTTATCTGCCCTTGAATTACCCCACCCACACATATTTACTGATTAATGGTTACGTTGAACTTAGCAATCACATTTCGTAGAAAGAATCAAAACAACTTACAAAATTTGTAATGAACATCAAGATAATATATATAGTTTTAAGCTTATGTAAAGTAATTCATGTTTCCATCAGTAATTTATGAGTAAGCAACGTTCGAATTTTGCTATTAGAAACGCTAAAACTGCAACGTAACGTTAGCTGGGCCGGGTCACGTTACCGGTCGTTACGTTGGTGGCGCGTGCAATGAACTGGTGAGACATAAGTCAATTGTTTTGTATGATATGAATTACAATTATATTAAGGTTGCCTGGGATAAAATTTTATTGAAGAAAGTAAAATAAAAAAGGGCGTACAGCACTTTTCCGGGAACTTTTTGATCATCCCTCGTATGACAGACCAAGGCAATGTGTCGCATACAAGACTGACAACTCTCTTTTTCATACTCTTCGAGTTATTTGTTTTAATGGTATAAGCTGCGATTTTGTATTGTTGTATAACCTGAATACTTTTTTCGAATATTTCATGATATGTCACATTTCTGCAAACATGTCATATGAAAATGAGTAGCGACATGAATGACAAATCTCGCTTTCCTACAATCTGACTTATTTCCTATAGCCTCTTGACTTTTCGCTTGCCTCGTATGTCTTGTGTGTCTTGTTTACTAGTGTCCTTTCCCATTTGGTGTGAAGGACAGGATATGGAATGCGGTTGTATCGGTTCCTGATCAATGCTTTCTCACATACTCTCCATATTACCATATTCAGGTATTTTTTATTTTGCTTTATTCCAGGACTTTGTTGAAATATTCATGGCTGGTGGTATAAAGAGCGTGACCGACACAGACCAGAATTCTTTCATCAGGTATGAAAATGAAACTTCGATAAAGCATTGTTTCTGTTAAATTCTTTGGTCCGTTTAGAACACTTTAACTCAAAATAGAGTAACGATAATACAGCTGCTGGGTGGCGAGAGGTGTATATTTAATCTATTTCCCTATCCTTTGGACAGACGCAGTCAAACTGGTTGTATAAACAATAACATTTCAGACTTTGGATTACTCGCAACAACTGTCACGTGCATGTACGGAGACCATAAAGCATTATTCCATACTTTGATATAGTGTTATGTCTGTAATACTTTCTGGTCTTTTTGTTTGTAGCACATATAATAACTATGAAACAGAGTTGTCTTCAACATGCTGCTAGAAGGCTCGAATCCGTAAAATGCCAAAAAGCAGACGACGAAATTTAGGTCAGCGACATTTTATTATGAATTGTCTCACCTTGATCATGGCTGTGTGCATAATCAACTAATTTGAGCTGCGACACGACGAAGCCCACAAAGTGGCATAAGCGCCCAGCGAAGACTCAGATCAGCCTGAGCATCCGCCCAGTCTGAGCAGAGTCTTCTCTGTGCGCTTAAAGGGTAACCAAGATCCTAAGCTAGCACCAGGCGGGCAGCAAAGACTCTGATCAGACTGAGTGGATGCCTAGGCTGATCTGATTCTATGCCGGGCGCACAGGCCACTTTTTTGGTTTTGTCGTGTCGCGGCTCATTTCATTTTTGGCGCTTGACGGGTTTCATGAACGGACGCAGTCAGTCCAGACTGCTATTTTCAGTTTGCTCATTTTCCTTCCCATTCAAATTATATGCTTGTCGTATCCGAAAAAAGGCTGAATTTCACATGTAGTAATGGACGACTGGAAATACCAAGGGTCTCTTACAATTTAAGGGGTCTCGGCTAATATTTTGACAAATTAGTTTATGGTGTTTTATTCATTTATACAGTGGTCTTTACTGCATAACTTTAAACAAATATCTTGTTAATCATATAGAAGGCCAAAATCATATAGAAGGCCAAAATCACTGAGCAATGTTAAAATGCTACATTTCTGCCATTTGCTTTGGTTGATTTTCGACCATCTAATCTAAATCGGAACAATTGCCTACAAATCGAATATTCTTCATAACAATGACCAGAGACTTTCTCAGAGTTATCTTTATCCTTATCCATATTATTTCCATTACATATGTGTGTCGTTTAGCTCAATACCAACCCTACCGACTGCGCTACGCGGCCCGGCGTAGAGTTCGGTCAAGATATCAAGTAACTCATTAGGTACTTTTTTTTATAAACAAACATATCTTTTAGCAATATTTTATCCGTCGAAGGTGTAAAGGAATGAAGGGCTTATTAGAAATATTTTTGGCAACAAAATTATAATTAGTTTTGTTGCCACACATCTCCAAACGGTGGCTATATACAGACCTCTGCCACTCCCTCTCCCTCACACACACAATGGGTGAATGTACTTTTCTATTAAAGAAACTGAGTATAGGAAAGAAAGAGCAAATTCTTTCTTATCCATATGTTCAGGAGCAGTTTCTATCCTAGAAGGGTAGATCCCCTTTTAGTGGGGAGGGGGAGACGTTGAGCTACAATTAATAAAACAGTATATGTGTTTTTTGCTGAAAACATTTTTTAAATTTATTGCGCACATGCATTACCCATGCATTACCCAACATTGAGAGATGCAGAATGCAATAAGGCAAATTACTGAGATTAATAGTCTTACGTTGCGTTTCATGTCATGTGATCTGCGCATCCCAATAAAGGGAGGGCTGTTTAAATTGCAGTGATATGTCATACTGTTACTTGTGCATATTATTGCTATATATATTTATATAATCTGTGTACTGATGTCAAATTAAAAGTTTGCTTTCGAATTTAAATTCAGCTTTATGTGGGGTCTGTGAATCTAAAATATTCCGGAACTGGTTTATATGACTTACGATCTCGGACTTGTGATTTGGGTAGTTTGAACACTTACTTTTATCTCCAAACTTCCAACTTTTATTGTTCTTCAGGACCTTTTCTAGCTTCAGCTGATACTGAGTGTTTTATAGAATGCTTCAAAATCTGTTCTATTATCAACATTTTAGCATGTGAAGAATTATTCTGTTTTAAGTTCTGTTTTTACTTTGGAGCCCTTTTTATTCTGGCTTATGCGTATACACGCCGTGTCTTTTATGAATAATTATTGTTACCTTTGAATTTATTAACAACGTTTACATCATCCTCTAAAATACGATCAATTTCTATTTACCTTCTTTTGGATATGTTTAAGTCATATATATATAGAGCTTGATATGATTTTGGAATATACATTTTCTTTTCAGAGAGAGAGAGAGATAGAGAGAGAGAGAACATGACGCTAATAAGTCACTACAATGAATACTTCGGTAAACCCCGTCTAAAAGTACTGGGTTAATGTTCAATTTCAAAGTACTACTCAGAAATGTAGATTGCGGGTACCTCGATGATGTTATATATCATCCTTGGAAATACCATGATATATATGATGCGCAGCGCAGCAAAAGGGCCCTTAACGTCGCTGACGTTATTTTGAGTAAATGACGTCGGAAGTCAGCGAAACATTTTCGTGCATATTCCTATGTGAAAGACAAAAGGAAGTAAAAGTTTCAACGAAAAAAAACAACTATCCATTCCAAAATGAATCGAGATGAATAAAGCGATCTAATATTAAACAAATATGGAAGAAGAGAAACGTCTTGAGTTTCACTCTTATCCAATAAGTTTCCGATTAAACAGAAACATTATTAGGCCCTAATATTTTTTCAGTAATGCCTCCTTCCGTGACAACACCAGGCCCCGAGGTTATAAAACTTTTTTCATGCTCAACTCAGCTGAGCATGAAATTTTCTCTGCTGATAAATATGAAAATGCCAACAAATGTTGGCATTTTCATGTTCATAAGCAGAGAAAATATCATACTCAGCTAAACCGAGCTTGAAAACAACTGTTCTTATCAGTAGTTTGCTATTTATTAACATGTCAAATTTCATGCTCAGCTGAGTTGAGCATGAAAAAAGTTTTATAACCTCGGGGCCAGAGTGTGTTAGATAGACCACTCTATTTTGCTATTGTCCACGGTGCTAAAACTTTGACAAGCTTTTATTGCAGTGACGTCACAACCCAACGTCACAAGGTTGCTATCACCAGGCAAGACAAGTGCTTTTTGGTAACTCTATGCTTTTCGGTATTTCTGCGCTTTTCGGTATTTCGGTGCTTTTCGGTAATTCTTTGAACTCGTTGTGCCCTACTTTGAAATTTTAACGCCGATGCAATGCAATACCGTTGCATCGAGGATGCTACGACGTTGTTCAATAATGCGTGCGCCTTCTGGCTGTTGAAAAGGTACAATTTTAACATGCCAATAATGACCAGAGGTTTAATGGAACTTTAATCATTGGTACTCTACTTTAACATGTTGTAGGCAAGAGAAACACTGAATGGACTGTCATAGAGCAAATGTCGTTAAAGATAAAATGAATGACAAACACAATAACATCACAATGGTAAATTGATTACTGTGCTTAAATATCGAATTAACCTTGTTCATAATTGCGGTCCTGATTGAAATATATGGTTGGCATCAAAAGGACAAAATGAGTGGCGCAAAATAGGAAAGCTGCCCTACAGCCTATGCGAAAAGCGAAGCCTCAGATCAACATGTGCATCCGCACAGATAGATCAGACTTTTTTTATTAAATAGATTCTTCAGTTCATACCACCTGAGAAGACCGATCGGATTTCTCATTAGCGCGGGCTGATCGGTTTCTTCACTGATTGCAAATGTCACAAGCATCATGTCTTGTGTTGCCTCTCATCTCAAATGATTGGTTTAAACTGCAGTCGGACGTAGAATTAGACCTAAGCATGAAGAAAATGCATCCAATATTTCTCTCTTAGTTTTGCTTTGACAAGTTAAACGTTAATTCAAGCTATGTAAATTTGCTTATGAGGAATCAAGGAACGGCTTAGTCAGGACAAATAAAGATAAGGCAACCGCGATAGACGTACTGTAATAAATTGACAAATGATTTGAAATAAATACCAAGGATTAAAGGTATATCAGTGTTATACCATGCCGAGATATTGAATAGAAACAATTGCTCTCATTGTGAAATTTAATAGGCGACGATTGGAATGAGGGTCGTTCAAAATATTTCTCAATTATTTACCCAAAAGGACTTTACCATTTTATTCTTATGTGTTAGGCATGTGATGTGGCAGTCCTTATGAGTTACCGAGTTTTTGTTATGAATGAATATTTATAATGTGGAGCCCGTCTTGTGTTCAAAGTTTCAAACGGCCCTAAAAGTAGCAGCTGAATATGCCCAGTCGTTAATCTTTGTAAGTAATTATCAGCGCATACATGGAGGAACTTACACGAGTGGTCATTTCATATGAAATTTATGAAACCAGCCTTCGGCGAGTTTCATAATTTTCATATGAAACGACCATGAGTGTAAGATTTTGTTTAAGCGCTAAAGTGTTATTACACGTGTTGTCATACAATTTTCATGGCACGATGTTATCCACTGATTCTAACACTGGTCGCCTATATAGCCAATGCTAAAATCTAGTGATATATTGCGTGACAAATCACTGGGCGGATTACCGTGACGTTATTTAGCGCCGTTCGGACGGCATTTTATTCGTTTGATGACGTCAGTTTTCATTTCCATGGGGATAGACGGTGTAACGTCGTTTCTCGCATCAAAAACTTACGAAATACATGTGAAGGCCTCTGTTACAGTCAAATTTACAGGCGGGATTTTTTCATGTAATCATGGCGGAAAACTGGAAAATCTGAAGGAAACAATTGCGTTTTCATCGTTTCTTCGCGCTCGTGATATATCACTTTACGACTGACCTCAAATCAGTGATATATTGGGCAACGAATAACTCTAAGCAAGAATCTATTTCTTAATTAATTAACAGCGACGTTATATGATTAATTTTGATTTTTATACTTTCCTATCACTCGCACACTTGAAATACGAAAAACATGTGCCTTGTTGCGTTTGTGCCATGGAACTTTAATTTAGATTCTTATAGTCGTGTTTTAGTGAAGCTCTTGAATAATATGCAAAATACAGACAGACGGCAATGTTGTGATACATTCGATAATGATAAAATTTAATATTGCAAACCGTTGGCCAGCTTTGTCATTTCCATATTTAGAAATAATCAAGAAGGAACAATAACAATTTGAACTATCCTAAGGCTGAGGTTGTCTTTTAAGAAAAAGGTTGAGCTAACTGGAGGTCCGTTACGAGACTTGTTTTACCTTTTTAAATAACTCAGATGTGCAAGCACTGGCGTCTATTTATCTTTTGATGAGAATATAAGCGTTCTGTACATGTATACATATGCTTCTTTGTCATGGCTCATTATTTTTTTATGTTAAACAATTGATTGAAAAGACGTTTATATTCTAGAGTCAAAATTCAAATAAAACGACAGCAACGTTTTTATGCATTATGTATTATGCAGTTTAATCCCGTTTCTCTAAAAATAAAAATATTAATTGATATTCCTTGTACTGTCCGTAGACTACTATCTTACCCTATGTATCCTAAAATGTAAAAAAAAATACAACGACCCTTGTTACAGTTTCTCAATGAACCTACTAGGAAAGTTCCTGTCGCGGCTTTTCTTGGGTAGCAAAAAGGAACATTTTATGTTCGAATAAAAACAAATAGAATATCTATAGGATAGTTTTGTGTTATCTTTGATCAGTTTAAACAATTATATTTGTTTTAGAAAACTTGATTATTGTTTTACGCAAGACAAACTTTGCATGTGGCATTATTATATTTGAAGTGTTTTCAACGAGGGAAATGAAAGGAATGTAGCTTTATGTAGAAAGAAAGAAATTCTCCAGCAACTGTCTATTAAATATACAAACCAAGTAGGCACACAATATTGAACACTTGCAACTGAGACAGAAATAATTATCAGTGATTATAAATCTCTTAAGTCTATTTAATATTTAAAAAAATCTGGTTGACAGTAAAACAGACAGAAAATGATTCCGGACGAGATTCCACATGGATTAATGGATGAACAGATGCAGTTTCTGCGTAAAAGGTTTGTTTTTCGTTTGTTTGAGATTCCGCATGTTTGTCAGTAGTGATTTGCTGAAATGACATTTGTCAACAGTTAACATATTGTTTACTCAGTGGAATACCTGAGGTGACTGTAGATAAGTTTGAAAATAGTGGTCGTGTGAAAGATACTGGCTACGATGTACTTCCCTAGTGCTTGTTTTAAATGTTAATTACCATGTTAGCCATGAGTTGACGGATTCTTTCGGCTTTGCTGCGAAAGCCGCGACTGCAAGACCTGATGGGGATCACTCCTATGCATGTTCACTGGACCAATATCAGCTCATGCAAGGACCGCTATTTCGTCCCCAATGGTTTTGATGTAGTGTTGGTGTAGTTAAATTTTATTGCCATTATAAGCAAGGAGTTAATCTATTATGAGCAGAGTAGCATCGTGGTCGAATGGTAATGACGCTCTGCTTTAGCGCAGAAGGTCGCAGTTTCCAATCCTGAAGAGCAAACAACGGAAAAACTCTTAAATAATGATAAAAGATTAGATCCTTTAAGAGCAAAGAAAACATTCATAAGTAAGAAGTTGGGCCATACCGCGGTTTCGGCTATTCAAGCCTCATCAGTGACCCTTTAAATCTGGCACAAGGAGCCAGAGGAAAAAACAGTAAATTTGCAGGTTTAACATGGCAGTCGTCTCAAAGACTGATATAAGTCGAAAAATACCAAAATATTTCAAATTTGTTTAGAAAATGAATCTAAACGTATGATCATTTCTGACTTCTCAGAATATATTCCATGATCTCAAAGCACCAAAAGGAAAATATAATCTGCACTATAGATGAGTGCGGGGAGACTTTTTACGGCCGCCACACGGCACAACATCCAGCTGCAGTGATAGTAAATAATGATAAAAGATTAGATCCTTTAAGAGCAAAGAAAACATTCATAAGTAAGAAGTTGGGCCATACCGCGGTTTCGGCTATTCAAGCCTCAACCCCAGCAGAAGATGGGTACCTGTGTCGAAATGTTAAAAGCAGCAAAAATATGGGTGTCTCTGTCATACGTAGTAGCTTCCATCAACGCCTAACCCTATGGCCATAAGTCTACGGGAAATCTTTAAATACATGTTTTCATATATCTGAGTTGCAAATTACCATTGAAATAGATATAGTGCTGGTGTTGTTGTTGAGTGCTCGTCTTGTTTCATCCAAGTTTTTACTCCTGATCAACTCTTTCACTATACCAACTAACTTGCATGACAGAACCCAGGGCGAAAGTTAGGCGCGTGTAGAACAGGGTAGAGCCCCCCCCCCACACCCACACACACACACACGCCCGTACCCCTGTAATTGTCACTGATCGTTTCTAGGCGGTGTTTCTGTTGTGGTTAATCATTATTGTCATTGTTTGTCGGCCTTCGATAGCGCCGTGGTCATTTACTAGGAAAGAGCTGATCTCTTGGCTTAGTTTTGTTTTGTATGTTATCTTTATTGTTTGCCTTTCCCATTATTTTTTTTTTTGGGGGGGGGGGGAGGGGGCAGGATGTGGAAATCGCTTGTGCCGATTCATGATCATTGCCTTCTCAGCTACTGCACCTTAGACGCTGCTAGATTATTTCAGGGATCTCTCATGATCAGACACGATGTAACTTGATCTCATAAATTTAAACTTTTGCAGTATTCCTCACTTTCAAAGCTCATCTTTTTCATATTGTCTTTTTAAATCCTTTTCAACTGATACTGTGAGCAATCTAAAAGTAAAATGTTCATGTGATACAGAGAAAATATGGTAGAGGTAAGAGAAATATCGGATAGACTTTTTCTATAGTAAATGTCATTAACGATAAAATGAATATAGAATAAAATAAAATCACAAAGGTAAATTGATTAGCTTAGTTAAATATCGAATTAACCTTGTAGATAATTGCGGACTTGACTTTAACCGAACGACAATATGTTCCACTGAATCGATTTGCCGTATAATTAGACCTAGGTATCGAAGAAATACATAAAAATTTTGTTTTCCACTTTTTGTTCCTCCACAACCAGCATAACATCTTTATTTATGTGTGATTCTGCAAACATCCATGCACACACCCCGTGCTTGCATAAGTGATAGTCCTTGTTATAAAAGATGGATTTTTTTCGTAAGGTGCCGGACAGGGACATATGTTACTTTGACACATTTCTGTTTTGATGACTAGGCTAAACATTACTATTTGCTTTTGAGAAATAAATGCCTGGTTCAACCCGTACACTGCTAGATAAGAAAAAAATAAATGAACAAATCAGTTGAACCAAATGCAGTGGATTGACGTTTAAAAATACTTAGGAAAAAGAAAATAGACTGGGACAGTAATGCGCCGTTTGGTACTTATTGAGCATTAAGACAGACTGAGACAGCGAATCATCTCTGTCAAACTAGAAATGTCACATTTGTGATCCCATTACAATATGTCGTTATCTTGCTAACAAATAGTTCCTATTTCAGTACAGTATCATGTTTTTACTTTATTAATGGCTAATTAAGGTAAACATAAAGCAGATGCACAAATATTACATCAGAGAACTACAAAGTGCCATGTCATGTGAAGATATAACCTTTATATGCTTGTTCTAAGACCTAGAAGAAAGTCATTCAACCTTTTGAATGTAATCGTTTTTTCGCAAAATGCCATTTAAAATTGTCTATTAAACACGTGTAGATACACTATGTATGAACGGTTGTTATTATTTATTTTATTTTCAGATGGTGTCACAGTTTAAATATTGGCCTTTTAATTATTATCATTATTATTTGCATTCTCTGTCAACTTAGTAGCAAGCTTGTTACAAAGTTGCTTGATAAAAAGACTTTTAAATGCACATTCATTAGCGCCTGCATTTTAGCCACTCCCATTTGCTGACTTCAAAGGGTTTCAAAGGCATAGATTTTAAAAGAAATAAACGATTTTATATTGTTGATAAATCGATGAACGCACATCGTATTTCCATTTTACATAAACATTCGAATTTATTCTTCGGTTTGAATAATCGTGAAAATAGTATCTAAAACATGTTCTTCAGAAGTTGTTGACTGGAACTTTTTAAAATGCCATTATCCTTGATATTATTTTCCGCTGAGGATTAATGTTGGCACACTTATATTCAATTATGATCGTTGATGTAACATACTAGGGTCAAGTCAGGTAAATTCGGACAGCAGTTAAATGCAGACCTTTATATGTCAGTTGTTTGGAATTAAAACAAAATTAACTGGGCAAGCAGTGAAAACCCGTCTAATCTGGATTTTCACTGTTTGCCATCGTATATCCGAATTTACCCCTGTCCGAAGTTACCAGACTCGACCCTATCGCTTTGTTATTTCGTTGTTTCAACTGTAGCACATCTTGCTTTTCATAGAGAAACTGACTGAAAATAATACTGTTTTGGCCAGTGCAAGATTTGAGTCGCTAGCAAAGGCGACACATGTGTATTTACTAATATGCAGCAAGGCAATAAAAATTTGTAGTAAGCAGTTGCTCAGAAAAAAAAATAAAAGTACAAATATAATCGCGTGCGAAATATGACGATCTATATGTTAATTGCATCCCACGAAGTGTTGGTTTGTTGTTTTATTGCTTTACGAACACGATAAACAGCTATGGTCATGTCGGGACGGTCAGTTAACTAACCAAACTATTCCTGTACAGGCTGCTTCGATCTCTTAAGCGATTAGCCAGTACTAAGTGCACATACATACAGCTGCCCTTCTTGAATCAGCGGAAGAATTACTGTGTTATCAGTTTACTGGAACTAAAACACTTGAAGCGTTGTCATTTGCGACCGTTGTCATTTATAAGATTTCGGCATATCCTAGTTACAGTTACTTCAGTTTATCTATTCTTCTTGGCATCAAGTTAAAGAAAACATATTAGCAACGGTCAGACAGTGTGATGAAATTGTTATGCTTTCCGACGAAATATCTCGTGGATTAACAGGAAGTCATATGCGATTTTTGCTTAAAAGGTTGGTTCTTTACAATCTTTGTGGTTGTTCTTTGTATGTGTAAGTTGGTCTTCAATATCTAAAAGCATTTATCTGATATATTTAAAATTCAATTGGGTCGTTTGGAGAATGATGATTATGTGGTCACCATCTCCACCGATTGCTGCTAGGACGCGTTAATCGTATAATTTGATGTATATAGAATATTTGTTTAATTTCTTAATAATAGTTTTAGTTGGTAATATTTTGATATGAATAATGACTTTTGGCGAAACTTTTAGATTTTTATGCCCCAACTTCGGAGAAGTTGAGGGGGGCATATTGGTTTTTGCCTGTCCATCCGTCTGTCCGTCCCTCCGTCCCTAACGCTTTTTGGCACCCGGGAAACTCAAGAACCGCTTATGCTAGGATCTTGAAATTTTATATGTGACATGTACATGAAAAATAAGCGAACTCATTTCTTCTTTTTTCCGCCGGTCACGTATTTGCAGAGTTATGTCCCTTTTCAACTTAGGAACCTTGTGAACAAAATATCTCAAGAACCCTTAATGCTAGGATCATGAGTTTTTGCAGGATGACCTTGTCTAAGGTGTAGATGACCTGATTAACTTATAAAAAATTTTCGTGAATTTTTTACCGAGTTATGCTCTTTTTTCGACTTCGTGCATTGAAAGCCTATGGAACCTTGTGAACTTAATATCTCAAGAACTCCTAGGGCGAGGATCACGATTTTTGCAGGAAGGTATTTCCTGAGGTGTAAATGATCTGATTAAGTGTTGAAAAACATTGGTGAAATGTTGACCGAGTTATACCTCTTTTTCGGACATAGGCATTTTGTATAAGAACAAGCTTGTGAACAAAATATCCGAAGAACCGCTAGGATCCTTATATTTGGCATGCAGGTTTGAACCAAGGTGTTGATAACCAGATTAACTTTTGAGCCTATGTCATAATTTTTTGGTAGAATTTTTCCTATTTTCGGACATAGGCATTTTTAATACGAAGAAGCTATATGAATAATTTTGTGAACAAAA
Organism: Ctena decussata; assembly: GCA_963989385.1. Lineage (NCBI taxonomy): Eukaryota > Metazoa > Mollusca > Bivalvia > Lucinida > Lucinidae > Ctena > Ctena decussata. The sequence goes on from OZ022500.1 coordinate 4,579,874, forward strand.
TATCTGAAGAACCGCTAAGCTATGTTCCTTATATTTGGCATACAGTTACAGGCTGGGATGTAGATGAACCGATTTTAAAAAAACCCTTTCTGCTTTAAACTTTAGGGGATAAACCTTCTTTGGAGGCATGCATACGGTTAGGGGCATAGTGTTTTATGAACACATTTTCTAGTTTAATTAAGAGATTGATGTGATAGACAGACTGAAAGAACATATGAGCCGCGACATCAGAAAACCAACAAAGTGGTTGTGCGCACAGCGCAGACTCAGATCAGCCTGGACATCCGCCCAGTCTGATCAGAGACTTTGCTTTGCGCTTCAAAGGTAGCTAAGGGTCTTAGCTACCTCCATGCTGACAGCGAAGACTCTGATCAGACTGGGTGGATGTCCAGACTGATCTGCGCTGGGCGCAAAACCACTTTGCTGGTTTTCTCGTGTTGTGGCGTATATCTGTTTCATCTAATGTAACAAGTCAAAGTTTAGGCAGACATGGATGAACGATCGCAGCTCATATTATCTGCGCCAAGCTGATCTTTCTTGCGAAATGCCACGAGAGGTGACATATAGTTTCGTTTTTGGGTAAAAGTTTGGGTGTATCTTAATAACTATGTTAGAGTGTCACCCACATAAGTTGTTCTGTTATGTTTTATCAAATATGAATATCATACCTGTGGATTAACCCTGTTCATAGATTCATTAACCTGAACTACAGGGTGATATGTATCAAACGTTTCTATAAAACATAATGATCGTGTTTAAGATACCTTGTACTGCTACAATAGGCCGAATACTTATTAATTGTGTAACATTGAATGTAGTCTGTTTTGTTTGTAGATCATCGGTTTATAAATCTGTTACATTGTTGTGTACAATTGTTGTCACAAATATTGTGAAATATAGTATTTGCGATTTTTTCGTTTTAAGTGCGTTTACGTCATAAGTTTTATTATATCGGTGATGTTTTATAAATCTGTTGAGCTGTTTAATACCTTTTAATCCCCAGATATGTGTATCATGGAAGGTGTGAAACTAAGCATGTGGCATTTCAGTCTTCACTGTTTCCATATTCATAAATAAAAGATAAAGAAGGATATTTATTTTATGCAATAATCCATATGGCCCGCGAGCATATATACATATATGATATTATATCAATATTTAGGATAACAAGTGGACAAGTTCTAATTACAATGTATGAACAAAATAGTCTTGCGTGATCTAACCCAGTCCAGAGGGCACATGCCGTCGAAAACAATGTCGCTCCTACGTCCATGCGGCGTAATTACCTTGCACTGGCTCCAGTGCGACGTCGACACGATGTCATTCGCCCGCTGGGAATGATCTACGGTAATTTTTCCGCTTTTACAGTTTTTGACATTAGTAGAGTCATTGTGGGAGAGGTGCTTATTCAGTTTTTAAATGTGACTGTAGACCAAACCAAAGAAAAAATATGTATGTAACAGTGGTCTTTGAGAAATGTCAATTTAGGCTCTGTTGGTGAAGACTATCTTATGGGACAACCGTTCCGATGGATGCATGACTGAAATTGAGTTGTGAGTCCATGGAACAGTATTTCAGGAAAACCTCTTTGCAATGAAAATCCGTTTACGCTACGACGGATTCCACCGGAGGCGGTGCACGAGCCCGACTACTGTAGCACAGAGAGCCCGAGCTTATCAACTGCGCTAAACTGCCTCTTATATCCGTTACGGAAAACTTAGATCTTTAATAATACAAATTCATAGTCATGTCTATAATATGCACACGCAGAAAGAGATATTTTAAGTGAAAGGATAGACAAAAATGTTAAAATGATGCAAATAACTCTTCGTTGAAGCTATGTGCGAAATGTGTGATTCCTGCAATGGTTGTAATTAATTATCACTAAATCTAAAAACAAAATGAAATAAAAAGGTAATGGGCAGGTTTCGGCAAGCAAAGGTAGAGTTTCTAGTAATTTGCTACTTTACCAAATTTGGTTTCCTGCCCAGATACACTGAATGATGGACATCATTAATACGGGACAATCTGCCTTTAGCGACCTGTTATTAGGCCTTCTTTAAAAGCATATGTAAGTGTCCTTCTTTAAAAGCATAATTATATAAGTGTGCCTCTGTCTGTACTAAGGTGTTACCTTTCTTAAACATTCAAGTAGGTGGATCCCCTTTGGTGACCCCTTAAGACATGTTTGATTGTATTTAAAACAAAATTATCATTTTGCGTGTATTCAGTCATTTAGTAGTCGATGAAACAGATATATCTTTTTATGAAATAATTTTACACTGTAAGACTTATTTGCTTTTCAATTATTATTTTCCTAATGAAGGCTAAAGAAATTAACAAAAACGGTTTCTTGTGTAAACAGCTTTGATCTTGTGACTCTTTAAACTATCAAGAAAAAATATTTTCCTCATTATTGTAATGGTGTTTAAAACACATATTAAAAAAAACATATTTGCTATTTTAAAGGTTTTTGCTAAAACGATTAACGTGACTGAATTCACTATCAGGTGTGTCTGCCATATTTACACATGGCAATAACTTTTATGACTTCTTGTTGGTTTTCTGGACGACGAAGCGCTTCCAAATCGGATACTTCTTTTATTGGAAACGGTTACTAGCAGTTCTAAGGCGGCTGTCCCGATGTTGTTCTTAATTCTATGGATCTTTGTGGTTATACTTCTCGTCTCCTGCCCTATGTCCTTGTTTCTGCGTTTGTTTTAGTATTCTGATCTTCTCGCTTTGGGAGAGGGCCCGGGTCTTTGCTTCTCGTGCACTCGTTTGTTTTGCGCGTGTGTGTTTGCCTCTTATTTTGCCTCTTAGTGTTGAGGTTTGACTGTAGTTTTGTAATTATAGCATACCCTGGACCTTTCTATTAACGTTAGGGAATGGGATGGGAGAATAATTTTTCTGGGAAAAAAGCTGGTCCCATTCAAAGAAGTATCAGAGACATAAATGAAACCATAAAAATTGCTTAACATTCAGAAAATGACTTGCATGTCAGTGTTGGACTTGTCATGTCACTTATCAAAAAGTGTATGTAATTTCAAAATTCAAACGCCGATATACCATGCTACGACACACACACACACACACACACGCACGCAAACAGACAGACAGACACCCACGCACGCACGCACGCACGCACGCACGCACGCACACACACACACACACACATTCAACTGATTTAGCCATTCAGCCCAACACGTCAAACTGCACGTTCAAATGTTTTGTGATTGAGGCTTTTTCTGGATATATAAATTTACTGGTTTACTTTTCCACCGGTAATAAAACACTAGCCCAGAATCCATATCATCGAGTCAGGGAATTTTTAACTTACGACATTAAATCAGAAATCTCTCACAAAAATGTCGAACTGATGTTTCATGGTTGCTTCCTGGAAAAAATTGATGCGATTTGCAAACAGTGTAGATCCTGATCAGATTGCTTCTGAAGGAAAGTCCGATCAGTTTCTTCACTAGTTGCCTAGGCATTCATGTCACCATTGAAACTTCGATATTTTTAGAAAAAATATCACTTTTGATTTTGTTTGTTTCTTTTCAGATCCATTCCTTTTCTAAAGCACTGGCCTGTAGAATGTTTGGGTACGAATCCACAAGCCTGTATGTTTCACTTTTTTAGGTAAATATAGTTAAGTATTTAACACCAAGATAATTGTTTTCCATGCAGTAGACCTTTAACCGATTTTCAACGGACAGTTTGTCTGCATCCATGTTAAATGCATTGCACACGTAGCACGTTTAATGGTGATTCTTGCATATTTGTGATCAAAGAAATGTGAGAAACGCCTTGTTAAAACTACTAACTTTAAAGGTACCTGTATCGAGTTTTATCATAATACTAGCCATTATGTGTTAATGAAGCCGATTCGTTTGCAGCTGAATAAAAGATATTGTTAAATGTGGAACGGTACATATGGTTTGCTTTATTGTTTGCTTTTATTAGATTTATTTACTGATTCTATGTGAATTTTACCAGCGAACCAAGTGCTTATATTTCAGCCGAGGAACAGTCATCGTTCGTGACAGCAACCGTTCTGACTGGATATATATCGTTAAATCAGTAAGAATATTTTTTTTTGATATATTTTTTTTTCCTGGAAGGCGATCCATATCAGAATTTCAAACTCATACAATCAAGACCAAAATAAAAGCTGTATGATACATATGACGTCACACTTCATTGTACTATTACCATTTTTAGAGCGGCATAACCGTATTTCTGTATTTAATATCGTCAATAAACCCCAAGAGTTCGAGAGGAAAAATTATGATTGGCAATGTACATCTCTCTCCGAGCCACACTAATGCACATCTCTCTCCGAGCCACATTTACTGATGTAATCTACGACGTCACTGAGAACAGCTGCAGACATCAGGTAACAGACACCACCAACTCGCGTCCCCGAACCGGGCAAACTCGGCCCCAATGGCACACGAGAGAGACTACAGGCAAGGGTGTCAAGATGATGTTCGATGAAACCTACAGCAAGCCAAACTATTCGAAAACAATGGAAACAAAAATAATTTACTCTTCATATGATACAGGTTGTAGCCTAAACGAGTGGCGTTTCAAGGCATACTATTATCTGTGAGCGTAGTTCATGCTTTCTTAACAATATTGTTGTTGGTTTGAACAAGATTTATTATTCAGTGTTACATAATTACAAGAAAAGTACAATATAACATGGTACAGGATCGAAACGCTTATATTAAAGTCATCTCCTGAATATTGTTGTTTATTCTGTTTTCATATAATGATGTAATGGTACATTTATAATAACGCCTATTTACTTTGTTTTTACAGGGAAGCTTATCGGTATTAAAGAAATTGGTTGAAGTGCATCCCAGAAATGGCAAACAAAATGATTCTGATTCGGAGTCTGAAGGTAAAAAACCAAATGAAAACTGTCTGATGTTTGTAGATTATCATTTTATGGATCGAAGTACTATTTAACACTAAACTATCATGGGGAAAATTAAATTGTCTAATTTTCTTGTTTCTTTAGGTCAAGTATGTCGGGGTTTTGCCAACCTGAAAGGTGAAGTAATTTGTTTGTAATATGTCAGTTCAAGTATGAAGTCATTAAACATTAAATAGTGTAAATCTGTCAGTATTCATATTGGGTATTACATTTAAGACGACGGTTAAAGTTAAACAAATAATCAAAAACAAGGCGAGCTTGGTCAGCGCGATACGATTGAGTCTATGACAGATTATGAGAAGATAAAATACAAATGTCAGTGGGTTTAAACTACCAACTAAATGAATAAAACAAGCACGCCTGTGAAGCGACTAAATGGGAAATGCGCTTAAGTGGGATAAATTAACGGCTATCTAGGAAAAGGTCTGTCAAGCGCTTAATAGGAAATACGACTAAATATGCAAAGTGAATGGTTACCGCTTAAGTGGGAAAAACCTTATTACCGCTAGGTGGGAAAATAAGGCTAGTGTAGCATAACTCGGAACTGAAGAGTTTAGAATAGGATATGGAAATGAAAACACGGTATGGTCGAGGCAAGTAGTGTAGTGTAGTGTCGTGTAGTGTCGTGTCGTGTCGTGTAGTGTAGTATAGCGTTGTATAGTGTAGTGTAGTGTTGTGTAGTGCAGTATGTGGATAAACATAAGCAGTAGCATAGGTTCACAGCGAAGCCTCATGAAACGGTTCTTTCCATTACTGGTGTAAAACTTAATGTGTGTTTCGCTTGGGGTATATGGAGTAGGAGCCGACAATGAACGGCAGAGTGGGTAAAGTATGAAAGGACAGGCCAGGTATATGGCGGGCCAGGTAAAGGTTACTCTGTAGGTAAAGTCCAGGTATGGCAGGGCAGTGAAGGGAAGAATCGAACAGACTACATTATATGTGTACTTGTATATTGAAATTAGACAAGTTATACAAATTAGACAAATTATTTAGTTCAATAAAGATAGCTGAGTTGCCACCTATTTGGGAAAGAGCTGCAGACTCGGCTTATCACTTGTAATTTATTGTTTGTTGGGATGTCTTTGTCAATCTTTCCCTTTGATGTTGGGGATAGGATTTGTGATCTGATTCAGTCAGTTCCTGAAGTGTAGTTACTCTTTAAATTATAGTAGGGTAAGTGTAGTGTAGTGTAGAGGTACATGTTTGATAGAGTATGTTATAATACGAACGGAAATGTTAGGAAATAGCAGGTTGAGGAAGGGTATTGTAAGGTAGAGTTCAGTAGGGTAGGGCGTTCCTCGCCTTATCAGACAGGGCAGGGATGATGGGATAGTGTAGTTATTGTAGGACGGAATAGTGGATGACGAGCAGATTATGGTAGGTTTGGATAGTGTTAGCTATATTATGGCAGGCCTTGGTAGTACAGGGCTAGAAAGGGTATTATATGAAAGTAGGATGAGTGGTTATTGGTAAAGTAATATAAGGTAGGCTGTGGTAGAGTAGGTTAGAACAGAAAAGATTATGAAGTGTGCGAAAAAGAACAAGTGCTAAACGTGGTCATCTAGGGGAGAGACGGATTCTGTCGTTGTTCGTAGGAAAGAGAATACTGTTGTTTTGGTTAAGAGTACGATATGGTGTACGATAATGAGTAATATTTACACTTGCCACTGACTTCCCTTTGGTAAACCGTATAGAGCAACTGGCTTCATACACCGATGAACGACAGTTGATCATGTGACGTTGTCGTCAAGCGATGTCTAAGGTAAACAAACCTCTTCATTGGTCAACGTAACGTTCGACTGACGCCACGTTATGGCGACGGCTGTTTAACGTAATGGCCGGTTACGTCGTTTCTCTCTTTTCTTCGACACAAATTTTGCATATTCTACATTAAAGTACCACGAAAACAGCACAGGAAGGGTCTAAAAATAAAGTGTAGATATAAGAATAGAAAGTTGATTTCTCAACGTTCATTGTGTGAAGAAGCCAGTGGTCGTCGCTAAAATTCTACAAGAAGCGCTTCGCGCTTCATGTAATTTTAGCTCACCCCACTGGCTTCATCACACGATGAACGCTGAAAAATCAAATTTCAATTCTTGAATATTTACATTTGCCATTGACTTCCCATAGATGAACCCTTCAGAGCAACTAGCTTCATACACCGATGAAGGACAATTGATCATGTGACGTTGTCGTCAAGCGACGTCTTATGTAAACAAACGTCTTGATTGGTTCTTGTAACGTTCGAATGACGCCACGTCAGGGCGACGGCTTTTTAACGTTATGGCCGAACACGTCGTTACTTACTTTTCTTCGACCCATATTTTGCCTATTCTACACTAAATTACCACGAAAACGGCACAGAGGTGTTCATTAATAAAGTGTAAATATAAGAATAAAAATCTTATTTTTCAGCGTTCATCGTGCGAAGAAGCCAGTGGTCGCCGCTAAAATTCTACAAGCAGCGCTTCGCGCTCCATGGAATTTTAACTCCGCCCACTGGCTTCATCACATGATGAACGCTGAAAAATCAAATTTCAATTCTTAGATGAGTAACGTCAAAGATGACCACCATCGGCGATATTCATCAAAAGAATGGAACCAGTTTCTTTTAAAAATAACGAGACCCCAATGAAAAAATATTACAGACGTATGGACGGACGGATGGGCGCCACAGGACGTTGACAGAACAAGCTTTCCCTGTCGGTAAAGTTATAGCTTCATGGAAATCCTGAAAAAAGTTACTGAAATTTGCAATAAATCTTGTTTGAATACTAGTGAAGCGGTCAAAGTAGCAAAAGCATAAGTGCGAACTCGTACCCAAATATACATCGACAAATCCGAAATATATTGATACATAGACATGGACCCCCTCCCACTCCCCCCACCCCCCCCCCCCCAAAAAAAAAACCAATAAAAAAAAAACGGAAGTGTGATCAGTGACTCGCGAATAGTAAGCATCACCTGCTTGGTATAATACATCCGCCACGTCTATGAATCTGATGGTCTATGTATCTCATGGAAGAATCAGTGAAAATGGAATCTGAAGGCTATACTATGTTCCGGCCGTTGCCATCAGGTCGGAAATAAGTTTAGAAACGACCACATTTTATGGATCAACGAGGTCATTGTGCCTCCAGAATAGACCTTTATAACACAAGTAGTCCTATGACAACAATTTACTGGTGAGTAGCTAGATAAGACTTTACATTTATCAAAGAATAATTTCAATGACCAACTATATATTTGCAATCAAGACGCAATTACTTAGTTCAATGTTCTCATCAAGAAGGTTACAAAGCTATCAGACAGGAAGTGTGTGGAACTAAAAATTATCAGATGATTCAAACTATTAAAGAATATATTTTACAGAATTAAATGATATTAATAAATTTTCTTCATCACAGTTTCCTGCATAAATTGCTAAGCAAAACCCAGAAAATAGTCCGCAGTGAATGTTAGCAGCTACAATTAAAAGCGCGAGCCGGTAATCAAGGAAAAGAGGTGATATATCAGTCATTTACCTGATAGTAGCAGTCAATACATGATAATTCTGTCGCGTCATGAGAATATGTGCCTTGGTCCCTGTAAAACTTCAGCAGCGACTCTTGCTTCCAGTATGCAGGGGTATATGATTATGATGTATTAAGTAAACCATTTACATAAATTGAATTCAAATTTTGATCCTTTCTGACGTTCATCCAGTCGCACATCCCAAATTCCGCCGCCCGGGATAACGGCTATGATCAGTCTGCATAACACAAGGGTGAGGTATGTTTACTCTTGCTTCGGTTATATTTTAATCATATTACTTTGACATGGAACAGAAGAATGCATGTGTTGCTTTTAAATGTAATTTATACTCTACAGAAGCATTTTCTGACTTAAGCGCCAAATGTTGTTTTCCAAGATAAGCGTATTTTTCTTTTCCTACTTAGCCGCTATTTATCCCATTTAAGCGTATTTCCCATTTAGTCGCCTCACACACGCCACCTGGCACCATCTTACGCTAAACAATATACTCTAGTATGTACCCATGTGACATAGACGTTAACTCCACGCTATATAGAAGTAAGTGGCTGCGTCGTACGTCCTCACGAAGTGGACTCAAAAATAATTCCTTGAGAGTTTATGTAACAGAGTATTTGATAAATCTTCTGTGTACTGTTATTTCTTTCTTTTACAGATGAAGAGCTTAGCAAACTTCCACTCTTCAAGTCGTTCGGAACCTGGGATCATCGTATCAAAGGAAGAAAAAAGAAAAGACAGCGTGAATCAGATAAAGAAGTTTACAGAAATCAGATGGAAATGGAAAAACGATTAGTATGTACAGTCAACTCTCGATATCTCGAACACTGATATCTCAAGTACCCTCTTATATCAAAGAATATAGTTTAGATAAATTTCCTACTTTTTTATTTACATTTCAACTCTTTTTATTTAAAACTACTGATATCTCAAAGTAAATATTCTTGGACCAGAAAATTTACTTTGAGATATCAATAGTTTGGCCGAACCTCGACTTTGAGATATCGAGAGTTGACTGTATATCAGATGATTTTACTTTTTTATGCCTCCCTAGGCATGGTCCATAAATATACAGATAAGCCAGCATGTATTCCTCTAGTAAATAAACAAGTCTTGGTTATTAAAAAGTAAAAGTTTGTTGTTTAAAATATGCGCCGAATTGTGATGGTCAAATCAAGCTGAATGTAGGGTCTTAGATGACGTGTCCGTGTGCTTTGGACACATTTTAGTTTACCAAAATAATTTCGAGTAAATAAGCCTATAAATAGGGAAGCTTACGGCGAGGCAGTGCAAATTCGGTTTAGATGTGGCATGTCACACAAAACTTACTATAATAAACAATTTACAACTTTGAGTCTGCTAAAAATATTTGTCGGAAATAAGACGAACTACATGGTTGTTACTTCAATTTACGTCATCAGTCTATGCTCAAATCAGATCAGCTAGAATCGATACTTTTTCCTGGTCAGTGTTATATTCAGCTTTGTTTATATTTAGTGACCTATAACTAGCGTCCTGGGGCCAGTTTCACAAACGATCTAAGCAAGAACTTTTGACTTAAGTTATAACTTAAGTCAAAAGTTTATACTTATGTGGTTTCACAAAAAAATCTTAGTTTAAACTCTTTGCTTAGATTTTGCTATAAACTTAAGTCAACCAGGGAGGTGACTTAAGTTCTCACTTAAAATGTGTAAGGTAGATATGCTGATGATAGGTCATATTTCAGGAGATACCACAAAATGCGTGAAGAAATGAAGACTGTTTTGTTCATCCAGTATGCGTCTCGAAAATCTAACTTCTATTTTATGTTGTAACCAAGGTTTGAAACACAAGCAACTTTGCTACTGTACGTCCAATGTTGTTTTCTGTCCCGGCTCTGTCCCGGCTCTTCTTTGTTCATTTAGTCGGCACTATGCATGATAGGGTTTGATTGTGTCCTCCTTCCGTCTTCTACTGGTCGTGCTTCGGGTACCCTTTGTTCTGTGATTGCGACCATTTCTAGGTAAATTCATAACGCTGCCATAGCTGAACCAATTTTCATGAGTCATATAGACGAGTACTTCTCAAGGTGATGAAGACAGGGCTCGGATTTGACCCATCCCCTGGGGCACTAAGTGCTTATAAGGTAAAAAAGAAAACGGTATGTACATGGCAACCTAGGCCTGTTCATTCAGGATGCTTTCTCACGACACGGCCAATAAGTTTATAAAGCCTCATACGAACGCATTCGTATATGTATGTGTGTTTTTTTGTATGCCTGTCCCTCTTTCTATCAATATGAAGAAATTGTAAACTAAACCTGCACGCGGGCTCCATGTAGATTGACGCCTAACCCGCGACTGGTAGATTGGGTTTACCTTAATGGCTCCGTTGAGACAGTATTTCACTGAAATACTGCACCTATTGCAAAAGTGGCAGGTCCGTGTGACGTCGAAAGTTCGTGGTATCTTTGTCATTCTTATGTGCGAGTTTGCGGATGGTCTGCATAATCATTCGGGCGTAAATGGGTTTTTTTACGTGCGTGCCCGCTAAAGGTGCATTTCAGATCGAGGAATCAAGCTATGATGAGAGTGGCAAATGCCAAAGTCCCACAAAATTCTCCTGTAGCCATGTTTAAGTGGAATACAAGAGTTAGGTATGGGTGAGTGGGTGAAGTGATGGATGGATGGATGGCGCGTTTTATGTCCTTTTCAGCAGTATTTTAGTCATATCAGGTCGATGAGACGGTGATAATGAAAGGTTGTGTGCAATGGAACCCCGTTTACGGTAGGAAAGATTCTCGCCTCACGCAGGTCTCGAACCCCTTCCGCTAGATCAGTAGGCCAGCGCTTAATCCACTGAGCTACCGGGGTTCCTGGGTGAAGTGAGGAAGTGCCTATCCGATAAGGGTATATTTCACTAAATAGTCGACTTCTTTTAGGAAAGAAGAGCAGTGCGCCGGATAAGAAAGGGTAACAGGGATAATTCTGAAATAATTTTCATTATTTCTGAAGGAAAACATATGTTGTGACCCTAATTCGAACCGTCTCGGCAACACGGTTCTAATGAGGGGTCACAACATATTATGCTTTTAAGGAGAAATATTGAAAATTGTCCCTAAATTATCCATGCTTTCCCCCTCTTATCTGATTACAGAAAGAGGGACCCTACTTTTTGGCACTGACCATTGTACACACTGCTGATAAAGACTAACGGTCTCAGCAGTTCTAAACATTTCTGATGCCAGCAATATCCTTTATATTGATCATGTTTTCGACCAGACAGCTCTATCACTTCCGCAGAGTGGCACTTACTGTGTCTACTGCAGTTGGACGAAGCATTTTAAGAGATTAAGGATTTGGTTGGTTGGTCGGTTTTGGTTTAACGGCTCTTTGAGACAGTCTTTAAGTCTATATATCTCAAACCGTCTCTCAGAGAGAGGGAGAAGGAAAAGAGATAGGATAGGACAGAGAAAAAATGTCTAAGCAATACCCGCCCGCACCTACTGCAAGCACAGTTGGCCTTTGTCCCACTATTATCCATATTAGGAGGACGCCCTAGCACTGAAACTTACCCAGCTCCATCTCTCAACCACAACCATCCCATAAACACAGTGTCGGAGCGGAAATGTACAGTGTTTGAGATTGTATCGTCTCCTGTGATTCTGTACAGTGAGAATCCGACACTTGGTGTAAAGCGATACACGGAGAGAGTAAGTAAACATGACGATGGTTTCTTTAATTTCATTACTATCTTGCTTATTGCGATTTTCATGGATTGCTTATAATATACGAAGAACTTAAGAGGATGAATGCTTTATGTTTTTCCCCAAGTTGTGCACACATAAGTTCTTGATCATTTGAACACGCAAAACAGCACACGATTTCGTCCATGTGAAGGGTCGTGTATTCTCGTGTCAAGGCACAAATAAACTGTTATTTTTTCAGCAAATGAGTATTGGTCTTTAAAATATCTGAGGTTAACGGTAGTACCTCGGTTTTTATGTTTGGGGTGAATAAAAGTGATGAAATGCTGAGTTGTTCATCGATTGATATTTGTACAGTCACTTGCAGAAGACAGCTTGGAAATTGTACAGTGACCCGCTATTATCTTTGTACAGTGACTCGGATCGAGTTGTTTTTCATCAAGCTGAGTTAATGCATTTCATTTCGACAGCGACGACCCTTCGACATTTTTTACTTCCAGAATTTAGAATATAAATCCTTTAATCAAGTTTGGACCCGAATAGTTTACTGGTGGTACGCCAACATTTGTTTCTTTCAGCTACTGACCACTACAGTTTTGTCTCATATAAGACAGTTGTCGCGGACAGAAAGAATACGCCGAGCCGCGTAGCGCAGTAGGTAGCGCGTCTGACTGAAGAGCCAGAGGTACCGGGTTCGATACCCAGTCCGGCCACATACTTTCGTGGAAATTGATCATGAAATCTTTTCTACGGTCATTTTCCCCCTTCCACTGATTCAAGAAGGACAGTTTTCAGTTACTGGTGAAAGTATGGACACTTAGTACTTGTTAACCGCTAAGGAGGTCTAAGCCTGCCCAGGAATAGTGTGGTTAGGTTAACTGACCGTCCCGACATGACCATAGCTGTTTACCGTGGACGTAAAGCAACAACACAACAACAACAACAGAAAGAATACACTTTTAGAACCTCAGTCGTCGATTTCATGAGACTTACATGGCAGCATTTGATGAGCAGTTTAAGATACTGGTTTATCGCCTTTGATGCCATGAACGTAAAGCATACATACATTCATTGTTGAGCCACAATATGCTACCATACACAAAACACTACCGAGATAGCATTTTATGTATCCCTGCCTACACAAAATGCTACCAAAAAGCATATTGTGTAGGCAGTGTACACAAAATGCTTTCTGGTAGCGTTTTGTGTAGGTAGGGTACATATGTTATTTGACTGGTCATTCGAGGATGCACAATATGCTCTACCAGGAAAAAGTATCACTTTTAAGCTCGACTTAATGACTTGGAATCAGAAACACATTTTTAAGGCAACCCCGGTCTTAGTTGACATCATCGTACCCATGAGCGGATACAGGGGCGGGAGATGGGGGTCAGAACTCCCCCCCCCCCTCATTTTCCATCAATGAGTTTTGCAATCATTATGGTAAAATTTGTCGGAACCCTCTGATCTGAAGCTGGACGGAATGGACGCCGGGGAAATTTTGGTCCCTCATTTTCATGTTAGATGGAGCATATTATGTAGGGCATATATGATACCTTCACAATATGTTCCCAAATTTTGAGATAGCATTTTGTGTAGGCAGGGATACACAAAATGCTATATCGGTAGCGTTTTGTGTATGGTAGCATATTGTGGCTCAACAATGCATGTACTTTGGAAATTAAAAACAAATATGCACATAGCGCGTTGATAAAATAGTCATACACCAATTACATTGCCGAAGTCAAATGTCTATCTACAAGTAAAAGCATCGACAAAATAGCTTTCGCTCTACAATACTAGTACCGTTGTATCACAGTGTTCTTTCTCAGAAGACACACACACATGCAAATTCCTTCAATTTCACATGTACGCTCAGCGAAGACTCAGATCAGTATGTGCATTCGTGCAGTCTTATCAGAGTCTTCGCTGGCTACATAAGGCAGCCCCACGATCCGTAGTTTTGCAATGAGCGCCCAGCAAAAACCGATTAATTTCGTGCCTTGGGATGCGCTGTGGCCTAGTGGTAGAGCTTCGGACTCCGGAGCGAGAGGTCGGGGTTCGATCCTCACCCGAGGCGCCGTGTTGTGTTCTTGAGCAAGGCACATTTACTCCCAAAAGATACTGGTGATACCCCGGAAGTGGTGACTCCGTCCCGACTTGACTGAAAAATTGTTTACTGGGACGTTAAGCAAAAGCGAAACGAAAATGTCGTGTCTCGGCTCTGAGTCGGGGCACATCATTTCCTACATTTTCACATGTGCACTCAGCGAAGACTCTGCGCAGTCTGATCATCCTTCTCTGGGAGTGGCGAATACGGCTGTAGTGGTGGTAATATTTGCTTTCGATGTGATTGAAGGTCAGCTTGCGCTGTGGTTTATCGTAATCATGGTAAAAGAAGCAGATACTATATACAAGTGACTGTACAGAAAAATTCTTGAAAATCGCAGTTGTCTGTACGACAGCATACCAAGTCACTGTACAACAATCGATACATGCAGTGTCCTGTAAAATGAAGATTTTTAGGATTTATCTCCAGTGCAGATCCGCATCGAAGATGTTATTTCACAAATATATGTTTCTATAATGTGGTCCTTATGAAAACAGTCGGTGTTTCGTTCGATAATGCGATAAATACATATTTCGTCATTGATGCGATCATGCATATTTTTGCATGCAAAGATGATTGAGACTTGTGCATTACACTAAGAACTCTTTATAAATGACATTTACCTTCTTGAGGTATTCCAAATTTACTGATGCGTCAAACGGACCAAAACAGTCTGGCTTTTTAATCATAACTTGAGAAAATTGCTAACATTATTTACCGTGTATATTGACATCCTTTACACCAAGTGTCGGATTCTCACTGTACAGAATCACAGGAGACGATACAATCTCAAACACTGTACATTTCCGCACCGACACTGTGATAAAGGTTGGGGAAGCGTAGTTTTCAATAACGATAAGCATCGTATACTCCGTTTAACGTTAGAATGCATAAAAATTAGGAAACACATTCAAAGCAGTACCATATTAAATTAAAGTACGGTATATAAAGAATAAAAGAAATAATAAAATAAAACAAACTGAAAAAAATGGGAAAAGCGGAGTTTCGAACCCGTAACTGTCTGTAGTAGAGCGCAAAACGTTATCCACTACACCACCGCCTCAGATACGTAAACATGTGGTTTGGTACATAGAAGTAAATTGCAGACATTTAACACGGCTAAAAATAGACTCCTAAAAATAGACAAGACTTAAGTCAAAACAAGTTAAGTTTTTGCTAAGATACATTTGTGAAACGGCTTAAGTAGGAACTTAAGTCATTCTTACTTTTTAGCTCACCTGAGCCTTTAGGCTCAAAGTGGGCTATTGTGATCACCAAGTGTCCGTTGTCCGTCGTGCGTCGTCCGTCGTCAACAATTTGCTATAAATGACATCTTCTCTGAAACCTCTAGGCCTAGGGCTTTGATATTTGGTATGAAGCATTGTCTAGTAGACCTCTACCAAGTTTGTTCAAATGGTGGACCCAGGGTCTAAAATGGCCCTGGGGCAGGGGGTCTTGGGTTCGAAACCAAAAAATACTTAAAAATCTTCTTCTCCAGAACTGCTTGGCTCAGATGCTTGAAATTTGGTATGTATCATTGTCTAAAGGTCCTCTACCAAGTTTGATCAAATGGTGGTCCCAGGGTCCTAAATGGCCCTGGGGCAGGGGGTCTTGGGTTCGAAACTAAAAAAATACTTAAAAATCTTCTTCTCCAGAACTGCTCGGCCCATATGCTTGAAATTTGGTATGTATCATTGTCTAATGGTCCTCTACCAAGTTTGTTCAGATGGTGGCCCCAGGGTCCTAAATGGTCTTGGGGCAGGGGGTCTTGGGTTCGAAACTAAAAAAATACTTAAACATCTCCTTCTCCAGAACTGCTTGGCTCAGATGCTTGAAATTTGGTATGTAACATTGCCTAGTGGTCCTCTACCAAGTTTGTTCAAATGGTGGCCCCAGGGTCCAAAATGGCCCTGGGGCAGGGAGTCCCAGGTTGGAACCATAAAAAAACATAGAAAAATATTCAAAACTTTTCTTCTTCAGAACCGCAAGGCTCAGATGCTTGAAATTTGGTATGTGGCAGTGCCTAATAGTCTTTTACCAAGTTTGTTCAAATGGTGGCCCAGGGTCTAAAATGGCCCCTTGGCATGGAATCCAAGGTTTGAACCTTAGAAATGCAAATAAAAATATTCCAAAATCTTCCTCTTCAGAACCATAAGGCTTAGATGCTTGAAATTTGGTTTGATGCATTGCCTAGTAGTCCTTTACAAAGTTTGTTCAAATGGTGGCCACAGGGTCCAAAATGGCCCCGCGGCAGGGAGTCCTAGGTTTGAACCATAGAAATACATAGAAAAATATTAAAAAAAACTTTCTTCTTCAGAACCACTTGGCTCAGATGCTTGAAATTTGGTATGTTGCTTCGCCTAGAAGTCTTTTACCAAGTTTGTTCAAATGATGACCCCAGGATCTAAAATGGCACCTCTCCAGGGGGACCTGGGTTTGAACCATAGAACTACATTAAAATATTCAAACATCTTCTTCTTCAGAACCAGTTGGCTCAGATGCTTGAAAATTGCTATGATGCATTGCCGTGTAGTCCTTTATGAAGTTTGTTCAAATGATGGCCCCAGGGTCCTAAATGGCCCTGCGGCAGAGAGTCCTGAGTTTGAGCCATAGAAGTACATAGAAAACTATTCAAACATCTTCTTCTTCAGAACCACTTGGCTCAGATGTTTGAAATTTGGTATGATGCATTTTTTGGTGGACTCCTACAAACTTTATGTAAATGGTGGCCCTAGGATCCAAAATGGCCTTGGGGCGGGGAGTCTTGGGTTCGAAATTAAAATGTACTTAAAAATCTTCTTCTCCAGAACCACTTAGTGCAAATGCTTGAAATCTGGAGCGATGCATTGCCTAGTGGTCCCTTACCAAGTTTGTTCCAATGATGGCGCCAGGGTCAAAAATGGCCCGACCCCAGGGGGTCCTGGGTTTGAACCATACAAATACATAGAAAAATATTTAAAAAATCTTCTTCTTCAGAACCAGTTGGCTCAGAGGCTTGAAATTTAGCTTTTAGCATTGCCTAGTGGTCCTTTACCAAGACTATTTAAATGATGGCCCCAGGGTCCAAAATGGCCTAGCTTTAAGGGTTTCAGGGTAGGAACCATAGCAATACATAGAAAAATATTAAAAAAATCTTCTTCTTCAGAACCATTTGGAAATGGTTGCAAAGTAACAGGTTTGTTCAAATTATGACCCTAGTTTGACCTTTGACCTTTTTGTTCAGGTGAGCGATTCAGGGCCTCTTGGCCTTCCTGTTTACTTAAGTTAAAACTTAAGTTGTAACTTAAGCACAAATCTAAGATATGTTCATGAAACCGGCCCCTGGTTAGTTTATGTTAGGCACTAACGTTCGGTTGCACTAATACTAAACTTTCATCATATGTAATTTAAATATCATTTGATACTTTACTTGCACGCACGTTTCAGAGTCATTTCCAGATAATGAAACCCAAGCATAAAAAGGTAGCATTATTACCGCAAAGCGTTTCAAGAAAGAAAGCGATATGTTATAAACGATAGAACTGAAAACTAAGACAGATAAAGAAAAATACACAAGTAAATATATTCAGCAAAAGTGGTGCTCACAAAATGAAATATGCTATTGCTTTATTGATCAACCTGTCTCTTTCTATTGTCTTTTTTATCAAAGGAACAAACTCTGCCAGGATTTCACCATTCACAAGACCGTTTAGGTGTGATTGACTATGACGAAATTATTCAAGACTTCAAGTCAAGGGTTCTCCCCACCAGGAGAATGTCGATAGCTGCAGGGCTTCTACCGAAGATTACCGTTGAAGAAGCCCCTGACACTCAAAATGAGGACACTAAAGAAGTTAAAGAAGACAAGGTTGATATAATACCAGCTGAAGAAGATGATAAAGCGCTTCGGCTTCCGAAGATAAGAAGAACTTCAAAGGTAACTGAATCAGCACTTCAAATAAATAGGGTATCTGAAAACAATTCTTAATTACCTCTTAGTGTGATGTTGTTATAATGAGAGACCAGAGCATATGTTTTTTTTTTTTTTTTTTTTTTTTTTTTTTTTTTTTTGTTTTAATGGGAAAGATATCCAAAACGAGTTTAAACTGGAGCTGCGCTGTATAAGAGCAAAGAGATGAATGTCTATTTATAGAAGGAACAAAACGTTTATAATAGGATCAGTTGATTTATCAAGTCTCACTTCGGCAAAGTTTGGTTGTGACAGAAGGTTTAAACTCACTTATGTTAAACCCGATGATACTTATATATTATTATTCATAAAAATTAAATCATATCAAATTTAGTGCGACAGACACGCAGTCTGTAATTATAAAATGTTCTTCTAAGTTTTTATCATAAAAGCCTATTTTTATGGTAACCTGATCAGAAAGTGCTTATGGTGGAAAATGGTGATCTAGCATTGTCTGTCGTCCATCCACTCGTCCTTTGGTCCATCCGCACTTTCTATAACTGTATTCTGTGAAACCTCTGGGCAAAAGTTCATGAATTTTCAAATTAATGATCAGTGTGATGTTTGCTATTGAAATCAGTGTGAGGTTTGCTATTAACATCATTCCGATGAAATGGATCTGAAAAAATCCCGTTGCCATTACAACAAAAGTACCTTTTAAAACACTTCAGACTTCTTAAGTAGTGCTTCCGATGTTGGTCGATCTTTACGTGGCCGTAAGGCCCTCATTGCTGACCTTTCTAAGTGTATCTCGTCTAGGTCTTTGTTCTTTGTTTTGTTTCTTTTTGTTTTTTTAGTTATTTTTACTTTGGGATCAGCTCGCTGAGGAAGAGAAAGCTGGATGTACATTCTTATAAATTGGAGCCGCGAGAAGACAAATCAACAAAATAGCATGTGCGCCCAGCGAAGACTCATATCAGCCTGGGCAACGATGCAGCTTTATAAGAGTCTTCGCTGAGTGCTTAAAGAGTAGCTAAGAGTCTAATACCATGCGGACAGTGAAGACTCAGATCAGATTGAGCGGATTCCCAGGCTAATCTGAGTCTTTGCTAGGCTCATATGCCACTTTGTTGGTTTTGTCTTGATAAGGCTCATTTATACATTAGAATTTTATACTCTGCAACTGCTGAATTCCTACCAAGATCTTTAAAGGAGAGCGAATTCATTAACAACCATGGTCCCCAGGCGGGCGGTCATGTTTTCATGTTTTCTATTTGTCTGTGAGGTCTCCTTATTAATCAATCGCCCAATGTCAAAATAATTTTACAAGAATGTTCCCTGAATAACTCTATACCAGGAATATTTATGCCAAGTGTTTTCGTTGAAAGCCGTTGGCGACGGTATGAGGCAATCTTTCTGTACATGCCTGTAATGAAATCTGCGAAAACCTAATACACAGAAACCGCTACCGCTGGTCCAGTTTCAAAATAATTTGCCAAGTATTTTTCATGTGTGAACTTTCATTACGTTTGTTTAAGCTAAGGGATTTCAATAAAGAGAACTTTATAACAAGGATGCAGGGCTATTATTCTTCTATGTCTACGAGAAAAACTTTAATGATAAATGATATTAACAGAAACTCCTGACCATTCAAAGGTTAATTGATCAGAATGTGCTCTGGATAACCCTCTACCTAAACCGTTTAAGCCGTAAGACCTCAATAGAAAATATGCCTGCCTGGGACGTGCGTAGTTTTCTTTATTTGAAATTAGATGTCTACGGGACGAGTTTTAGTTTTGCTCAATGACAATACCTAAAGACTTTTTGAACGGATTTGAATTCAGACTTGGTCAGAAAACTACACAAGATTGCCGTTCATGGAATTGACAGCATCTCTAGAGCTGCTAAATGGATTTCTGTCCAAACTTAACCAGAATGATCTGTGTATCATGTTGTTCTACGTTTATGTTTGTTTTTTTGGTTTGTTTATACATTGTTTTGAGAGGGAAACACAGTAAGCTTGTCAGCTATTCTACCTTGTGGCCCTCTGAAAATAACACTATATACATATATACATAATAATAAACACCATCATCACAAAGTTCACAAAATAGGTGCAAACAAGAATGCTGAAAAATATTGGTAAATGTATATAAAGTTTGATAAGAAGCAGTGTCTTAAGACGCAAGTTAAGAGTCATGTTCTATCCAAATTAAAAACAGCATCAGAAGCACACATTAAGAATAGAAAAAAATGACATGAACTCAAATTAAAGATTTACTAAGAGCGTATAAAACGTTTGCATGTTTGCATAATAGTAACTTTAAAATTACTTTTTTAGAGTATGCAAATGGTTCAGCCGAAAATGACCGTAGTTTCTAAAACAGAGAACATGAAAATGATAAGCCGTATTACTTTATTGGAAGCTGATTACATTGTTGAAATAGTTGCTCTTGACAAAAAAGTTGAAAAAATGACGGAAATATCTCAACATTAAGGCTCAAGTGAACGATTCAGGGCCACAGTGCCCACCTGTTTCTTAATGCATCGCATATGTGCTATGTAAATACTTTTAAATGCTCATTGAATATTTTCATTTATGTTTTGCACGATACGGCATATTTTATAAAGATAAACAAAAATCAACCAACCGTCATGATAGTTTTTTTTCATAGGTAAATGACTTTAATTTAATGTATTTTCATTGTGTAAATCAAGAGTCTAATTTGATATTTTCAGCTACATGTTCTATTTGAAGAACCGGAAACAAAAGGAACTGTAAATAAAAACTTGCTTCAAGTTCCAAAACGAAGTCCTCAGGTTCAAAAAATACATTTGAAACAGAACATGACAATTATGACTCTGACTATATGGTCTTTTAAGCATAAACATCAGGGCCCATTTGTTCAAAGTTAGCAACAACGAAGATATATCCTACGATGTTATAGGATAGTACAAGTGCAGAAAGCTTTATTTGTCAATTAGAACACAGTTCATTTGACATTAAATTTGTTAAAATATTAAACAAGTAACTCTTTGAGTTAATTAAGCTAACGATGCTTTGAGCAAATTGGTCCACGTTGCTTACGAAGTCGTTGCTTAATCATAGTATCCGAACGCACTGTACCATCTCTTCCGGTTTTCATAGCGTTGAATCGAGGGTACAAAATTCGCTTATAAACAGTAGTCGGAAATCATTGTATTTTGAGATTTTATCCGGAATCTGCTGCGTCATTTACAGTTATTCAGCTTCGAAAATGTAAAGAGGTAAGTTTGATGTAATTTGCTCTTCGGTCTTTACTTTATTACCCTGTACAATGAAAAACTCATGGGCGTTACGGAAATTTTATTCAGAACAGCATCATTTAACACGAGTTTGTGTCGAGCAAAACCTGGCAATCATCCTATTATCAAAACTAACAAACTGTAGATTGATAACGCCTTCCGTTTGTTTTAAAGATTTTTATAAAACATGTAAGAAAAGGCTCAAAATGGTTTTAGAATCATGCCAAGGGCAATTTAAATACTGTACCATTTACTATCCACCCATACACGACAGTGTACAGGGCAATGGAGTAAAAGACCGAAGAGCTAATTATATAAACTTACCTCTTTACATTTCCAAAGCTGAATAAGCATAAATGACGCAGCAGATTATGGATAAAATCATACACAATGATTTTCGATTACTGGTTATATGCGAATGTTTGTACTCTCGATTCGACGCTATGAAAACCGGAAGAGGTGCTACAGTGCGTTCGGATACTGTGATAATATAAAAGTAACCATACCAAGTTTATGCGACAGACGCACGTTTCTGTATTTGACTTTAATAGAAGCTGCGACACATGGTCGAGTCATAAAGGCCATACTGTCAGTTATCTTGAGGCTTGTTCTTAGATTTAAAAATGCGCTTCAGCTTTCTGTGTTTTAATGAAGTAGGCGATTAATATTCTGATGAACAATTCAACAGCAACAATAACTACAAGGTATTGTGGTGACGTTTAATAAACAGATGTGTTAGTACTCAACAATTTAGATGATGCTTAATTTAATATTTTTAAATGTGATGGTGGATTATAAAAACGGGTTGCAGGTTAATATCTCTGTAGTTTTATGATATCTGCGTTCATTTATATGTTTTAACACTGTCTATTAGTACATTATGATTTTTATGCTTTAATGTTTTTTCACATTTTTCTAACAATAACAAATGATGTGAAACATGTCCGGTTTGTATTGTCAAAATGAATAGTGTTTCTGCTGATAAGTGTGTGTGTGTGTGTGTGTGTGTGTGTGTGTGTGTGTGTGTGTGTGTGTGTGTAGAGTAAGTAAGTAAGTAAGTAAGTAATGTCTTTATTTATAGAGGGTAAACACAGTTGGTAAAACCAATCTTCCCTGAGGCCCTCTGTGACTATCAAAACATACATAATTTAATCATTTAACAACATTATTTACAGTATTTGACTGTATTAACTCTCATAACCTTTCAATAATTTTCTTTTTATGGTCTCAGATAAAAAATGTTGTAAACATTGTCTTAATTTTATAAATACTTTATTTTAGGATTAAGTTGGGTTTTTTTAAATAAGTACTGTCATACATAACAAATCTTAGTGCATAACCTTTAAGTTTAAGCTTGTCTTTCACAAAATATGGTTTCAATCCTTATCTGACTAGTGGCCTTACCAATCGTCATCATTCTAGTTTCATTTTAGGGTTTTCTGGTGGATGTTTTAATTCTTATTCTATTTTGCATACAAATTCTTGTGAGCAAACAGTGCGGAATCTGATCAGACGCCGCGTTCAGCGGTGTCTGAACTGGGTCAGCACTGTTTGCATATTTTCCCAAAACGGGCTTTCGGTGATGAAACGGTTAGAGTTAACCGTTAGAGTTAACAGTGTTTTAATTTGTTGTCAGTTTCAAACACAGCTATCTCACTGTTTTCATATTCTTAGGTACTAGTATATCACAGACCGAATTAAAACTAGAAACCTAAATATCTCACAGATGAAAAATACGTTTTTTATTAAATTTGTTTGTAAATGTTTGTTTGTGTGATTACAGGGTGTCTACTTAGCAACAGAACCGACTAAACGTAAATCCAGTAGGAAGGAAGCCATTCAGGAGGAATTATATCAGAAGCAATTAGGTAATAAGTCTCTTTATTTTATACTTAGCAGCACATGCAATGCCTATCTAGAAATGTCTAAAAGTGAAAAATGTCATATCAATTCACTTGTGACAGACACGATTTACATTATTTCATAGTAGCAAGCCGCGGCTGTTTTAGACAATTTTGGGCTTAATTTCTGTCCGAAAAGGTCTGAAATATAGCATTTTTGTATGAAATTTTGCTACAGACATTAGCACATTCAATCAAGCAACTGAATTCACACTTTGACTTCACTTTTTGAGCTGGAGTTTTGCTATTGACGCGACGTCAATCTGATGGCGGCTGCAAGCGGCTTTCTTATATCGCCGATTTCTGTTTTTTATTCATTAGAATAACATTATAAATTATTTACTAGGTGCAAACACCCAATATTATACACACTCAACCCGCTGAGTCAAGCAAAATCAACGATAAATGATTAGGAAAAAGGTAAATTTTGAAGCGGTCTGTCTTCCGTTTTTCTCCTCGACAGAAAAATTTCCTTTTTCTCGGTAAATAACTAAAACACTTCATCTCATGTGTTGAAAGTATCAGTTATTTCACTCGTGCTACGCACTCGTGAAGTTGTTGATATTTTTATTACATTCGACGAAATGTATTTGGTATTCACCGAAATAAATACCCTCTATATATAACATATTTTATGCTAGTTTCAGTGGAAAAATTAAAGTGCTATTCCTTACGAGATAATATTTACTCCTGAACGTTTCAATAGAGCGACTGCATTTCAGTTGCATTTAATAAATAAATTGATCAGAAATAATTTTAAAGAACGTAAAATAATTCGGTAGGGGATACAATCCAGTAGAACTCTTTAACCGACTGCGAAGCTTTATGTTTAATTTTTACTGGTTCGATTGATGTTTAGTTCAACTGGCCTTTGAATCAGTATATCAGTACACACAAAGCAGTCTCCTAGAGAGGGAGTGAGAGAATACAAAGGATAGACAAGACTTAAACAACTAACCCAAAACACCCCACTCTTCGCTCCTTTTGAGCACAGCAGGCCCTTGCCCTACCTTAATCAAATAGTAGTAAAACTCCCCAATGCTGAAAGTAAATGTTTTTTATCTTTTAATTTTTTTTATTTGTTCTGAAAGTGAAATTGCTTTTGACCTTTTTTTCATATATTTACCAGAATATGACAAGAAGATGCGACAAGAGACCTCACAAACATTTGGACGTAAAACTATAGCAAATGAATTAGATAACAAACCAATAAGAGATTTAACATTGACAGAAAAGGATATACGACCAATGTTTGTTCAAGTGCAAATTTTGGAACGGGGCCAATACTTTGTAAGTATTAAAAGTTGTGGGGTTTTAATCTAAAATAAGTTAATCTAGTATATACTTTTCTCTGGTTAGTAACACGGGCATAGGTATATAAGATCATGGGGATAACACTCCTAAAAGTCGCTTTGATGATTTTGACTTCACACCTAGATGAAAAAAAACTCATAAGAGAGAAGTCGCACTTATCTGCAGCCCGACCCAATTTCTAGCATACAGAATATAATACTGTCTTTCATTATGGCAAGGAACGGTTTTTTAAGTTGGATAGAAAACTGTCTTTGTTGCTCTTATTCGCGTCATATCACTATTCCATGTCAGAAAAGCTTCACTGAAACTATTTAAGTCAAATGGGTCGTATGTTGTATGGAACGCAGTATGAATTGCTTCAGAATTTTTATAACAACTATATACTTGTGACATTTTTCATAATAAGGCTATAAAATTACTCCAGTCAATCAGTTAGTTTTTGCTTTCTTAAGAGCGTATTACCTGTGTATTTAAAGCTTGATAGTTACATGATCGATAACCACATAATACTAGTTTATGTGCTTCAAAATACAGTGTCCTACCTTGGGTGTAACAGGTAATAAACCGAGCAGTAAGAATTAAACATAAAAGAGCCGCGACACGAGAAAACCAACAATGTTGTTGTGCGCCCAGCGCAGACTCAGATCAGCCTAAGCATCCGCTCAATCTGATCAGAGTCTTCGCTCCCCGCAGGGAGGTAGCTTAGACCCTTAGCTGCGATTTAAGTGCTTAGCGAAGAGTCTGGTCGGACTGGTCCGATGTCCAGGCTGATCTGAGTCTACGCTGGGCGCACAACCACTTTGTTGAGTTTTCCTGTCGCGGCTCAAATGTGTTAATCTCAGAAAGTATTAGAAAGCTAAAAAACGTTGCAGCTGTATTAGTTGCAGCTGAATAATGAATCGATGAATTGCCACTTAGAACTTGTTTAGATGCTTTAAAGTACAGTATCCTACCTTATATTTCTAAAACGTTTTACTGAACAGTAAGAAACATTTCTTAAATGTAAAAAAGGAGAAACAATAAGAAAGCAAATATATTACATGTTTAAAGAAAAGTATCATGACTGTGTTATATAATAATCAGACACTTAGTCAGGGTCACTACTTTTTAATGTTTCCTGGCATTGTTTAAACTGTTTGCACTTACAACAGAATAACATGATATAATACGAGTGTTCGAAGAAGGTTTAGCTCCACTTTTTATATGATGTGCCCAAAATACAGTGGGCCTCTAACCCCCCCACTGTTCTCACGGCCACTTACCTTTACCTTAAAAAGTTACAGGCCCTATCGATAGGAATTTTGATGTTTAATTCTAGGGTCTAACAAAACACGTCTTCCCAGAGCAAGCTTCCAGCTACAGTGTGGTGAGTAATGGTGCTGAATGTATAATGATTTCAAAGAAGTTCTTCTTTGAAAAGGCAACTGAAGCAACCCTGCATCATTTGCGACAAGTGGTATGTATTTTAGTGGGATTCGATATTGTTATGTTTCTTATATTGAAATTCTTTTTATAATATGACGTCACATCTGAGAGTGTAATAAAGCCATGCATTAAAAATGATAATCCATTTGTCGATTAAATATGCAAATTACGCCGTAATATTATGTGTTGACGTCCATAAAACGTCGCGTTATCTAATGGCGAAATCGTGACGTTTTAGTGCAAAATTTGCTAATAATATGCGATTTTAGTGTCATATGATAAATAGAATCTTGCATTCGTGCTCCTGTATTATTGAATTTATTAAACTCGTTGGGGAAAACCGATAAGTTGCTCGGCAAAACCTCGCATCTTATCTTTTTCCCCAACTCGTTTAATAAATTCAATAATACATGAGCACTCATGTAAGATCCTCTATGTATAAGATGTTTTACTTTGCATTGCAATTCTTCATAAAACTCGGTCTGTCCATGACAACCACTTTCACAATGTATGATCTTTTTTACTTTTATTGATTTTGAAATATTCGAAAAAGTCCCCAAATCTTCATCACTTGCTCAGTCTGGAGTTTCGTTTACTACATTCATCTTCATTTATTTAGGAATAACTGTAGAGGATTTTATATTGAATAGGTTATGTCATACTTAGATAGAGAGAGAAAAAGAGAGAGAGAATCTATTTTAGGTGAGCTATAAAGACCAACTTCATTATAAAAGACGTATATTTTGCTGGGACTTAAATGGGGATATTTTCGTATACGGACAGTAATGTTTTATGCCCTTGCCGGAAATACCTCTTTAGAGATTTTTCATTGCTATTGCTGTATGCAGTCGGCATTGAAATATCTCAATATTTATAAATTCGATGCAGATAGGTATTGAAATTTTGTCAAAATTTTAATACGCACCTGCGTATTTGAATATATACCATATATATTGGCTGATTAAAGAAATAGGAAAAACCTCGCTAAAACTCATAATCCGACTCATCACAATACACATAGAATTTTATAATATTTACAGTGTCATCTCTTTTGCGATAATACAAGCCATTTGGCTCGTTTGATAAAGCCATGTAAATTCATTAAGACTACTTTTAATATGAAATTCTGCAACGCTCAAAAATGGATATGAAATTCTCTGCTGCACTGTGTAACTCTCATATCTTTCTGTGACAGGAGACCTTGCTGCCACCAGAGGAAGAACTACAAGACAATTTACAAGAATATGTTGACTGGAGAGCTTACAGAGCCAAAGTCTATAACAGACTGGTTAAAAATAAGATCAGTCGGACCAGCAGACAAAGACAATTTCCTACACAGATCTCTGGACAATATTGCTTTAGAACTGGACCTGTTGCTAGATGATTTATTAACTCTTTAAGCCCCAGTGACGCAATTAGCAAAATTTGCAAACAGCGTAGATCCTGATGAGGCGGCCCATAATGAGCCGCCTCATATGGATCTACACTGTTTGCCCTCTGGTCTTTGTATTCTCAATATAAAAAGTCTTGGACACGGCATTTTTTTAATTTTTGCAGACGTAAATTTTGTCGTCTGCTTTTTGGTAGTGAAAGAGTTAAAAATGTACAGTTTCTAGCAATATTAATAATACTTCATACCGACCCTAGATAAATGTTTGGGTACCAGTAAGTACGCAAATCAGGCTGCTCCTAAGAAGCTCCTCGGGGCAATCTAATTAGGGATGCTCAGTTTATCAACAGTTCTACAAATCATCTTTCTACACAGGATCAGTAGACGTATCTAAACCGGACTTTGATAAAATACCGTTATAGAAATGTTCGAGGTGAAAAACATGCCTTAAAGTGACAAAATAGCAGACAACAAAAGTTATATCTTCAATATTTCAACAACAAAAAATCTTTAAGTTCAGGCTTTATCATATTGAGAATTCAGTAAATATAGGACAACGGTGTAGTTCCAGATGAGGCGGCTCATTATGATGTTTGTGCTGTTTGCAAATTAAACAATTTTAAGTGTTAAATTTGAAATGAAACTATGCCACTGCATAGTTCATGACAAATAAATAATTGATTGGTGTCGCGAGCAGCAATACTCGACTTGCGATTTTACATCCTTTTAACAGTATTTTAGTCATATCAGGACGATGGGTGAGTGATAATGATAGGCTGTGTGCAATGGAACAATGTTTACGATTGAAAAGATTTCCGCCTCTAGGGGGTCTCGAACCCGGGACTGCGAGATCAGCAGGACAGCGCATAACCTTCTGAGCAATCGGGGGCCGTATTCATAAAGCCACTTAAGTCGTTGCTATGCTGTTGCTAAGGCTAAATATCTATAATGGAGATTCCCTACAACTATGAAATTTGGTCGGGAGGAACAGTATTTATAAGACTGTTCCTCCAGAGCAAATTTCATAGTTGTAGGGAATCTCTTTCATAGGAATTTGGCCTTAGCAACAGCATAGCAACCACTTAAGTCGTTTTATGAATACGGCCCCGGGGCTCCTCCTAACGCAAACTGAGCAGAGCCATTACTTTTCCCTTTTCTGATTCCTCAGACTTCATAGGTTAAATGTGCGATCAGGGTGACTTTGATTGGAATGCGCGGAAGCCCAGGCTGAGCTTTGCCTTTCCTTTTTGCACATGCTGGAAGGTACATTTTTCATACACCGTAAATTAAATTAACTAAGCCCGCCGTCTGTCTACCCAGACAGTTCTTCCTAGTGGCTCAAATATTTCATTTACACTTACATTGATGGAAGAAACTAAATTTAAATAAAGAAAGAAGTCCCTCTATAAAGGGTACTAAGAGCAATGCAAACAGCCTAACACTCAGAGTACACTGATTGCAAATAAACAGTGAATGCTCTGGCTAGATTGTAGTATTGCGCTAGCTGACTTGAGGGACTGTAAGGCTATTCCTGTTTGGTTTAAACAATATTTTATTTTTCTACTCATTTACACACATAGCATTTACAAGAAGTATACTAGAAAACAGGATCTGATGATAAGCGTTAACCACTTATACAATGATCTCCTGAAGGGTAGACCCCTTTCTGAAAGGGCTTTTTGTCTTTATATTGTTACATGTTTGTAATCCAAGGTCTTATTTTATGGCATTATCCAGGGAAACTAAGAGGATGTCGCCAAAGTTATAAAAGTCATCTGACTTTCTTATAAGCCCTATTTGTATAATGCACTAATTTGTGCAGCTGATAATTTTCATTTATGTTATTATGCAAATGAAATAAAGTTTCAACCAAAAGTTATTTCCCTTGGTAAAAACGGCGGAAACATGTAGCTGTATCTATGCACCTTAATGCCGTTGCCTTTGTGGTAACGGGGTTTGTAACTGCTTGGGCTAACAATATCCGTGGAATTGACAGCAATGCGAGTATGCTGACCTGATATTCGGATAGTCAGTGCTGAAGTTTTATCAAATAATTTATTTAATTCTTTGTTTTATATACATACTAAACATTTATTTTTACGAAAATAAATCTTACTATTAATGTGCTTAAGTTGTGTATATGATGTCCTATCACTACCGCTGTTTTAGTCAGTCAGGCCCCGAGGTTGTAAAACTTTTTTTCATGCTCAACTCAGCTGAGCATGGAATTTTACCTGCTAATAAATAGCAAATTACTGATAAGTACAGCTGTTTTCTTGCTCAGTTTAGCTACATATGAAATTTTCTCTGCTTATGAATATGAAAATGCCAATTTTGTTGGCATTTTCAGATTTATCAGTAGAGCAAATTTCATGCCTAGCTGAGTTGCTCACGAAAAAAGTTTTATAACCTCGGGGCCAGTGCTTGTCGTTTGGGAAATGTAGGGTCGTTTAATGCTGATTTTGGAACAGGACGAATTCAATTTGTAGACACAAGTATACTCTTTAAAAAAAACATAAATCCAATTCGTGTAAAATTCATATCGTTCAAGTTTGTATAAAAATGTTCTAGATATTAGATCGGTTTGTAACTTAAACTTTAGATTGCACAAAAGAAGACGAGTCTATACCAGTTTCAAAACCAATTGCTTTTAAAACGGCCAGATACAATTTGAACTATATATGGTTCTGTCCTTAAAGCAGAAAAGCTTCATTTTATCACATCATCAAAACTATAGGTGGCTTTTTAAATGTCATAAAAAGTACATATGCACTTATAACGCCGGTAGACTAAGACAGATTGTAGAACTTCTAAGGCTCGAACAAGCTTGGGACCATAAAACATAGTTCCAGCCACCCAGGGCTAGTTTCTATATAAACTTCTAGGGACCCAAGAACGAGTTCTAGCCAGGCAAGGTAAATGAGCCATCAGGGTTGGACCCATTGAAGTTTTACTGTACGTGTATATATATCATGTGAGTCGCGACCCGACAAAACTAACAAAGTGGCATGTGCGCCCAGCGAAGGCTCAGATCAGCCTGGACAGCCTCCAAGTTTGATCAGATTCTCGACTTTCAGCTGAAAGAGTAGCTAAGGGTCTAAGCTAGCTCAGTGCGGATGCCTAGGCTGATCTATGTCTTCGGTGGGCGCACATGCCACTTTGTTCGGTTTGTTGTGTCGCGGCTCAATCATGACATCATTGTTTTACGAGACATCTCGACCTAATCTTAACATTTCTTCAGTGTAAACAGGGACAATTTTCGATTATAATTTATTCCAATCAACGAAAGTAATCTTTTCATTGAATATATTAACTCCTTTTTTGAAATCCGATGTTAAGGCGTGTGACACTTTGTACCCTTATGTAGATAGGCTGTATAAAGTTTCCTTTTAAAAAGGAAAGGCTTGCCGAGTTTTTTCATTTTGTTTACATTACAGTATGTTAATACCAACAGAATGGGAATTAAAAGAACTAGCGTTTGAGGACTGAAGGAAATGAATTCAGCCTAATTATGAAGTTGTTGTTCATTTCTCTTTATAATTTATTTCTTAACTAAATCCCCTCTCAGGCCAGCGATGCTGCAGTGCATGGGCAACTTTTTTCCTCAGACCCGTATAATCTACCTGTAAACGACGATATCGCGTGAGCTTAAATAGCATTAAATCATATAGGACATTGACAGTTTTTCTCTGTTTTTGTCTTCCTTGAATAAAAAATGAAAACTGTTGTGTTAGGTCAATATAGTGCACTTTTTTAGCTGCACATAGATATTTTTTTCAAATTTTTAAATTTACATTTAATGCGGTCCTTTTTGCTCTGAGTAATATGGCCATCTTTCCTAATAGTATATAGGGAAAATAAAGAAAATGAACAAAAGGTTACTCAGTTTTCTACGTTTTTCTTAAAGCACGGATCTAAAGTAAAAAAAGTTGTGTTATCCTAGTATTCTACACTATCTTACAAATCTTTTGATACATTTTGTAACAAAAACAAAGAAATATTTGTGCGGTCATTTTTTACAAACTTAATACTACCCTACATCCAAAAGCTGAATTTTCAGTTCCGTGCGTGACTATATCGAGGTGAGGAGAATTGTTGGGGACGGATTGGATTCCAGTTGCATACAAAGGTTCTTGCATAACAAGAAATTCCTGTACAACCAAAATGACGTTATTATCACTGGCAAACTGCTTCCCAGCCAATTCTTGAAAAAGGTTGAAGTGATCAACAGAAATGCAGCACAGGCAAAGCCACCGTAGCTTTCATAGCTTTCCTCGGCGATGATTCTGGCTTTTCTGTCTCAGCTGCTCCAGTAATTGACCTAGCATCCCCTGTCAGGTGGTTAACATGTAACCGCTATATGAATCCAGAATGACTGAAATGATTACCTTGCCAGCTGAAGGCATAGTCATTCCCTTCTTTGAGACATGGCGGGATATTCTGGTATGTTTCCATTGTTTCGAGTGCTGGTTCTGTTCTGGCTGAGAGAGATAGACCAGCGGCTCATCCATTGTCTCAAAGCTGTCACGAATCCTTCAGAACTAGCCTCAAAGAGATTAAATCCCAACGGTTCTGAATTTTTCCACTCTTCTCGTTATCCGTATCCCTATAAGAAGTTTCTAGGACAGCCTATTCATGGATTGTCGAAAGGTACTGTATTTTATTTAGATGTTGAATTGTGCACATTGCACCGCTGCTTGCGAACGACATGACCTTTACAATGAATATGCGTCATTTATACACCGGCTTAACAATTGTACATGTATAAACACGGTCAGTTGTGCACGTTAGCCACACACACACACACACACACACACACACAGATAGATCGTATACTTTATTTGGTAAGATATGATGAGTGATGAGGAAAAAAATCAGTAGCGCCTGCTTGCTGAATTTAAACAATAAATTTTGACTTTGATTTTTTCTGCTTTGACAGGTTTACAGATATATAAATCGGCCCACGCTTCAGCACAATCTGATCAATCTATCCTCAGTTAGCATGATATATTTTTGGATCTGCCGAAAAAGAAAGACCCTGGTCAGTCTGCACAGATGCTTTAGCTCGAGTGTGGTGACTGCACTAAGTAAACTCTAAGGCCCTTTTTTCGCCCAACGCCGCTGCAAAATAAAGATAGCAAGCTTTTTGGGAAAAGCGTATACTTGTATGCTGAGAGTCGTGGCTACGGAAAGTGCCGACTGTTGGCGACAATGCGACCGAAAATAGAATAAAATTCCATCATTATTTTTAGCAGATGCGGTAAACCTGATATGGATATAAATAGACAAAATCGGACGAGTTCTCTGATTAATGCGATGAAACGCTCGTATAAGCGAAGGAAAATATGAACAAATCCAGTCTCAAACCGGAACGAGCTTTTCAATCTAAGCCAATAAAATGTATATAGCCTTTTCAAAACATGTCCTCTTCTATTTTAACTTTGTACGCAGTGTAAGCAGTTATTTCGAGGTATTGGATCAGAATATTATCTATAATCATCAAGTATGCGATTGTGCCGACTTGTAACCTTTATGTAGATAGGTTGTAGACAATGTATAAGACTCTACAAAAGGTGGCCTTTTCTATTTTCACTTGTAAGCAATGTACGCAGTGTACCCAGGTTTTCTGAGATGCACAGTATAAAATATTAGCAGAAGACATCAACTAAGGCGTGTGCCACTTTGTACCCTTATGTAGATATGCTGTATTAAATGTATATAGCCTTTTCAAAACATGCCCTCTTCTATTTTCACTTTGTAGGCATTGTACGCAGTGTAAGCAAATATTTCGAGGTATGTTTTCTGAGATGCACAATAATAAATATTAGGCATCAAATATGGCGTGTGCCAATTTGTTTATATGTAACAGTTATGTATATGGGTTGTAGATATATTTATAATTCAGCTGTAGGAACTTTATTGCCTGTACTAGCCTACTGAATAGTCTATCGATTGGCACGTGTGTTATTTTGTACCCATGTAACCAAATGTTTATAGCTTACAAAAATGGTCTTGTTAATTTTTTGCGCCAAATTCGTGCAGTAAATGAGTTTTAGGGAAGAATAAAGAGTTTATACTGCTGACGACTGTCGCTATGGAGGAACCACAAAGGTACTTGGGTACTTGCGTACTACTTATGTCGTTAAAATACTTGTACTGTGATCACATTGATGATTTTTTACAGAACTTCAAATTTTCAGCTTATTGTATTTATAAGGCAGAAAAAATGCTTTAACAATAGATTAGCTAATGACGAATTTTCAGATGAGCGATACAGGACCACTGGCCCTCTGATTTTGCATATATCGATGCTGAAAATAGCTAAAAAGATCTCAGAAAGTCCTAGTCCAGTTTCAAACAATTTGACAAGAGCATGCTCTGAGTGAATCTTTACAAAAAATGATCATTCTCATGGCCGCTATTGAACAGGACAGGGTCTAGTTTTCCTTATATCTAAAGAGTTCCTTTCAGCTGATCCTTTACAAAGCTGGCTCTAACCAAGATGAATCATCGAACCATATGATCAACATTTGTGAAACCATACTGAAGAAACTGCTGAAACATAAAGACTCAGGTGAGCGATTCAGCGCCATCACAGTCCTCTTCTTATTTGATGTCATTCGGCGCGGTGCATGAGTTTGACTGTGGCAAGAGCCGCGACACGAAAAAAAAACAAAAATGTGGTTGTGCGCCCAGCGCAGACTCAGATCAGCCCGGGCATCTACCCAGTTTGATCAGACTTTTCGTTAAGTGCTCAAAGGGTAGCTAAGGGTCTAAGCTACCTCCATGTGGACAGCGAAGGCTCTGATAAGACTGGGCGGATGCCAAGGCTGATCTGAGTCTGCGCTTGGCGCACAACCACATTGTTTGTTTTGTCGTGTCGCGGCCCATACCATCGATTTCCATCATCAAAAATTCTGGATCAACTAATTTTACAGCTGAATGGACCAAAACAAATATCAATGCCATTAGTTAAGCTTTAATTTATATTTTTAAATTACAAAGCTTTATGCTTCGACATCAATATTTTAGCACACTGTCCTAGGAGAAATATCTATTTTAGACTTGAATTGCAGAAACTAGAGGATAACTTAATGACTTGACGATTTGATATTGATCTAAAATCAAATTATGGATTTGATCTCCTGAGAAAACTCATCTTTAATATTTTATTAAATATTTGATTAAAGCCATGGCAAAACGTTCCTAAAAGCGCATGCGAACAGCGCAGACTTAGATCAGCCTTCGAATCCTACAGTTTGTCAGTATCGTTCTTCTCAATACTGATTGATTATTGTTGCAAACCTGTATAACTCTGATCGAACTGTGCTGATACAGAGGCTAGTATGGGATTTCGCTTTTCCGATAAATGAGCACGACACGAGAAAACCAACAAAGTGGTCGTGCGCCAAGCGTAAACTCAGATTAGCCTGGACATCCGCCCAGTCTAATCCGAGTCTTTGCTTTGCCCTTAAAGGGTAGCTGAATGCCTAAGCTAGCTCCATACGGACAGCGAAGACTTTGATCAGACTCGGCGGATGCCCAGGTTGATCAGAGTTGTCACCGGACGCACGTGCCACTTGTTGGTTTTCTCGTATCGCGGCTTAAATCTGTTTCTGGGAATTTCCATCAGACTCATATTCTTTTCATTGCAACTTCCAGGACAAACAATGTATATTTGATGACAAGTTTATCGCATTGCTAGCAATGGAAATCGAAAAGAATATATCAGAATAACTACAACTGTGATATACAAGTAAAGGTTTGTATAAAGTTTGGTTCCTTGTAATTTTCTTTTCTTTAGTGTAAAAAAAAATTATAACCACTTTGTCTGAAAAAGTTCTCCGTACTTGACTGTAATTACTAATCATTTAAGATCATTGAGCTTATGCAGGGTTGTGTTAACAAAAGTTCGCTGAAGCCGAAGCGTTGTTGCACTTTATGCTATAATCCGGGTCTTCTGTGATGTTTTGGGGCTTTTCAGAGCAACTCAGGTAACAAAAATTCTAAATTCTCCCAGCCAGCCATTTGCTTGAATGTGCCCAGTCCTGGCTGGCTGGTAGAATTAAGAATTTTTGGTAGGTCAGTGCAATGAAAAGAATAACTCATCTAGATCATTTTCTCAGAACTATATTAACTTTTTTTCACTAACAAATTTACCAACCAAGCCATTCTTGAGACCTACAACAAGCAATCGTCTGTCCCAATACACTAGAAACCTTATACCGAGATGCCAACTTCCATTTCCTTTTAATCATATAAAAGTAAGTTTGTCAACTTTCCTGTCAGAAAAGTATTAATTTTATTCAGAATTTTTCATTTCAGATTTCATGCTCATGATTTGACCACTGTATGGTTATTCTGAGAGATACTCACCAATAGCATGGTTATTCTGAGAGATACTCACCAATAGCATGGTTATTCTGAGAGATATTCACCACTAGCATGGCTATTCTGAGGGTTGTGTCTCTCTTAATTTGCTGTATATACGTCTCTGCTGAGCCTCCTAAACTAGAGGATGTAACAAGGTTACATACTGACATGCTTGCAGGATACGACAAAGACATTCTGCCTCTCAAGATATTTGATAAAGCAGCAGAGGTGGAGATTTCAATCAAAGTAGTAAGCATCAACAACTTTAATGACATTTCAGGAGAACTTGCCATGACAGTTTCTCTGAATTTCAGCTGGGTTGAAGAGCGAATCCAGTGGGATCCAGGAAATTATAGTAATATATCTTCCATCATCGTTCCATATGATAAAATTTGGAAACCTCAAATTTTCTTGGTAAACGCAGTCAATAAGATCGTGGAAATAGGTCATGAGGGTATAATGGTTCGGGTAGCAAGTGATGGTCGGACCATTTGGAGCCCGGGTCAGATCCTGAAATCTACATGTGCTGTCAGTGTTCAATACTATCCCTTTGACATACAGACATGTAGTATGATGTTTGTTGCTTGGTCGTATATTTCCTCTGAGATCCGACTTAAAGATCACAGTAAGCAGTTGGATTTGTCTTTCTTTACCGCAAATTCTCAGTGGAACTTCCTTCGATCATCACTATTAGAATCAAAGTTTGAAGGCAGACAAATCCTAGATTATCAGTTTGTACTAAAGCGGAGATCTGAACTCTTCCTTGTATACATAATAAGTCCAGTTGTTATGCTGGGTGTTCTAAACAACCTCGTGTTTGCAATGCCTGTAACATCTGGGGAGCGAACGTCTGTTGCAATAACTGCATTTTTATCATTCTCAGTGTACATGGGCATTATTAATGACAAGGTGCCTGATAATTCTGCTCCTGTTGCCACCATATTTTACTATCTTCTATTTCTGATGATCCACAGCAGCATGACGATGATATTGGTAGTTATATCACTAAGGATTCATGAAAAAGATGGTCCAGTCCATAAACCAATAAAAGTCTTGGTGAAAGTATTTCGATTTCATTACTGTCGAACCTTGTGGAGTAAACGCCGTGTTGGACTATCCAAGAATGAAGTTACTTCTGAAAACGCTAACAGTGATGTCTACGGGGTCAAACAGTCGAAACTGAATACAGCGGCCAATACAGAAAGTATTACTATTACTTGGAAGTTAGTTGGAAATACATTTGATGGGTTTTTGTTTGTTTTTAGTATATTGATGCATGGTTGTGTATCCTTTGGATTCATCTACTCAATTTATATGAACAACTTTCCGAAAATAGAAACGGAACTATAAACTGCGTTTTCCATATATCAAACTTTTTGTTTTCGAACTGTGAGCCTTTTTCGAAATGCCCTCCGGGAACAGCACTTAGGCGTAGCCTATAAAGTCTGCATTTTGAGATGCCTAAATATATTGCTGTTATGTAGCATTACTTACTGTGCATTTTTTTCTGCGAACATTGGAATAATATTTACTATATGTCTAAAACCAATTTAGATGCACGTAAAGTTTTTACTGTCGTTGTTTTGATTTGGAATCGATCTGACAGATACGCACAATCTCACATTATAATTTTAAATATATAAAAGAGTTTTTTTTTTCAAAAGAGACCATGAGAATAAAGCGGGTTAATGGACATGTGAACGGAGAAGCTGGCGAAATATAGGACTTTTCGTCCGGCTTTGTATCGTTTCCAAACACAACTTTCAGTGTCATACTTAACTACTTCTTTTTATATAGTCCATGGGAAAATATAGTAAAAACACTTTTTTCCTCACCAAGCATTGCAAGAACCGTTAAATCAGCGTTTAGGTCAATATTACAGATAAATACGGGGCCTTTGATTTGTTATTATCCCAACTTAAACAGGTCCGAAACTAATACTGCCTGGCGAGTTGTCTGTATGCCTGCTTGCTTGCGTCTGCTTATACTAACATTTAAATGTCAATGTTGTGAGCGTAGGTAAAACATGCCCAACAAAAATAGCTGCAAATTAATTTCAATTTCTTAACGGTCATATTCTTCGGCCACTATGCTGCAGTGCCTGGCAAAGACGGTATCAATAATTATAACTTCATTTATGTACGATGGTCCCTTGTCCTGCAATGTGTATTCTGATGCAAACTTCTCAGCAATTTATCAGATAGTATCCGTCAGATTCCGTTTAACTTTTGGTACTGGGGACATCCTACTGAAAAGGATTTACAGGAGGTAAAAGTGCTGGATCGATCTGTTTTTTTTAATTTTGGCGCATTGTACCTCGCTGCGATGTGTTTGTCAGTATCAATGGCTACTATAAGTAACTTATTTCTTCGAAAGAGAAAGCTAAACGCTTTGTCCGTTGGATTAAGCTTTCCAGCCGATTCTGTAAACCTATTAAGAAAGAGATGATAGATGGTTTTAAATCTTGGAAGTAAAGTGAGAGCGGCAACGTTGTTTTCCATGACAGTATGTCCGTTCACCGTAATTTAATATTACATGTATTTTTGCTAGCTGTTGTTGCAATGTTATTAAAGAAAACAGCATCATGACAGGCTGACTGTGAAAAGAAATGTAAAATGAAACTAGAAGAAAAAACCCTGATGAAGGGGTAATACCCCAGAAATTTGGATTATGTTTAAAATCTTCATAATACTTGTTAAGATCTTTCGTTATTGTATTTTCTACTAATCTAGTTCAAAACCTTTTGATTTTAATTAGAAACTCTTGCATGGCCAAAAGTATCTTCTCATCTTCCGCGTGTGTAATTTTAGTGTTTCCATACAGAAGAGTACTTATTGTCGGGTTGAAAAATAATACAGTATCAATAAAAGTTTCTGAAACGAATACACTCAAGTAAGTACTACTGTTCGTCCTCAATCGCTCCACAGTCACAAACTGGACTGGCAATAATATTTTTGAGTACAGGTGTTTACTATAAAAAAACACTACATTTTGTTCTAAGTCTCGAATGATAAATTTGGCATTTTCTTCTACCTGAAAAGTAATATGATGGAGAAGTCTTTATATGATAATTAAGTTTACGTTTAAAGAATGATACAGTAGGTAGATTACGTGTCGTTCCCTTCGCGAATCGCTTGAGTATTAGCATAAACTGTATGAAGATCAGCATCAGTTCATAAGTTATAATGTGTAGTACTTCCGACAGTAGGCGGTACAAGAGATGACAGAGTATGGATAAAAAAGTCCGGTTTGCATTTTGAAGAAGGGTATGAGCTTATGTATATGAGCCGCGAAACGAGAAAACCAACAATGTGGTTGTGCGCCCAGCGCAGACTCAGATCAGTCTGAGGATCCGCCCAATCCGATCAGACTCTTCGCCAAGCGCTTAAAGGGTAGCTAAGGGTTTAAGCTACCTCCATGCGGACAGCGAAGACTCTGATCAGACTGGGCGGATGCCCAGGCTGATCTGAGTCTGCGCTGGGCGCACAACCACATTGTTGGTTTTGTCATGTCGCGGCTCATATATGCACATGGTCAAATTTCAATAACAGCTGAATGACTGATACGTTTTTATTGTTTCTTTTCTTCTTTTTTTTGTTGTTGTTGTTGTTTCTGGGGTTTCTCTCTCTCTCTCTCTCTCTCTCTCTCTCTCTCTCTCTGTTATTTTTTTTTTCTGCATTCTTTGCTTGAATTGTGCTGTAAAACGGAATGCATATTAATATAATCTTCTGTAGGATAGCGGTGCCTCTTCTAACATTGGTTGATCTGCTAATCACACGACTTGTGCAACTTGATCGGTTATGAAGCGCGTTCGCAACAGGTATTTCTGCTCCCACCAATACCTCAACCATATGTAGAACACCCATGCAACTATTACACATGCATGCCCACACGCTACGTTAGTCAGGTCAGGGTTTAATTATATTGGGGAGAGTCGGGTAACTTCGGACAGCGGGTAAATTCGGACACTGGCATTGTTTCCTTTATATGTCAGTTGTTTGAACTAAAACAAAAGTTAATTGGCCAAACAGAGAAAATCCTGATGAGACGGCTCATTATGAGCCGTCTCATCTGGATTTTCACTGTTTGCAATGGTATGTCCGAATTTACCCGCCTGTCCGAAGTTACCCGACTCTCCCCTTGTCCTCGAAGGTTAGATTATATTAAAAGGAGTCGATTACATCGTGATCCTGTCTTAACTTCTAATTTTGTACCTAAAGTGCTTTCTTTTTTCTTCCTCATCTACCAAAATATCTTATAAAATCCTTGACATCAACTTACCTTTCATGGCTTTCTTATTTTAGTACGATGATATTTAAAACCCGGTTTCATCGCAAGAAAAGAAACCTTTGGAGGAAAACAATGTTAATGCGTGCAGTTTTGTTAGGCTCTGCAAGGTCTGTTATATTAAAATGGAGTATGCGTTAACAGCAAACACTCCGATGCAACTGCATTATGTGTAATTGGTGCTGTTTTACAAGAAGGGAGTAGTGTTATATGACATGGTATAAAAGGTAAAGATTTCCAATAGTCTAACGACCGTAGGGGCAGTTGGAGTCAGAGGCCATCTGTATCTTCGGCACAGCATATGATTGCGGAGCCCATCCCTTTCTTTTTGCTGTCTTATCTTTCCCAGATTTGAGGTCGCCAGTTGACCCAGCCCGGGGTTCGAATCTGCAACCTTCTTCACCATAACCGTGTCGCTCTTACCACTCGACAACAGCGCCTCTCTATTTTCTTGCTGCCCGAACAAAATAAATACCCTAGCGATTTTTTAGCTCTGGTGCAACTAATCTACAACAAGAAAAATCTTAAAAAAAAAAAAAAAGATAATCGGCGCAGATTAAATGGAAGTGTGTTTTGTTATATGTCCCTAGTTGCAAATTTGACGATAACTTTCATGAATAAGTAAGCTATGTCGGTGGACACCCACAACCGTAATTTTGACACTGGGTAGCGACAACGACCTATCTCAAAATTGAGCTCTCCAATTTGGAATTCCAAAACTGGACCGCGGTCAATCTTGAAATTGACCTGATTTTAAAATAGTTATCAACATGTTGCACTGTTTGTTTGTTTATGTGTATTTAACCGAAAAGTAGAAATCGAAAGAAGATCTACGACGGAAAAAGAAAGTTTTGAATATCTGCGTCTGCTTTCGATAACATATCAGACAGGGTGCTAGTATTCACAGTGCAGTACGACGAGAAAAAACCAAGATTAAATATTTATTGACCTTTGATATTATTTGCTAAATTTTGACATACGCGTTATTTGACCAATGGAATCTTGTGAAATGTGGAACAATATCGAAATTATACGAGGCTGCGCCTCGAAAAACGAGAGGGGTCCAAATCACGAGCTGCCGCTGCTGTCCCCAACAGCAGCTGCTGATCTCCCAACAGCAGCTGCTACTGCGACAATAGCTGCTGCTGAGGATTTCTCTGTAAATTATAGTTTTTGACTAAAATTCATGCAGGAAAGTATGTGTGAAGCCGTCATACTCTAATATATTGCAAATTCTACCTAATGAACGATTGCTACATGCCTGGATTTGAAACGAAAACAAAAATGCCAATCTATTGATATTTGAGAGTGCAGCTGCATGTATAGAAAGTGTGAGACATTAGCAGTTCTCGTTCATTTTACAAGTATTTGCTTTTTAAAAAAAATGCCAACGCTCATTGGGCATACCGTTTAAAAGACAAATTTATGTGTAGGGAAAGAGTTTTTTTGTGTTTTTAATCAGCTAAGTGCTTGGGTGAAGCATTAATGCTAAACAATATTTTGCAATGATTTATGGTATTTATACACAAGAAAATACTGAAAAATACGGAGAGTCAAACGTCATGTAACATTTTCAGTAGTGTTGTCATTGGGTTTTTGCAAATTTCAAACTGTAAATTCTTCAGTGAAAAGGGTTTATCCTACCATCGGTTGTCTCCTCACAGCAGACACACAGAGTTGAATCAACACTGACTCAACGTTGATTCCACGTCGTGACATTGAATCAAGGTTGTGTCAATATTGATTTACGCGAGGTGCCCAGCTAACGCTTTTCTGTCCAGTCGGAACGTATATGGAAGCTAAATGCAGCGAGTTGGATTCACGGCATATATTTCATTTATTTTTTTTTCTTTCTTTTTGCGATAAATACACGTAACACAGACCAAGGATTGATTCGGAGACAAGTCTTAGAATGTTCGAATGGGTCATCTGCTTAAGAAATGACATTTTCAGGTTATATTTTTTATTCTTTTCCTACTTTTTTCTCAGAAAAGACCTGCGATTTTACGATCTGTTCAACAGGTTTCAGTCATACATGTACATGTATCCGGTCGATGGGAGGGTGATGATGATAGGTTGTGGGCTATGGAACCCCGTTTACGATTAAAAAAGACTTTTTTTTTGCGAGAACTTAGACGTTGAAACTATGTCGCCTGATCATGTCCAACTGGCCAGA
This sequence comes from Ctena decussata, assembly GCA_963989385.1. Taxonomy (NCBI): domain Eukaryota; kingdom Metazoa; phylum Mollusca; class Bivalvia; order Lucinida; family Lucinidae; genus Ctena; species Ctena decussata. The sequence continues at coordinate 4,622,182 of OZ022500.1, forward strand.
GCTCACAGTTGTAAGAGTTTGATTTTGAGAGAGTCTTTATTTAAAGATTGACAATTATAAGCAATTCCAGCAATGCACCATGTCAACTAGACTATGAAGCTTGCTTAAGGGTTCTTGAGGTATATGATAATATATTCCGCAACACCTTTTGTCCATCCGCCAGTCTATGCGTCCGTCTGTCACCAGCGGATTTCCTATATCTTACGTAAGTAATATAAGATAGATTTCACCGAAATTCTATGGGGTGCCGGTTAACTATTCATTATCGTTTTATGATATCGATAAGTGAAAAAGTGCTATCCACTATACAAATAAGCGACATCCATAATTATTCATGAATATCCGTGATTCGACTTATAGATGTACAGTATTCGAAGTATGAATATCAACTAGTTGTCGCACCTGCTTTAGCAAGGTGCGATATAGGAGTTCACTTTTCCGTCAGTCCATCCGTTCGTCCGTCCGTCCGTCCACAATTTCGTCGACCCTAGCGTTCGGGTCCATTATTTTCAATCTATGATACCTACGTTCATCAAACCTGGTATAAAGTTTTTTCTTAGAATGATCTAAAGGAACCTTGCTCTTATTTTGACCCGTGACCTATTTTTTATGCTCTGATGACCTCATAAAATTCTATGCAAAAAATTACGTCAAAGCCAGATACTTTGGAAAACATGGTGTTCAATTTTTGTCGCACCTGCTTTAGCAAGGTGCGATATAGGAGTTCACTTTTCCGTCCGTCCGTCAGTTCATCCGTCCGTCCGTCAGTCCGCCCACAATTACGTCGACCCTAGCGTTCGGGTCCATTATTCTCAATCTATGACACCTACGTTCATCAAACCGTATAAAGTTTCTACTTAGAATGGTCTCGAGAATCCTTGAATTTATTTTGACCTTTGACCTATTTTTCATGCTCTAATGACTTCGTAAAATTCTGTGCCGTCCGTCCATCCACAATTACGTCGACCCTAGCGTTCGGGTCCATTATTCTCAATCTATGATACCTACGTTCATCAAACCTGGTATAAAGTTTCTTCTTAGAATGATCTAAAGGAACCTTGCACTTATTTTGACCTTTGACCTATTTTTTATGCTCTGATGACTTCATAAAACTCTATGCCAAAAATTACGTTAACCCTAGTGTTTAAGTCCATTTCTCTCCATCTATGATACCTGCAATCTTCAAACCTGGTATAAAGTTTTTTCTAAGGATGGTCTAGAGGAGTGTTGCCTTTATTTTGACCTTTGACCTATATTTTATGCTCTGTTGACTTAGTAAAAATTACATCAACTCTAGCATAAGGTCCATTTATCTCAATCTATGATAACTATGGTCATCAAACCTGGTATAAAGTTTCTATTTAGGTTGATCTAGAGGATTGTTGCACTTATTTTGACCCATATTTCATGCTCTGCTGACTTAGTAAAAATTACGTCAACCTTAGCATACTGGTCCATTTATCTCAATCTATGATAACTATGGTCATCAAACCTGGTATAAAGTTTCTATTTAGGTTGATCTAGAGGATTGTTGCACTTATTTTGACCCATATTTCATGCTCTGCTGACTTAGTAAAAATTACGTCAACCTTAGCATACTGGTCCATTTATCTCAATCTATGATAACTATGGTCATCAAACCTGGTATAAAGTTTCTATTTAGGTTGATCTAGAGGATTGTAGCACTTGTTTGGACCCATATTTCATGCTCTGCTGGCTTCGTAAAATTTTACTTACAAAATTAAATTGACCCTATCATTGAAGTCCATTTCTCTCTGACAATCTATGAGAGCTAGAATCATCAAACCTGGTATAAAGTTTTATCTTAGAATGAACTCGAGGATTAATGCACTTGTTTCAGTCCTTGATATATATTTCACGTGCTACTGATTTTGTAAAATTTCACATCTAAAATTGTGTCGACCTTAGGGTTTGAGTCCATCTCTCTTTAAATACAATGGGTGTAATCATTAAACCTGGCTTGAAGATTGTCCTGGGATACTGCTATTATTTGTACCCTTGACCTTTATATCGTGCTCTATTGACCTCATAAATTTTATGTCAACCTGGCATCCATGATTATATGGACAAGAGCATTCAAGTCCGTTTCTCACTAACTATACCACCTACGTATACAATCATCAGACATGGCATAAAATGTTTTCTTAAGCTGGTGTCCTCTTCTGATTGACTGCTTTATACCTTTAACCTATATTTTAACTCTGTTGACTGTAGAGCTTTATGTATAGAACTGCATCTTTTCTAGTTTGTAAGTCCAATTTGCTCAAATTTCTACATAAATTCATCAGACCTAGACACTTTCCTCTAACCATGGTATGTACTACTGAGAAAGCATAAGGCAGGTGCGACATAGCATTCCGCGGAATTCTTGTCTAACTACTTTATGGATATCACCGATTCGATTCATGAATATCCATAAATCGATTTATAGATATCAACAAATTTGCCCATTTATGGATATCACTAAGTCAAATTATTGATGTCAATAAATCGAAATTGTGATATTTATAATTCGAATTAGTGCTATCCATTTCTCATTTAGATTATTGGATATCCACACTTTGGAGTATTGATATCCATAATTTGTGGACTGCCTGCTGTTGAAGTTAGGTAGTGATAGTGGTATCTGCTGCTTCTACTGTAATGATATCTGTATTTGCCATCTGTTGGTGGACAGCAGCTGCCAAAGAACCATCAGCAGCTGTTGCTTTCATCAAATGATGCAGCAAAAACTATTCTTACTACTTATAGTAGCCGATGATGCCCCTCTGTTCTTCCATATCGTTAGATGATGCGGTAACTTATGATAACAGCAGGAGCTGCTGATGCCACCGCCATCAGCAGCTGCCAAACCACCATCAGCAGCTGCAAAACCACCATCAGCAGCTGATGCTTTTATCAGACGCAGCTGCAGCAGCAGCTGCCATACCGCCATCAGCAGCTGATGCTTTCCTCAAAAGCAGCATCAAAAGTTTTTCCTACTACTAATGGCAGCAGCTTATGTCCTTTTTGTTCTCCGATATCGGCAGATGATGGTGTCATTAACAGTAAGAGCAAAGCTGCTTATGTCACCACCGTCAGCAGCTGCAAAACCACCATCAGAAGCTGCAAAACAACCATCAGCAGCTGTTGCTTTTATCAGACACAGCTACAGCAGCAGCTGCCATACCGCCATCAGCAGCTGATGCTTTCCTCCAAAGCAGCATCAAAAGTTTTTACTACTAATGATGGTAGCAGCTTATGTCCTTTTTGTTCTCCGATATCAGCAGATGATGGTGTCATTAAAAGTAACAGCAGCAGCTGCCAAAGAGCCACCTCCATCAGCTCCTGCCAAACTACCATCAGCAGCTGCTTAACCAACATCAGCAGCTGATGCTTTTATCAGACGCAGCTGCAGCAGCAGCTGCCATACCGCCATCAGCAGCTGATGCTGATAAACAGTAACATCAGAAGCTGCTTATTGTACCTCTGATAATAACAGCAGCACCTGCTTACGCCACCAGCATCAGCAGCTGCCAAACTACCATCTGCAGCTGCTCAACCACCATCAGCAGCTGATGCATTTTTCAAAAGCAGCTGCAGCAGCAGCTGCCTTACCGCCATCAGCAGGTGATGCTTTCCTCAAAGCAGCATCAAAGTTTTTCCTACTACTGATGGCAGCAGCTTATGTCCCTTTTGTTCTCAGATATCGGCAGATGATGGTGACATTTACAGTAACATCAGCAGCTGCTTACGTTACCACTATCAGCAGCTGCCAAAGAACCATAAGCAGCTGTTGCTTTCATCAAACGATGCAGCAGAAACTAGTTTTACTACTTATAGTAGCCGATGATGCCCCTCTGTTCTTCCATATCGGCAGATGTTGTAGTCACTGATGATAACAGCAGCAGTTGCTTATGCCACCACCATCAGCAGCTGCCAAACCACCATACAGCAGCTGCTAAACCACCATCAGCAGCTAATGTTTTTATCAGATGCGGCTGCCGCAGCAGCTGCCATACCGCCATCAGCAGGTGATGCTTTCCTCAAAGCAGCATCAAAAGTTTTTCCTACTACTAATGGCAGCAGCTTATGCTCCTTTTGTTCTCAGATATCGGCAGATGATGGTGTCATTAACAGTAACATCAGCAGCTGCTTACGTTACCACCATCAGCAGCTGCCAAAACAAAAACATTAGCAGCTGTTGTTTTCATCAAAAGGTGCAGCAAAAGAAAGTCTTACTACTTAAAGAAGCAGTTGATGCCCCTCTGTTCTTCCATATCAGCAGATGATGTGGTTGCTGATGATAACAGCAGCAGCAGCTTATGCCACCACCATCAGCAGCTGCCAACCACCATCAGCAACTACTAAACCACCATCAGCAGCTGATGCTTTTATCAGAGGCAGCTGCAGAAGCTGATGCTTTCATCAAAAGCAGCATCAAAAGTTTTTCCTACTTCTGATGACAGCAGCTTATGTTCCTTTTGTTCTCCGATATATGGTGTCATTAACAGTAACATCAGCAGCTGCTTATGATACTACCATCAGTAGCTGCCAAAGAACCATTAGCAGCTGTTGCGTTCATCAAAAGGTGCAGCAAAAACTATTCTTTATATTTATAGTAGCAGCTGATGCTCCTCTGTTCTTCCTTATCGGCAGATGATGTGGCTACTGATGATAACATCAGCAGCTGCTTATGCCACCACCATCAGCAGCTGCCAAACCACCATCAGCAGCTGATGTTTTTATCAAACGCAGCTGCAGAAGCTATTCTAACTACTAATAGCAGCAGTTGATGCCCCTCTGTTCTTTCATATCGGCAGATGATGTGGTCACTGATGATAACAGCAGCAGCTGCTTATGCCACCAACATCAGCAGCTGCCAAACCACCATCAGCAGCTGATGATTTCATCAAAAGCAACAGAAAAAACGATTTTTACTCATGATGGCAGCAGGTGATGTCCCTCTTTCTCTGATTTAGGCAGATGATGCTGTCAATAAAACTATCATCAGCAGTTGCTTTGTACACCAATATCAACAGCTGCCAAACCATCAGCAGCAGCTGATGTTTCCATCAGCAGAAGCGGCAAAAGACATTCTAACTTCTAATGGCAGCAGCTGCTGTCCCTCTGTTCTTCGACATCAGCAGACGATGTGGTCACTTATATTAACATCAGCAGCTGCTTATGACACAACCATCAGCAGCTACCAAACCACCATCAGCAGCTGTTGCTTTCATCATAAGCAGCATCAAAAGATTTTTCTTACTACTGATGGCAGCAGTTTATGTCCCTTTGTTCTCCGATATCGGCAGATGATGGTGTCATTAACAGTAACATCAGCAGCTGCTTATGATACCGCCATCAGCAGCTGCCTAAGAACCATCAGCAGCTGATGCTTTCATCAAAAGATGCAGCAAAAGCTATTCTTTCTTCTTATGGCAGCAGCAAGTGTTCTTCTGTTTTTTCCATATCGGCAGATAATTTGGTCACTGTGTAACGGGACGAGCCCCAAAAATGTAACTGGACCAGCCCCAAAAATGTAACGGGACGAGCCCTTTAATAATTCAAAGGGAAAAAACGCAATAGGTTAGCTCTCAACTTAAGTATTAAACTGTCCTGAAATAGTATATCGCACTATTTCTTCTATCATATTGGCTCTCTTATGCTTTGTACAAGTTTATACACATAAGTATTTGTCCGTTTAGCCCCAATCAGCACCCCCGGGCAGGTCAATAGCCCTGTCTAACACTAAACACGAACAATATTGTTGTACGGACTAACGAACAAATACTGTCCTACGACAGACAGACAGACAGACAGACGAACAGACCCAGATAAGGACAGACAGACGGACGACCAGTCCCAGTCGAGGACAGTCAGACAGACGAACAATAGCAAACCTTCTCCCCACGGGTTCTTCTTTTGATCTTGTCTGAGAATATGAAAAAAAGTAATTTGTATTCAATGATTTTATCTACATTAATGAAAAATGGCATGATTTCAGATAATGTTTCCTCTATAGCCTAACACTAAGGGCGCGTTTACACGACCAAAGTTTCTATGTCACAGACACTTTAACAAAGAAAGTATGACAAACATTTTGCGTTTACACGGAGCAAATTATTTGTTAAGGAAAATGTGCCATAGAATCTTTGTCACATAAACTTTGGCAATGAAATATTTGCTGCAGTGTTCACACGACCAAATATTATTCGTCAAAGTTACCTGCAGCGATGAAACAAAATCTTTGTCACATTTTCCACGCTTGTAGCAATGTTCTTTATTACATAATCTTTAGCAAAGTTCTCCGTTTACACGGACAAATTTAATTCATCGAAGTAACTTTACCATATATATTTGTCAAAGAAACATTGTCATATTTTGGCATTTACACGAGCAAATTTTTCTGTGACAAACCTACTTTGTCATAGAAACTTTGGTCGTGTAAACGCGCCCTAACTAGCAAGCTTATTTTAGTTTAAGTGAACGTATTTTGCAGCCCAACCCCAGAGTTAGGGGGTGAGGAAATTTAGCAAAGATCAGATTTCAGAAATTTGAGATAAAGTACAACATGGTTGGCCTACTTGTGTTCCTGAAAACGACTTCTTAGGCTAAACTTGGTATCTATTGGAAAACTTATTAAACAATCACACTTTACCGTCGCATATAAATTATTATAAGTATAAACCAGATATTATAGACAAATATAGACTTCATTAGCATAATTTCCAATTCTCGGCCGTTTTAACTAAATTATGCTAACAACACAAAATGAAAGCACATGAGATAATACATAATTCAGGTAGATTATATTGCTAATTGAAGAACGGCTTTTGAACCTGTAGACTGCACAATAAATAGCATTTTCCGGACATAATTTTCTGAGTATTTCGCTTCAAGGGAGACTATAGATTCACACCTAATAAACCATTTATGTGATAATTCTCTTCCAACCGAGAATTCTGCTCGCCAAGTATATACTACCCTTACAACTGATATTAAAATCAACAGTTGCTTATGACACCAGCACCAGCAGCTGCAAAAACCACCATCAGTAGCTGCTGATGCTTTTATCAAGATCAGCAGCAAAAGCTATTCTTACTCATGATGGCATCAGCTGATGTCCCTCTGTTCCGATATCAGCAAATGATCAGCAAATTAGTCATTAATACTGTTGCTTATGATACCACCATCAGCTACTGCTAAACCACCATTAGCAGCTGATGCTTTTATCAAACGCAGCTGCAGAAACTATTCTTACTAATAATAGCAGCAGAAGCTATTCTTACTAATAATAGCAGCGGGTGATGCCCCTCTGTTCTTCCATATTGGCAGATTATGTGGTCACTGATAATAACAGCAGCAGCTGCTTATGTCACCATCACCAGCTGCCAAACCGCCATCAGCAGCCGATGCTTTCATCAAAATCAGCATCAAAAGTTTTTCCTATTACTGATCGCAGCAGCTAATGTCCCTTTGTTCTCCGATATCGGCAGATGATGGTGTAATTAACAGTAACATCAGCAGCTGCTTATGTTACCGCCATCATCAGCTGTCAAAGAACCATCAGCAGCCGATGCTTTCGTCAAAAGATGCAGCAAAAGCTATTTTTACTTCTAATAGGTAGCAAGTGTCCTGTTCTTCTTTCATATCGGCAAATGATGAGGTCGCAGATATTAACATCAGCAGCTGCTTATCACATCACTACCACATCACCACCAACAGCTGCCAAACCACCAACAGTAGCTGCTGATGTTTTCATAAAAAAGCAGCAAAAGCTATTCTTTCTCATGATTGCAGCAGCTGATACCCCATTGTTCTCCAATATTGCCAAATGATGTTGTCATTAATACGAAAATGAGCACCTGCTTACGACACAACCATCAGCAACTGCTAAACCACCATCAGCAGCTTATGCTTTTATCAAACGCATCTGCAGAAGCTATTCTTACTACTAATAGCAGCAGCTGAGTGTCAGCTGTTGCTGCTGTTGGATTATATATCTGTATCTACCATCTGTTGGTGGACTGCCTGCTGTTGAAGTAGGTAGTGAGAGTGTCAGCTGTTGCTGCTGCTTGATTGAATATCTGTATCAGCAAGCAGCTTGTGGATTGCCTGCTGTTGAAGATAGGTGGTGACAGTGACAGCTGTTGCCGCTGCTGGATTAAATATCTGTATCAGCAAGCAGCTTGTGGATTGCCTGCTGTTGAAGATAGGTGGTGACAGTGACAGCTGTTGCCGCTGCTGCATTAAATATCTGTATCTGCCATCTGTTTGTGGACTGCCTGCTGTTGAAGTAGGGTAGTGAGGGTGACAGCTGTTGCTGCTGCTGGATTGAATATCTGTATCTGCAAGCAGTTGGTGGACTGCCTGCTGTTGAAGATAGATAGTGAGAGTGACAGCTGTTGCTGCTGCTGGATTAAATATTTGTTCATGCAATCTGTTGGTGGGCTGCCTGCTGTTGAAGATAGATAGTGAGAGTGACAGCTGTTGCTGCTGCTGGATTAAATATTTGTTCATGCAATCTGTTGGTGGACTGCCTGCTGTTGAAGATAGATAGTGAGAGTGACAGCTGTTGCTGCTGCTGGATTAAATTTCTATATCTGTCATCTGCTTGCTTTTGACGATATGTAGTGAGGGTGACAGCTGTTGCTGCTGTTGTACTAGATATCTGTATCTGCCTTCTGTTTATGGACTGCCTGCTGTTGAAGACAGGTGGTCAGAGTTACAGCTGTTGCTCCTGCTGTATTAAATATCTGTATCTGCCATCTGTTGGTGGACTGCCTGCTGTTCAAGAAAGGTAGTGAGAGCGACAGCTGTTGCTGCTGCTGGATAAAATATCTGTATCTACCATCTGTAGGTGGACTGCCTGCTGTTGAAGATAGGTAGTGAGAGTGACAGCTGTTGCTGCTGCTGGATTAAATATCTGTATCTACCATCTGTTAGGTGGACTGCCTGCTGTTGAAGATAGGTAGTGAAAGTGACAGATGTTGCTGCTGCTGGACTAAATATCAGTATCTACCTTCTGTTGGTGGACTGCCTGCTGTTGAAGATATGTAATGAGAGTGACAGCTGTTGCTGCTGCTGGATTAAATATCTGTATCTGCCATCTGTTTGTGCACTGCCCGTTTTGAAGATAGGTATTGAGTTACAGCTGTTGCTGCTGCTGGACAAATTATCTGTATCTGCCATCTGTTTGTGGACTACCTGCTTTTGAAGAAGGGTAGTGAGAGTGACAGCTGTTGCTGCTGCTGGATTAAATATATGTATCTGCCATCTGTTGATGAACTGCCTGCTGTTGAAGATAGGTAGTGAGAATGGCAGGTGTTGCTTCTGCTGGATTAAATATCTTTATATGTCATCTGTTTGTGGACTGCCTGCTGTTGAAGGAAAGTAGTGAGAGTGACTTCAGTTGCTGCTGCTTGAATTATATCTTTTTTCTACCATCTGTTGGTGGTTATACTCATGATACCAGGAGCTGCTTCTGGAGACGAAACTAACCTTTGCTGCTGCCTTCTGTTACGAGGGTGATAGCTGCTGCTGAAAGTGGACGGAGTGATATCTGCAGTAAGTTTTAGTGAGAGTTACTACTTCTTGTGGTGTACGTGACTAGAGTGATATATTGTGCTATTGTTTATCAACGAGTGAAAACTGATGCTGATGGTTTCTGTGATATTTGCTGTGACAACAGCAGCAGCGGTTGTATCTTCAAATTAACAGCAGTAGAAGTTATTTCATTCCTCCCCTTAGACAACAACAGCAAATCTTACTCTCCACCTAGGTTGCAGGATGCGGCTCTTTTACAACCAGCTGCAGCAGCGTGTGAATTAAAAAACCCCATAAAATCTGCTACTTCTATCATCAGAAAAGAATAAGACAAAAGCGATAAGCCGTACTAACTGCAACTGCGGCATTAGCAATTGTACCTATTAAAAACCACCATCAACAGCTAATGCTTTCGACAGATGGTGGTGCCACTAAAAACAACACCAGCAGCTGCTTATGATACCACCATCAGTAACTGACACCACCATCAGCAGCCTATGCTTTTACTTACAGCAGCAGCAAGATGTACTCTAAACACTAGTGGCAACAGCTGACATCCCTCTGATCTCCGATATAGGCAGATGATAGTGTCATTTACTAAAAGCAGCGGCTGCTTATGACACCACCATCAGCAACTGACATCACCATTAGCAGCTAATATTTAATCAACAGCATCCGTAATGGTTATTCTCAATACTAAAGACAGTAGCTGATATCCCTCTGTTCTCCGATATCGGCAGATGGTAGGGTCACTGTCACTAATAATAACATTAGCAGCTCATTCTGACTCCACCATTTGCAACTGACATCACCATCAGCAGCTGATGCTTTCATCAACAGCAGTAGTTATTCTAAATACTTATGGCAACAGCTAATGTCCCGCTGTTCTCCAATATCAAAAGATGGTGGTGTCACTATCACTAATAAACAACATCAGGAGCTGCTTATGACACCACCATCAGCAACTGACTACATTATCAGCAGCTGAAGATTTCATCAACAACAGCAGCAAAAGTTATCCTGAATACATTATGGCAGCAGCTGATGTCCTTCTGTTCTCCAATATCGGCAGATGGTGGTGTAACTATTAAAAAAAACACTAGCAGCTGCTTATGACACCAGCATCAGGAACTGACTTCTCCATCAGCAGCTATTGCTTTTACTTACAGCAGCAGCAAAATTTATTCTCAGTACTAATGGCAGCACCTGATGTCCCTCTGATCTTCAATATCGACAGATGATGTGATCTCTAGTACAAACATCAGCATCTGCTTATGAAAACTGGCGGAGCAGCAGATGTTACTCCTGTCAAACCACCAACATTAGTGTCTGCAAGTACTACACACGGCAAAAACAGTAATATAAGCCTAAATCCTTACTATAAACAGTGGCTGACACTTTTATAACACCATTATCACAGGCAGCATATATCAATCTTAAAAAAAAGAAAAGAATATTGAAAACATCAGCATCAGCTGTCACTATCATACCACGAACAGAAGCAGCAGCGTAACAGCAACAAAGTAGAAAAAGTTGCAACACTCTCTATCAACAACTAGAAACAACAAATATTAGGCCCCAGCACAAAATATCAAAAGATGTCAGTCTTGCAATAAAAAGAGTGTCAGGAAGTGTCTGTCTCACCACCAAATGTTGCATCACAAATTCTTTTCACACCCGTAGCATTTACATATATATATATATATATATATGAAGAAGAATGTTTATTCAAGTGCTATATAGGTTATGTAGCCCTTGAGCATATACATGTACATACATGTAATACAAATATAAACGGTGTGACAGGTAGTACAATAAGTGCATAATATCACCTTAATATGTGAGTCAAGAATCATTAATACTTAAAGCTATTAATTTCTTTCCTCTGAGCTATATCCTAACCTATCCCACTTAGACCTTATCTTTGCTTGGTGAAAACTGTGTGACTCTTCTTGTAATATCCCTTCGGGCACTTTGCCTAACCTGCATTGAACCAACGTCGATTCGACATCATGACGGCGAATCGTCTTCGGTTCAAAGCTGATCAAACCCCATGTGCCCGACGGGTTATTTGCAAGGTAACTTAATTCTTTGCGAGCCCTAAACTACATATAAGGCACATCTGTCATGCGAATTGGAGAGAACTGTGTGACTCTTCTTGTAATATCCCTTCGAGCACTATGCTTAGCCAGCATTTGACCAACGTCGATTCGATATCATGACGTCGAACCGACGCTGGTCCAACCTTGATCAAACCCCATGTGCCCGACGGGATATTTGTAAGGTAACTTAATTCGTTGCGAGCCCTAAACTACATATAACGCACATCTCTTATGCAAAATGGAGAGAACTGTGTGACTCTTCTTGTAATATCCCTTCAGGCACTATGTTTAGCCAGCATTGAACCAACGTCGATTCGATATCATGACGTCGAACTGACGCTGGTTCAAAGCTGATCAAACCCCCAAGTGCCCGACGGGATATTTGTTAGGTAACTTAACTCGTTGCGAGCCCTTAACTACATATAAGGCACATCTGTTATGCAAATTGAAGAGAACTGTGTTACGCTTCTTCTTGTAATATCCCTTCGGGCACTATGATTAGCCAGCATTGAACCAACGCCGATTCGATATCATGACGTCGAATCGACGTTGGCTCAAAGCTGATCAAACCCCATGTGCCTGAAGGGATATTTGAAAGGTAACTTAATTCGTTGCGAGCCCTAAACTACATATAACGCATATCTGTCAAACAAAACACCCAAAGTGGCTATGTGAAAAAGCAAACACCAGTTTGAGTACCTAAACAAACAAAACAGTTTTGTGTCTACACTGAAAACACATATTTGAAGGAAAAAAGAGAAAATAAACCTTACGTAAATATATGGCAGCAGAGGGACATCAGCTGCTATATTTTTTTTCGTTGATGCTGACAATGGCTTTCTGAACAACCCTAACGACCTTGCATATTCAAGGATTCTGTTGTTTTTATTTCTCTGTTTATACCAGTACCATGGTCTTGCATGCTCTTAGTATTAGTCCTCAAAAAAAATACATTGAGATGACACTAGAAGCTCTAAATGCAGGAAAAAATAATTGTAATTAAATAAATAAACTTGAAAAATTAACTTCTGAAAATTAACTTTGACCTTGTCTTTTTTTCAAACATCTTGCTGATCTTACCCAACAAGTAGAGCCAAACTAAAAACAGGGGATAAATGAGCAATAAAAAGGCAAATAAGAAGAGAGGGAAAAAGAGAAAAGAGTGGCCAAGATCTGTAGGAAAATTTAAAAACGATGAGAAAAAATAAATGTCATGTTGAATAGCTAATTATAGTATCTTCTGCGGGAGTCTCAGCTGAAGTTGCGGACCTGGTGTTGTCTCAGAGGCAGCAGCGGTTGTTTCTTTCTGTACAGCTGCAGTTGATAGTTGATGCCAGAGGTACTATTGACCTACCTTAAATTAACTTGCAAGCTGAGCGAAAACGGATTTGCGATATATCGGTATTACGGTATTGTGAGACAACTTTATCATGTTTTTTTAAGATACGTTTTCTGTAATAAGTACTTTAACTCCGAAATTCAACGCTGTTTAAGATGTTAATGGTCATATTTAACTCTGAGTTTGTTTCATTTATAATAATTAATAACATTAAATATTACGCGGACTCTCAAACACTGTACACGTATCCTAGTGATAATTCGAATTATGAACATCAATATTTTTATAGATATCCATAATTCGAATTATCGATATCCATAATTCGAACTCAGGATATCCGAAAATCATAATTATTAATACATATAATTTGGCATGGATATCACAAATCCGAATTTTGCATATTCATAATTTGATTTATGGATGGTCATAAATCGAATTATGGATATCGGATATCACTTATTACTAATGGATATCAATAAATCAAAAAGGTGATACCAATGTCGAATTAGTGATATCCATTAATCATTAAGATTATTAGATATAATTCAAATATTAAGTAAAATTTATAATTCGGGTTACGGATATCAATATTTGGGCCCGTTTATGTATAACACTAATTAGAATTATGGATATCATATATTCTTCGTTACAAATAATAAGTTTAGATAACGACTGCTCTGCGATTATTTATGGATATTTACTATTCAAATTATAGATATCAATTATTCAGCCCGATTTCTTGATATAACTTATTTAAAATATGGATATCCCTACTTCGAATTACATATATGAGCCGCGACACGGGAAAACCAACAATCTGGTTGTGCACCCAGCGCAGACTCAGATCAGCCTGGGCATCCGCCCAGTCTAATCAGAGTCTTATCTACCTGCGGATAGCGAGTCTTCGCTATCCGCATGGAGGTAGCTTAGGCCCTAAGCTACCCTTTGGGCACTAAACGAAGAGTCTGATCAAACTTGGCGAATGCCCAGGCTGATCTGAATCTGCACTGGGTGCACAACCAAATTGTTGGTTTTCTCGTGTCGCGGCTCTTATGTATTTCCATAATACTGCCCATAGCTATCAATAACTCTAATTATGGCTATCCATAAATCGAATTAGAGATATCATAATTCGAATTGGTGATATCCATAAAATCGGATATTTGGCAGTCATAATTCGAAGTTGTGATATCCATTCTTTGAATAAGTGATATCAATAAATGGGCTGACCAAGACCTGACAAATGTAACAATTTTCTACTTGCTCACTGCGCACTGGGAAAGCAAATACTTTTATTTGACCAGCAAAATTTCTTGCTTCTCCAGAATTATTGTTGTAACACAAATTTCCGATGAAAGAGATTACAGGTGTGATCTACGAGACAGGGCTGAGATATATGATAAACTTTATTTTTCAGCATTTTTTACATGTATCAACCAAATAAAAGAGTGCTGAAAATGTCTCCTTCCCCACCCCAACCTGCATTCGCACTGCTGATTTTTTTTTCATCTCTCGTAACGATGTTCCCGAAGTGGCTCAGCGGTTTCCATCTGTTGGATTTTATTGTATGTGTATTTCAATTCTCGTAACGACATTGGATTTTATGTACTGTTCTGTTTCAGTTCTCCTAACGACGTTCGCCAAGTGCGTACGTAACTATAGTTGCACATCCCTGGCGCCGAGTGTTCGTCCAAGTCCTATGTATATTGTTTTGTTCTCTTCTCTTCTCCTAACGACGTTCCCCATGTGGTCAGCGATACGTAACTATGACTATAGTTGCACACAGCCGTCCAAATTTATATTTTGTAATCGACCCTATTAGCGCACGTGACCCAATAAGCGCAGATCATGGGAAGTTCTGAGGCATATGATTTTAGCGCACATATTTTTACTGGTTTATCCCTTTGATTGCTTGTTACAAGTGCCGAAAACACTATAAAATCTTACAGTTTTCACTTACAAAGCATCTCCATCCTGCATGACTATATGCAGCTTTCCTCTAATGATTCAGTTTATTTCTATATATAATAATTCTTTGAAATGTGCGTTTATTAGGAAGAATGTCTACTGAAAGTATTTAATGTGCGCTAAACGGGTCGAATACGGTACACCTTTATTTTTTTATTTATAATTTAGAAGCTTATTATATTTTGTTGGTATGCAAGGGAAGCAAACTATTCCAATTCAGTCTCTTATATGTACCATGTTTTAATCTTTGCCAAGGAAATAGATTATTTTTTTTGTATTTATTTTTTTTTAAATTTATTTTTGTAGCTATTCCATTCTAGTATATATTATTCTCGCAAAGGAAATAAGTTAACATGTCTGTAAACTATATATAGGCACAAGGGAGAAGCCTGCGAAAGATAAATCCTATTATTGTATAACTGCAACTACAGTTATTCATTTTAAACACAGACGTTATTATTATTATTATTATCATCATCATTTGTCATTATTATTTTGGGCTTTACAGCCCTTACAAGAACACTTACCTATATCGAGCCGATCGTTCCTAGAAAGTGGGCTAAAACCAAACTTACTGGGGTAAAACGTCATCAGCTGCTGCGAGGCTATCAGCAGCTGCTGCAAGGCTATCAGCAGCTGCTGCTGAGGCTAGCAGCGGCAGCTCGTGATTTGGATGTTACTGCGAAAAACCGTGAGCTGATGTGTTTTTTCTGTATGCCAATGGCTTAAGTTCCCTTTCTAAACGCTGACTCTCAAATATATTCTATACTCTTTAAACGTGAGGTCACAAAGCAGCATCATATTGTGTTACTTTTAAAATGATGACTTAGTAGCGACGCTTAAAAAAGGGCCTTATGTCAGGTGCAAATACAACAAATTGTATTCGCAAACACTTAAGAGTCTTCTCTTTAAGACTCCCCAGGATTCGTTAGTTGTATATCCTAACACGCAAGACTCTAATCAGGATGCGCGGATGCGCAGGCTGATCTGAGTCTTTTCTGTTCACAAATGCAGTGAGGTACAATTTCACATAACATCACTCAAATATTCTTGTACAGCACAAAACGCTTCTAGGACTTTCTCTAAAACACATGTTCAGCATGGATTTAAAGAAATCGGGTGCGTGATTTTTCTCTCCAGATTTGCTATTCGGGTATTTTGCTGTTCAGCGTTTACCATGGATAATAACTCAATAAATAAAACGGCTCATAAAGCTGAAGATTAAAACGCTATAAAATTGATGAAATATGACTTTGATAAACTTATATATTACATTCTAAACAAAGAAATACAAGGATTTCTTGTCAATATAAATATGCTATCTTCCAGTTATTTCCTCTAGGGAATTAATTCCCTGTAGATTGATTACCTTCTCGATAACATTCGGAGATTAGCTATTAATGTACGACCGGGTACCGGCTGTTAGAACTACTTTTCTAAGCTCTTTCTTTCCACTGCAGTTGTAGCTATTAAACATCGCTGGAGTTGCCGTTTATGATCTTTAGATAACAACAGACGCTAAACAAATCTATAACAAACTTCGATATGTATTTACGGCGCGTGGACATGATTTATTTTACGAAAATGCCATTTTATGTGGAAATGCTTTCATTTTCAATACGCGCTCCACAATGTGCATTAAGAAACGTATAATTCAGCCCATAAATGATAGTGGTCAAAGTAACCAAATCATAAGTCCGAACTCGTAGGTCAGTTAAACATAGACAATTCCGGAATATTTTAGTGATGTGACTTGATGGGCCCCAGCCTATAGGGTCACCCATCCAAGCACTAACCGAGCAGACCGTTGCTTAACTTCCAATAAAGGTTCACCACTCTAACCACGTCGCCATAAAAGCATGCTTCTACAGCGAGGCGCTAGTAGTGGTACTTATACCCATACACTACACTTCTCCCTCCTTTTTCTTGAAAGGCCCTGGAGCACCCTGTGACAACTCAGTCACTGTGACACATACTCAGCCACACTACATAGCTCCCCTTTCACTCTCTAAGGCAGGGCAGAATTCTCCTGTGAGCTCGTTCCAACATTTCTGACACCATTGATGTGACTTGATGGGCCCCAGCCTATAGGGTCACCCATCCAAGCACTAACCGAGCAGACCGTTGCTTAACTTCCAATAAAGGTTCACCACTCTAACCACGTCGCCATAAAAGCATGCTTCTACAGCGAGGCGCTAGTAGTGGTACTTATACCCATACACTACATTAGATACACAGACATGGACCCCAAAACAGAGGTGTGATAACCCATATGACCCCATAACAGACTTGCATCGAGTGAGCCTTGGATCGTCAGGACCAGTAGCCGTACAGACGATGATCGTAATAGCATGACGCAGGTTCCATTGGTAGTAAATTATTCTTATTATAACAAATATTGGCCCGTTCAAAAAACAAAATGGCGATCAAAGCAATTCAGTTTTCATGTATCCTTTCGCGCTATTGTGTACATGCTCTCGGAAGGACACTTGAAACATAAAAAAAAACAGATGGAAATATTCTTTAAATCTAAGGCATATACAAATGTAATATACAGTTTATTGAATCGTCCCACTTAAGATATGGGATTTATAAACCTCGAGAGGTTTGTAGATCCGATAAAGAAACTCGTCCTTTGGACTCGTTTCTTTATCGGATCTTCAAACCTCCCTCGGTTTATAAATCCCATATCTTAAATGGGACGATTAATAAACTCTATATAATTTTACTTCACTGCCGGCGGTGTTGTGCCGTGTGGCGGGCGTAAAACGTCTCCCCGTTCATCATCATCCATAATGCAGATTATATTTCATTTTCGTCCTTTGAGATCAGATGATATATTCTGAGAAATCTGAAATTTTAGGTTGATTTAGACTCTCATTCTAAATCATCATTTTTTTATATATATATTATTTGGATCCTTTTTGATACTGATCAGTCTTTGAATCGACTGCCCTAGTGAAATTATGTTTCAATATGCTTTTCTATGGTTTCGTCGCCAGATATTATCAGGGTCACTGATGAGGCTTTATTAGCCGAAACTACCTATTCTGGTCCATGTTCCTTCTCTGCTCTTGAAGGAACTCTTTAGGATTTTAATTTTAGTGCATGACTTTTGGTTGTTCTGAAATCCTTTTTTTTTTTCTTCACGGAGTTAACATTTGTTACATTTTTTTAAACAATTATTAAAATGAAGCTTCTTGACCCCGTTTTTTTTTATTTATTTTGAATTTTATTTATCTTTGTGTTAACATGACCATGTTGGCTTATCAGTTTATTTCATGCCGGAAAATCATCAAGTCAAACGGCCGTATATGTCGAATCTACTTTACAGCGAGTAGAAGGCCAAAATCTGTCTTTTCGATTCAAATTGGATTCTGGTTTTGGTCGACGTCGGCAACACATATTTCATTTGAGCCACGACACGACAAAACCAACAATGTGGTTGTGCGCCCAGCGCAGACTCAGATCAGCCTGGGCATCCGCCCAGTCTGATCAGAGTCTTCGCTGTCCGCATGGAGGTAGCTTAGACTCTTAGCCACGCTTTGAGCGCTTAGCAAAGAGTCTGATCGGACTGGTTTGATGCCAAGTCTGATTTGAGT
This sequence comes from Ctena decussata, assembly GCA_963989385.1. Taxonomy (NCBI): domain Eukaryota; kingdom Metazoa; phylum Mollusca; class Bivalvia; order Lucinida; family Lucinidae; genus Ctena; species Ctena decussata. Next base: position 4,640,742 of record OZ022500.1, read on the forward strand.
CTGCATTGTGCGCACAACCACATTGTTGGTTTTGTCGCGTCGCGGCTCAATTTTCTTTTTCTGTAGCATATCTTATTGCGTGTTTACCCTCAGGGAAGTACATGGGAAACACATGTTGAAAGTTTATAAAGACTGGAAATGTGCTATAAACTGACCACTGACTGAACTTTCTTTGATTAGTCTCATCAAAGTTTTTTTCCTGTATTTCTCGCAAAGTTTCAGAAGTGTGTCTAACAGGGACACGTTTATACGTTTAATACTATTTTTTATGCCTAATACTAACAAGGAGAAAGGGGGGAGGAGGGGATGGGGCTAGAATTCCTCTTTCGTGGTAGCGAGTTGCAATACAAAAAATGTCCTTCGGTATCTCTGGAACCAGAGAGGGTGATTCCTATTAGCATGCATTCATGTTTTCCCTGTGGGGGGATGCAAAACGTTCATAAAGTTTCAGTGACTCTCACTTTCAAAGTCAGACTAAGATTTTGTGACACAATGTTAATCCTTGAAAATGATTCGTGAATTGATGGTTCAATTCAGTTCAGTTCAGTTCAATTCTCTTATCGACGTTACCCAAGTGGCTCAACGGTACGTAACCACAGTTGCACACACTTGGCGCCGTGTGTCCGTCCAATGATGGTTCAACCCTTCCAATAATGTTTTTAAACAAATGAGGCCAGTATTTACCTTCATTTTTTTTACCAGATGTGATGGAACTCGAATTGCCACGACCCTTTAATAACCGACTTAAATTTTATGTTATACACAGGGGCGTAACTAGAGGCAATTTCATAATACGCACAACCGTGTTTTATTCTCTACTTCTTGAAGGGAAAGCTAGTATTTCAGCCACTTTGGGAATTGGTATTGAAATCTTGTCTAATTTATAAATTTTCAGCATGCAAATAACGCAGGTGCGTTTTGAAATTTTGTCAATTTTGACAAAATTTCAATACGCACTTGCGTATTTGCCGTATACGTAGCTACGCCCTTGATACAAACCATGCAACGGGGCGTGCGGATAATGGCTGCCTAGCAACGCCTTGCGCATGCAGTTGAAATCGTCTTACCTGAGTTGGGTTTACATTTCAACAAGCATGTCGTTATTACCATCGGTGTTGCAATGGAAATGACAAAGTAAGCCGAACAGTTTTGCCTGGTCCGATGGCTTGAGCATCATAGCTCACGTTTGACAACATTATTGTCAAAACCCTGCACATATTCGGTTAGTTTACGTACTGTGGGAGCCGGGCCGCGTAGCGCAATCGGTAGGGCTCCTGATTTATAAGCCAGAGGTCCTGGGTGCGATACCCGGTCCGGCTACTTACTTTCATTTCTCCTTCCGCTGATTCAAGAAGGGCAGTTGTCAGTTACTGGTGAAAGTAAGTGCACTTAGTACTGGTTAACCGCTAAGGAGGTCTAAGCCTGTCCAGGAATAGTGTGGATAGGTTGACTAACCGTCCCGACATGACAAGTTAGCTGTTTACCGTGGACGTTAAACCATAACACAACAACAACAACAACGTACTGTGGGAAACTATCAAAAGCACAAGTAAAACTGATAGAAGGTTGCTTTTCTTTTCATCAGTATGGTATAAACAATGTATCATACGGAAAGTATAACTAAACCATGCACCACAGCTAAGATCAAAGGTTAAAGTAAACTAGCAATGCGCCCTAGAACTACGATAAGATACCAGTATAACGCAGGAATTCGGAATGCATCTCATGTTATGCACAAATTACCGTTTGGAGAGCAGTATGTATTAAGGTAGGTTTACCCGATGACACCTGTTGCATGACACATGTGTCATGCAACAGGTGTCACCGTGTAAACACCCAAAAATCATGTAACATGCACAAATCTGTTGCATGAAACATGTCTCGTCGTGTAAACATACGTGTACTTGCGAGAAAATGGCTGCGCGACGCATGTGTCATGCCACATGTATCGCCGTGTATACCCACCTTAATTGTTTAGAACTTTTTCATAAGGAGATATAAACCTTCTGACGTTTTATTTGGAGCTGCATCAGAGTTTTTGTCACATGTAATAACCCAATCTGATCGCTCAATTTCAGCATATCGTATTAATGCTAACAAACGCACCTGCTTAATATACGTCCCCTGCTACTTTTTCCGAAAATAATGTGATATTATCTTACATGAATTCCTGTTTGCTTCCCTTGCTTGATGGGATAGCTTTTTGAAATGGGGTCTACTCTTAAAGGAAAGAATTTACCCCTAGAGGAGCAAATTCTTTCCTTTTAGAGTTGACATTCCCCAATCTATTGCAAAGGGGGTGGTGGGGGTGAAAGATAGTAGAGTTATTTCCCTTGAAAGTATACCCATTCTACTGAATACTTTTTATTACAGGTGTTTTGACAGTCGCTGATCTACTTCACTTTAGGCTCTAAATAACGCGCCCCTTTCGTAAATGCAACGCCCCCGGGACATTTGAAATCACATCAGAAATGTACAAATCTCATCAGAAATGCACAAATCAAATCACATCAGAAATGTACAATTTTTCTCCTATCTGCTTTGCCATTGCAGGTCAAAGTTGAAATATCATGTTTTTTTTTTTTAATGAGGATTTTGTAATGTATTGTATTACAGGCAGTAATCTATCACTCAGACTAAGAGAAGTGTAAATGGGTAATGATACAATCGAATTCCATCAAACATCAAACGTGAAATAGTTACAAGAAGCATCAAAACAAGTAGTAAGACAACACGAAAAACGATCAGCCGTTTCCCAAACAGGCAGCCTCAGTCAAGCCCAAATCAAGAGCTCTGTGTTTTAAAAAAACTAGGGTGACCAGACTATGTAATCACTGGAAGAAGTGTCCATGAATCATTGATGCTCCAGCCTGGTGCTTTGCTGTAATATCTTAACTCTTTCGGCGCCAAATTTTTCAGACGACAAATTTTCGTCTGCTCAAATCATCAGACGACAGATTTGTAATTGGAAATTTTAACAATCTAAAGACATTTTTCATAAAATATGGCTTTTTAAGTTCATATTTGAATGGTAAACAGTGTAGATCCTGATCAGACGGCTCTTTTAAGAGCCGGCTGATCTGGATATACGCTGTTTGCAAAGTCGCATTTTTGCGACTTTGGCGCCGAAAGAGTTAACGAGAAAAACGTGATTTATACCGAGGACAAATAACTTACAACAGCAAAAATTGTCTAACTAGTTTGTGACACATCATCTGAATATGTTAAACTTATATATTAAGTTTCATGACTAAATTCCATACAGTTTAGGAGTTATGGACTGGACACAAATTTCTTACAAGGGCAGATAACTAACAAACAGATTCAGCGGATTCGTCACACATCCTCATGATAAAATAAATGAATGTGCACGAGGTTTCATGACTAACTTCCATATAGTTCAGGACTTGCGGTCTTGGCACGGAAATTTGGGTAAGGGCAGATAACTCAAAAACTAAAGCGAGAAGTGTTTACCTTGTTAGCGACATATAAGCTCGATAAGGTATTACCATCTGTGAACTACCTAGACTATATTCCATACTGATTCAAGAATGATGAACAAGACATAAGCTTTTGTATGGGCCAGGGGCCGTATTCATAAAACGACTTAAGTGGTTGCTATGCTGTTGCTAAGGCTATATTTCTTTGAAGGAGATTCCCTACAACTATGAAATTTACTCTGGAGGAACAGTCTTACAAAGACTGTTCCTCCAGAGCAAATTTCATAGTTGTAGGAAATCTCCTTTATAGATATTTAAACTTAGCAACAGCATAGCAACCATTTAAGTGGCTTTATGAATATGGCCCCAGATAACTAAAAAGTTGAAACAGCAAGAGTTGTCTTCCTTGTTCACGACAATTATCTATATGGGGTAATAAGAAAAAAAAGGTTTGGGACTTATGGCCCGGACAAGGAGTTTTGGCAAAGGCAGATAAATAAAAAAACTGAAAAAGCGAAAGCTGTTCCCCTTGTTCGCTAAGCATCAAATCATCACCAATATGCCTGTACACAGGCGAACTCTTTTGCATCAGGGCCTATCAGAACCAGAATTGTATGGTGTCTTAGTCTAAAAATTCAACAAAAATGTAAGTAGGGCTGATTTTACTGATCAGTTCTGAAAAATTATCATCATTACAAATGTACTGAATATAACATAAATGTAATGCTGCAGTCTGACTGTTTTATGGTTAATCAAATCATGGTAAATAACTTTGCTTCCCTCTTTAATTGCACGCCGGTTGGTCAGGCATCAAACTCAATGATGGACCCGACATAAAGCTGTTTAGTTTAGCTAGTTGGGCGGAGCGTGCTTTGTCTGTTGCTTGGTTTTTCGCGGGGGAGGGGCGGGGTCAACTGCTGTTGTTGTTTTTTTGTTGTTTTTTTCTTCAGTTTTTTTAGGCTCCGGTATTTTAGTGGAGTTGTTAGACACCCCTGGGATTTCCAGGTGTTACGATACGTTGTTTCTGTCGAGGCCTCGACTCTGATTCATTATAGGTCTTATCCGTAATTTGTGTGTTCCCTGTGACGATTCATCTATTGGTTGGGAAACCTTCAAGCAGATGACGCCAGTACGAGGCCACCTAGATGTCCTATGTCCGCTGGATTATAGAAATATGTTGGTATTCCCAATGGACACTTGTCCGAAAAGGTGTTCCTGACCCAGCGGTTATAAAACTTGAGTACATTCTCAAACTCAAAATAAAGCTCACTGATTGGCTGCTTCCGAGCGGAAGCAGTCAATCGGTGTGCTTTATTTTGAGTTTGAGATTATTCTCAAGTCAGATAACCTCGAACACAGATCAATTTGTGACGTTCCGAATAACGTAGGCTGTTGTCCTTGAGACTGCCATTAAGCAACTGTTTCTGCCAAGTACACTTTTAAATCAGAGCAGACCAAAATCAGAGTATTATCTGTGGAAGAGTGCTACTATGCCAATCTTGCACTTAATTGGTAGATGTAGATGTAGGCCTATATGTAGACGGCATCAGTCTATCAAATGATAATGTGACAAAAATGCATAATTTTACATACAATTTAACCATCATACTAACTTTGCATCTTCTGATAGCTGGCTTTTATTAGAATAGAACAAACATCTGATGGATTTATTTTAACTGCCTTGTAGTCATTACTGGAGTCTGAATCAAGTCTAGCCCATCCGCTAATTTATCCGGTTATAGGCTATGAAGAGAAAGCATTGCAATTAAGACTCCTCTCATCCGGCACACAAGACAGAATCAACATTGGATCAACGTTTATTCTCATCTCTACCGAAAGAACATAGTCGAAAGTCCCTCGTGCTCTTGTGGAAATTTTGAAAGCCCGTATCATTTCCTATTCGTATGCCCAATATATACTGCAATAAGAAATATGTACTTGCCAGCCAACTTGCAAGCATTTAACACACGAGAGCTTTTATATGGGAGCAGAACTTGTCAAACTTTGAAAACGAAAATTTATTTTTGAAAGTTCAAGATTTTCTTATATATTCAAAAAGGTTTGTAACAAGACGTCAGGCATAGTCTTCACCTAATCGGATGTATGCGCATTGTGGTTTTCCTTGAGCATATACATAGTTTCCTTTCACTTAAACGTTTACAAGCAGGGTTTCTGTCCGTGGTCTCTCTCTCTCTCTCTCTCTCTCTCTCTCTCTCTCTCTCTCTCATGTTGTTTACTAATTTGTAATATAGTTTGATATTCTTTGTGCCTATAGCCATTCACGCATATTAAATTTTTCAGATTGCTTCAGGAGATGGCATATATATAAGCATTTTGCTTACTGTCAGATCCTGTGCCATTGTATATTGTATTTATATATATATTTGTATTTTCTTGCGAATAAAATATTGTTTAAGCCAACGTTTATTCGACATCAGGAGTATGAATCAACGTTCATTTTATGTTGAATGGTTGTGTGCCTGCAGGACAAAGTTTGCTGCTCACTTCTTGTCTATAATCGCGAAGATTTCTCTTCATAGCCTCTAAAATTAAGAATGGGAATTAGATTTAAACTCCAGTTGATTTACAACTAATACCAGCACTCATTAAACAACTTGGTATCAATTTGGAACTCTTCCGAGGCAGTTCTTTGTTCGGATATGGTATATATTTATGTTTTTTTTTTTTCATTCAACTTGCATTGCACTTTTAGATAACTTGTTTGCAAATAAATGCATTTGCTACATTTATATGTTTGAGTAAAATCAGACTGGCCTTGATATGTCTCAATCTATCAATATGGCTATCTACCTGGTCCCATAAATCTTCACTAACTCCAGCGAAGAAAAGAAATCTTGACTATCATTTAAGGGTACAAATTTATAAATCTTTTTTTTTTTTTCTGAATGACAGTTACAAAAGTATTTGAAACGTCATAGAGATTAATAGTCGTATTAACAATGAATATTTGACCCCTTAACAAGTAACTGAAATAATAATAAAAATAAAAAAAAATGTTTTTTCTAGCCGAAAATGCCTTACAATGTTCTTGGCGAGATGGTATACAGCGCTGACTCTCACCAGACTGTTCCTTCATGAGTAGTCTTATCTGGATCTGCACTGTTTGCTTATCAACCTCTGTGTTAGTATTTAGGATTATTACGGTAACTGGGTCTACTTCCTTCTTCCTTGTTCCAGGGCTTTGAAAAATTACTTTGACCTTATTACCCTGCGGGAGTAAACTAGATTAGAAGGCAATTCTCAGGAACAGACACAATCGAATTCAACATGCTGCCCAAATAAAAATCATAAAGCAAATTATAAACTGCATTATGATTGATTTACTGGGAACCGTTTTCGGCCACCACACGGCACAACACCAGCTGCAGCGATTACAAATAAAAATCATAAAGTGAAGTATACACTTTATCATGGTTTATGTACGGGGAGACATTTAACGGCCGCCACACGGCAATACACCAACTACAGCGATTGCAAATAAAATTCAATAAAATATAAACTGCAGTATATGAACTATCAAACACCAAATGCGACAGGAAATCAAAACAATAATGACGGCTCACAAAGAAGAATAAAACAAGAAAAAAGCCCAGAGGTAAGCTGTTTCCCAGCAGATGGCCATGAGGCTATCCTAAATAATGTACAAAAAGTCAAAGACTAACAGAAAAGTAAAAAGCTAGACAATGATCAGGAACTACTACATTCAGATCCCATTTTCCGCCCTAAATACCAAACGGGAAAGAAGTAAACATAAAGTAAACGAAAAATAAAGCAGAAAAACATCGCCCTGGAACCGTCAGTAATATCTCCGATTGTTGTCTTTGACTTCAAAATACACTCCTAAAATGCGGCGAATTACGACCAAAAACAGTCGCAACATGACAGTAGACTACTAAGTTAGGAAAGGAACTGGCCCTTACTTCAGTTCTTGGCTTCTACTTGTTACGATTTTAATTTTACCTCACTGCAGCTGGTGTTGTGCCGTGTGGAGGCCGTAAAACGTCTCCCCGTACATCATCCATAGTGCAGATTATATTTCATTTACATCCTTTGAGATCGGAGGATAGATTCTTAGAAATCTAAAATTTGAGATCGATTTAGGCTGTTATTCTAGATCATCGTCTTTTATATTATTTGGATCTTTTTGAAACTAATCAGTCTTTGAATCGACTGCCCAATTAAAATTAAGAAATTACAATATGCATTTTTCTGGTTTCGTACCAGATATTGTCAGGGTCACTGACGAGGCTTTATTAGCCGAAACTATGTAGTCTGGCCCATGTTCCTATTTCTGTATGTATTCTCTGCTCTTGAAGGAACTTGTTACGATTTTAATTCTACTCCCGACGTAGTCTGGCTTGAGATGAAACATGAAAGAGTGCAAAATGTGAAAATAAATTTGTTGTAATTTGTAACAATTTGCTGTGGAGAAAAGTATACAAGATACAATATACAAGAAGTTTATTTCAATTTTCCAAAGCAGTAAAAGTTACTATCAGAAATTGGTGACTGAAAAACTCAAGATCAAACGCTTTTATTAATAAATTCCGATTAAATATTATCAAGTGGCTGTTGACCAACTTAGCTTTAATTTACGATCTTTTGTATCAAATGATATTTGCTACAAATTTCACACGCTTCTATTTCTTAACTCTGCAGTTCCCCCATACGATAAGTGTACTTGTCACAGGGTGTAGGTAATTAGGTTTCTGTTGAAAGAATTTCAGTCAATCATGTCATTGAAAACTTGGCAGAGCATGGCATACAGTGTATGCCATGCTCCGGTACCAATGGTCTCATAAATTTGTTACCATAGCAACTTAGAGTTCATATTTACGTCAAAGTGGTGTCATCGAGACGTCATTCTGCCAAAGTACTAATCACAACAGTTGGGAATTCCATAGTTGCTATGATAACAAATCTATGGCGTCATCTCACTTATAATTTGAGAGAAGCATGGCGTACAGTGTATGCCATGCTCCTCTCGATTTATATGTGAGATGCTGTCTAAAATTTTCAAAATGTAAAAGTGTGATTTTCTACAACCTATAATCAATTCTCAAATAATTTAATTCTCTGTTTAATATGAATGACGGAAGGGACGGGACCAGATTATTGCATGAGGTCTCCGCCAGGACCCTGTTTCATTTATAATACTTGAATATTGAATGCAGTCTCGTGGACAAGTTTGATATAATGCATACATGTAGTTCCATCACTGGCGCAAACTCTTAAACGGTTGCATTAGTCTATATTGGGGTCTACGAAGCTTCATTTCCTAAAGGTGGTAGTTGAACTGATTATTCGCACACCATGAGAAATGACGAATATTACGGAGGTGGATTTAGCAAATTTGTACTTCATAGAGGACCAGCTATTCTCATAATCTGAACGTCTAAATTCATATTACATATATAACTATAGATAGGTGTGGACATAAATGTACACCAAAAGAAGTAAAGATAATGCTGCCCAAATTGAATACACAGACGTCGCGCACGGTATTGGGGCACATTCACTGACAGATATGAAATGGGCCCCACGGAAGCAATGCTTTTTCGAATTTTATGCCATAAACTGTTTTAAAATCGTGAATTGGTATTTGATTTATTTTCGGGTCAATAATATTTGGTTTTGAGACGATGTAAATCCTAATGCGGGCGCAAAACGGTTGGTTTTTGCGCTAAAATGCGTGTAACTCGGTAACAAAGTCGGCATAGTGGGCATATTTGAAGGAATGCTACACAGAAATGTCGATGTTATTTTTTGTGGAAATTTGCTTACGAAAAAGAGGAAATTATCTAGACTAACTCCATATTCATTTTATTGTTTATTCTTCAACAGTCGCAATCTTAAGAATTTATTGTAAAAAGTAAAATAGTGTAACTCACGCTCAAATTAACGTCAAAATTGCAGGGCTGGTTTCTTCGGAGATTATTTATTGTATCGGAATAAACAAATTTTGAAAATATTTGTATATGATTCAAATGTACTAATGCATCACTATGGAAGCCCTGGAGGGACTTCTGACTTCATCACTTCACACTTCAGACTTCATCACTTCAGAGTTCATACTTCATCACTTCGTACTTCACACTTCTGACTTCATGACTTCACACTTCAGACTTCATCACTTCAGAGTTCATACTTCATAACTTCAGAGTTCAGACTTCAAACTTCAGAGTTCAGACTTCAGAGTTCATACTTCAGAGTTCTGACTTCAGAGTTCAGACTTCAGAGTTCAGACTTCATACTTCAGAGTTCATACTTCAGAGTTCAGACTTCATACTTCAGAGTTCAGACTTCAAACTTCAGAGTTCAGACTTCAAAGTTCACACTTCAGACTTCAGAGTTCAGACTTCAAACTTCATATAAGGGGTGATAAAAAATACGTGGACTTTGGTGTCACGGTGAGCATAATGCAATTATAGTATTTGTCTTATACCGCGAAAAATTCATTTTTTTTTTATCTGCGTTATGTGAAATTTTGTTGAAATTTCATTAGTATTTTCTTTTATTTTATTTAAGTTAGGCACTGCTACAGTACAGCGGAGCACCACATTAACGACGTTGACGTTTTGTCTTTTCTTTTAAACATTTCAGTGGTTCTTTTGTTTCTCTGTTTTCATAAACTGACAGCCTCTTTGCAGATATTTCATAATTATGACCAATTCTAGACACAGCAGCATGCAATACCATTGTTTTGAAGAATTTCATATCATACTCTCCTCATATTTCTATTCTATTCTATTGTATCCCATAACCTTACTAGGTCGTTGGGGCACCACAGATTACTTCGAAACAATCCCTTTCCACCTTGTCCTGTCTTCAGCTGCCCTAGCTAAGCTAGCAAAATCCATTCCTGTCCACTCTTTAATATTGTCTTCCCACCTCTTCTTCTGTCTACCTCTTTTTTCCCTTTCACTGTGCCCTGTAGAATGGTCTTTGCTAAACCAGAAGACCTTGAGACGTTCATAAATCCAAGCCAAACTTTTGCTTTCAATATCGTGTCAACGTACACTATATTTGCGGTGTATGTCTAAATGCAGGCCTTCAACCCTTTAATCAGTGCCAACATCAGATAAAACTAGCATAAAAGGATCAAATAACATTAAATTTGAACTGAATGTTCTTCAGTTCTTCAAATTTCCCCATTTTTTTACAATCATATACAAAAATTGGATTTGCATAAATACACGGTATAATTTTGTCGTCATTTCGTCACTCATGTATAGCCCACATAGCACGTTGTAGGCTGCTTATGAAAGCATACCACCTTTTGACGGCAATAATTCCTTGACAGTGAAAGGCGGAAACCATAAACAAATAACATACAAAATATCAAGCAGTTTACTCTACTGCAAATATTAGATATGTCCAAACAATTTGAAATAATAAGGCAAAGTGTTACCGTGCTCCGCAATAACTAAGGTTACTATGGCGACCCATAAAGACTATTTTCCGAATATTGACCGGTAAAATAAATACATCACTGAATAGATGAAAGGCGAATTTGTATTTACTGCAAATTTAATGGGTTTACTTTTAATGATAAAAATTCTACAGCAAAAGTCCACGTTTTTTTATCATCCCTCGTACTTCAGAGTTCATACTTCAGACTTCACACTTCAGACTTCTGACAAAACAACGTAAAAGCATACAATAGCAAAAATGGAGAGTCCCGCACCATTCGAACATCCTAAAAGAATAAGTGCGAAGTGTGAAGTCCGAAGTCTGAAGTCTGAACTCTGAACTCTGAAGTCTGAAGTTTGAAGTTTGAAGTCTGAACTCTGAAGTCAGAACTCTGAAGTCTGAACTCTGAATTATGAAGTCTGAACTCTGAAGTTTGAAGTCTGAACTCTGAACTCTGAACTCTGAAGTCTGAACCCTGAAGTCTGAAGTTTGAAGTCTGAACTCTGAAGTCTGAACTCTGAAGTCTGAAGTGATGAAGTATGAACTCTGAAGTGATGAAGTCTGAAGTGTGAAGTGATGAAGTCAGAAGTCCCTCCAGGGCTTCCATACATCACTTATGAGCTATATAAGAATAATTACTCCTTCTCTACGGATACGGAAAGAAATTTAAAAATCCGCGGTCTAAATTTTTGTAACAAATTTCAAATTTGACATCAGACTCTTACACGTATCTGTGTTATTAAGCTGATTTCGACAAAATACTTACAGCAAGTGCGCAAAAAGCAAATTTCCAAAATGTACATTGTCTGTTTGTATTATCTGCTAAATTGGGATTAAATGCTCTTGAACAATAAAAGTGTTATGCGCATTTACATCGGTCTTAACTTTTGTAACGCGGCGACAAATAAAGAAATTCAAATGTTAGATGCAAACGTTATAAGCGACTGTCTGGCAATTTTCAGGTCTGCGTCAGAATAGTCAAATACGTCTTGAAGGTCAGTTCTGTGAAGCAAATAACTGTATTAAAAGGCAACAATTTCATTTCCAAAAGTACCATTTTCTTTACAAATAGATCTGTATTAAGTAAGCACCTGTCTCAAGCAAGCGGGTTTTACACCTCCCTAGGGTGCTTGCTTAAGGCAGGTTTGACTATACAGCTACTTTCTCTTGCCATCGGAGAAAAAATTTCTCAAAGTTTGAAGCCCATAAATTTATAAATATTTCACTAGCATAAAAAGTCTTTCCCGTGGCAAGATGACTAGCAGAAAAAACGATACGGAAAAGGTGACCACGGTGACGCAAGAAAAGAGAGGATAGTATGGTATAACGAAATAAATTATCGTGACACGGCCAAAAGCTACTGTGCAGGGATATAATGTGGTTTATATTTGCAGCTTCCGATAGAACTTGTACAACAAACTCAATTCATATCGTGTTCATAATGCAGATAGATCCGTCCTATACTGAACGAATAAGCAAAACTGTAAATAAGTTCTCATTGATGTCGTCCTTACAACATGTTACGTTTTGTTCCCCAATACCGTGCGCGACGTCATGTGCATTCAGAGCGCGGTTACGTGATTTCACTTGTTCCCAATGTCAAAAGATAACAAACCAGAGGGCCAATGGCCCTATATCGCTCACCTGAGCACTGAGGTTATGTTGGAAAAACTAAGTTGCCACAGCAACAAAACAACATGCACAACAGCAATAAAACACACCATTTATGCGGAGGATAATATCACAAACATTTATGCAAAAAATAAGCTTTATCCCCCCTTAATGGCAAAAAAAAGAAAAAATGAAAAAATTGAAAATTTGGCCCTTCAATTGCAACGGCAACCAGTCAAAATCAGGTCTTTGGGCAAAATTCTTATAGCTGATAGAGGACTACTCTAGGAACATTTCTGTAAAGCTTTTGTCAAAATATCTGCCATAACACAGAAATAAATACCAAATGTCCACTTTCCCCATTGTAAGTCTATGGAAACTTTAAGTTGCCATAGCAACCAGTTCACATGGGCAATGATAATATGAAATACACTTTAGGTAGAGGCTAATGTTATTAATATGTATGCAAAGTATCAGCTTCATCCTCCTCATGGCTTCACTTTCCCCATTATAAGTCAATGGAAACTATAAGTTGACATAGCAACCAAAGTTCTTATTGGGTTGGAAGAAAAAAAAATTCATGTAGAGGCTTCTGTCATCAACATGTTTGCACATATACTGTAATTTTTTTTCACATATACTGTAATTTTCAGATTGCTTCAGGAGATGGCTTTTATATAAGCATTTTGCTTACTGTCAGATCCTGTACCATTATCTACTTTTGTATTATATATATGTAATTTCTATGAATAAAATATTGTTTAAACCAACATGTTTGCACAATATCAGCTTCTGAGCAGAAGATTTTTTCATTTTTTCTCTTTTTTTCCAGAAAATTTACCCTATATTTTGCCATGGCAACCAATCAAATTCAGCAATTTGGAGAAAATTCATATGAAATATAGAGGACTATTCAAGAAACATTTCTGTACAAAGAAAATCTAAATAAAAGCCGTGAGACAGCAAAAATTGCCAATTTCCATTTTCCCCATTATAAGTCAATGGAAACTCTTAGTTGCCATAGCAACCAAACTGCTGGAGTAATTGCCATGAAAAACAGTAATTCTATAGAGGCTAGTACTAAGATTCTTTCTGTAAAGTTTGAGCTTTATTGGCCGCACAGTTTATACAGAGATGATTTTTTTAATATTTTTCCATTTTTAACTATTCGGTTGCAATGGCAACCAGAAAAATTGCCCAATTTGTATAAATTTAACAAGGCTGGTTAAAGACTACTCCAGGTACATTTCTATAAAAGTTTTGTCAAAATATCTGCAGTGGCATAGCAATAAATGCAAATTTTCTATTTTGCCATTGTTAGTCAATGGCAATTTTAAGTTCCCATAGCAACCAAACTGCTAGAGCAATTGCTAAGAAAAACAGTACTTTTATAGAGGGCAGTGCCAAGATCCTTTCTGTGAAGTTTGAGCTTTATTGGTTGCATAGTTTCTGAGAAGATGATTTTTGAATATTTTTTCTATTTTTAACCATTCGGTTGCCATGGCAACCAGCCAAATTGTGCAATTGACAAAAATTTCATGTGGTTGATGGAGGACTACTCAAGGAACATTTCTGTAAAAGTTTTGTCAAAATATCTGCAGTGACATAGCAATAAATGCAAATTTTCAATTTTTCCCATACAAGTCAATGGAAACTTTAAGTTGCCATAGCAACCAAAGTTCCGAAGCAATTTGGATAAAAAACAGTATTATTGGTTCCCCCTGCCTATAGATGCTATATATGAAATTTAGTTACAATGGGCCTTGTAGTTTCAGAGGAGATGTCGTTTGAAAATGTTGACGGACGACGTACAACGTACGACGGACAACGGACGACGGACAACGGATGCCTGCCTATACTATAAGCTCACCTATGAGCCTTCGGCTCAGGTGAGCTAAAAAAGGAAAGAAGGTTAATTAAACAAGTGGCAGACCTCCATTAGTGGACTAGTTTTCACATTAGTCAAATAGTAGGCTTTTCATAATCGGTACACAAAGGGTAATTCATAAATCTCTCGAACTAGGAAGTAGTTATTAGTCATCAATTCTTGAGGCCCCATGAGCTAACTGGTCTGCAATGAAGACAACGTACATGCCAACGAAAATGCGTGACTATATAACTTAATTTTATTTGCCTACTACTTAATTTAATTTCAAATTAAAATTCTAACGGACCCAACAGTTTGTTACGCTTTTTACTGACCAGTTTTTCGAATAAATTCCGTCTGGTAAAAATACAGTGCAACACTAAAGATTTTTTTCTCCAATTCGTTGTCACAACGACCAACCCCGGATCCAGGGGGTGGGCTTTGGGGCTGCAGCCCCGCCAGTTGGCCTCTGTGATATGTATAATATATAGTCCTCCAGATAATAAGAAGCATCTGATGACAGTTTGAGAAAAAATATCCAATGTGGTTAGATCAAAATATTCAAAATATATGTTGTGAAATCTCATTAGAATCGCCTCGGGGAGGCGATTCTAATGAGATATCACAACATATATTTCAAGGTAAAAAGATATATAAAATTCTCTTGAAATTGAACTATTAATATGTCAAATTTTCAAGCCCTCTCCCCAACACAACTACATTTCGGCACTTCCCAGCCCCACCAGTTATCCAGAGCCCCACCAGTACGTGATGGGCTGGATCCGGGCCTGACGACCATGATAACGAATTGGTGTAGAACCTTATTTTTTGCACTGTATTTACACTAGGCGGTATTTAAAAAAAAAAAAAAAAAAAAACGTGCCTTTCTATGATGTCTTACAAACTCTGGGGCCGTTAAGAATGATAATTCGAATTTAAATTAAGTCTATTCTATTCTATTCTATCCCATAACCTTACTAGGTCGTTGGGGCGCCACAGATGACTTCAAAACAATCCCTTTCCACCTTGTCCTGTCTTCAGTTGCCCTAGTTGAGCTGGCAAAATCCATTCCTGTCCACTCCTTGATATTGTGATCCCATATCTTCCCTTCCTATGTCTACCTCTTATTCTTTTTCCTTTCACTGTGCCCTGAAGAATTGTCTTTGCTAAACCAGAAGACCTTGAGACGTGGCCAAACCACCTTAGTTTCCGTTTCTGGAGTTCATCATATTCCCCAATGGCTGCTTGGCTCTTCCTGCAAACCTCCTCATTGGTTATATGGTCCTTGTACGAAATGTTCAGTAACCTTCGGTAGCATCTCATCTCAAAGGCCTGCGTTCTTTTCTCTAACTCTGCTGTCAAGGTCCATGATTCACAGGCATACAGAAATATGGAAATGACAAGGGAGCGCATAAGTTTCACCTTTGATCCAAGAGATATATTGTTATCTCTCCAAATTGGTTTCAGCTTAGTAAGAGCTGAAGTGGCTTGACATATGAAAATATCGAGTTTTATAGTCAGAAATGTTCGTTGGCATGTAGGTTGCCTTCATTGCCTCTGTTGGATGCCAGGCCAGTGTGATGAAAGACTCCTTATATGTGCAAACGGCAATAACTAAAATAGCCAGCGCATCCACGCTGTGAAATCAGGGTTTATATTATTCGTGTCAACAGCTTCTGGATCCGGAGGAATCTGTAATCCCTGCAGGGACAGAACATTGTAACACCATTTAATCAACGCTGGTCCAATGTTGTTTCAATTTTGAATGCCTACAGGAAATAAACCAAGATGATCATTGTGCCCAAACTGAGATTGCTGCTAGAAGCATAGTTGGTTGATTTCACTTGCTATGGGAAAGTAAGCTGAAACGGTACACTTGCAGGGGAAGCAACCCTGCCATTTCTATTTTTCCTTTCTCCATGGGATACTACTCTTAAAGAAAATGATTTGCTCCTCTGTGAGCAAATTCTTTCCTTTAAGAGTAGAGGTCTTTTAGAAGGGTTTCCTTCATACAAGCAAACAGACAGCAAACAGTCACGGAAGTTTGTATAACGGCGGGAAAACTCTGATCAGACGGCGTTGAGGCACAAGCTATTCTTAATTACCAGGTTGTAAAAAAAGTATCTAGTGCAGCTAATATTATCTCATGACATGGTTCAGTTTCGCCACGACATAGCTTGACCTTTAAGGGTTTGATAGCAGCGTGGTTTCTTTCCTGTCATAGGTAGTTTGTTTTGCATGTTTACATTTATAATACTCAAGGTTGTCATTAACGGGTGTATCATTCTATCTTAAGTATACCCGTACTATGTAAATCTTTTCCAACCTTTATGATCACTATGTAACATCACATAGAACAAACTTGTCGGGATATAGTGTCGGGTTATCAGCCGCACATAGACAGCTCAAGTAGTTTTGCACCACAAAGATTTTCCATACATTGGCAACCGCTATGGGTATCAAATATTTGCAGTTTCTTACAGAACTGCTGGTATGCTTTATGGGCCACCATGCGGAAGTACGATAACAGTGCAAATCAAATTCCCATCATTGAACAGCTCTACGACAACGCTGCGAGTGCAGTCCAGTTGAATGGCAGCATGACAGAATGGTTCCGAAAAACAGTTGAAGTTAGACAAGGACGTCTCCTGTCACCACCCTCTTCAACATTTTTTCTCGAACGACTTATGTCTGATACTCTGAAGGAAAATGATAGATAGGTTAGAACAGGCGGTAGAAATATTACCAGTCTGTGGTTTGCCGGTGACATAGATGCTCTGGCTGAGGGAGAGCAGGAACTAAAAGCCTTAGAACTTGCACAAGTTAAAAGACAGAGAGCAGTGCTCAGAAGACCAAACTGATGACAAATAGTGCCATTGGCATTCAGAGGGAAATCAAGGTAAAAGGAAAGAAGCTCGGTACTGTATCTGGCTTCAACTACCTTGGAGCATTTTTTAGATAATGGCCTAAAACCGGAGATTCGTTCAAGCATTGCACAGCTACTGCAGCCCTTACGAAGCTGAAGATAACGTCATATCTCTTGGATCAAAGGTGAAACTGCTGCGCGCCCTTGCCATTTCAATGTTTTTGTATTCCTGTGAGTCATGTACCTTGACAGCAGAGTTGGAGGAAATAGCTCAAGCCTTTGAGACGAGATGCTACTGAAGGTTACTGAACATTCCGTACAAGGGCCATATAACTAATAAGGAGGTTCACAGAATTATCAAAGTAGCCGTTGGAGAATATGATGAACTCCTGACCATGGTTAACAAACGGAAACTAAGGTGGTTTGGCTATGTCTCAAGGTCTTCTGGTTTAGCAAAGACAAATCTTCCGGGAACCGTGAAAGGAAAAAGAAGTAGACGGATGGGAAGGAAAGACAATATTAAATTGTGGGCAGGGATGGACTTTGTCAGCTGAACTAGGGCAACTGAAAAAGGGGCAAGTGGGAAAAGAATTGTTGCGAAGTCATCGGTGATGCCCCGATGACCTTTTAAGGTTATGGGAGAGAAGAGAATAGAATAGACACACTGTAACTAAGATTTATACCAAATACGCTATTAATATTAGTCAGTCTATAAACTCTTGTCATTGTGTAATTATACACATTGTGCAACATCATTCATGCACTAAGCTGTATCATCTATGAAAGAAGACAGTCCCTCTTGTACTCTTTTTAAAGTCTCCCCATTTTCCGTACCATATACTGAAGGGATTCTAGGGAAAATATGTTAGTGGTCCAATCTTGATTTTCTAAATAAGACGGAGTGAGATAGCGAAAAAATGACGGATCAGACTCCGACGAAGTAATTTTTTATTCGACAATATGGGTATATATTACATTTATTTTTACATACAAAAAAAAGAATTCTTAAAACACGAATTTAGTCTTTTTTATGAACAGAGCGTGTTAGCTTGTTCATAGCGTTGAGCTGATCAAAATAATATAACACTAACGTCTTTAAACTATGCTATGAATCTTCCTGCCATTCCTTAAGTGTCGTCCTTGTATTATATCAGACTCATCGACTGAATATTCGTTCATTTCCCTTTAAGATAGTTAGAAAAAACAACATGTCTTTAAGTACCGGCTGTTTAAACAGAGTTTCTATCTCTGGCGTGCTTCGTTTTAACCCTTCAAGCGCCAAAAAGCAGACGATAAAATTTAAGTCTACAAAATTTCAAAACAAGTTTCGTCCAAGCTATTTCCTATTGAGAATCCAAACACTAGAGTGCAAGCAATGTGGATCAAGATTAGACGGCTCATTATGAGCCGCCTCATCTGGATTTACGCTGTTTGGAAATTCAACTTGTATTTTGTTTTTGGCACTTCAATGGTTAAAGACAAGCAAGAGAAAAAAATAAAATAAAACAAAAATGGGCATATCAGACAAAAACTCGGAAGAGATACAAAATCGCGAATGATTTGAAAATAAGCTAAGTGTTTGAGGTCTTCGAAAAAACTTTATAGATATGAAAACGCAGTTTTTAATCATCATAAGGTGATACCGAAGGTTACTGGACCGTCCGTACAAGGACCCCGAAACTAAAGAGCATGTTTGCAGAAAGATCAAAGTAGCCTTTGATGAATATGACGAGATCTAAACGGAAACTAAGGTGGTTTGGCCACATCTCAAGGTCGGTTGCTTAGCAAAGACGATTCTACAGGGCACAGCGAAAGGAAAAAGAAAAAGAGGTCGACAGAAGAAAATGTGGGAAGAAAATATCAAAGATTAGACAGGGATGAACTTTGCTAGCACAACTTGGGCAGCTGAAAAATGAATTAGGCGAAAGGGATTGTTGTAAAGTCATCTGTGGTGCCCCAGCGGCCTTGCAAGGTTATGTGATAAACTAGACTAGACTACAAGATGAGTTCGTCTTGAAATGGAGTAAAAATGTGACGCCTGATAAAACAAATGATAAGCATGAATATTATAGTATGTCAATCCGTATCTTACGAGTAGTCAAACAAACTTTAGCTGCCAGAAATGGGTGCATTACGTGTATTTACTATGTACTAGCGATAAGGCTTCATTTATGTCACCTGTTTAATGCATAAGAAGGAAATAGCTGAGGAAAGCAATGTTTAAGAGTTATATTGATACAAAACACTTATCACATGTCATTCACGTAAAATGAATTGGAGATAGCGAACTGAATAACGGAGTGCTTATTATCTGGCATTCAGATATAGTGGAAGAATTATTTTAAATTGAAGACACATAAATAAATAACATCAATAAATAAATACTGTAAATTCCGAGTTTTTCGTGTCTACTTATTTTTGCATATTAGTGTTAAAACCTTTGAATTCGCGATTCTCATATTGAGTTTTTGCCTTCAAAAAGCCTGAGCATTTTGCGACAGTTATACTGTCGTCCAACTTTGCAAGCAGTTCCTGACTTACAGTAAAATAGCTAAAAAAGTAGAATGGCGAAATATAGTTTTGAGACTGGTAAAATTCACGAATTTGTCGTTGTGGACTATGTTCTCTTTGGCCTTATGTTGGCGTTTTCGGCCTCCATCGGGGTATTTTATGCCATCAAAGACAGGAACAAGAAGAATGTGAAAGAATTTTTACTTGCGGGTGGAAATATGAACCCTATTCCAGTATCGCTGTCAATTCTTGCCAGTTTTATGTCGGCTATAACATTGTTAGGGACTCCGGCTGAGATGTACAACTACACTACTATGTATTTTTGGATTGGGTTGTCGTATTTGTTTGTGATTATTTTAGCTGCTCACGTATTCATACCAGTGTTTTATATGCTCCGAGTCACCAGTGCATATGAGGTAGGTTCTGGTAGTCTTTATTATGTCAGCTGGCCAAAACTTCTAACCGATAATCAAAAACGCCTTACTAAAGCCTTTGGAATTTAACATTCCAGAACGACTTTACTAACAGACATTTTTGTAAAAAAAAATCCATTTTTGTAACAAAAAATCCATGACATCCCTTCGTTGTAAAGTTTAGTTTTTTTTTCTAGCTTGCAGATTAAGATTTAGATGAACGTGCAAGCTTTCAGAGAGTAGTGACCAGGGGCCGTATTCATAAAGCCACTTAAGTCGCTGCTATGCGGTTGCTAAGGCTAAATATCTATAAAGGAGATTCCCTACAACTATGAAATTTGGTCTGGAGGAACAGCCTTTGTAAGACTGTTCCTCCAGAGCAAATTTCATAGTTGTAGGGAATCTCCTTCAAAGAAATTTAGCCTTAGCAACAGCATAGCAACCACTTAAGTCGTTTTATGAATACGGCCCCAGATCTGGAACCATGAAAATGAAACGTACATTTACAGCTTATATGCGTACAATGACAATAAAAACTTTAAGATTTTACTAGACTGTGACGCAGCAAAATACCCTTGAGACACAACCGATTACAAAGGATGAAGTCCGTAAAATGACTTCTATTGTTTGCTCTAAAATGACAAATGTTTATTAATTTCGTAAATTGTCGCCTAAGATATCCCGACGCTATCCATATTTAGTATGACATACAGGTTGTTATCCGATTCAAAGCCCGTATACCATACTTTAAACAACTGAAATTTGCACTTATCAAAGAAGACTCTTTGCTCTATCAGCGAGATGTCAGTTTCCAGAGACAAACCATGTCTTACTACAGTTTAATTGTTCAAGGTGCCAAGTTGATCGGCCAGAAGGTTTTGCCAGTACTTTATTTGAACTACGTCAGGTGAATTCCAACAATGTGGCATTTTTGTCATATTATTCCGTCTCATTTATACAGGGTAATTATAGACCTCACTGTTGTTTCTGTGGCATTGATCGCTTCAATAGATGGCTGATTGACAAGCGAAGGCTCTGATCAGACTGCACCTAGGTGCAGTCTGCACTGAGCCTTCGCTTGTCATCAATGCCACATTGTTGGAAATCACCTAATGTGGCTCCTTTGACATTCCTTTGTAGTCTAAAACAGCTGTAAGTGGTTTATGGATGTACAAGCGTATAAGAAATACAGTAAAAGTTCTAAAAATTTGGACCTCTAAAATAATTACCGGAATTGTCTGTAAAACGGAACAGTTCGGTTTTGCAATGTGGTATTGTGTCGAAACGATGTAGATGGAATGGAAGACAGTGTAAACCTAAATCAAACTCCTCTTTTAAGACTGAGCAAACAGAGCAGGTCCATGTCAGACTGCATGATCCGGGCCTGCACTATTTGCTCATTTCTGTCTGGTCTGTCCAGAATGCTTACGGGAGCTATGGAAAACTAACAGCTAAATTTTCATGGTTGGACTTTTGCGCTGGACACAGTAAAAATGCAAACTGCTCCCTATAAGCATTCATGAAAACTGATACTATCACACAAAGTAAATATGTAAACGATGTTCATCTGCATTTTACATCCCGTTCCATATTTCTTAGACACAATTTTCTTCCATGGATCAACTTTTCGTTTGACCTGTGGACAATGTACGGCACATACTAAATAAATGGACTTCGGGCGCTTTGTGATATCGAATCGCCTGACAAATTGTATTTTGCTTGAATGGAAGTAGCGGAAGATGCTCGTGATATTTAGCACTTCCATTCGCTCATAGCTTAATTATAATAAGCATACTTACAGTGGACACGCTGCTCTGCGCACCACAGATAGCCTACGTCTCGTTCTTTCATAACTGGTAACGCGATACAGAAACAGGAAAATAATATACGTAAACGCGGAGTTTATTGTGTACGCTATAAATGATATATCATTGATACCGTTTTTCCTTATCCTTATCTTCAAGTCTTTTAATCCATTTATCGCGCAAATAAATTGCTGAAACAGGTACAAAAAATAAACATGGTCGCAGTTTCAGACGTTACGTCAGCAGCTTAACTGGCTGTTCAGAGTTCGTGTTCGTTTGAATCTTCTTAACTAACATTGCCCGTTATATAAGGAAACTGATGACTACAGAGCACCGGGAACCAATTCAATCGGCGAGGCGCGAAATTCAAAAAAAGTGCAGGGAAGCTCGGAACTATAATAGTCAAATGGTGCTCTTTGATTGGATAATAATGCTGATGAGGTTAAAATGATGTTTTAGTAAAATGTAGAAATCCATTTTGTTTGGTATTATGGATATTGTAAAGAAATAAGTGTTTCTGATTTGGTCTGTGGAGCCACAATTGATTACTGGTGATTTTTAGCAAATCTTTGGCACATTTTCTGCGGGATGGTGTCGCTGTATTTCAACATCATGTAAGGGCTAGAAAGTGCCGGCTAAGATGGTGTTTTCCCTTTTTTATCTTTTTATCAGCCTTTTAGCTTGAAATTAAGGTAAACCTGGACATTGAAGCAACATCTGGTTTCATCACCAGATATTGTCAGGGTCACTGAAGAGGCTTTATTAGCCGAAACTACGTAGTCTGGCCCATGTTCCTTCTTCTGAATATATTCTCTGCTCTTGAAGGAACTCTTTAAGATTTTAATTTTGCCTCACTGCAGCTGGTGTTGTGCCGTGTGGCGGCCGTAAAACGTCTCCCCGTACATCATCCATAGTGCAGATTATATTTTACTTTCGTCCTTTGAGATCAGATGATATATTCCGAGAAATCTAAATTTTTAAATTGGTTTATACTCATATTCTAAACCATTGTTATATATGTAATTTTGACCCTTTTCGATACTAATCAGTCTTTGAATCGACTGTCCAATTAAGATTTAAAAATCACAGTATGCTTTTCTCTGGTTTCATCACCAGATATTGTCAGGGTCACTGAAGAGGCTTTATTAGCCGAAACTACGTAGTCTGGCCCATGTTCCTTCTTCTGAATATATTCTCTGCTCTTGAAGGAACTCTTTAAGATTTTAATTGTATGAAGGGTAGCACACTGCCAAAGGCAGTAGGGGTCGCTGTAGAAGTCGATGGGAAAAACAATTGGTTCACGCTGCCCTACAGTTTACCGATAAATATCTGCGACAGCGAGTGAAATTATTCCTTCGTAGCTGATAGCCTCGTGGAATGTAACTTCATTGTCAATTACAACGTTGTAAAGTCATTGGCTTCAATATGTCAGGTAGTGGATAACACTCCGGACTACCAATACAGGGGTTGCAAGATCGATCCCCCGCTTCTACGGTCTTTCGGATGAGACTTTAAACCGAGGGCCTGTCTCCATATGACCTCGTTGGTGGTGAGACGTTAAACCCCGAGTTCACTCACTCACTGAATATGTCTTTCTTCTAAGGCAAGACATCCATCTTAAAGTATAACTATAGATTAATTAAACATGTACGACAAAAACATTGCAGATTTAGATATGCAAGGTTGCTGGCAACGTTTTCATATTCCTCTGTTACCATGTAATGTCTCTTGCTATTTATCAGTTGAAACATTTACTACCGCTAAAATCTCTTTTGAAACTTTAAGATGTGGTTGAATTTCACTTGAAAGCCTCCTAGTCAAATCACTTTGCTCTTATAACTGTGTCATGGTCCTCAGGATTCGCCCAAGGGATCTAACGTTTCATAACTGGTCCGCAATAATGTACTGCGTTACATGTCAATAATCTTATCTCTGTTTGGGGAAGGTTCACGAAAGGAAACACAAACAGCGACACTCATGTTAGCTTGTAAGTCCATACACTATGACCTTGGCATTCATTCTGTATACATACAGTCTCCTGGAGCTATAGATGGGTGGATAGATGACTTGCGATTTATGTCTTCTTCAACAGAATTTCAATATTATCAGGATGAATGGAGGGTGATAATCAAAGGTGTTTGCAGTAGAACCCCGTTTACGGTTGAAAAGATTTCCGACTTCAGCCGGATTCGAACCGGGAAGCTAGCTTAGCCCAGTGCTTAACCCACTTAGCTACTGGGGCTCAGAGCTCTGTAGAAAGAATCAGATAAGTTACAGACTTCTTCTCAATTTTTGCCACTGTACTTATGTGGCATCTTACGTGTAAAACCATGTAAAGTGTATTTTTGGTGATCATAAACTTGGCAAGATCAAAATAGTATTTAAATATTGGGAAGTGGTTAATAAACATAAACTAACTACTACTTACAGTGCTCGAGACGATGTCTAAAGGTTGACGTAATATCAACGGTCTATGCAAACATTCCCAATTTATAAGCCACTTTTTCAACTCAAGGCCTATTGAATAGAAATATGAAGACATTTACGGCTACTGAATAAGACATATGTGGATCAGCTGTGGTACAGTTTGTCAAGGCTAAGAACATAAGCAAACAACCATCCTTAATTCAATATTTAATAACTTGCACTTTAGCTGCATTTACGTCTTTGGTTAATTTATTAACATCTCCAGTTTCTTACACATCAAATATTATAACAGCATATAGCGGTTTCTATTATTTGTATACAAGACAAAAACAGACTCTGGGAGAGAGCCAGAGTTTTGATGATGGTGATGACACACACCTCTGAAGTTGTCGACTTCTTGTCGTTTATCTACTGAAGAAATAAATTTGATTTTTCCGATGTTCATGGGTGTATGAACACAATGGGTCATGTGCAAAGTAAGTGACGCCCGAAGGGCATTTACGTTAGCTTTGCACTTGACCCTTTTGTGTTCAAACTTCCATGAATTTTGTCTCCTATAATTACATCTAATTTCAAAAATAATTTCCAGCATCATTTTCGATTTTAAGAACAGCATTTGTAAGATATACGACGATAAGCTGTCACCAACCATCAGGTAAGCCCCTTACGTTAAACGGCCGTCACCATGATGTGACCGCCGTAGAAAGTTACAATGGCCAATGACGTCGCGTGACCGACTGTTGTTTATGGAAGTATGAATACTGTTTCTCCGAAATAGGTTCATCTAAGGAAAATCAAAGGGAATATAATGATAGGCAAATAAACATGATGTCGCAAATACTTCAAGCACATAGATACATGCACTCGCAAGAGTGCAGTATTTTATGATATCATTTTCTTATGATCTACAACCATGCCTTAGAGACTCAAAGCATAATTTATCAAAACGTGGGCATGTATTTTCCCTACATTTCATGCTGTGGCTTGACAAGCTGCTAGTCAGTCATATAGTTTTTTCTGTGTGTATGTGCTTTCTCCCTCGTGGTTTTGAGAGCTGAATGTGGGATTTGATTGGATTAATTCCTGATCATTGCCTATCTTTTTACTGTACCAGTTCTTTACGCCAATATATTGTATTTACACTCCACTTCATCGTATTGACTCTTAAACTTGTAGGAGTGTTAGACAAAGCACACTGACTTTTATTAATAATCGTATGCCCCAGTCACACATACACATTACCGATAGGGCGGATAGTTGCGGATAAAATTCTCAGTTTATCCGCAGAATTTGTGGGTGTGGCCTATTTTCATTTAATGAATTTACGGATATAGTTTCCAATAAATGCGGATGGATACGGATAGGTATGAACTACTAACCTTCCGTTACCTTCTGTAACCTTTAGATGCGGATAAATGCCTTCAGATGCGGACTGTTGCGCATACCTAGACGATAGAAGAATAGAAAAGATTAACTGCGACGTCCACATCTGTGTCAACTCCTCGTATGCTCCAGTCACACACACACACACACACATGCGGATTGTGCGGATACTTCAGATGGCCCGTCCGTATCTATCCGTTTTATCCGTAATGGATCCGTATCAGATCCGCAGAGTCCGTAACTGTCTGTATCATATCCGCAGAGTCCGCAGGATCCGCGTCGAAATTTTGAAAAGTTTCAAAATTCGGGCGCGGATGAGTAAACCGTAATGGTGCATTACTAAACGCAAAAATCCGCATCTATCCGTATCTAATCCGTGTCGCATACGTATCTATTCCGTATCTTATCCGTTATTGAACCTGTCATTCCGCAGTCCCACTCTATGGTGGCACAGGAGTTCCACCCAGATAATGAGACAATAACACGTCAATTTGAACTTTTAAGTCGACTTATAACGGCTGGCTCCATACTATCTCAACTTCCGGTAATGTAATTTATCTAGTCAACTTATATGATAATGCGCTGAAGTGTCATCGTGATATCAACTTAATAACATGATTATCAACACCATAAGTCGACTTGCACTTATTATTATCTCGTTTTCGATTCTTATTAAAGTTATCGCGACGTGTCTTGCTATTGCTTTAAAGTGCCAGTGAGATATTTGAACTCGTTTGCTCAGAATGTTGCGATAATCTGTTTTCAGAAATATATAGTGTCAACACAATACTGTGGTTTTAGCGGTAGCCGCCTAGCCGGTGCTTTTCTGGACGGGTTGACAAAGGGGTGGGGGGAGGGAGACAGGCTTAGGATGGGAGAAGGTGAGCAGAGCCTGGGATGGGGAAGAAAAGTGGGCGAGAACCTGAAAGAAGGAGGCAGACAAAAAAAAACATGATATTGCATACCCCTTTCCAGGCACTCATTATGCTTGTATCTATGTTCTATACAATGTCCTGACAGAAAAAAATATCCCGTTTCAAGACCCCCTTCCTTGCTCCGAAACCCATACCCCTTTTCAGACGGACTCTGATGAGCATACCCCGACTGTCCGAACATCGTACCAAGCTTATACATGGAGTACCCTTCCAGGGATTCAAACACAAGCATGCGCTCGCATTTATACATGGTTAATTACTTTCTTTTTAATCAGGCACATAGGAGCGATCTTGGGTTTGGGCGACAAGCGCCGTTTCAGCTTGAATGACATTACTGCAGTAATGTTTCTAAAAATAAACTATCGCGACTATTTAGCAAAGTAAAGTTGAGATAAGTTTCCAGACTGATAATCATTTATGAAATGACTAGTGGGTTTGTCTAACTCATCGCGACTCGTGGTGCTTTGAAGTGCCATCGAGATGTTGAGTTTTTCAGTCTTGAAGCGTCGTGTTATTAAGTTGATATCAGGATGGCACTTCAGTGCATTATCATGTAATTTGACTAGATAACTTAATTTACCGGAAGTCGAGATAGTATAAATTAAAATCTTAAAACGTCAACCGTAATAAGTCGACTTAAAAGTTTAAATTGACGTGTTATTATCTCATTATCTGGGTGGCACTCAAAGTTGAGGACCGATACGGTTTCATGCTGATCGTTACCTTTAGTTACGGAAGTTACGGGTCTCGTTCGGCGTACTGTAACGGACTGTTTTCCAAAGCTTGCGTTCCAATACTGACAGATACCTACAGGATAGTTTGAAGAGGCGGTTGCAACACCAGTAGGGGGCGAAGACACAGAGGCTGTATCTAAAGCACTACCACAACAGAAAGGCCGACTCGGTGCAATGGCAGTGACGTATGGTGCAGTTATGGTGCGATGTTATGTTTCTTGTTTGTAACAGTGGGGTCATTTTTTCATGAACTTACCAATGGCAAAAGTAGGGCCATCATTTCATAAACTTATTTGACTTTCATCAATTCGAATTAGTTGTCCAATACAGGACAAAGTAATTCTTTTATCAATTCCAATTAGTTGTCTAATATAGGACAAAGTCTAATGGTGAAATGAAGCAATAAATATCTACTGGTCAGGCTTGAGTAGCCGAAACTTCGAAGATGGCCCATGTCTTTCTTTCGAATGTGTTCTGTGCTCTTGAATGAACTCTTTTAGATTTCTATTTCATTTCAGTGCCACTGGTATCGTATCGTGCGGCGACCGCAATACGTCTCCCCATACGTCATCTAGTGCAGATTATATATATTTTTTCCTTTGAGGTCAAGAAAATATTCTGAGAAAACAGAATGTTTTGATTGGTTTAGATTTATAGTCTAGATTAATGCTTTTTTTTCTTTTAGACCTTTTATGGTACTAATCAGTCTTTGAATTTACTGCCTTATCAAAATTAAGAAATTACATTATGCTGTCTTGCCGAATTCTCGGCGTTTGGTCCGTGTACCTTCCTTCGAATGTGGGCAGTGTTCTTGAAGGATTAGAATGGTATCTACTTTATCAACTGCCGACTGAATATCTATGTCAACCAAGCAGTAAATGGGTACCTTTTTCAATTCAAAGGAAGGACAAGGCAGAGAAAGGAAAGAGATGGGCTTCGCCTTTCATATGCTGTGCCCAAGATACATTGACCCTAACCACCTACCCCCATCCTCCTCCTCCCCCAAACCACCGCCCCTACGGCCATAAGGCTATAAGAAACCTTTACCTTTATCCAATCTAATCCTTCATGAGCACAGAACACTAAACACATTCACGAGAAGGAGCATGGGCCATACTTTGAGGTAGCGATTACTAGAGCCTCATTAATGACCCTGACATGACCCATAACTTCCGTAACTAAAGGTAAAGATCCGTATGAAACCGTATCAGTCTTCAACTTGGGACTTCAACTTGATAAGATACGGAATAGATACGGATGAGACACGGATTAGATACGGATAGATGTAGATAAATGCGTTCAGTTACGGACATTTACGGTTTACTCATCCGCGCCCGAATTTTGAACCTTTTCAAAATTTCGACGCGGATCCTGCGAACGCTGCGGATATGATACGGACGTATCGGACTCTGCGGATGCGATACGGATCCATTACGGATTAAATGGATAATTACGAATAGATATGGAAGGGCCAACCGTAGCTTCCGCAGAATCCGTATATGTGTTTGTGACTGAGGCATTAAATCAGTCTTGATTGATTCATTGAAGTAGGAAGAGCAGTAAAATAATGCGTGATGGAGTGAATGTCATCGAATTCACAAATAACCTGCACAGACGCGGACCTAGGCTGATTAAAAGTCTGCGTCTATGCAGGTTATCCCTGAATCGGCAATCCTACTCATTACTACAAACAATGATAAACCACAACAGACGGACCTCATTGGAACGGTCAGTAATAAATTACTGCGGACTTCAACCGGTTTTTTACATGCGTATAACGCTCGCACTGGATTATTTTGTGGTTCATATAATTTATTCGGGCCATGTGATCAAAATGGATCAAAACAGCAGCATATAGATCAAAATTAACCATTGTGATGAAACCATTGTGATGATCGCAAAACAGCAAGAACAACGCTGAAACGCTGGAACAAAAGACGCCCAACATTAAAATAATTCGGGCCCGATCAAGGCCATAATTCAAGCCCCAACCAACTCCCTGATGGACTAACTAGAAAGTTTTAGGTCGGAGTCATCATGAAGTCTGAGGCCCGATCCGTCGGCATGCAATTTAAGAGAACAGCAAAAATACCAACCGTGACTGGACTGACCACTTAGCTTGCAGTCTGCTGCATTACATTTCATATCCGGTTCTTACCGACAGACCTTGTTTAAGGCGTTTCAGTCCCGTATTAATTTTCGATACCAGGTCGTAGTGGCGTTGGTAAATTTTTTTATACACTTTAAGGAGTTTGTGATAGTGGTAGACTTGTTTAATAGTGTAACGTGGGCCGACCTGCAAACAAACCCCGTCAGTGGAAAAGCATGCTCACCCACCAAGGGCGGTTTATTTGCTTATATACCCCAACATTTACTCGATCACAAACTACCGAGTTTGTAATTTGCATATCTATTTATATCCGTGACCTTATACCGTCACATTACTTCCCCCTCCGAGAAGTCTCGTCCCGAGACTTGGCCTGGGAATGACATGGGTAAGGCAACTCCGGTCTGGCAGTTGACCGTATCCCACCGCTGCCACCAAATGTAACGTGGGCCGACCTGCAAACAAACCCCGTCAGTGGAAAAGCATGCTCACCCACCAAGGGCGGTTTATTTGCTTATATACCCCAACATTTACTCGATCACAAACTACCGAGTTTGTAATTTGCATATCTATTTATATCCGTGACCTTATACCGTCACAATAGGTTTCTTTGGTATTACCAGTGTTAAAGAACGCGACATGACTAGAAACCCAAGCAAACCGAATGAGCTGAGAGATATGAAGGCCATACGATCAACCTCAACTTGAAATGGAAAATTAACAATATCAAAATTTTCACTGTTATTATTATTGTTTGAAGAAAAGAAATGTGGCTTTGAAATCAGAGGAATATGTTTTAATTAACTGAAGTTTTGATGTAAATATATTAGATTGACCATGCCGTCAAAGTATGTACTATCGATAATTATATAGATTATCCAAATATCTAGACATACGTAAATGAAAACTTCAATGATTTCAACTTTCTTATTCTAAAAAAGAGACAACATGACGTCTCTTTCGAAGCAAAATAAAAACAAATCTGCTTCAAGGGTAGCACAGTTATATCTACTATTTGTTTCTATAACTTAGTGCCAAATCAAATATATAAATTGTCCAGAAGAAATGTTAGAGAAATGTTAGAGCTTCACAAACCTTTTGGCATGACCACAACGCACACCTTTTCAGTTCTTCAGAAGCGAAGAAAGCATTTCTATCATTACAAACAAGGTTAAGATGTACTTCTCTTTGAAATGTTCTCCTATTAAATTAAGTCGGGTTCTTTGATTAAATTATGAGGAAATATAGTGTAAATGTGTGAAAAAAATGTAAAAAAAGATGAGGATTAAAGACCAGAAACCAACACAAATTAAATGTGTCGATGCAATAATAGTCATTGCCATTGGGTTTCGATGCATTAAAAGTCGCCGATTTCTTCGGAAGAGATTTGCAGAATCACCTTGTGTTCTCGTAATGAAACATTTTCCTCGGGACCACGAAACGACCAACGTTTCGTATCATATATATGCCGATAATTAAATTAGCTGTGCTTGTGTCGAACCCAGCGTGTATAACTGATAGGTTTCTTCTGCTCCGGAATTTCAGAGTTGCTATTTCTGTGAGTCCTCATATTTGTTTTATATAAATGTATTCATACCAAATATAGTGCGACAGACGCGCGTTGCTGTATTTAACTTCTTCAGTGTCGCTAGACCCCAAACATTTGAAAGAAAAGAGATGATGCCCAGGTCTTGGCAGGCAACGAACATCCCTCTCCGAGCCACACTTACTGTCGTATTCCACGGGACACATTAGCTGTAGACATCAGGGAAGAGATGCCTACGTATTAACTCGCGAGCGCAGACGTCCCCAATCGATTCACCTCAACCCTTTTGTCTCGAGAAATGCGACAGAAAAGGGCATCAGATTGAGAACCAGAATCAAGACTGATACACTGACTAATTGGCTGATATCCTCTCCTCGGGGGACAAACTGTCCACGAGCAGTGATACCGGCCCAGTGGGTATAATGAAAATGTATCCATACCAAATTTAGTGCGACAGACGCGCGTTTCTGTATTTAACTTCTTCAGTGTCGCTAAGCCCCAAAAGTTTGAAAGAAAAGATGATGCGCAGGTCTCGGCAGGCAAGGAGCATCCCTCTCCTAACCACACTTACTGTCGTATTTTTAATTTAGATTTCTATGTTTCTGAGATATTACACTTATGAGCTAGGAATCTTCCACGCAAACTGAACAACTAAGTGTCTGATGTAACAAAGCAGAACCAAAGGCGAGGGTTGATCGCGACCGCAAATCGGTTAAGCCCCCCAGTGTTCAATACTGGCCGTCCCAAGGCGGCACTTCTTTTTTGGTTCTTCTTGTTTTTCTTGGTTGCTTTATGTGATGTGATACTATGTCTGTTCTTGATAAATTCTTCGTGATGTTAAGGCTAGCCCGATGACCATCTACATGGAAAATGGCTGTCCACATGGCTGCCGCTGATGATGTCTTTGGTGGTGACTAAGACTAAGTTTTTGTTGTCTTTTTTCCACATGGTGTCTTGGTTGGGATCTGGGATTCAGTTGTGTCAGTGTCTGAGAATTTTCCTATTTACTTTTGCTGCAGCTTTCTCAATTTATCTCATTAAATCTGTTAATTCTAACTTTCCCACTTATACGCAGAAAATACAACACTGAAGTTCAAAACAAAAGAACACTGCAAGTCGTTTTTTCTGTTACAGTTGTTTGAATGTTGTATTTTGATAATGTTTCATTGAATACAAGAGAGAAAAATGCAGCGTAAAATACTGCTGCATCTAAACAACAACAGGACCGTCATTCCACTCTCTTAATCCGCTCAGACTCGTAACTGTGCATTTCCTGTTAGTTCTGAAATGACCTGTTGTTGATAAGTGATTTCAAATAAATATCTGAACGTCTTCCCATTGCGAATTAAATTGCTCTATGAAGAGCATAAAACTCTACAGAATATTTACAAATTAAACGTTTCTCAATTTTCGTCCGTCTCCCTTCCTGATGGGTTCTCCCCGACACCCACCATCCTTGTATTTCTTTTTCAAGTTTTAAAATTCATATTTGTAATGTTCCGAGTTATCTTGAATTGTCCTGTTCTTGCTAACCTGGAAAAGAGAACAAAAACTTTCTTCAGTGATTGATATTTCTGATCCCGCATACGAGTATGTCATTACGCTTTCTGCCCTTGACAATATATTTAAGCAAATGAGCTTTGAACTTAGTTTCAATTTCTTCTATATAGATAGCGGCATATATTTGTTTTGTCAGTAGGTCATGTTTTTGCAGTATTGGCATTTTTCCAGACATGGGCATACTCTTTGTGCCATTACCTAAAGACACTGGACTAGCAAATAAATGTACCCTAGATATGTTTGTGTTGTCGTGTATAGTATGTCAGCAGTGATCGAAGAGAGGTTTTACTGATTATCACTACTAGTGATTGTGATTGATAATTGTGATTCTTGATATAGTGACTAAAATGGAAATATCAAGTTGACACTAACATGTCTCTCTTCCGTTGAAAGCATTAATCATAAAATTGGATGCATCGTAAACATCCATAATATACCAAACGATATGAACATTGTAAAAGAAAGTCAAGGATATTAAACTGATCTAAGTCATTTAAAACAAACAATTAACCTCATTTCCACATAAAACGCAAGAAGCACAGTTTCTCGTTTAAAGCCCTGAACACAGTGTCAAGTTTTATAGGTCATATTTGTTTGTATAATCAATGCCCAGTGGACGCTGAACAAAGAAATAGCATTGATTCAACAATCAACTTTTGATTCTGAGCTGTTTCAAACTTGTGTGCCTGCTTGGTGTGTTATTTAACCGAAAACCAAAGCAGTGCATTTGTGTGTTTTGTTGATAGACACTTGATAAACACTAAATGCAAACGGGCCTCCATCAGCACATTTCAGTCCAAAACACACAGGTCATACAAAACATTTATAAAAAGCCATGCATATTTGGGACTTAGCTGGAAACAACTCTTACAAGTTAAATTATGCAAAGTAATTACGTTTAGGATAAATAAACGTCTTCATACCATCTTAATATCACCGTTGTGTCAAGGAAGATAGACATGATTTATGATTTTATGAAGCTGGTGGGGTGCCGTGTGGCGGCTGTATATCATGTCTCTCATACATCAATCATAATGCAGTTTATCTTTTACTGTCCGTCCTTTGAGGTCAACGGGTACATCCTAAGAAACTGGAATAAATAACTAGTTTAGTTTTAGTCGATTAGGACACCATTTTTGTGTATACCAGTTGGGACCGGAGCCTTTTTGTCTGTTGCTTGGTCCACCGGGGCTCAACTGGTGACCTTCTTTTGCTTCAGATTTCCAGTGGGGTTGTTTGGCAGGACAGGGATCTCCACCTGTCAGACGGCCCGTTGTATCTGTTGAGTCCTCGTCTTTGCTTCTTCATGGTGTTGAAATTTGATTTATGTGTTTATCGTGATGATTCATTGACGAGTTAGAGGGTTATCATGCGAACCGAACAACCAACTAAATGTTTTGTACCACTTCAGAAACTGAGGGTGAGGTTGGGCCTGTAAAATCGATTTAAGCCCCCCAGTAATTCATTACACCTTATGTATGTTCTTATTATTTTTGGTTCGGTTTGGGTTGCTGAGTGGCCACCTTTTGGGAACAAGCTGCTCACTCGGTTGGCCATATGTTTTCTGTATCTTGATTATTTGTAATCTTAGTTGTTTCCAACTATGGTTTGAGGGCTGGATTTGGATTTGGATTGTTTCAGTTCCTGGTCTTTGCATACTTTTTACTCTCTTTTTTTGAATTGACTGCGTATTAGAAATTTACAAAATTACAGTATCGTTTCCTCTGGCCTTCGTTGCAAGACTTTTAAACGGTTGCTGATGAGTCTTGATTAGCCTAAACTGCGTAGTCTGACCCAACTACTTTCTTATGAATGTTTTCAATGCTCTTACAGAAACTTATATATGATTTTCAGATAGAAGAATTCCTATGATATCTGGAATTTTAGCAGTACTATAGAATTGCTGAAAACTGTTTTGTCCTTACGCAACACTGAGATGAGACGCGCTTCATACGCAGTGGGTAACGACATAGCTATGTTTAAATCAAAAACATGGAATGGGCTGGCAATGTACTAAAATGAAGATACATGAGCTCTGCAACATTCCAGAGGGCAGTTTAGACCAAAGACTGCCATGACGCCACCAAAGGTGTCTCGTGGACCAGTATGATTACGGGAGAAGTAACGATTTAGTGATTGCTTCCCCGAAGACAGAGCTCTTCCAAAAACAGAGCCAATTCTTACGCACCCATTTAGTGGAAAAGCAAAAAGTTGCTCCCGCTCTCACCCCACACTCTCCTGAAAGTGTGCCACATTATTTTAAGAGAAAGCTTCCTATACTTTCCAGAAAACAAAATGATCAACCACAGAATGATAATGTCGACAGTTAAATCAGTTAACACAAAGAAAAGAAATGTATGTTCAAAGATGATACCCAAGAAAAGCCACAACCATAAAGCACAGCCCACCGAAGACACAGACAGAAAAAGAAATGAGAACTAAAAAAACTGGAATGATCAAGAACTCATCAAATCCAATACTATAAAACTAGAAGGGAAAGATTATAAATACATAAATTTTCAAATTGACAAAGCACGCACGGTAAACCAAATGTACAGCTCCTTTCTAAGCAAATGGTCAGTCAGTTATCCCAACTGAATACATCAGTCATACAACAGGTGAACGAAAGCGCCGACATTGACAACAAGAACAAGTAACAACAACATCTGAGCCGCGACATGAGAAAACCATCAATGTGGTTATGCGCCCAGCACAGACTCAGATCAGTCTGGACAGCCGCCCAGTTTGACCCGACTATTCGTCAAGTGCTCAAAGGGTAGCTAAGGGTCTAAGGTACCTTCATGCGGAAAAAGAAGACTCTGATCAGACTGGGCGGATGCCCATGCTGATCTGAGTCTGCGCTGGGCGCACAACCACATTGTTGGTTTTGTCGTGTCGCGGTTCATCTGTTTTTTACCTATTTTCTATTTAAATTACAAAACAGAATGCAAAGTAGGCATATTGCTAGAAGGTCACAGACAATCGGACATAAGAACAAGTTATATTAAGGAACCACAAGCGAAGTACTGCGTTGGAATGGTCAGCAATAAATTACTGGAGGCTAAAACTAGTTTTACTGGATCCAAACCCTCGCTATCAGCTTCTGCAATGATTCGAAACATTAAGTTAGCTGTTCGGTACGTTTGATGGTTTTCTAACCCATTGAATCATCACAATTAACAAAAAAAAAAACACGGATTAAAACTATGAGGACTCGACAGAAACAACGTATTGAGACGCCTAAAGATCCTTGGCGTGTCAAATAACACCACTGAAGCAAAAGAAAACATCATATGAATCCCGAATGACCGAACGACAGACAATGTTATCACCAACACGTCAGTAATTTATGTTTTTAACTGATCAGAAAAATAAAGCCCGCTTACAATTTGTTTAAATTTATAAACTACGTAAAGGTTTCCCATAGTCTAGTGACCGTAGTGGAAGTGGGGCTTAGAGGCCCACTGTATCTTGGGCATAACATATGAAAAGTAAAAAGTATGCAAAGACCAGGAACTGAAACAATCAAAATCCAAATCCAGCCCTCAAACCATACTTGGAAATAACTAAGATTACAAATAATCAAGATACAGAGAACATATGGCCAACCGAGTGAGCAGCTTGTTCCCAAAAGGTGGCCACTCAGCAACCCAAACCGAACCAAAAATAATAATAACATACATAAGGTAAAACATCACAGAAACTCTGACACCAAAAACAGGCAACAAAGAACCACAACAGAACTACCGCCTTGGAACGGTCAGTAATGAATTACTGGGGGGCTTAAATCGATTTTACAGGCCCAACCTCACCCTCAGTTTCTGAAGTGGTACAAAACATTTAGTTGGTTGTTCGGTTCGCATGATAACCCTCTAACTCGTCAATGAATCATCACGGTAAACACATAAATCAAATTTCAACACCATGAAGAAGCAAAGACGAGGACTCAACAGATACAACGGGCCGTCTGACAGGTGGAGATCCCTGTCCTGCCAAACAACCCCACTGGAAATCTGAAGCAAAAGAAGGTCACCAGTTGAGCCCCGGTGGACCAAGCAACAGACAAAAAGGCTCCGGTCCCAACCAACTAAAATATATAGCTTTAGGTCGGGGCCATCATAGAGTCTGACGACCGATCCCCCGGTGTGCAATTAAAGAGTGCAGCAAAGCTATCAACCATAATTGGGTTAATCACTAAGCATGCAGACTGTCGCATAACATTTAACTTATAGCCAATACGTTTGTGACGTATTATTATTTTTCGGAATTGATCAGAAAAATCAGTCCTACCCTTAATCTTTTTGAATTTGTATACTAAGTCACCATAAAATTCTGGTTCCGATAGGCCTTGGTGTAAAAGAAATTTTAATCCGACATCAAATTTTGAAACCAATTCATGGTGTCTGCGATAGAATTTAGAAAAAGCCTTTCTAAGCTTATGATACCGATAGCCCTGTTGAAGAAGTTTAGCAGTTAAACATTTATTACGAGCATTAAAGTCATCTACATGACTACACACTCTAGCAAATCTTATAAGTTGAGAAATATACACTCCATAAGAGGGACGACGTGGAACGTCACCATCCAAAAATGGAAAATTAACTATATCAAAGTCAAAGTCATCACGTTTATCATAAATTTTAGAAGATACAAAACCGTTAGAAATAGATAGATGTTAATCCAAAAAGGGGGCCTCGGTATCTGAAGTATTAGCTTTATTCAATTTAAGTTCAGGTGGGTAAATTTGGTTAACCATGCTTTCAAAATAAGGATTATCAATATTCAGAAGATCGTCTAAATATCTAGAGGTTGATTTAAATGCCTCAATGATATCAGCTTGATTATCAACAGAAAGAGAAGTCATGAAATCTCTTTCATAACAAAACACGAAGAAAGGCGAAGGCGAAGCCCATCTCTCTCCTTTCGCTGCTAAATCCTTTTCTAATTCGAAAAAGGTCCCCATTTACTGACAGAGAAAGAGTTTACCAGTCGGGAGTTGACCCGGGATTCGAACTCACGACCTTCTACACCATAGCCGAGCTTCTTTAACCACTCGACCACGGTGCCTCTTCTCTTTATAGACTAAGATATCATAAATTTCTTGTTCCGATAGGCTCTGCTGCAAAAGACGTTTTAATTGAATACAGAGATTAGTTCATAGTGTCGGCGATAGAAAAAAATAATAAAAATCTTTCGAAGTTTATGATACCGATAACCCTGTTGGAGAAGTTTAGTTGTTAAAAATTTTATTACGGACATTGAAGTCAGTCTCATGACTAGACACTCTAGAAAATCATGTAAGTTAATGTCTTTCTTTTGCTCCGGTATTTCAGTGTTGTTGTTTCACTTCTACGGGATCATCGGGTGTCACAATACGTTGTATCTGTCGAGTCCTCATCTTTGATTCATCACAGATCTTATCCGTGATTTGTTTGTTTTCTGTGGTGATTCATGGTCGGATGGGTTAAGAAACCTTTATGCGTACCAAACAGCTAGCTAAATGTTTCAAGCCGCTAGTTATCTATTACTGACCGTTACAAGGCGGTACTTCTGATCTGGTTCCTCAAAGTTACATGTTGTTCTGTCCGCTTGTCTATTGTCTCTAGCAATATGGTCACCTGAATAGCTGCCCATCCTGCTTTCTGTTGTGTTTTGTGTTGTAATTTAACATAGAAAATATGTAAAAATAGATGTTGCTGCCGTTTTCCATTAGGGTAGCCGAATGATCAACTGTTTTGGAAACAGCTGTTCATTCGTTTTACTATGCGTGTCTTTCGTGAATTTTTGTCAATTTGTGTTTGTTGTTTCTTTCCCTTTTGGTTTTGAGGACGGAACGTTGGATTCGATTGTATTAATTCCTATTCATTGCCTATCTTTTAACTGTGTCCTTCTGCTTCGGGAAAGTTTTACCATCTCCTGGGAGGTGCAAAATTCTTTCTTCTCTTCTTGGTAGTACAACCGTTCGCATAAGAATAGCTTCTATTTAGAAAGAGTTTGTTCCCCTTTGAATAACTGAGCATTGACACGACACAACCAACAATGTGGTTGTCCGCCCAGTGCAGGCTCAGATCATCCTTGGAATCAAACCAGTCTGAGCAGACTCTTCGCTAAGCGCTTAAAGGTAGCTAAGGGTCTAAGCTAGCACCATGCGGACAGCGAAGACTCTGATCAGACTGGGCGGATGCCCAGGCTGATCTGAGTCTGCGCTGGCCGCACAACCACATTGTTGGTTTTCTCGTGTCGCGGCTCAAGTTACAAGAGTTGCTTCCATTAAGACCCCCAATGATAGTTGAGTTCACAGACTTTATCTGGAACAAGATTTATAATGAGTGTGCTGCAAATCTACGTCAACGTAGCTCATGTGCTGACTCAATCAAACTAACTTATGGCTGCTGTTTCAAATTTTTCGTCCAAAACAATGCCCTTTTTACAGTATTTAAACTATGTTGAATAATGCATGTATTATTATCCAACCAGAGGTTAATCACAACAAATGCACTGACTTTGAATGTAGTTCTTTTTAAGAACATGAAGTGTTACTATAGCACGCCCTTTCATCTTTTCACAGCATCTTTGAAAATTAATCTCTGAAATACAGCCTAAAGTAGTAAACCTATATATGCACTATTTAAGAAGTAGTTCACACATATCAATTAATTTCAGCTCAATGCTGATACTCGGTCAGTCACATCTTTGTCATCGTATTACAGAAATCCACCCTCTATAGTTTCATTGTGATGTAACTCATCGTTTTTATGGAGGGCGTCAAAAGAAAAGATTCTTCATGCCATTAGTGATTCCGTGTGCGAACAGCAAAAAGCGAAGGACTGATTTACGGCGCATCAGTTTCATTCGTACAGTGTATCCCTTTCCTATCTCCGCAAAGTCTGTGGGTATTTTGTTTTATTAATAAAAAGTCTAAATATGCTGCTTCTATGTTGGAATTTCTTGTGCTGATACTTTTCTTTTCCTTGACGCAATTCTTTTTACAGTTTATCCTTGATGTAGCTCTTCGAACGATCAAAGGTATACGTGTAGTATTCTTTACAATTTTAGCTGAAAAGGTGGGCCTTGATCTATTAAAAACTATCTCTGACATAGTTTCCATTGTGCATTTAATTTTCACGTCTTATCAATACTAAATTTTACAGGGGTTTAGTACAAAAAGAGTATGAAAATGAATGGAAAGCACAAACCACTCACACTCAAAATACATGTCAAAAATCACAAAGAAACCTGATTAAACGGAGGCAAAGATCAGGTCAGTTTAGAATCTAGGTTTGCTATGAATATAACGAATTTTAAGTCATTTAGTAGCAGAAAACGTGCACATAAATCTTCATCTCGTAAGGTGTCCATGTTTTATTATGATGATTACTATACTTAGCAAAAATAAAAACTTGACAGTCGCTTTGTTTCATCCTACGGTAGTCGCGAAAAAGTGAAACATAAAAATTCTTTTAATTAAATAAAACTAATCATTTGGTAATATCATAGTCACACAAAATTCGAGATTCTTTATGTATTGCAATATTGAGGCCATTGTAAATGTCATAAGGGTACTTTTCTGTTTTCTATGCTCAAAACCAAACAATTACCGAAATCTAAAATTGTTAAAATCTGCTTAAATGATAAAAATTCTGTTGGCAATACCTTTCCATTATTAATCCAATCTGTATGGACTTAAAAGCTAAATTTATGCCAATGCACGGTCGACTAGGAGGCCGTGAGGACCAGGCGAAAAACCTCAGTCCAAGCCATTATGAAGTCGGAAATTCAGTTTCAATGGAATTCCCATTACACTTTAAAGTCTTTATGGCAGTTAAAGAAATGGCTTTCAAATAAATTTAGTAAAAAAGACATTGAGTTTGCAAGCCACTCAAACAAATCTCGAAGAAAATAATAAGAAAAACACACCGGTAAAGAAAATATGGCATCTCAAAAATCTCTATATGTTTAATTCAAAGGGAGATAATCTGAAAGTTTTGAATCTTTAAATGTTATTTTCAGGTTGTGATTACAATTAACATAAGCGTTTGAAGTGTTTTCTGTGCGTACAGGAACTACTGTCTGTTGCGTACAAGAAAACTTTCTTCTGCGCATGCGCAAATTAAAGTTCTTTTCTGAGTTATTAAAACAGGAATAAGTTGGATAACTCCAGACAGGACAAAAGTTTACCAATAATATTTCATGATATAAGGAATCAGACATCTGTCCAACTCGAAAAAAATCCATATATGCATTAAATATTTGCTAGGTTGGCCGGAATTAAGAAACAAAACCCGTCAAGTTTTTATTTTTGTTAAGTATATTATTGTTATTTTACAACCTTTAGGCACATTTAAAGGGCATTTGCCTACTACCCATTAGAGTATCAGCTTCCGATCAAGTTGACTTGATCGGAAGTCCAGTCGGTCAAGGAACAATTGGTCAGACGTGTTATGAAAATAACTTTCAGCATCTAACATTTTGACACATTCTATACGTGTTACCTGAATGCAACTTGTTTTGCTAAACTCCATTCTATTCCTCATTTCATCATTTTATTACATGCCGTTTCCTCTATTCTGCCTGATACTTGAATCGTATTTTTCATCACTTTGTAGAAAAAGACTGCGTGGTCTAATTTTTTTTTTTTCGCACCCGCATGCAGACCAATTCATATTCTAGCTGTGGCTATACTAGCATAAAACTATACCAGGATGAAATATAGATACAGGCCGAATTTTGTATTGAAACATCGCTCTTGAATTACCTGTTCGAATTTTTGCACTTTCACTCCAACGGCCATACCTTCGACAACGCCTATGGGCTCTGTACGAGACTTTACAAATGCTATGTCGATGATACTCTTGAGATCAATATAACAGGATGGTATCAACATTGTAATTATAATTTTCGGACAAATATTCTCATATCTACTTCAGTGTTAATCCAATACAAATCCGTTATACATCAAGACTGTCTGTCACTTTTTTATTTCCAGCAAACCACTCACTCCCCAGCGAGCATATAAGGTCGTAATGGCGTCATTATGACGTTAATATGATGTCATGTGCTCGCTGGGTCAATTAACTTCTCCCGTAACTTTCATCTGCTTCTCTCTCCATTTCAAGCTGTTCTCCACTGCCCTCTGGAATTATGCAGAAGTTCGTTCCTTTACATTGTTCTCAAATTCTTTCGAGCTGAAAAAATAAAAGTATGCATTCATTTTAGATAAAGTGAACAATACAAAATCTTGAGAGTTTTTAATTTCATTATTCCGGTCAACCAAGAAAGTATTCAATATTAATATGAATTATTTCGGGTTGGAAATTCGACTGATTACAAAAATCAAGGAAAATATTATTTCATTTCTGCCCCGCCCGAAGTTATTAAACTCATTTCTGTTTTATAAATCAGGCCATAACTTTAATTTGCCTATGCGCAGATAAAAAATTTCTTTTGCACAATGACATTACTTCCAATCGACTTGAAACACTTTTAAACGCATAAGTTAGTTGTAATTACACCGTACAAATAAAGTTTGAAGTTTTAAAACTCTAATTATCTTCCATTGAAGTAAACATGTGTATAGAATTTTTTTGGATGCTTTAGTTTGCCAGTTCGTCATTTTTCTTGTTTCCTTCGAGATTTGGTTCATTGTTCTGAAAACTCGATGTCTTTATTATTTGATTAGTTTGAAAGCTGTATCTTAAACGTTCATATGATATGGAAATTTCACTGAAACTAATTTGGCATTTATCATGACATGAACTGTAGTTTGCCTTAAGAAATCTGGTACTTGCGGCCTCATAGTTGATCGTACTTCGGCGTTATTTTAGCTAATTTTAAGAGTAACTACACTTCAGGAACTGACTGAATCAGATCCAAAACCCTAACTAGTCAATACAGAATAAGCATAAAAAATGGAAAGGCATTACCAACAGAATTTTATCGCTTAAGCAAATTTGAACATATTTAAATTCGGTAATTGTTTATTTGCAGCATATAAAACAGAAGAGCACCCTTGTGAGTTTTAAAATAGCCTCAATTGCTTTATCTCAAGAATCTGTTAGGTTTTGGTCTGTGATATTAGAAAATGATAACTTGTTCTTACATTAAAACATTTTATGCGCCCCTCTACCGACTACCGTAGGATGAAATTTAGGAAATTTGTGTGTGTGTTCATTATACGTTATAAAGTGTTTAACCGTATGCTTCATTGTCTTTTGTGGTTTAATGTTGCCGTTGGTACAGAACATATCATTGCTGTTAAAGTTTATTTGAACAGACAATTAGATGTTTTCAATGTTTCATTTTAAACTGTTGAACTGTTTTCAATACCAATGCTGAAATGGAATTGATTAAGGTATCCAGACAGTTTTGAATACACGTTACTTCTATGAGGACAAAGCGAAACTGCTTCCATGCAATTAGAGATTTAATCAATCACTAATAAAGATGTGAAAAGTTTATAAACATTCTTTAAAAGAAAAGAGGGGATAAAGGAGAACATAGTAGTTACTCTTTAAATTAATTGTAATAGGATTCCTACAGGGCACATAGCAATGAAGCAGCGTTTTATGTTCACGTTTATAATAACGTTTGAGAATGGGAATGCATACAACAGCTTATTTAGTTCTTCTGAAAAACAATGAGATAGCTTTCCCGGTTAAATAAAAAAATAAAAATGATGGACTTTCAGTTTATGTCTGAAATTTTCTGAAGCTGAGTTTAAACCGAAAACGTCTCATTTTCCGATTTAATTTTAATTGCAAAATATCTTATAACCACTTTAATTTATATTTTCGGACATTTTTCTAACCAGTGAGTGCCATTGTCGATTCAAATGCCTTGAAAAAAAAAATAGAATAAAAATTGGCCTAGCCGGATCAGCTTTTCTCAGCCATAAAAATCAAACATAGCCACTCAAGTAAGGCCGTTAAATCCATTGAAACGCTTACTTTTTTATCGTTATTTTCTTTAACATACCTGGAAAGCTGTAAAGATCCTCTTATGTGAAAGATTAATAAGGTTTGGAAAGAGAGTTTACAACCCATGTCTGATAATGCGGTGCAAACCCGCAAACCCTTACTTTCAAATCCGTTTCATGATATATTGATATGCAGCTTAAATCGTTGATGGTTATACAATTTAACGTTTTCTTCTATAAGTGTGCAGGCGAATGAGAAAAACTATGTGAGTGCATTGCCTTTAAATTTAAAATGAGATTTATACATAAAAGCCTACTACTGCAGATTTTCTGCTCTGTTTCTTCAAATGAGCCGCGACACGAGAAAACCAACAATGTGGTTGTGCACCCAGCGCAGACTCAGATCAGCCTGGGCATCCGCCCAGTCTGATCAGAGTCTTCGCTGTCCGCATGGAGGTAGCTTAGACCCTTAGCTAGTCTTTAAGTGCTTAGCGAAGAGTCTAATCAGACTGGGCAGATGTCCAGGTTGATCTGAGTCTGGGCTGGTCGCACAACCACATTGTTGGTTTTGTCGTGTCGCGGCTCAAATGAATCATGAATCTTTCGAAGTGTCATTCAAGGACCAGGCATACGATCACGCGAACATAAAAATATCTCTACCTATGCCCGAGTTTTTTACGCTATTGAT
This sequence comes from Ctena decussata, assembly GCA_963989385.1. Taxonomy (NCBI): domain Eukaryota; kingdom Metazoa; phylum Mollusca; class Bivalvia; order Lucinida; family Lucinidae; genus Ctena; species Ctena decussata. The sequence continues at coordinate 4,684,984 of OZ022500.1, forward strand.
CTCATAGGTCTTCTACAGAAAGAAATAACAAAGAAAGAATAATAATTAGAGCAGTTGACGCGGGTTCAAGGTATCGTATTCGGGGTACGTGAACGATATTTCACCGACTTCAAATTACCAGACATAAAAGGAAGTGCAATAGGACTGTATACGATACCCTGTAGCATATTGATACATTGAGTACAAAGTTCAGGTACACTTTGATGGAAGATTTCTCGAAGATTTCGGTGACTCAAATTAAAGCGACCCCAACTCACGTTTTGGCTGTACATGGCCTACGTGCAGACTTTTGCATTATCGTTCAAGGCGATACTTTTTCTGTTGTTACCTTTTCTATAAAAAGGCATTTTATCGGCGGACTTACTCATTTTGAAGCGGCATTCGCGCTTTGAGTGTTTCACGCTTTGACTATCACTTCAGCTGCTGAATAAATATAAGTAGCTCGTAAACACATGCAGTATCTACATCAGATAGGTAGTGTGGACGAGAAGTACATATAAATAAAAACATTTTAATTGATCACTCAACGGCGAACACGGAAATACTACGTAATCCAGTTTACTTTAAACTCATTCAAGTGTCTGACTGTTTGTTTACAAATCATCAGTTGGATAGTGTTTGAACTCATTGTTTTACCTCTGTTAGACGCTCTCTCAGTTCTATCAAAATGGGCGAGGGAAGCTACAGTTTCGAGACTGGAAAGATCGCCGGATTCACTGTGGTGGACTATGTTCTGTTTGGACTCATGTTGGCCTTTTCGGCTTCCATTGGTGTGTTCTACGCCATCAAAGACAGAAAGAGAACAAATACGAAGGAATTTCTGCTGGCCGGAGGAAACATGAACCCGATCCCGGTAGCGCTGTCGATTCTTGCGAGTTTCATGAGTGCCATTACGTTGCTTGGGACTCCGGCTGAAATGTACAACTACACTACGATGTATTGGTATATTGGGTTGGGCTATCTTCTCGTTGTGGCCGGGGCCGCTCATATATTCATACCGATCTTTTATAAACTCAGGGTCTGCAGTGCTTATGAGGTAAGAAAATAATCTGTTTTCTTCTTCATGCTCTTTTATTGACAGAGTATTTTTCAGATTTGCTCTGAACTGTGTCATACGGGCCGTTCAAAAGCTTATTCGATGAAGACAAGGGCGTAGCTACCTATACGCAAATACGCAGGTGCGTATTGAAATTTTGTCAAGATGACAACACACCCCTGCGTATTTGCAAAATTTAATACCAGCTGCCAATCGACATAAAAATATGAATAACCTTGGGGAACTTATTTCCTACCTGTCCCCTCAAGGAGTGTAAATCAAAATTGTGCGTATGATCAATTGCCCCCAGCTTCGCCCCTGTTATATATGGGCGCTTTGCTATGATGCAGAAGGGGCGGGTAAGATCTCCGTTTGGGCCATTCAGCGTCTGAAAAACTCTGCCAACCCAGCAGTAAGCTGGGTATCTTTGCGAATCAGGGAAGAAAGGTAAGCGGTAGGCTTAGCCTTTAAAATGTCCCAAAATAGATGATCCTATAAGATCCATTTCCCAACGCCCCCTCTGGGAAACAGAACCGCTATCTTTTATATCGTCTTGAAGTAATTATCACATTATGTAACCCTTTCCAGTCAAGATTTTTATGATATTATACATCTGTTTTTAATCTTTTGTAAGGCCTGTTCTAGATCTACTTTTGAAAGGTTCTTTAGACTTTTCTTTGCTACGAGGAAGATAAAATCATTCACTGCACTGGCAGGTGCATAAAGGACACACGTATATCCATGTTGTCATCGCCATTGATGCAGAAACTATCACCTTTCGCTAACATTAAGATCTGTCAGATATGCATCAATGAAATAAAGTGTATAACCTGTCTGCTTCAGCTTTACTAGCACAACGTACGTCAATATAAAACCTGCTTCGATAGTATGTCAGTAATTGCTTACGTTTCTTGACGTAATGTTTTTCAGTTGGAGTGAAACAATACATGTATTCACAATACACTATTCACAATACATGTATTCTGAAAAGAAGTATATAGGACTAAACATAAAGTAATCTGACTACATGAAGGTCAGTGTTCTAAGCTGAAATAAAGCAGGTCATGAGAAAACAGTTTATTTAGACGTTGAATAAACGGTCATTCGGTGTAATATAAACGTTGTGTGTCCGCTAGGCAACAGTCATTCAGGTCCGTAGACTGTTGCTGCTAACAGAGAAGAATAGTCAGACTCTGAGAATGCGCAAACTACGACACGGCATGCACCTTTTTCTCGTCTGAAAGCTCGGATAGGTTAAAACGGACCGCTTTGAGCGAAAATGTATCTTTGAGCTTGTGCCCGCAAAGAAGCTGAGATCAGTCTGTGAATGCGCCAAGCCTGTGTACTATGGACAGCTAAGGAGCCCAGATTTCTTCATGGGCAGCAAAAATCTGTTTCAGATCCCTAACTTGGGCTCATAAGACACATTTTTGCTTGGTGCGTCTCTTTAAATATCTTGTTCGTTCCAGTAGTAGTTCTGGGGCTATGTCTGTTTCTAGCGTATTGGTGATTCTTGCTTTCTTTAACCTCGCATCTGGTTTTGATCAGTGTAAACAAATATAAAGATGAAGCGCAAAACACCTGGCTCTAAGAGTCAGTGTTCCATTGCGCCAATAAATAGCCGATGATTGGAACTTGAGATTTAAGGAATGAATTTCATTTTTCTTAGGTTTATCGAAGTGTAAACTACGTTGGGACACGTGCAAAGAGAATGAACCCCGAAGGGGTTCATGTAAACTTTTCTAGTTACCCAATGTAGTTTACACTTCTATAAGTCTCAGAAAAATCAAGTTCATTGCTTATATTTACATTCATTTCAATCAAAACCTCGATGAAAAACCATACATAAGCGCTAAAATTGAAACATGTTTTTTCTGCTAGCAGCGGAACAGCGTGAATGACGTCTTGACGTCGCCGATGTCCAATCAGACTGTAGAGAGTCATTGTTTATTTTGACGTCCTTGACGTCGCGTGGCTCAATGTAACTAATGAAATGTAAACTACATTAGGTTTCAGTGGTTTACTATAGGGCTTTTCAGTAAATACACCAAGAATGTAAATATGAAAAAATAAACATCATGTTTTGTCCGCTGACCCGATGTTTCAGCTAGGAGGTATTCCCTAGTGCGCCACACCAAGCAGGCATAAAAGTCGTAACGACGTCGCACCGACGTCATTACGCTGGAAAGAATGGTTGTTATTCAATACAAAAAAAAACTGTGTAAAACTGTTTATTTCAAAGTATATGTAGTACATTTTATCATTTATATCTATACATAACTTTCAAAAAATAAATAAAAAGATACAGTATTATCAGTAAAACAATATTGTTTTCAACCAGAGGTTAAAATGTCAAACAGGTTTATTTATTCAATGAGGCGCAGTCTTCTAAATTAAAAATACTTCATTTGATTAAAACACATATACTTGTTTCGTTTACTTAAACCCAATTATACGATTAAAAAGCAAGTTATCTGTTCACACATGAAAGTAAATGAAAGTAAAATCATAAGATACTGTTTGTGAAAATTTATGTGTTTAGTCCAATTTATCTTCAAAATATCCAATGAATTCAGATGTCATGTTTCGACATGCGACCCGAAGTTATATTTTATTAATATAAGAGCGAAAGCGTGTCTAATCTTTTATATTATATTGTTTTTAATCATTGTCATTTTGATATTTTTTCTATTTTTCTTTCCTTTTTTGCCATAAAGTTCCTGGAATAGACAGGGGTTGTTTCATCAAATGGTTTGAGCGAGATAGTCAGCATTTGCCCAAGATGAGACTTGTTTGAGCATAATTTCTCAATTAATTTTAGGGCTGAACCTTATTTGGTAACACCCTTAAACCAATTACAAGTTATCACAAAGAAGTCACATAGCCTAACTGCACTGCCACTTTCCTGAATACATCTGAAAAAAAAATCAATGCAAAAGTTAAGTGAGGTCTTTGAAACGGCATACTGTAAAATATGGTATGGTATGGTGGGTTGGTATGTGGTATGGTATGAAAATCCCATACCATACCATATACCATACCAAACGGCCATACCAAAAGTATTGTTTGGGCATTATACCCATCATTATCAAATGCATGACAAGAATGTTAACAAGATCACCTCTGGGTGATCTTGTTAACATTGTTGTCAAGCATTTGATAATGATGGGTGTAATGCTTATATAGAGTGGATCTTGTTAACATTGTTGTCATGTATTTGATAATAATGGGTATAATGCTTTTATGAAGGTCAGACTGCTATTGACTTTCAGAGACTACAGATCTAGATTAAACTACAGGTCAATAATACTTTTGGTATGGTCGTTTGGTATGGTATGTGGTATGGTATAGAATTTTCATACCGTACCACATACCAATCCATCATACCATACCATATTTTACAGTATGCCCTTTGAAACTGTATGGATGATATTATGTAATCATAAACAGGATGTATTTCACTCATAACTTCCCAGAAATACCAGCTTCCTGGTATTTCTGGGAAATAATGAGTAAAATACATATTGTTTATGCACTAACCACTACTAAAAGGACATCCGGTGTGCATGGATATATGCATAGATCTACTCAGCACCCCGTTTGATCTATGTACTTTTACTATAACATATACTGCTGTTAAAAAGCCAATTGATGCCAAAAATACTGTTGAGCTGAAGTTATATACTATAAAAGATTTTTTTCTGCACATACACAGAATGTAAGTCAACGTAAATTTAAGTCGACATTATACATAATAAGCATGTACAGGAAATTTAGTACCCACAAAAAAAACGAACTTTTTATGGGTGGTTCTTCTTTTCTGAGGTCCACCATCCACTTAACCTGATTAGCATATGACAATTTATACCTTAGGTAAGAAGACGATGAGATGCGTGACCAGAAACTTAATTTGTTCTATAAACTGTAGAGCGGTTTAAATAATAGGCGCTAAAAACAGTATATACCGTATCAACCCTATTAATCAAACCAAGGGTGTTGCATTTTTTTAAAGGGAGTTGAGGCGTTATTTAGAGCATAAATTGTAGTTATTCAGCCACTGCCAAAATAATCTCTAATGAACAGTATTAAAATGACTAGGTATACTTTCAGAGAGAGTTGCCTTCCTTCTCAGTAGGGATAAGGGTCAACTCTCCTCTAAGAACATTTTTTTTTTCTTTAATAGTAGAGTCCATTTTAAATAGCTACTTCATCCAGAGAAGCAAATAGGAATTCTTGTAAGTTAATACAACATTATTTTCGGAAAATAAGCAAGGGTGGGGGCGACTATTAGACCAGGGGCGTTTATTAGGATTTATACGATAGACATTTAATGGCTTGGTGATCGGTCTGGTCAGAGCTAACACACTTTCCTCTCATTTATTATAAAGTTATCAGCGTCAGGGTATTGTCTATTGGGACTTTATGTGCCTTGATCAGCCTGTGCAGTGCGGATGCAGGTCCAAACCTGTACAGTTCAAACAGATCTTGTTCAAATTCAAAGCAATAAATATATAAGGAGTTAATTGCCGATATTTTGAGCTACAATTATTTGCTTTTATTTCTAATTTCAGTATCTTGAGATGCGGTTCAGTAAAGGAGTCAGGACTGCGGGGTCGCTGACCTTTGTTGTTCAGATGGTAAGTTACTTAATTGTGAGTTCCGAGTGCTTCGACCTCCTAACCCTTCCGTTGAACGTTCCATTTGAACACGTTGAAGTACTATACAGGTCGTTTCTGAAGAGTTTTTCTCTATTATCATCATTATTCTTAAGAGTTTATTTCTTTAAAGTCACGACAGTCAAACCAATGCTACAGTCTTCACTGAAATGAGGTTACCTGTTGCCAGATAGCACTTTAAAGGCTTCAAACTGTAGGAATAAGATAAATTTGTAGATATATTAAGAGACCATTTGTCTTTTGGACTCCCTTCGATGGTCTTTGTTTACAGGCTTTGAATGTTGGGTTGTTGTTTTTTCATTTGACTTATATTTTTGTATTGACAAGTTCTTTTCATTTAAGGTATAATTAAGGAATTTGAATCTTGATTCCTTTATTTTTGAAAACAGTGGTAAAATCAGTTTCGCCCTTTTTCACCTATGCAGATCTATCATTTCTTACATCATTTTGCATTTATCGTTTTTCTAATTTTCAGACTCTGTATATGGCTATCGTCTTATACGCCCCGTCCCTGGCTTTGAATGCAGGTAAAGAAATTGCCTTTCATTTATGCTATTTATTCATTTAAATTAGTCTGACAAAGAACATCTTTGCTTGTATTGACTAATGATGTTTGCAACTGCGGATAAAAAAACGTTGTCGAATTGTTGCATAAATGTCAAGTACACTAGGAATTGACTTGTTATTTCAGCAACTACATGTACGATTAGCACAGAATTGTTACCATTTCAAAGTCATTTTGTGAATTCTACATGTCCCGTGGAAACTTCACAAGATGCCTCCTGTGGTGTTTCTTGTTCATTGGCTCACGTTACTCTGTACATCATCAGTTAGATTTAACATAAACCACTTTGTGATTCTTTTATAATATACGTAAATTAAAAAGTATATAATGTATATTTTGTTTACTTTACAGAAAATTGCCCTATCATAATATTATGTAATCGCTGAATTTTGTTTTTCAGTAACTGGTTTTACTTTGTGGGGAGCCATTATATCTGTCGGCCTTGTATGTACATTTTACACAACTCTGGTAAGTAAAACTCACAGCCAAGTTACTAAATGCATATGAGCCGCGACGCGAAAAAACCAACAATGTGGTTGTGCGCCCAGCGCAGACTCAGATCAGCCTCGGCATCCGCCCAGTTTGACCAGATTCTTCGTTAAGTGCTCAAACGATAGCTAAGGGTCTAAGCTACCTCCATGCGGACAGCGAAGACTCTGATCAGACTGGGCGGAGGCCCAGGCTGATCTGAGTCTGCGCTGGGCGCACAACCACATTGTTGGTTTTCTCGTGTCGCGGCTCATATACTGACACTTTGGAGTGAGAAGGCAAAACTGATCGCTCAATAAGAAATAATTTAGAAACCTTAACACTTTTTAAAATCTTCATAGCTATTTGGTGTCTCCGATGCGTTCATTGTTTCCAGAGGAGCTAATGGCCAAAAAGCTTTTGTTTTCATAGGTAGTTTAGGGGTCTTATAGATGGTATATTTCTAAATGTACGAGATGATTTCTACAGGCTACTTTTTAATGTCCACGTTTTCAGACATTAAAATTCTAAATATTTATCTTTTTCTAGACACTTGAACTCTGAATATGTTTACCCTAAACGCCACACTTCTAAATTTAAAAATGTTTTCTTTGACTCCAGGGGCCGTATTCATATAGCCACTTAAGTCGTTGCTATGCGGTTGCTAAGGCTAAATATCTATAAAGGAGATTCCCTACAACTATGAAATTTGGTCAGGAGGAACAGTCTTACAAAGACTGTTCCTCCTGACCAAATTTCATAGTTGTAGGGAATCTCCTTCAAAGAAATGTAGCCTTAACAACAGCATAGCAACCACCTAAGTCGTTTTATGAATACGGCCCCAGAGTTCTAAATGTTCATGTTTTTGCTATTTCAGGGTGGACTGAAAGCTGTTTTATGGACCGACACGTTTCAAGTTGGCATGATGTTTGCAGGACTGTTCGCCATTGTGATAAAGGGTACATCTGAAGTGGGTGGACTTTCAGCAGCCTGGTCCAACTTCCAAGAAAGTGGCCGTGTTATCTTCGACGAGTAAGTTAAGAATTGCTGTTCATCCTCTGTCATTTTTGTTTTTGCATCCCTTTAAATAGGGATCAGCTCTAGAAGGAAAGAACATGTCTACTAATTTTAGTAGTTTTGCTTGATAGGTATAAGGTTAATTTACGAAATAATATTGCCTTAGAAGTGAAAGATAATTGAACCGTGAACAAAATAAAATTATATTTTTTTATCTAAAAGTGCATCTGATACATCCATACATTATGAACCAAAGTGCTGTCCAGAGCGTGAAATATATACGGTATCTTGGCGATTGAATACTTCATGATTATCATAAGTTTATCATAACATCTTTGCATGAATATTATCTAGGCATATACTATCAATTATTTTCATTTATTTTACTCTCTGTTGTTCAAAGCTTATTTTGATTATGGTGTTGACAGTACTTTGTATATCCAGTAAAGGTTTGATTCCCTTATTATTGCCCAGTCCTGTGATATTCATTCTTTATACTTGTTTAATCATATGAAATACAGTTTCAGTTATATTCTCAACTTGTCTTTATCTTTATCATATTAAGAAACAGTTCGTACACCAACACCAACGTCAGGGCTTCATGTCTTAATACTAACCTAGAATGGGCCGGCCATGGGTGTACGACTAATGCTTTTGTTTATATGTAATTTATTTACAGTTTCAGCCCTGACATGGGTATACGACACACAGCTTGGGGCCTTGTAATCGGAGGTTGCTTTACTTGGATTGCTATTTACGGAACCAACCAAGCTCAGGTCCAGAGAGCATGCTCGTGTTCCTCTTTAAAAGAAGCCCAGATGTGAGTATCTTTTCAAGTCAATATGGGGGGCAAGCTTTTGAATTTTATAGCCATTCAATAAATCTAGGAAATCGTTAAAACAACGTTGTAACAGCGCAAATATGTTGACAGGTGTGCAATTCATGCCAGTTATATGAAAGACTAAAATTAAAATGGATCAGAAAAAGACAAAACTGTCAGTTTATATATATCATCTAAAGCCCAAGTGAAAATCTGAATCAAACTAGCTGATGTCGGCCACCGAAGCATCATCCATTAGCGTTCCTAGCCGAATACATTTAGAGTGGGTACAAAAGTAAAATGCTGCAAACTTAAAATAAATTTGTTTATTGAGTAAAATATATATAAATAAGGTCAGAGAAAAAAGCCTCTAAGATTCATTTCAACAGTTAAATCAAACAATAGATTATAGGCAATACAAAATACGTTTGATGCGTTCAGAAAAGCCCAAGTATGAAAAATTAGGCATCGAAGGATAATATCTTAAAATATTTTCTGTTTTCAGTGCAATGTGGATAAACTTCCCAGGCCTCTGTCTCATATTGTATCTAGGTTGTTTCATCGGTATAGCCCTGTTTTCTCTGTATAGAGCTTGTGATCCAATCAAATTCGACTTGATCTCAGCATCTGACCAAGTAAGTACTGAATAGTTTTGTTATCACCAATCTTATTGTTTCACTTACCTGTGCATATTTCCCACGGATGCAAAACGTTACTCAGTCCACTGTACATATCGTCCCATGAATGCAAAAAAGGTACCAAGTTCGATTCATGAATGCGAAAAGATTATTTACATATCCTTCCATGTATGCAATAAAGGTAGTAAATTTTTTTACATATTGTCTCATAAAATAAATGCAAAAGGTACTGGGTCCAGTTAACGTATAATCTCATGGATACAAGACGTCAGAGCTTAAACCAAAATTTATTCAGCATCAATCCTTAGCATAGGGTTACAACTTGAGAAGCATAAAACAGTAACGAATCGAAACCAAAATACAATGTCGCTGGCCGGTCAGTACCCTATTAACCATTAAAAATATTTACAACGAATTATGTCTCCATTGTGGTTGAAAAGACAAGTGTCGCCTCCATTGATGAGAGAAATATCATAATTCGGTAGAAAAACAGAAGATAATCAAAATACAATGTCCAATGACATACAGACAGACACCATTCAATACAAATCACACATACCTGAATATTTTACAATATTTCGGAGCCTTAAACTCTGTTTCTTGAAGATTGCTTTAGATACACGTCTTTTAAATAAAAGAAGTTTGAGATAAGACCGCATCCCAGGGCTAATCCAGTGGTGCCCGTTTAACTAAACATCTTAAGCCTAAGAGTTTCGGAAGTTCCTTACAAAAAGTATGGAATTTACGAAAATCGTAGTCGAAGATGTTTGATAAAACGACACCTGGCACCTGAAAATGATTGAGTTTAATTCTTTGTCTGCAATTTTTATTTATTTTTTTTTTGTTACATAACCTATTTTCCTTTAAATGAGGTTTTTCTCTTACTTCAGCTTCTACCTCTATTTGTGATGGACACTCTAGGAAGTGTACATGGAGTGCCTGGTTTGTTTGTGGCCTCACTTTTCAGTGGAGCACTCAGGTACGAGTTTAAGCTTAATTTAATTCCTATTTTCTTGCCTGTTCACCGATTAACGTCGTTTAATCAAACAGTAGGATGATGCAATATCAACGTCAGCTAAAATTGAACCAGTTGATTTTACAACCCGTTGATGACAGAATAGCGAACAGTACAGATCCTGACCAGATCAGACTGCTGTTTTATCCTACTTCTCATGCCAATTAAAATGGACCACAGTCTGTCAGAGGCTGTACTAGATTGATGGCCCAGTTACTTTGGGATTCAATCCCAAAGTAACAGGGCTATCAATCTAGTACATTCTGTAACAGAATGTGAGTCAGTTTTAGACTGACACAAGAAGTTGCAGGATTCTGAATAAAGTAATAAAGTTGTCATCATGACAAAAGTCGTGACTTCATTTTGGCGCATAGCTTCATCGTTACAATACTTGTAGAATTGGCGCTATCTGTTGCCCCATATCTATGTATCACGTTCATCATGCATCTGAGACACCAAAGTTTACAGACATTGTGTTCAGCAATTCTAAAATGAATTCGCATTTATCATACTAGCCTATTTTGGGCAAAAATGGGGTAGAAAATGTCAAAGTTCAGTACTCTTTTATAAACCCTGTACGACGTTCAGTTGTAAGATTGATATCCTTTACATAAATTACAATTTAAATGCAGTTAACCAAAACACACTAAAGGCACATGATTCATATCTATTGTCGGCAATGACATAAGTCAAAAGTAAGCCAAAACTTTATTTAACAAACCAACTGTTACATAAAGCCTAGCTTCAATGAAATCTTTGTACAGATGAGTGAATTTTAAAAGTAGTATGTGAGACAAATCGCTGTCATATGGATGCTAGCCAATGTTGCACATAATTGAGCCGCGACACGAGAAAACCAACAATGTGGTTGTGCGCCCAGCGCAGACTTAGATCAGCATGGGCATCCGCCCAGCCTGATTAGAGTCTTCGCTGTCTGCAGCTAGCTTAGACCCTTAGCTACCCTTTCAGCACTCAGCGAAGAGTCTGATCAGACTGGGCGAATGCCCATGCTGATCTGAGTCTGCGCTGGGCGCAACATCACATTGTTGGTTTTCATTGGCTCACTAAACTGCTTAAAACGCATTCTGGTCCCGGTATGCGTAGTTTCATTTGGATTAAGAGATTTTTTTTTCTGAAGGTGCAGTTCAAACTAATGACATATGATAGGTACCCTACTTATTTGGCAGTTCATATTACAACTGCACCCAGCTTGGCCTTGAAGTAGTTTTGGTACAATGAGAGCAATATACCCGAATTTCGGTCACTGCAGCAACTGCACACTGGGATAAGCAGTTTTACGTACTTTGGTGGCAATATTCAGTACTTTTCACACGAAACTGTCACCATGATTGTAAACGCCTTAAATGACTGGCTCCCGAACCAGAAAACTGTGTTATATGTTAAAACCAACTGTAACATAGACTTTGAAAATAACTATATTTTTGTAATCCTCTGCTGAGTATCGCTACCAATCCTTGACGACTCCAAATATGACATACACAGTAGACCTGACGTCGGAAGGTAAGAAGAAATGCATTTGGTATCATTTATGGGTGTGCCCATAATACCATAAACTTCACACCCATTCCAGCATTAACGGTATTAAAGCCATGTATCCTGTATCCTAGTAGCCAGTCGGCCTTTCTCTTTAATTTTTTTTTCTTTTTTCAATTACAGCACAATTTCATCAGGACTGAATTCCATAGCTGCGTGTATTCTTCAAGATGTTATAAAGGCATATTTTGTTAAAGACATGACAGAGTCCCGGGCCACCCTAGTGTCCAGAATTATAGGTTGGTATCTATGAAAATTAAATCACTTATTATTAATTGTTGAGGGGCCTGGGCCGTATTCATAAAACCACTTAAGTGGTTGCTATGCTATTGCTAAGGCTGAATTTCTATAAGGAGATTCCCTACAACTATGAAATTTGCTCTGGAGGAACAGTCTTTGTAAGACTGTTCCTCCAGAGCAAATTTCATAGTTGTAGGGAATCTCCTTCATAGAAATTCAGCCTAAGCAACAGCATAGCAACCACTTAAGTCGTTACATAAATACGCCCCCAGATGATCTTTTTCCATTCTTTTATATTTCTTTTGCTTTGTCGACACTTCCAGAACGTTTCATCTATAACTGAGCAGTCGACCATGTCGGAAGAAGCACCGACCATCAGTTGATGCACGTGCCTTTCATCTTACCCGAGGCGACCCCGTTCTTACAGGGAGAAGAAACTGTGGCCGTATTCATAAAACAACTTAAGTCGTTGCTATGCTGTTGCTAAGGGTAAATTTCTATGAAGGAGATTCCCTACAACTATGAAATTTGCTCTGGAGGAACAGTCTTACAAAGACTGTTCCTCCAGAGCAAATTTCATAGTTGTGGGGAATCTCCTTTATAGATATTTAGCCTTAGCAACAGCATAGCAACGACTTAAGTGGTTTTATAAATATGGACCCAGGTGTTTGCAAGGCAAACAGCTTGCGCGCTGACCTACGGTGTTCCCAATGATCGAAATAATTTCTGTTCTCGGTTTAACTATCAAGCTTAAAAAATCAAGTTCTAAACTTAGTGTGAACGGCCTTGTGAACTAAAATAGTGCAGCTTTTCTCGGTTAAACTTCTCTGTTCTTAAGGTTAACTTCACATTTCGACCGTGAAACTGACTCCTAAATCAATAGTTGTACTTATTCCTTTTTTTTGAAATCTATTTTAAACTCTATACCCAGTCTGTCATGAACATGAATTTTGATAAGATCTTTGATCTTTCAAGGTGCTTAGACTGGCCGCATTTTTCGCTCATCACCGTCACGTTTAAAGTCAGTAAGCCAGCTGAGTACAGAACACTAGTCCTTTGTTTGGCTTTAGTTCATTCAAAACATATGCAATAGTATGAATATCAAATTTAACTGTAACTAGGTCATCGACTGTACGTGGTTGTAAAATTAAGTAACAAAAGAATGAATAACGATTTTTCTTGGCCTTGAAATGCATGGAGATAGAAGCTACCGACCGTATTTTAGTAATATTGCCTTTTTGCAAGCATCAGCGATCACTTGATCGAGTGCTAGACTTTTGCACGTCCCCGAAGCAGTACCAAAATCTAGGACGCATTCGTCCTATTTTTTATGATTGCTTCTAGTTCTACAAATGGAAAGCTCTCTGGCCTTGAATACAACCTTGCTCCACTTTTATTGTGCATGGCGTATATGCACGACCTACTTCAATGTCATATAAGAAAAATGTTTGAATGTCCACGCATTGAAATCAGGTCATTGTGTGCGACTGGAACATGTACTAGGTGTAACCTTTGATATTAGGCAGCGCCCCGCAATCACTGTGGGTATAACGTGCTTCTTTTCAATTTTAAGCCCATTACCCTACCGCATGGGTCACGTTTAATATACTAAAGGATCAACGCACTGCAAATGAAGGTTTAATGAGTGATGAACTGGCTATTGATGATGCCTTAGTAGGTGTGAATTCTGTCCCAGCTTTATGTATACTTTGGTCTTGTTCATAACATCTTATAAACAATTACAATACTTACAAGGTAAATTGAAGCAATACGCTTTTTTTATGTGCATGTAACACATAGACACAGTGAACACATATATGCAGATCTTTTTTTGTTGTTATAGATTAAACAAATGACTTTAGATTTTCATATTTTGTAATGATATATGAGGGCAAAAGTCCTACATTCCATTGGCTTTTACCTCTAAAATAGTTTTAAACTGGAAAAAGACTTGTTATCAAGGTAGATGACCATCTGCCTGGAAAAGAGCTGTTGGTTTGGTTTATCGTGCGTGCTTTTCGCAAACTGCTGTCAATATTTATGTATATACGTCTTTCCACTTTGGTTTTTGAGGGTTATATATGCCGTGGATCTGATTGTATCAGTTCCTGATCAGGGGTCGTATTTATAATACGACTTAAGTCGTTGCTATGCTGTTGCTAAGGCTAAATTTCTATGAAGGAGATTCTCTACAACTATGAAATTTGCTCTAGAGGAACAGTCTTTTTCAGACTGTTCCTCTAGAGCAAATTTCATAGTTGTAGGGAATCTGGCAGTTCCTAATCTTTGCTCTGTTGAAGATCATTCCCAGAGTGTACACAACCTTAAATTGTCGTCGTATCTACGGCGATGTAACATTCTAATCTTTGCATTGCCATTGATCTGAAAGTTAAGCGTTGTATGCTTACTGAAATATGTCATATACATTTGTTTATTTTCCTCATATTTCAGCCACAGTATTCGGAGTCGTCTGTCTCGGCCTCACATATGTTGCCTCGTTACTGGGAGGAGTCTTACAGGTAACTGGCAGTTCTGTCTATATTTGTATTTAGTTATATCTTGCCATTGTCAAACTCCTTGTTGATGCCTATCAGTCTCTCTGCAACTTGCTCTCACGTTTCATAATCCTGTTTAGATGTCCAGGGACGGTATTCATAAAACGACTTAAGTGGTTGCTATGCTGTTGCTAAGGCCAAATTCCTATGAAGGAGATTCCCTACAACTACGAAATTTGCTCTGGAGGAACAGTCTTACAAAGACTGTTCCTCCAGACCAAATTTCATAGTTGTAGGGAAACTCCTTTATAGATATTCAGCCTTAGCAACAGCATAGCCCGTTAAAGCATGCCTTAAATTGTTGGAAAAAGTGTAAGACCTGAAAAACGCTGACTTCTTGAAAGCCGGGGGTAGCTGCCGATGCATGTTGCTGACAGAAAAGGTGTAAAAATTTATTTAGCCAATAAGTGACTTGAATGTCTAACTGGCTAGTCAAGCCATATCTGCAAAGTGTTCAAACATTTGTAACAGTTTAGACGGATTCTATCCAGTAAACTATGCCTTAAAATTGCATGAGTTAATGATTCGAATTAGTCTATAAATCTCTAATTATTCGAATTAGTCTAGAAATC
This sequence comes from Ctena decussata, assembly GCA_963989385.1. Classification (NCBI taxonomy): domain Eukaryota; kingdom Metazoa; phylum Mollusca; class Bivalvia; order Lucinida; family Lucinidae; genus Ctena; species Ctena decussata. Next base: position 4,700,140 of record OZ022500.1, read on the forward strand.
TATGTTTTTACAGATTTAGACTTCGTGCATAGTTGCTCAGTAACATATCTCAGCATTTCTATATTGGTTCCAGTAATTGTAAAACATAACATAATTTCTTCAAATTAGCTCTGAAGGCAACACATATAAGTGCACATTTATCTGCACTCTAAGTCAATTATTTTTCTCCACAATTTAGGCTGCCTTGTCCTTGTTTGGTATGATTGGAGGGCCATTACTAGGACTGTTCACCCTAGGAATGATGTTTCCTTGGGCAAATACAGCTGTAAGTCATTGTATTATTAGATATACATGTATGTTAGTTTTTCTGTATCAATTTTATACGATAATAAATGTCGTCATGTATCTTTAATTCTATCTTTAGTTTAAACCTTCTTTAATTTGTGTAAACATCAATACATTTACACATATTTCTGAACATAATTTTATACAAATTGGATTCACAAGAAAGTCAACTCTATTTTTAGATACCGACATAGCACATATCCTTTTAAAAAGGGCATCACATTTACCCTTTAAGGGCATCACATTTACCCTTTATGCGCATGTGAGCACTGTGTCTTAATAAGCGTTAGTAGTATAGGTCAAGAAGGCAAAATGCAGAAAGTTTTGAAAATGAAAATAATAACTTCTAATAGTGATTATCGACAATCTGTGCCGAAAGTTTCTCGCCCATACAGTGTTACAAGGCATTGTTAATTAACTTCTTTGCATGGTTTGCATCAAAAAAAATAATTTATAATCATTCTTCTTCAAAATTATATTACACTATAAGATTCTTGCGACAGTTCTTAGTTTAAATATTCTCCGACAGACCAAATACACGTGCAACTCTACAATACACGCCGTTTCTATTTCTTTACAGGGTGCTTATGCAGGTCTCTTTACCAGTCTGGCCTTTATGTTCTGGATCGGAATTGGCGCCCAGGTCGTCAAACCACCAATCCCGAAAGCCAGAATCTCAGTAGAGGGCTGCAACTGGAATCTCACTACCACTGCGGCAGCTGTGACGCCGTTCTTGAACTCCACCATGACTACAGTAACTGAAGCTGTCACCAACTCAACCATGGCCCTCGCCAACAGCACGACAGTGGAAACTGTAACTAAATCGGCCCTGGAAATAGCACAGGACAAGTAAGTTCTTCAATTATTTGGTGAGGAGTACATCTACATGTTTAGCCGACGTCTTTTCAAAGGGAAAGAGAAGTTCTATGACTTCCTGTTTGCTTCCTTCACTGTCAACAGCCTTCTAGAAAGGATTATACCCTTATAGGAAAAATAAAGCTTCCAAAGGCGCTAACCATTTCCTTTAAGAGTTCACCTCCACTGAGAATGGAGATAAAATGAAACTGGCCTATTTGCTTCTCCTGAAAGTATACAGAAAAGTACCATAAGGGAGTTTAGAAAGGTTCTCAAATAAATCAGTATATGAGTGATGTAATAGTACCTAAATTGATATTACATCTGTCCATAATTAGTAGATTAGTGATTAACAATGGAGACATTATTTTGAAACTATCAACAAATTAACTCGTTACTAAGCTTAATTTGAGAAAGTAGTTTTCCAATAAACTTGTGTTACAAACAGCAACTAGACTGTATTTGCTTCTTTGCATAAGACTAGCAAGGCGCATTTGTCACTTTTATAGTTGCATTGATGCATCAGTAATCGTACCGATTGTATTTTCTTGAATTTTTATCATCTAAATTTGCAGAGGTGGAGTGTTCTACAAGCTCTACACAGTATCATACATCTGGTACAGTTTCATCGCAGTTCTAACAGTCGTGGTTGTAGGAATGATAGTTAGTTTAATAACTGGTAAGTCATTATTTATCGTGATATCCGATACTCTCTCTCTATATATATATATATTACGATGATCAAGTTTTCCCTATCATTCCCAGGATTCTGTGGTAGAAAATTTAGGCAAATCTCTCTCTCTCTCTCTCTCTCTCTCCTCTGTTTACGAAAAAATTAGATTAGCGAGCTGCGTTAAAATGATGTACCATATGATCTAGGTATACACGATTTACAAATCGATTTCTGATGGGCTTAGGCTTAATGGGTTCAAAAGTATTTGTTTGTAAGCTATAAAAATGTTTTATGAGTAACTGAAGCCAAAAATTTATTAAATTAGTGACCTTTTCACATCAACCCAGATAGATTAGGTTTTGATAAAAATGCAATGACGTATATCATTTCTTCAAAGAACATTTCATGGGGTTATTGGTTGAACACATCACATATCTGAAGAACTGTTTTGAAAAACAGTTCCATAAAAGCAGTTTTAAAATAACATTGAAAATTACCTAATTATGTTTATATGTAATCAACAACGTTCTTTAAAAAATATTTTCTAGGTCCTAGAAAACCGAGGGATTTGGACCCAAGACTAATGGTGCCTATCTTTGATCTCCTGTTCCCATATCTACCAGAAAAACTCAGAAAACCTATGAGGTTTGGCATTCGCTTTGATGAGGTGAGCATCTTTTCTCATATTTCATTAATTTTGCATTCTAGTTGGTTCTGACAGGAATAGCTAAAATGAAGGAATTTCATCGCTTTAGGAAATGCTTAAAGTCCAGGGGCCGTATTTATAAAACAACTTAAGTCGTTGCTATGCTGTTGCTAAGGCTACATTTCTATGAAGGAGATTCCCTACAACTATAAAATTTGCTCTGGAGGAACAGTCTTTTTAGACTGTTCCTCCAGAGCAAATTTCATAGTTGTAGGAAATCTCCTTCATAGAAATTGAGCCCTAGCAACAGCATAGCAACGGCTTAAGTTGTTTTATAAATACGGCCCAGATAAGGAGAGTATTCCATCAAATTATTTAGGCAAATTCCATTAATTGTCTCCATAAAACATATACCATAGCCGCTTCTCAATAATGGTAACATTGTATTTTATAGAATAAAAACTGGGTAAGAAAACAAATTAACACCACAACACCATATATAAGCTACCTATGTCTTTTAAACTGTCCTCACCAAGGCAAACTTACTGGTAAATCACCCTTAGCCAAACCATTTACCTGCTTCTTTTTCCGGCTTCTTTGCCTCACAGACTGAAGGTCCAGGCAAACATTCACGACCACACCTACACTCACATGCACTTCACCTTCTCGAAGATTACCTCTCTGTCTCGGGTATAGACGAACTACTTCATGACATACTTGTATACAGCGCTGCATGACATTATTTTATGAAAAACGGTAATCCATATCAGCACAATTCGCTTTGCTTCAAATCATTATGGTTTTGATCTGCTGTGAGTATGTACAGTTCGTATATACCCGAAGATTTTTCTCACAACTCCCTAGTTTTCTAATATGAAAACAAAACCTTTTGCATTTAACTGCCATGTGCCTGAATTTTGCGACACCTAAAAATAATCAATTCTCCGTTTGGGACAAATGGAAAATTAATTATCTTAGGTGTCACAATATTTAAGCACATTACGGTTGACATAAATGCAGTTTGAGCATAGCCTCTCTGTTCCCGCATCTTTCTATTTTGTGTCATCTAGTGGGACGTGTTAATTAATTACATCAGCACACTAGTAAGAAATGCAAGGACAAGGGAGTTAACTTGAAAAAATATAAGTTTTGATGCACAGTATCCTATGCATTTCTTGTATTAAATTTTTTCTTCATATTCTTTTTCTCTGTGCCGTAAGCCTTTCTTTCTGATCCTTCCAGTATAGCTGAGTCCCGGCTGGCAGGTGAAAAATGTGCTAAATAATGCTAAATAGTGTAGTTTGCAAACCACTTAAGGATTAACCTTTTCAACCTCTCAATATTTCCGAAAAAATAGACTCGATGACTCGTGCAATAGCATTTCTTCTGTCCAAATTCTATTATTGTATCATACCTGCTTTTCAGATCAAAGAAACACGTGCCGACATTGTTCACACCGCGAATGAAGTGCCACAGAAAGAAATTGACAAGTACTTTGACATTGAACTTGAAACCAATAAAGGAACTGTCCTCGCAGTTAACGGTGATCTCAAATCTAATGGTGGTATAAAGACTATAGATGAAACAATGTGGAACTCAGGGAAATCAGCAAAGACAATCCAAAATGGGACTGTGAATGATGCGTATATATCAGAAAGACTTTGATGAAATTTTCGAGGATTTCTGTGTTGTTGACTTCCAGAGCATTTCTGTTCAAATCACTGAACATAGATTTTGTCACTTTGCCGAGGTGGTAAAAACAGGTGTCCCAATGGGACATAACGTTGAATCAACGCACCAACGTCAAAAATCCGTACCCAGCCCAGTGCAACGTTATCGTCATGATGACATAGCATCGAGCTGGATACGGTATTGTTTTGTCTGGAGTAGATGTAGACAACTATAGAAATTAATGCCGACAAAACTCCACTGTGTTACAATTTAAGACAATTTAAGATGTTCAAATCGTCGTTAGCTTATCGAAATGGTTCATAAAAAGATTCTTTTAGTCTTCTGGTAAACAAAAAAAAATCAAAATTATAAACATTTTACTTAAAAAAATCAGAAGCCTTCGCAGCTCATTTTTTTTTTTTTTGTAAAAATGACGATGTTTTGCGTACAATAGGAAGTTGGAAAACGTATAACTGACGACATCGTTAGTTTTGAACGACAGATTCCAGATGTTTGGGTCAGCATTGTTTAGTTAACATTTAGGTCTCTGTCAGAGGGCCTCAAGGAAGATTGGTTCGCCAATTGAGTAACCCTCTTTAAATAAAGACCTTACTTACTTTTACTTACTTTACTATATTTGTCCATGACATAATACGTGTATATAATTATCTTGCCTGAAAATAGAATTCGAGCGTGCTGTATGACTTATGTTGAGTGTGAATACACCAGTGTTTGATTTGCAGCCATACTTTTTTCCAGATCAGGCAAATGCTGGTGCCAACGGACTCGAGTACATTAAGCGTAACATGACTGGAAATTTTACGTCCTTTTCAACAGTATTTCAGTCATATCGGGACGATGGTGGGGTGATAATGAAACGCTATTGATTGGAATCCCATTTACAAACGAAAAGATTTCCACCGGAGCAGGAATCGAACCCGGATCGCTAGCTTAGCAGGCCAGTGTTGAAGTAACGGAGCTACCGAGGCTTTTCAAAAGTTTAAAGAAAAGCAAACATTGCAACACACACACACACACACACACACACACACACACACACACACACACGTCACTATCACATGTACAAGGAAGCAGCGGTGATGCTAGGTAAACCAACGGTCCTCTGAGGTGTAACAATGTCGCGAAAACGTTGAATACCTATTAGTTGATCATTTCATCCAGAATCAGATGTGCTGATTGGTGAACTACTGAACTCGTAATCTAAGGATCGCGAGTTCAGTCCCTGTTTCTCAATCTCTCTTTGTCTTTCGGATGAGACATTAAACCAAGATCCAGTGCATCAGTGCTTTATACTGGGCACGTTGAAGAACAAGAGGGACTTTTCTGTATCTTGCACTCGCCTTACTATAAATATTTGGACGGTGCCTAGGGAAACCGATGGCGACGATGAAATATTTGAGCTGCGACACGAGAAAACCAATAAAGTGGTTGTGCGCCCAGCGCAGACTTAGATCAGCCAGGGAATCCGTCCAGTCTTATCAGACTCTTCGCTAAGCGCTGAAAGGGTAGCTAAGGGTCTATGCTACCTCAGTGCGGACAGCGAAGACTCTGATCAGACTGGGTGGATGTCCAGGCTGTATATGAGATATGAGTATTTGCTTGGCGCACAACCAATTAAACCGCATAATAATTGAACAGGCGCAAAGAAAAGTGGCTCTGATATATAGACTTATCATATGATGGGAAACGCACAAAATAAATGAATCAGTTGTAAATAGTGAACATCGTAAAATTCATTTGTATATATTTTGCATTTTGAACATGCTGGTAATGGCCAAACACATCATTCTCTTTATAGTTTTTCTTTTCGGAAGTAAATTTGTTCCTTTGATAAACATTGTCATTTTAATGTCACTCCATCTCACTGATATAGAAGATTTAAGTTATAAATATATATTGTGTGGCGATAGTTCTAATGACACTTAAAATGATTTTTCATAATTTTAGTTAAAACATGTGAAGCATAATGTTCGGGTATGCCATGATCGGCTAACGCCCTTCATGAAATCGAACTATTTTGGGGGAGAATTACGCAAGATCTTACTCGACCGCGCATGTGCATAGTTGTTTTTGAGCATGCACAGCTTAAAAATCAAATCACGGAGCCCGGTTTTCTGGCGACGCTTCTCACATTGAGTGTTATTGATAATTAAATGGCAGCTAGCAGAATGAAAAACAACATAATTTAAATGTTAATTCTGTTTCTTTTTAGATAGAATAAATTTGGTTGTATAATATGTATATATTCTTATATGTTATTCCGTATTGAAACACAATAATGGGTGAATGTGTAAATAATATGTTGTAGTCCGCGATAATTTCGAAAATAATATTCCTAAATGATTGTTATTATATATGTACAAATGTTTATTTTGCTACTAAAATTTGTATTTCCAATTAGATCAAATTGCATATTCATGAAGAAAGAGCTCAGGGGTGAATGTTATTTCATATAATATATGTTTTGACATACTTATCATTGAAATGTATATGTTCAATTTGTACTAATGACGTCAAAATGAAAATGAGTAAAAGATGAAGCAAAGCCATATTTTCTTGCTTGTTTTTCCATACCAAAGAATGTATGAATTTCAGGTAGCATCTCACTTACAATTCAAGAGGTATGCCATGCTCCCCTCGAATTATATGTGAGATGACTTCATATATCTGTTACCATAGCAACTATGGACTTACCAACTGCTGTGCTTAGTACCTTGCCAGAATGACACGATGACGTCACTTAGGCGTCAGTATGAAATATTTTTTGCTATGGTAACAGATATATGACGCCATTGGTTCTGGAGCATGGCTAACAGTGTATGTCATGCCAGCCAATTTTCAATAACAGTAGAAATAGAGCTGATTTCTACAGAAACCAGATTTTCTCAAACAAATACTTACTTTCAAGTCATTTAATTCCGTGTTAGTTTTCTGTTCAGTAATGGTGCCATCAGTGGTTAATTACCCAGCGGACGTACAACATTGAAACAACCTTTTATTTTCAGCAGTGGAACCCTTGTAGATATTAGCTGTATAATCTAACACAGTGCGCCTATAGAAGCAATGGAAAGTTTCCGTGTTTTATTCTGCACAACTCACTGTTTCGGGGCGCGTGAGTTTAATTGCTGACGTCACTGGCAATACTGGCGTTATGTTGTGACGTTTTGAGACATTAGACGGTGTAACGTCTCTTTTTCTTTCTAAAATCGCCATAAAAACGTATATTTATCTTAGACACAGTTAAGAATATTGGCGGGAGCATGAACGCGATGGCAGGAAGGTTGGGAGAGTTTTCATTCCTTTTTTAGCGTTTTTGAGTGTTAGAATCGAAATAAGCTCCAGCAGTGAATTTTTGAGCAATAATTCACTGTCGGTCAGTTGTATAGATATATCACTCGCACTCCGCGCTCGTGATATGAGCCACTTAGTAAATGAGCTCTAAACAGTGAATTATTACTCAACAATTGACTGCTAGAGCTGATCAATTTCTTAAGCAATACTGTATCATTTCACCAGTGACTATGATTAAATTCTTCATCACTTGCGGTGAAAACATCGGTATTGTTACTCGTAAAAGCAACGTTTTTTTATCTTACTCGGTGAAGATACTGCAAAAGGAGTAAATATCCTCTATGTACTGGTTAACCGCTTAGGAGGTCTAAGCCTGCCCAGGAATAGTGTGGTTAGGTTAACTGACCGTCCCGACATGACCTTAGTTGTTTACCGTGGACGTTAAGCATCAAATCAACCAACCAAATCAACTATATATTCGTCTTTTCTGTAGCATTTTTTTCCGGGGAGAAAGGGGAAAAACTCGTCTCTGAAGCAACTATGTCATTTTAATGTTTGCCTCTTTTTACAATGGAGTCAATTCTATAGGAAAAAATTTGCTCTTCTGAAAGAAAAAAACTTTCCTTTAAGAGCAGAACCGTTTTTGTAAGGGCTTTATTGTCCAGGAAAGCAAACATGACGTCACAAATTATGTCCTTAAGTGTAGACCCATTGAAAACGGATGCAATTATGACAATGGCAGTGTTGCTTCCAATGAGTGTGTATCTATTAACTTTAAAGTCTCTGGTTTTTACAACGGGTAGCAGTAACACTATCTAAATACATACCATATTTATTCGGTTATAAGACAGAGAGTGCCCCTCCAAAAAAGAGCCCAAATATGTTAAATAGTTCTGTGAAATTTAGCTATTAGAGGGATTTTTTTCTGTCAAAACAATCCCAAAAAACTAGATCCGTCTTTAAAGAATTGTTTTGGAAAGGGAAAATTCGTCTTATAACCGGAAGTATACGGTTTGCATAGTCTGTAGAGATCGCACACATCTCATCCAGAAAACATCTGGGCCCAGTTGTTCAAAGCATCGTTAGCCTAACGAGCTTGTTAAGAGGTCAACTCGTTAAATGTTTTAGGACTTTATTACCAAGTACACTGATATTTTTGTTGAAAAAATATGAGAAGCTTTTGCACAAAAAATACTGGCGTATTTGAGAAATTAACATTTGAAATTTTAACGAAACGTTAACTAACGAATCGTACAACCGGGCCCAGGACTGTCAATAAGCGAACTCCACAGGCCCTGATCAGATCAGTTAAGCCATGCATGTGGACAGGCTGGCCAACTTATGAAGAGTTGGTATATATCTTATGATAGGTTTCCTCACATCGTAGCAATGCCGCGAGATTAAGATGTTAAAGTTTTTTTAATAAAGAAAACCAGAGGACCAATGGTCGGTCTTGTAGCTGACTTGGCACCTTCTGTCAACAGACACAATTTGTCATTTCGCTCATTTGTTACAAATTTGACACCAATGGCTTATAAGGAATGCATGTTTTAATTTTAAAATCTCAATGACCTTGAGCCAAGCTAAAAAATGACCTTGACCTTTGATGACCTTGTGTCTTCATGTATTCTTTCGGTTAACCATATTTTTTTAATTATTATATCTAGGCATAAAAGCATAACATACCAAAGTTGATATTGCCATAAATTAGGTCAAGGTCAATGCACGGTCATGATTTGTACAAACTATGATGCGCCAGAGTCCCCAATGCTACATACAATGCCACAAGGTCATTAGGCCTTTGGTTCTGGAAAAGAAGATTTTTGAAGGGTTTTTACCATATATGGGGCGTAGCGCCGATCTTGGTCATGTCACCATGACCATCTGAACAAACTTTACAAACATCTTCTACCCTGAAGCCACTGGGCTGTTTGAAGCCATATTTCATGTGGAGCTTCATTGGGTCAAAAGGAACCAAAGCGTGGGGGCCATTTTAGTCATGAGACCAAGACCATCTGAACCCTTTGATTCCTTTGACCAAGTGAAGCGCCATATAAAATTTGGCTTCAATCGGCCCAGTGGCTTCAGGGGAGAAGATGTTTGAAAATATTGACTGGTGACAAAATCTCAGTGACCTTGAACAAAAAACAAAGAATGACCTTGACCTTTAGCAACATAACATCTTAATTTGCTCATTTATTTCACCATATCTACCAGATATACCATATTTTATACATCAGACTTAAATAGTGTCTGAGAAATTCATTGTTTAAACATATTCCCATGTAAAAGCATAACATACCAAAATTGACCTTGCCATAAATACGATCAAGGTCAAGGCACGGTCATGATTCGAACAAATTATGACAGACTCGAGTCATCGATACGACATACCAAGCCACAAGGCCATTAGGTCTTTGGTTCTGGAGAAGAAGATTTTTGAAGGGGTTTTATCCTATATGGGCGTGGTGGCCATCTTGGTCATGTGACCAAGATCATTTGAACAAACCTGGGTTCCTTTTGCCTAATGAAGCTCCATATGAAATATGGCTTCAATCGGCCCAGTGGCTTCAGAGGAGAGGATGTTTGAAAATGTTGACAGACAGAATCTCAGTGTGCTTGAACAAAGGTCAAAGAATGACCTTTACCGTAAGCGATATAATTTCTTCATCTGGTCATTTAGTTAACCATATACATGTATACCAAATATTATACCTTAGACTTAAATTGTTTCTCAGAAATTCACTGTTTAAGCATTTTCCCATACAAAAGCATAACGTATCAAAGTTGACGGTGTCGTAAATTAGGTCAAGGTCAACCTACGGTCATCATTTGTATAAACTATGATGGGCTCGAATGCCCGATGCTACATATAAGGTTTCAAGGTCATAGGCCTTTTGGTTCTGGAGAAGAAGATTTTTGAAGGGTTTTTACCATATATGGGCGTGGTGGCCATTTTGGTCATGTTACCCAGATACCCCGAACAAACTTTTGTTCCCCCGACCTAGGTAGGCTCCATATGAAATATGGCTTCAATCGGCCCAGTGGTTTCAGAGGAGAAGATGTTTGAAAATGTTGACGACGGACGGACGGACGATGGATGCCTGGCTATACTATAAGCTCACCTATGAGCCCAAAGGCTCAGGTGAGCTTAAAACTCATGCTTCCTGTTCGGATTTTGCTTGACTACAGCCTTGGAGATAAGTATAGCTATCAAACTGGTCGGACACTATGGACAGCATGCTTCACCAAAATATCAAGCGACTAAGAGTTCTCTTTCTTGTTTAAGACATGCCTGTGTGAAAATTCATGAAAAATATTTCAAAAGGCTGAGGAGCTATAGCTCTCACTAGAAATACTCCTGAGAGGTTTAGTTTAAACATATTTTATTGCCACAAAAGTACAAGCAATTGGGTTGGGCCACAAGTTCTATCAACATTAGTTACGGTCCTCCCCAGAGAGGTTAGGAGCTATTGTTCTGACAAGAATGTTTTCCAAGATCTTAAAACGGACATATTTTTATTAAGATGATTGTATATGTGAAGTTTCGTAAAAGTACTTCAAAGGGCTAAGAAGCTAACCCTTACAAGAAATTCTGCTTACAGCAGATAACTAAAAAACATGTTGCCTGAACTCTCCCATAATAGCCCTGACATGAAATTCAACATTGTAAAACTTAATCAATATCAGTAAAGAGCAGATAACTCATGAAGTAATTAAGCTAGAATCTTCATTGTTATTCTATCGTATATGTAAGAGTTACAGCCCGGACATGAAAATTTACCACGGGAAGATAACTCATGGTCCAAGTATTGAAGAGTTGTCTTTTTTTGCATGTGCCCCGCACTCTTCTTCAGGTGATTACTCTTTTGAAACATGACAATATATTCCAAACGTGTTTGATACTTAGCGCTGGCAACAGAAGTAGTGACAGTATGACGGAGTGACGGACGTTGTTGTTTCCATTCTCATATCGGCGCAAAATAGCCCTTTTGGTGCTGATGTGCCGTAAAACCCATATCACTCACTCAATCCATTATCACAACGATGTTCCCCAGGAGGCTCAGCGGAACGTATCCGCACACCCCTGGGTTCGAGGTTATAAATAATCTCAAACTCAAAATAAAACACAATGACTGGCTGCTTCCGAGCATGTGCTCGGAAGCAGCCAATCAGTGTGCTTTATTTTGAGTTTGAGGATGTACTCAAATTTTATCATGAACCTCTGGGCACCGTGTGTCCGTCCATCTATCAAGCTCTAAGTGTATGGACTTACAATTACTTTTAATAGCCTAAAATTTAAACAAGCTGAATTAATATCAAGGCAATGCATCAAGCCTCTTTTAGAGGCAAACTCTGGTCAGGCTGCGCCTTTAGAAGCATCTGGGTCTACACTTTTGCGGTGTTATTTCGGTAATTATAGTCTATGGGAGATAATATATAATTCACAAAATGCTTTTGCTAAGCATTTACTTGCTTCCCTTGTACACTGCGCACCACTCCGACAAAGAAAAATGCCATTAACTTATAACTCTACTAATTTCTTTTAATTTATTCAACTTTCCAATTCTTAGTTGTATTATGTATCAGTGCAGACCCTGATTCGACTGCTGCTGATCAATCTGAGGTAGGCTCAAACTGTTCACTCAGGGTTCGAGGTTATATAACTTGAGAATAATCTCAAACTCAAAATAAAGCGCACTGATTGTCTGCTTCCGAGTGTGCTCGGAAGCAGACAATCAGTGTGCTTTATTTTGAGTTTGAGAATGTACTCGAGTTTTATAATAAACCTCTGGGCCAGGCTGCCTGCCTCAATACTTTGACATTGAAAGTTCTATAATTGTGCTCAATCCAGTGCTCAACTTTGTTCATCCACAACTTCAGCACAATGCATTGGAAGAGTCCAACTTATGGAGGAAATCCTTTACTCTTTCTCGACAACACTTCTCCTCTTCTACCTGTAACAAGTTTGAGAAAAAAATATTTTCAGCCTATTCACCTCTAAGTCTCTTAATTTATTATATATACACATTATTATAATAGTAACTTGATCTGGCGTATTGTATCACGTCGAGTTGATGAGCTCATACCATCGGATCATCAACTCGACGTGATACAGTACGCCAGGTCAAGTTACTTTTAAATAATTTGTTTATTACATACCTTAGAGAATAACCAACCATTCATTCTTGCCAGCGCTAATGCATAGACTCGGATTCGAACCTGTACGAAATGGACTACAGACTGCGTCAAGTTTAAAGGGTTTTGAGTTGTTGTTTTTTAAGCATAGAATTTCAAGCGCCTGTGGTTAGACCAATGTCAAAATATTCCTGATTTTTTATGCAGACGACAATTTCAGCAGACGACAAAAATACCCAGAATGCAATGGGTTAAAGTAGGCGTGGTTTCGGAAAGGTGAACTGGACCTACAACTTCTCTATACCTGTAAAAGTTTCAGCGTCTTCAAACGCAACTTTTGATCAACCATGTGGCTGCTGAAGGGACTACTGTCTGTCCGAGGTAAAGATGCGCTGTAACTTCTCCATAGCGCAGAACCTCTTCCATTTACAGTAGTGCTGCTTATTCCCGCTCCAAGACTCGAGTCCGGACTTCTGGCCGTACATTTGAAATCCAGTTCCTTTTCGGTGACAGCTGATTTACTTCGCCATGTTCGCGCTGTATACTCTGGGCTACTCACAGTAGCTCTTAAGCTGACGCCACTTAACTTTTTATTGGGCCCTCTGAAAACCTTTTCACTTTTTGTACCGCGAAGAGTTTGATCGACTTCGTGGAAGTGTACATTAGAGCCTACGTTGGCTTTAGAAGGTTTGCTTAAAAGGGAAGTAACTGAGAACGCTGTTGTAGACTCAACGTACTTGCCGTGGGGAACGTAATTCCATCTTCGCTTACCAACCTCATCTTTGCCTCTTTCACTTGCCTTCATAGCCACTGTATCACTTGCTGCTTTAAGTTTAAACTGACAACCTATACAACTTCTATGCGATGGGTTTGAAATTTTCTTCTTGTACAGATTTTCACTGTATGACGATCCTGGCTTAAAAGCAAATCTGTCATTAGGCTTTTCATATTCAATAAAATCTATGGTATCTGGCGGTGGTATATACTCATTTTTATGTCCTCTAAGGTAAGTTCTAATGCTACCTCCTGAAGTATTGAACAATTCGATCCGATTTTTCAGTAGTCCTTTATAAATATCATATAACACATTTTCTAGTTCTCGGATCTCTTTGTCGTAATCCACTTTTGCATAACTTTGGTCAGTCTCATCTTTTTGTCGTGAGGACTTTTGCGGATTTAATCCATCCAGTCGTGACTCTATTCTGGTTGTTATATTACCCTCGTCGTCGAGCTCTAAATTAACAGTTGACAAACCTGTCGTAGATGTTTTCAGTTCGCCGTTAGATCGAAATCGAAAACCTGGTGGAACCATCTTACCTTCCATTGTTTCAACGCCTTCAATAGAAGCAACAGGATCGTCTTCATTTACACGATGTGCATGGCTTTTCAGAGACCTTATCATGCGTTCTTGTTCACGGCAGAGTTCTCTTATACGTTTCAACTTCTTCTTGTCGATTTCGTCCCATTTGGAAACCAACTTTGTGAGTTCGACTGCATTATGCGAACATTCCAACAAAGTTGCGTCAAAATAACCCGGACCCAGCGTTTCTTTCGCTCGCTGGATTGCTTTAGACGGCGCAAAGATGTCAACGCGCTTTTTTCTTCTTGGAAGAACAATACTCATGGTGTCGAGAAAAGATATGGGCGTTCGTTTTCTGGTCTCAGTCGACAAATAATCAGTCATATGGGCGTCGCCATTAAGATGACGTATTTATCATGACGTCAACGTCATAAACGCGTCAGTGATTATGTTGCAACAATGCGGAATTCAACCCTTATAACAAAGATTTGTTACTCGGCGACAGCCCATGTATGTAAGCATTCTGTCTTCGTGTTTTCCCCAACACAATAAGATTTGTCTGAAAATATTTGTTTGTTTATCTAGCGTTGTTTGTTTATTTAGCGAGTGCACTGGCCTCGAACGCTAAAAGCGTCTGGAGGAGAAAACTGTTGCTCCTTCGGTGACACGCACTGCCAGGTTCGAGGTTATAAAACTTGAGAATAATCTCAAAGTCAAAATGTGCTCGGAAGCAGCCAATCAGTGTGCTTTAATTTGAGTTTGAGAATGTACTCAAGTTTTATAACCCCTGCAGGGCCTGATTGGAACTACTGTAACAGCCAATAATAACTTAAGACCTCGGCCTAGAAGGACACCGTCCAGGCTTTTCCCAAGCTATATATTGGTCGGTTCAACACACTTCATTAAGAGCAGGCAAGCGTCATCTAGCTGAGCACCCGTAATTTCAATTAAGTTCCGAGATTGTAAGCAGCAGGTCAATTACGGACGGGAGCTTATATTGAAAATGAAAAGTTGATTTTTTGTGCAATTTTTCAACTCCTTTTAAGTTGAATAGATATCCTCCCCCCCCCCCCCCCCCCACCACCACCACCACGCCCCGCGCCCCCACCATCACACCATTTTTCCGCCATCGTTTTACGCCACCTCCAAGAAGTGGGGAGGGCCATGTAGTTTTGCCCTTGTTCGTACGTCCGTCCGTCACACTTTTTAGTACTGTTTGAGTCTCCGCAACTTTTCCTACAGTATTTGATGCAGGGATTTGAAACTTGCAATAAATTAAAATCTTAAAAGAGTTCCGCCAAAATTAAAATCTTAATAAAAAGTTCCTTCAAGAGCAGAGAATAC
Organism: Ctena decussata; assembly: GCA_963989385.1. Classification (NCBI taxonomy): domain Eukaryota; kingdom Metazoa; phylum Mollusca; class Bivalvia; order Lucinida; family Lucinidae; genus Ctena; species Ctena decussata. Next base: position 4,715,365 of record OZ022500.1, read on the forward strand.
ATACAGAAGTAGGAACATGGGCGAGACTACGAAGTTTTGGCTAATAAACCTCGTCAGTGACCCTGACAATATCTGGTGACGAAACCAGAAACAAGCATATTGTAATTTCTTAATTTTAATTGGGCAGTCGATTCAAAGACGATTAGTTTCAAAAGGATTCAAATAATATAAAAGACGATGATCTAGAATTATAGTCTACATCGATCTCAAATTTTAGATTTCTCAGAATCTATCCTCTGATCTGAAAGGATATAAATAAAATATAATCTGCACTATGGTTGATGTACGGGGAGACGTTTTACGGCCACCACACGGCACAACACCAGCCGCAGTGATCTTAATAAAAAGTTCCTTCAAGAGCAGAGAATACATACAGAAATAGGAACATAGGCCAGACTACGTAGTTTCGGCTAATAAAGCAGAGAACATATTCAAAAGAAAGAACATGGGCAATACTTCGGTTCGGCTACTAAAGCCTCATCGGTGACCCTGACAATATTGGGCGATGAAAACCAGTGAAAAGCATACTGCAATACCTTACTTTTAATAAGGCAGTCGATTAAAAGACTGATTAGTATCCAAGAGGATCGAAATAATTAATAAACGATGACCTAGAATATCAGTCTGAACCTATCACAAATTTCTGAAATCTCAGACATGCATTGAACATGAGCATAAAGGAAACGGAACTTTGATCCAGATCACTTTTGAAGTGTTATGTCCCCTTTAATGGTATGCATATTTTGACCATATAACTTTGCGCTTCAAGTTGGTAGGGTTATGGTCGAGGTCACAGTTTTTTTTTTAGCTCACCTGAGCCAGGGGCTCCGTGGGAGCTTATAGGATGGTAAGGCTCCGTCGTCCGTCGTACGTCGTCCGCCCGTCGTCCGTCCGTCAACATTTTCAAACGACTTCTCCTCTGAAACCGCTGGAGTAGTAGTATTACAATTCTCATATCGACGTTGCCCCCGCACCTCCGCGGAACGAATCCATAGCCGCAGTAACGGGGCGCCGAGCCTCCGTCCATTGTCTACCGCTGGACCGGTAGTAACCAATTTTCATATAGAGCCTCAAGGGGGCGGGGAAAACGGTCCTGGTCACATGACCAACATGGCCGCCACGCCCACGTATGGTAAAACCTTAAAACACCTTCTTCTCCAGAACCAATAAGCCAATGGCATTGAAACTTGGTATGTAGCATCGGATACGAAAGTACTACCAAGATTGTTCAAATTATGACCTTGGGTTGACCTTGACCTTTTTTATGGTATGGTCAAATTTGCTTCCTTGTGCTTTTATATGGCAAAATGCTAGAACATAAGATGTCTTGGAAACTGTTGAAGATTTTGGGCTAAGAATTGGTATCTACAGTCATCTTAATAAGTAAATGAAGATTTATGCGTACAGGAGGTCAAGGTCATTCTTTGACCTTTGACCCAGATCTCTCATGTTTTCACAATTTCAAACAATCTCCTCAAAAGCCACTTGGCCAATTGAATTCAAATTTCATACAGAGCCTCCAGGGGTTGAGGGAAAGAAAATTTGTTCAAACGGGCCAGGTCACATGACCAACATGGCCGCCACATCCATATCTGGTAAAAACATTTTAAAAATCTTCTTCTCCAAAACCAATTGACCGATGTCCTTGAAATTTGGTATGTAGGGTTGGGTACTCAAGTACTTTTTAGATTGTTCAAATTATGACCTTGAGTTGACCTTGACCTTTTTACAGTAAAGCAAGGTCAAAAAAATGTAAAATTGCTAGAACATAAGATTTCACGGAAAATTTTTAAAGATTAAGGCCTTATAATTGGTATATACATTTATCTTAATGAGTACATGAAGATTTGTGAGTACATGAGGTCAAGGTCATTCTTTGACCTTTGACCCAGAACTCTCGTATTTTGACAATGTCAAACAATCTCCTCAAAAACAACCGTGCAAATTATCACCAAATTTCATTTAGAGCTTCCAGGGGATGAGGGAATGAAAATTTGCTCAAACGGTCCAGATCACATGACCAACATGGCCGCCACGCCCATATATGGTAAAAACGTCTAAAAATCTTCTTCTCCAGAACCTATTGACCGATGGCCTTGAAATTTGGTATGTAGCATTGGGTACTCGAGTACTATCAAGATTATTCAAATTGTGACCTTGGGTTGACCAAGGCCTTTTTTTTGACGGCAAGGTCAAGAATGAGAAAATGCTAGAACAAAAGATTTCATGGAAAGTTTTGAAAATTAAGGCCTAATTATTGGTATATACAGTCATCTTAATAAGTACATGAAGATTTGTGAGTACATGAGGTCAAGGTCATTCTTTGACCTTTGACCGAGTACTATCATATTTTGACAATGTCAAACAATCTCCTCAAAAACCACCATGCCAATTGTAACCAAATTTCATATAGAGCCTCCAGGGGTTGAGGGAATGAAAATTTGTTCAAACACCAACATGGCCTCCACGCCCATATATGGTAAAAACCTTAAAAAATTTTTTTCTCCCGAAACAATTGACCAGGAGCGGCTGTAGTGTGGTGGATAACACTCCAGACTACCAATCCATGGGTCGCAGGATCGATCCCCCGCTTCTCCGGTCATTCGGATGAGACTTTAAACCGAGGTCCCGTCTCCATATGACTTCGTTGTTCTTTTCAACGTTAAACCCGACTTCACTCACTCACTCACCAATTGACCAATGGCCTTGAAATTTGGTATGTAACCTTGGGTACTCCAGTACTATCAATATTGTTCAAATTATGACCTTGGGTTTACCTTGATCTTTTTGCGGCAAGGTCAAATTTGAGAAAATGCTAGAACATTAGATTTCATGGGAAGTTTTGAAGATTTTGGCCTAAAAATTGGTTTATACTGTCCTCTTAATGAGAACATGAAGAATTATGAGTACAAGAGGTCAAGGCCATTCTTTGACCTATGAACCAGATCTCTCATATTTTGACATTTTCAAACATTTCCTCAAAAGCCAAAGGGCCAATTGTGAACACATTTCATATAGCCTCCAGGGGTTGATTGAACAAAAATTTGTTCAAACGGTCCAAGTCACATGACCAACATGCCCGCCATACCCATTTATGGTATAAATCTTTAATGTTTTTCTTCTCCGGAACCAATACACCTATGGCCTTGATACTAGAGTACTACCAAGACTGTTCAAATGATAACCTTGGGTTTACCCTGACCTTTTTAGCGGCATGGTCATATATGGGAAAATGCTAGAACATACGATTTCATGGAAAGTTTTGAAGATTTTGGCCTGAAAAATAGTATATATGGTTGTTTTAATGAGTACATGAAGATTTATGAGAACAAGATGTCTTGGTCATTCTTTGACTTTTGACCCAAGACTCATATTTTGACAATTTCAGATATAAGAAAAAGCCACTTTGTCAATTGATCAGGTGAGCGATTCAGGGCCTCATCGCCCTCTTTTTAGAAAAACTTTGACATCGCTCCAGCGGTTTTATTTATGGGCCGATTTCGATATAACTTTATACATATCTTATGAGTATAACAATATCTTGGACAAGTTTGCGATCCACAATTGTGGGATCGAAGTCAATGTCATATTTGCTAGTTTTTAGAAAATACTTTGTCGTCCCTCTCGCGTTTTTATGGACCGATTTTGATATAACTTCACACAAATATTAAGCATAATATCAGGGACAAGTTCGCGTATCAGCATTGTAGGTCCAGGGTTAAGGTCACAGATGTTGTTTTAGGTAAAAGTTTGTCATGGTTCTGGCTCCTTTATTTGTGAACCGATTTTGATATCACTTCACAAATGTTAGGTAAGACAATATCTTGGACAAACTTCGCATTTCCGGTTTGTAGATCCAAGGTCAATGTCACAGATGCAATTTTTGTCATCCCTTTAGCACCTTAATGTATTGACAGATTTTGATATAACTTTAACACAAATCTTTAGTGTGACAATATCTTGGACAAATTCGCGATCCAGCATTAAAGAGGCAAGGTCAATGTCACAATTGCTATTTTTAGAAAAAGCTTTGTAATCCCTTTAGCAGCTTTATTTATGGACCGATTATGATATAACTTCACACAAGTATGTGTGATTCGTACAAAACAGAACAAGATGGAAAAGGATCGTTTCGAAGTCATCTGTGGTGCCCCAACGACCTTGTAAGGTTATGGGATAGAATAGAATGGAATAAACCGATCTGCTCTATTTTTTATAATTATTTATTTAGATATTACATTGTTATCTGCGCATAATATGTTAGTACTTGAATGTAATATAAGTCCACGTCGTAAGTCATGCGTATTTCGGGTGGAGTCTTGCATGCGGGACGATATATTTCGACATTTGTTTCGCCACACGTGCCTCGTATACTTGAAGCCTGAAATGCTGTAAAATTAGTTTCCAACAATAACCCAGCAGGCACATGACGTCGAAATGACGTAGAAATGACGTCGCATCGACGTCAGTACGACGTCATTTTGACGTTACGTGCCTGCTGGGAATGCATGCATTTACACAACGCTATGCTTGTGTTAATATAGTTTACTAATGTTACCGTAAACTTGCCAAAGTAGTTGTTTCGTTTTCAGGTCACAAATGAACTGGTACGAATTTCACACCCACATGTCACTGTTGGTAGAACTTGTGGGCCAACCCAATTGCATAACAATATGGCAATTAAATATGTTTAAACGAAACTAAACTATGTCACTGTGTATTTCATGCTCTTTCGCTGATGTGTTAAAGGTAGGTTCCTGGACTAGCGATAACAATTATGTCCACAAAATAATTTCGTCTTTTTCTGAGCAGTATTGAATTCTCTTATTTTTCTGAATTTGTTGCTACTAAGAAACTCGTCAGATGTGGAAGAAAATAGTCGTTTTCCCTTTTGGTTTATTTTCTTTCGTTGGAATTCCAGTTCTAAAAATAACTATGTTTATTATGTCCATAAGTGGTCGATTTCTGATGCCATTCTCTAAAAGATCAATTTTCCCTTGCCGTGAGCTCTCCTAGAGGTCCTGGCATGGCATATGGGTGAAAACTATCCCAAAATGCAATGCAGCATGACGTCAGCCACGTTATCTATTTTTGGCGCGAACTAAAAATAGCGCTAACTGGTGTGCGAAGCAGAGTTAGGAAATCCCTTGCAAAACAACTTTTCTAATATCTTTTTTATTTACACTTTTTAGTGAAACTTATAAATTCCCTTTTATAAGTGCTTTCCAACAACTTATATGAACGATCATCAAAATTATTATGCATTCCAAAGTACAGGAACCTACCTTTAATGATATGCTGCCTATATTTCTGTATATTATTACATGTTATTGTATGTTGCTTCGTACAGTGAGAATGCAAATTACCTATTGCATTTAAGAGCACATTCTCCAAACCAATTTAAGTACACAGGCACACGTTTCATACAATATGAATCCCTATCGCATTGGGTGAGTGACTCATACCGTATGAAACTAGCACCTGTGTATATTTTGCCTGTTTTTTTTTACTAATATTTACATTATCCGTGCATTTATTGAAAAGCCCTATAGTTAACCATTAGAACGTGATGTAGTTAATAATTCAATAACCATGGATTTATTTTGACGTCACGCGACGTTGAATCACGTAAAGTGACGTCAAAATAAACCATGGTTCTCATAGGCAACGATATGACGTCGTTGTTACGTCGTTGACGCTGTTTAGTAGAAAACGTCATTGACGCTGTTTAGTAGAAAAACTGCGTATAATTTTTTTAGTCCCGAACGCAAATGTGTGATAAAAAAAAGAAAGAAAGAAAAGAATGTAAATATATGCAATGAAATTAATTTTTCTGGAGTTTATTGAAGTAAAAACTACATTGGGTCGTTAGCAACTTTTACATGTACCCCTTCGGGACCCACTTACTTTGCACGCGACCAAATGTAGTTAACCATGGGCAACGTTTTTCCTCAGCCCCGTATAATCTGCCTGTAAATGACGATATCTCGTGAGCTTGAAATAGCATTAAATTATATAGGACATTGACACTTTTTCTCTTTTACTGTCTTCCTTGAATAAAAAATGAAAAATGTTGTGTTAGGTCCATATAGTGCACCTTTTTTGGCTGCACTTTGATATTTTTTCAAGCTTTTAAATCTATATTTCATGCGATAATTTTTGCTCTGATTTACATGACCATCAATTTTCTAATAGAATATAGGGAAAATAGAGAAAATGAGCAAAAAGTTATTCAGTTTTCTTCGTTTTTCTTAAAAAGAAAGTCTAAAGTCAAAAAAGTTGTGTTATCCTAGTATTCTACACTATCTTACAAATATTTTGATATGTTTTGTAGGAAAATCAAAGAAACATTAGTGCGGTCAGTTTTACAAACTTAATAATGGGGACGCTCAGAAAAATGAAATTCATTCCTTAATTGCAATCAGTAATTGAACTACACATTTTCTTTATTTCACACTGTCATATGTCATCATGTATGATATGGTGTGTCCTCATGGGCTTGCTAGCCTTTCTGGAATTTGAAAAATAAACTCTGTTCTGTTTATTTTACTTTAGTCATGATGGGCCAACACTATGCACAAAGGTGTGAAAAAACATAATTTTTTGTTGTTGACAGACTTAAACAGTTCGACAGACGGTTAATCGCTTCGTTAATTAACAAGACAATCATGTTAATTGAGAAATGATTAACAATATTAAAAGTCTACTTTCGTTTTCCATTATTCAAGCGACAAAGTTTTGTTTACAAACAAACACACGTGTTTCTAAGCGATCTCACGCTTGAAGCGAGATATAGCGAGACTCGACGAGAAGGCCATTTAGGATTCAACATGGCCGTTCAGGCGAGTAATACGAAATTTAATGAGATTTACGAATTAAAAGAAGAATTAGGGAAGTAAGTATGAACTGAACATGGTAAGAAGAGTCTGAGAATGTTGTTTTTCAAAGAGGGAAACTATTTCCAGGCATTGGTGAGGGTTTAGGTCATCTTGAACCCATTTCCTGTTTTGAGGAATCTGACAGCCCGAAAAAAGCAGCCGGTATGGAGTCTGTCACCAATATTAGCACGCTATCGTTATCCAGACCTGTTTACAACTACGATTTTGGCGTATTTTCTACGCTATTTGGCTTAAAAATACGCTCTACGTTTCGACCATCTGAAACTACGCAAGATTGCAAATCCAGTTTTCAGTCCTTTTCCTGTGTTTTTGGACCATATTTGGACGTTTTGGCCCCTAATTAAAGCGTCTATGCAATACAGATCAACAGTGCATTTTACCGCAAACAAACAATCAAATTATGCTTCATGTGTAATTCACTAATTGCCAGTCAATAACCTTCAAGAGAAGTTCAACAATGGCAATATTAGTCATGGTCTGTTGATTTTATATCATGATTTCAAATTGATTTTGTGAGCTACACTCTATCTATCTATTCATACTGCAGCACCCTCTTTCGAGTATTATGTGCAGTTTGCGCTGTCAGTGCAAGGGTAAAGGAAAGATTGCAGGAGATAAAAAGTGCAATAGTGAGACATGATAAAAGACATAGTGTTAGTGCAGAAGAGGTGAAGTTTAAAAGCAGGATAAAAACAGTGTTCTGAATTAGGGTGACCGATGGATGATCTTACAAACCCCTTCGCGGAAGGAGTCAAGATCTTCCAAAAGAACAACATCAGAGGGAAGTCTGTTCCAAAGAACTATTGATGCTGGATAAAAAGACTGTTGGTAGTATATAGCAGAAGTATGTATCTGCAAGAATGAAAGGGGGTGCATGTGTTTTCGCGATCAAAATAGTTGACCATAACTGAGTTAATAGCTGCAATGAAGAAATCAGAGTATTATTATTTATCAACATTATAGATGTATAATTTATCCTGCAAAAATAAATTCATTAATTGACAGAGATTATTGAGTATGTTTAAATACTTCACTACTGACTACTAGGATGGAAAAGAGTGGTCTTGGGAATGCTGGCACTTGCCAAAGATGAGTCAAGTTGCCATCCCCAGCTCTTAATTTTCCTCATTTTTGCCTTATCCATACCTATGAAAGACCTGATTTTCAAAAGAGAAAGACAGCCTAGGCTAGAAACCACTATGTCATTTAAATAAATAAAAGTAGACCCTGCCTCCTGTCCTCCCCTCCCCCCAAAAACTACCTCATGCTTGGACTACACATAAGTACTGGAAAATACGCTTAGCTGCCTTCCTGACTACACATGGCGAAGTCTGAGAGTAAACAGGTCTGGTTATCAGTGTCATTGTCCTGAAACCAGAGAACAGAATTGGTGACATACTAGGGGATAGATCCGGAATGTAAGAGTTGTTTTCATTGGAATTCAAGCAGCGGAGCAATATTTTCATCCAAATCAGTGTGACAGGTGCCTGTCAAAAATTGAAAAACATAATGAGAAAGTGCATTTTTCTTCTTTTCTAATTGAGTGGTGATCTGCAGAACACAAAAGTGCCAAAAACTGCCCACAGCTTTTGATCCAAGGACTCTTTTTATAACCTTCGGGGCATTGCCTTGATATTCATCATATCTAATGTACAAAATACAAAAATGTTGGTGTCTGTTGAGCCACATTTTAACTTTTTGAACAAGTAAAATCTCGTGCCATTTTTCAAACATGTGCTTAGTTATTTGTTGTACTTACTTTAGACCTGTTAGCAATTGGTGTAAGGCTGCTAATTATACCCCAGCATACGAAATATCTCGGTGGGAATATATCCTCTTTAGTTTTTGTCATTCCATTTGTTTGTTTATTTATCCATCTGTCCATTTACCAGCTTTAAGTCAAAGGGTTACAGAGATACAAGCTATCTAAAAGTTTTAAGGTAAGCTTTAAAACTTTCACATCAGAGTTTTGGGTAAAATCTTACCTTAAACCTTTTGCAGGGATTTCGCTAAGGACTGAATTACTGGTGATACACAGGAACTTATCCTCAATTTAAGTGGTCCTCCCGATGTTTTGGCTATTCTTTGATATCATGTGTTTTCATTTAATTTCAAAATCAGTTGGTCTGCAGGACCAGCTGCCTAAGACATCAACTGGTCATGCCCAAAAATCACTGTTCCAGGACCAACAGACTTATGGTTAATAAAACCCCTGCTTTTGGATAGTTCATATCTATGTAACCCCACGTCAGCTTTGATTAATATTTGGTACACATCTCGAGCATTACCTTTAATGTGGAGTGTATAAGGCCATTTGCAGAGCACACACAGAGTCAGGCTCCTGGATGGGGCCAGGGTGAATAATTAGGACTTGAGCAGTTTTGTTATGTCAAAGATCTGTATTAAAACTTTTTGAATGCTCACATCTCTGTAACCCATGTCAAATTAGTTTAACATTAGGCAGATAATATCTATACAGCCTTACCATTTAAATGGAATATCAAAGCCTCTTGGTCAGGTCCCTGTGTTGGCCTGGGGGTCAGTAATCAGTAGTATTATTCAGGTTGTTGCTAAACATTAAAACTAATCATTAAGGTCAAAGTTTGCGACATTCGATTGTAATTTTTCACTATCTGATCAAATATGCAGTAATAGTTTTCCGGTAGTTTTGTGACATTTTGTACATTAGCTCAGGGTTTTTTTTAAGCGCGGGTCCGTTGGCCCGGGCCCGTTGATTTTGGCCTTGGGCCAGTTAAATCCCACTGTAGCAGGTCCGTCAGGCCAGTTGAATTTCGGGGAGTCATTTCGGGACATTCAGTTTGTTTCAAACTTGAAACGAAAACCATCTGAAAACCAGTCTACTTTCGTTTTGCTACGGATGATTTCGTTGGACGATCAGAAATGTTTAATCCAATGAAATTTCTCCTCACATTGCAAATAGACAATATGGCCGACCGATGAAGTTGGGGACGAATCGCAGAAGTCACATGTAAAAATATGAACCCTAAAGGACTTCTGCGCTTATTTCAACCCCCGCCATCTAAAAAACAAAAACAGCTGCTTAAGTCCAGTGAAGAAAAAAAGCCACCCGAGACAAATACGAACAGTTTGGCCGCCATCGGTACTTTCAACCTGGGTGGCTGACTGAATTCAAGTGCCTGAAGTGGCTCGAGTTTGATGATGCCCTAGGAATGAAATGTTCAATTTGTAAAACTAGGGACACAGTTGGCTCTTATGTTACTGGATGCACCAATTACAAGAAAACCTCACTGCTATATCATGAGGTATCAGACTTGGCTTAATGGGTTAATTATCTTAAACATTCGGATACTAAACAACTACAGATAAGATTGGATATTTGGTGATAAAGGATCATACATTTTAATGGTGCTTTATTTTATTGAATATAATTAGTCCTGTATATTCCGCATTGGAAAAATAGTCGGGCCAGTTGAAAATTTGGATGGCCAGTAAATTTTCCGGCAAGGTGGCCCTGCAGGCCAATGGCATTTTGGTCCCTAGGAAAACCCCTGTTAGCTGACATGCAGTAAACCAAGGGAAGTAACCTCATTAAGATGGGAGATAGCGACCATAACAGCGAAGACATTGATAACGTTTTGCCATACCCAAGAAGTGGGGGACTACTTTAGGGTCCACAGAATCTGCAGTTGACCATGGATAAAATCTAATCTAAAGCTGACAAATGAAATTTGCAAGCTATGCAGCAAATCATCTGATCATATGCAAAAAAGGTAGATTAAAGTATATGATCCCAGCCCACCCGATTTACATCAGATATCGCAAGATTTCTTGGAACTTTAGATGCTGTGAATGACTGGGAATTACTAAAGTGGTGATGCAGTGATATAAAACTGAAATTTTCTGTACTATCCTGATGCACAGTAAATTTTGGAATTTTATGTTATGTAAGTGCATGAATGAAGACTTTCTCAGAGTTTTCCCTGGCACAAAAATTCCTGTGTTTTGACACATTTTCAAAGTAGATGTCCCATATTTGTGGGGCGTGATCCGATTTGGTCAATTAGCCTATCTCCATCAATAAACACTTGAATTTGCCTAAAATAAGTTTAGATTGTTTTCTTCCATGTGATATTGATCGTCTCTCTGGTTCCCTCTCCTTATATCGTTGCAATTGCATTCCCTTATCAGTGCATTGAACCAGTAGCTGTTTATGAAACATGACAGGCAGAAAAAATTAACTTTGTTCTTCAAATATCCCCTAGAAATGATGAATTCTAGGGCAACAAGTGTCCCCTAATAAAAATTCTGAGGGAAAACACTGCTGCCCAACTTCTTGCTTGAGTTACTGAGAGCTACTACTACTACTGCTAATAATAATGGTCTTTATGTACAGAGGGTTAATACATACATGAACTGCAACTGAATTTACTATATGAAAAAGCAAAAGTGATCGGTTATGATTTTTCGATAATTGATTGTGGAAATTTTGTCTGATTCCCAACACTAGTAATCAGGACTGAGGCATATGGACTAATTTGTTTGTAGTTGCAACAGACATAATGTAGTCTTTTGATTTACTTCTTAAAGTTGATTCATATAAGTTGACATCAACTGGATGCTGCTGCTCATCTCTGCTCAAGGTCATAGGCATAGAAATTTGTATGGCATTTGCCTGAAAGATTTTTTTTAAACTGTGCTTTCATTTGGCGGTGGCACTGGCCAGGGATAAACATGAGCCCCTGCTCACTTGCTATAGTTTATATGTAATATGTTTTGTTCACCATGGGTTTTATTGATTTTATTTATGATGTTGCTCTGTATTGCCATTATTGAATTCGACAACCCGAGAGACATGTAATGTCTCATCTTTTGTAAATTATGTTGGTGAGTCAAGGGGGGAGAAATATGAGTCCATCAACTGATTGTAGAATATTCTGTTTAGGGTGACAGTGAGGTGAGTGGGTGGTGGGGGGAGGGAGGTGTTGTTGTGGAGCTGGGGACAGCAAGATCACTTCTAATATTATATTGGAAAGGCAGAGCTCTAGATAAGAGGGCGTATTTGGTGTTAATTAGGGATAATTTTTGTTAATTCTGCATAAAAACGTATGTTGTGACCCCTCATCTGAACTGTCTCGACGAGACGGTTCAGATGAGGGGTCACAACATATGGTTTCGCTGAGAAATAAGAAAAATTATCCTTAATTATCATCCAATACGCCCTCTTATCTAGAGCTCTGGGAAAGGGGTTTGATTGCTGCCCACTTGATGATGCAGAGTGCTGACCAAGGCTTGGACTAAGGTGAAGTACAATGTAGTGTACCGCTCCACTGTCACAAGGCAGCTTGTTTGTCAAGGGTTTTTTACTGGCGAGCAGTCCAGTGGTCTCAGATGATGGAAGATGAGACAGAAGTCTGTTTCTGTGACTGCCATATTTGGAAGACAATATCACTTCCATTTAAAATAGTGGCCAATATATTGCATACAGTAAGTGAAAATACGAGCAAAATTGGGTAAGAAAATTATAGCTTCCATGGTAAGAGTTTCCCCTTGAAGGAAGCTGGGCCGCTTAGGACAGTCAGTAGGCAGAGGTCCTGGGTTCAATACCCCGTCTGGCCACATACTTTCGTTTCTCCTTCCGCTGATTCAAGAAGGGCAGTTGTCAGTTACTGGCGAAAGTATGTGCACTTAGTACTGGTTAACCGCTTAGGAGGTCTAAGCCTGCCCAGGAATAGTGTGGTTAGGTTAACACCATCCCGACATGACCATAGCTGTTTACCGTGGACTTAAATCAATAAGTCAGTCCCCTTGAAGGAGCCAGATTTTTAAAAAAACACAGCGTGCTAAGCGTTAAGGTTCTGTTAGTGTTAAGCCAGCCTTTCTCCATCAATATCAGAAAACACTATGGAAATCAAAATCCTATATTGAACCCTTCTCATAAGAGAAAATGGCTGAGTTGCTTTTCCTGACAGTGTGTAGGCCCGGATCCAGACCACCACGTACTGGTGGGGCCCTGGAGAGCTGGTAGGACTGGGAGGTGCCGAGATGTGTATGTGGGGGGGGGGGGGGGCAGGGGGGATTGAAAACATGACATAAATAGGGATCAGTTTGATGAGAATTATTTCTTATGTTGCTTTTTTGCCTTGAAATATATGTTGTGATATCATTAGAATCGCCTCATTATCTGGAGGTCTATATATTGTACATAACACAGAGGCTCAGATGGCGGGGCCAAAGCACCAAAGCCCACCCCCTGGCTACCCAAGAAATTCAGAGCTCAAATACCTGATTATAAAATATAATAAGTGCACACCTAGGGTATTTTGAGAAGCATTCTTTATATGAGTATTTCCTGCCTTTTTGCCAACCTTGCAAATGGGGGAGGGAGACTCTTGAATGTCAACTTCAGATCCTAAATAATACAGAAATAAACACAAATGGTAACTATTCTAGTTCTACTTGGTTTGAAGATCTTTAAGTTATTGGGTCAAGTTTGTTTATGGTAAAAGTGTCAAGATTTTCTAAGTTTGGTTTGAAGACCGACATAATAGTAGCTAAAGTTAATCCACAACATCAACAATGTAAAGATTATACCGGTAGTATAATTCAGTTCCATTTATACAGGAAAATAATAATGTCAAATTCCAAATTTACTACCCAAGAAATTCAGAGCTCAAATACCTGATTATAAAATATAATAAGTGCACACCTAGGGTATTTTTGAGAAGCATTCTTTATATGAGTATTTCCTGCATTTTTGAGAAGCATTCTTTATATGAGTATTTCCTGCCTTTTTGCCAACCTTGCAAATGGGGGAGGGAGACTCTCGAATGTCAACTTCAGATCCTAAATTATGGAAAGAGTGCTCTCATGGTCTCAAGACACCCAAACTATAAAACTGAGGAGAAACTCTGGAGACGATTGCAATGGTAATGGTATAATGAGACCCCCTCCACATACAATCACACACACACCCTCTAAAGAAGTCATAAGAGAGACTCCTGATGTTGCATTCTGATCTGCTACACTAACAGTGGTAGTGAAATAGTAGAAGTTTCTAAGGCCCAATTTGTTGGTCTGCTTCTGGAGATGGTAATCATACAGCCTTTGTCCAGACCATGTGTCGCATTCGTAAGTGCGTCAGACTCGAGAATCAGAGGTCCAGGGTTCGATACCTGGTCCGGCAACATACTTTCGTTTCTCCTTCCACTGATTCAAGAAGGGCAGTTGCCAGTTACTGGCGAAAGTATGTGCACTTAGTATCGGTTAACCACTTAGGAGGTCTGAGCCTGTCCAGAAATAGTGTGGTTATGGTAACTGACCGTCCCGACATGAACATAGCTATTTACCGTGGACGTAAAACAACAACAACAACATACAGCCTTTTTCCTTCCACTCCTCCTTCCCCGGTCAGCATTTTGGCCACCATCTATGTCTGTGGAGAAATAAAGGCAACATAGAACTATAGTAAGTAGGTAAGTAAGTAACAACTTTATTTATCAAGGGTAGCTCAGTTGGCCGAAGCCATCTTCCCTGAGGCCCTCAAAAAATTACATGAATATGTACAAACATAAGTAATGCATATAAAAATACAAGAAATGCTACAAATCAATGAGTATAAATTTCAGGAAACATATCATGTGAATTTGCTTGATTATGGTGGTGGAGGTATATGAAATACAAATAATTAAGACCATTGTCTTAAGAAACATGTTCACCTTTCATCCATTTTAAACACTTTTTCATAAATGCTTTGAGGGACATATACTGTATTTAGTAAATACCCTTCAATTTCGAACACAGATACTGAGCAAACAGTTCCTAAGACCACTTGTATTCCCGTGGAGCCATCACTTTTATATATTGTTCCTTTATAGGACAGCTATACATGTACTTATCCTAGCCCTGTAGCCCTGTAAATGTCAACAATAAAGCATGCTGCAAACAAAATTTACATCAGGTTCTGGAGACTTTAAAAAAAAGTGTTTCATCCAGGATATTTCATGTTGAGAATTCAAAGAGTAGAGGACAAACATTGTACATCCAGATGAGTGGGCTCAATGCATGAGCCGTCTCATCTGGATCTACACTGTTTCCAAATTCAGCAGTATTCATTTTAAGTGTTTTAAGTGCTGCTTCATAGATGAAGCACCTAATATAGGAATGTTTGAATATTTAGTGTGAATATGTGAGTCCAAAGAGGGACCCTGGTTGAGTGGTTAGAGAATTTGGCTTTGGTGCACAAGGTTGCGAGTACCAATTCCAGTGGTCCGAAGATTGGAAAACTCTCTGTCAGCCCAGCAGTAAATTGGTAACCGATTCAAGTGACCCCATACATCTGAACCAGGCTTGTGCGCTTCTGCTGTAAGATGGATCTTTCCCATCTAAAGCCATCCCTAAAAACTAAATCAGTCTTATAATAAGACAGATCTAGAATTTTGGGGGTGTTTGGGAAGGGGAAAAATCTTACAACCAAATAAACAGGGTAGCCTTTATGTTTCTGAGAAATAGCTACATCAGCTAGTTTTAATTTTGTTATTTCTTTTCAGAGGTGCTTTTTCAATAGTACGGAGATGTGTTCAAAAATCTACAGGCCTAGAATTTGCAGCTAAAATTATAAATACTAAAAAGTTATCAGCTAGGGGTGAGTATGAAATTCTTTTATGGTCATTTAGCGGGGAAGTTCCACTGAAGTTTAGACTAGAAGATTATTTCTTTTAAGGTGAATGTGTACACTTCAGGGGAAGCAACCCTGCCACTTTCATTTTTGCCTCCCTTCTCAATGGGGGTTAACCTCTTTAAGGAAAATATTTGCTCCTCTATGAGCAAATTCTTACCTTTAAGAGTGGACCCCTTAAGATGGGGCTTTGTCCTCCAGGGAAGCATATAGGAAGTCATGTAAGTTGTTCCCCTTTGAAAAAAATGGTAAAAAAATATGGAGGTGTACCCATACACCTATTATTTTCTTGTAAAACATGATAAACATGATGTTATGTTCCCTCTAAGTTCCTTCATTGACTGACTGAGGCGCATACCTGCAAATTTCCCTCTCAGAAATTTAAACAAAGTCATTGAGATCTCCAGGTTTTATTGAATTACACAAATTCTCCTTTATTACAGTTGGTAAAACACATAAATGACCAGTTATTTCGACAAGTGCATTTTGGGTGTCAGGCGTTCATACAAAATCCTGGATGAATGGCAGTCATGTAGACCCAGATCAGACTGCTTGGTTCCAATATTGAAGATACAGTCAACTCTCAATATCTAAAAGTCAAAGTTCATTCGAAACTACTGATATCTCCAAGTAAATTGTCTGATCGCAGAAAATTTATTTTGAGATATCAGTAGTTTGAGCTAAAAGGAATTGAAGTGTAAATAAGGTAGAAAATATGTCAAAACTATAAGCTTTGATACAAGGGGGTATTTTGATATATCAGTGTTCGAGATATCGAGAGTTGACTGTACATTAATTGGATGTTGTTAAAACAGATGGATGACTTGCGATTTTATGTCCTTTTCAACAGTATAACAGTCATATCGGAACAATGGGAGGGTGATAATGAAAGGCTGTGTGCTATGGAACCCCGTTTATGGTAGGAAAGATTCTCGCCTCAAGCCGGGTCCCCTAGATCAGTGCTTAACCCACTGAGCTACCTGGGGTCCTGGGTGTTGTTAAATCTATTGACTAGAAAATATCTGTTAATTTTATTGGCAGCTTAGTGCCATTACTGTGACATATTCATATATTGTGAATATTAGTAGTTGCAGAAGCTAACTGTAGACTGGGGTTGTTTCTAATGGAATTGATTTTGTCATTTACAGAACATCTGGTATTGAAAATGCAATTTAGACAATATGTCGTATTTACACTAAATATTCCCATACTGCATGGTCTCTCCCATTTTCAGTTTTGGTCAAGTCCATTTGTTTTAGGGCTGTTCTGTATTGATGTTTTATAAGCTAATGGCAAACAGTGGAGACCCTGATCAGACTGCTCCTAAAGGAGCAGTCTGATCTGGGTCTACACAGTTTGCCCTAGAATTTTTGTTTGAATGTCAAGGGTAAATACAGAGTGCTCAGGTAGTACTAATGGTTTTGTCCTTGCACTGTGAAGAGAAAAAAATTGATTTCAGCTGCAGTTGCTAATTTGAGGCATAGTCTAGCTTTTTTAATGCAAATTTAAGGTACAAGGATTCTCCAGCATGTTTTCTGGCAATATAGCAAAGGGGAGCAACTTTTGCAACTATCTGTTTGCTTCCCTGGATGGTTATCTGTCATTTTAGCAAAGGGGAACAACTTTCGTGTCTTCCTATTTGATTCCCTAGACAATTAAGCCATTCCTAAATTGGATCTAATCATAAAAGAAAGAATTGCTTTTCTTTAAAAGTTCACTCCAATGGAGAAGGGAGACAAAAATAAAAATGGGAGAGTCACTTCCCATAAAAGTGCACCCATTCACCTTAAATGATAGTTGAAAAGAGGTTCCCTCATTGCACATGGAGGGTCTTAGGCTGGAAAATTTCATATGACTAGTTCAACCCTTTTAGCACCAAAACAGCATACTTTGCAAATTTAAAAAAAACAGTGACCAAGCTAGCCCAGAAATTTTGAAAAAGTGAACTTCCTCCCATTAAAATAGGGAGAAGTTAGTTAACACCAGAGAGAGGTCTCTCAACTCAATTCCATCAACATAATTATACAATGGCTGGATGGATTTGAGCAAAAGAATGAAATAGGAAATATCAGGATCATAATGCAACGTCATAGGGTAACCTTTGTGTCAATTGCTTGGTATAATACTGTGTTAAACTTGGATTCTGGTTTTGTTGCCTAATTATATACTGCCACATTTCTTTCTAAGCTTCTTAAATGTCAATTGTACTGATGCTAAATTGGAAACTGCAGCAATACAAAACCTGCAATTTTCTTGTAAAGATTGATTTTTATGCACATTGCATCATGTTTTGTTGGAAGCAGACTCCTGTTATTTGCATTCATAGAAATTGCCACTCATTATTTGTGTTGGAATTGGAAGAAATTGGTGAAGAGCTGTAGGCTATAGGGACAGAAGTCCAGATAATTTGGGGATTGGAGGATAATTCAGGGATATTTTTTCATATTTCTCAATGAAGACATAATTGAGCAGCAACACAAGAAAACCAACAAAGTGGTTGTGGGCCCAGTGCAGACACAGATTAGCCTGGGCATCTGCCCGGTCTGATCAGAGTCTTTGCTGTCTGCATGGAGGTAGCTTAGACCCTAAGCTACCCTTGAAGCGCTAAGCAAAGAGTCTGATCGGACTGGGGGATACCCCGGCTGATATGAGCCTGGGCTGGGTGCACAACCACCTTGTTAGTTTTCTTGTGTCGCAGCTCATATGTTGTCACCCCTCATTAGAACCATCTCAGTAAGACTGTCTAAATGATGGTTCACAACATAAGTTTTTTTGGAGAAATATGCATAATTATTCCCATATTACCCCTGTTACCCCTCCTTATCTGGAGCCCTGAAGGGAGCTCTGTAATGACCCTACATATAGGGACAGAAGTGTCAGAGAAAACACTAGTCAGTAGACCAAGACTTCACTCATCTAGGTGTGCACTCATTGCAAGTTCAGCCAGCAGTATTTTGGCACATTGTTTACTGTTCAGTGTGGCATAGTTAAAAACATGGAATGGAGTGGAATGGAAAAGCTCCTCCACTTTATTCCATTGAATTGGGGATCCGATAGTAGCTTTAAAGGCAATAATTTGACTGTTTCTCCAAACCCCCAACCCCCCCCCCCCCCCCCCCCCCCCCCCCCCCCCCCCCCCCCCCAAAAAAATAGCGATACAATAGCACCACTTGCTGCCGGGATTTAATTGTGGGGCCTCAAGGTACATTTTTATTGAAAGATCGAAAAAAAGATATCCATGAAATAATTTCAGAAGTCTTCCTTATTGGCTTGTTGTATTATGTACATTAAATTTTATGGGTTAAAAACAGATTCGTTTAAAAGATTTCATACACATGATACATGTATTTGATGTTAAGTGTCATGCAACGGATGCTTGTGATAACCTTTAGATTTACATCATCTAAACCATTTGACATCATAGGAGTGCTAGCATGTAATACAATTCCACTTAACCATGGCAAACATAGTACAATGTTAAAGGCATGAGCTCAGATGCTTCTATTTTTGTCATGAGACCAGGGGCCGTATTCATAAAGCCACTTAAGTCATTGCTATGCGGTTGCTAAGGCTAAATATCTATAAAGGAGATTCCCTACAACTATGAAATTTGGTCTGGAGGAACAGTCTTTGTAAGACTGTTCCTCCAGAGCAAATTTCATAGTTGTAGGTAATCTCCTTCTAAGAAATTTAGCCTTAGCAACAGCATAGCAACGACTTAAGTGGCTTTATGAATACGGCCCAAGACTTATGACCACCAAGGAGCTCGGCATTCAAGTCATGGCCATCTTGTATAGTAATCTGTGCATCAGAGTAGCAAATAACAGGAGTTTTGAAACTTCCAGACATGTAGGAGCAAACACATTTTATCAATGCAAGTAATGGGAGTCTACTTCCAACAAGACATGATGCATTGTGCATGAAAATCAATGTGTATAATTTTGAAACTGCTTCTATAAAATGCCCTTCTGATTTGGGGGGCATGGCAAATTAAGAAAATTGTCTAAGAATGATAAACTAGAATTGGGGCTGTATGCAGTGATTAACAAGTAAGGGAGACAAAAAAAGAGTTCATTTGACATGCAACCCAACCCAGTGGTAAGTTTGCAATGTGTGGGGGTGGGCTTTGGAGTGTTCATATTTACTTAACATGTTAAGTGGTAATGAAGCGAAGTATTCTGCCATACAAGCTGTAAATATATGAACGAAGATCCCTGAGAATAGTGTAGACATAGGTTGGACTGATCTTAACCCATAAAACGCCAAAATACAGACAAAAAAATTTATGTCTGCCAAATTTTCAAATTATGTTTTGTCCAATTCATTGTGTTCTCATGTTGGGAATTCAAAGACCAGAGGGCAAACAGTGTATATCCAGATGAGGTGGCTCATGATGAGCCGCCTCATCTGGATCTACGCTGTTTTGGAAATTGGGGCTTGCCATGTTTGCCTCTTGACATGTTGCTCAAATACTCAAATTGTACTGAAATCAACATATTCAGATTAAGGTAAAATTGCCCCAGTATTTATGTAAAATACCTGAGGTGTCTTTATCATAATGTGATGTGTGGGCAGACTTCTGTTGAACTACTGTTTAAAATTTTGAAATTCCTTTTAACAACTTGCAGTTAGTTTGATTTACAGGTTGTGTTAAAAGTTTTTTGAAAAAAGTTTTTGCAAAACATGCTTTAAGGTGAGGTGGGAGTAATTCAGCGCCGCCGTGCGGCAGTTTCTGTCACAACGTTACGTAATGACGTCAAACGTTCCGTCTGAGAAAAACAAGATGGCGTCAACATTGTCCCTTCATGAACTACATGGTCTGCTTACAAAATGCAAAGAGGCTGAGCGCTGGGTGAAATTAAAAGGAAATAGAAAGTGTCGTTGAGAAGAAACTGCCAAAAATATACGATACTGCCTCATGAAATTGAAATGAGCCGCGACACGACAAAACCAACAAAATGGCCTGTGCTCCCAGCGAAGACTCAGATCAGCCTGGGCATCTGCCCAGTCTGATCAGAGTCTTCGCTGTCTGCATGGAGGTAGCTTAGACCCTTAGCTACCCTTTAAGTGCTTAGCGAAGAGTCTGGTCGGAATGGGCGGATGTCAAGGCTGATCTGAGGCTGCACCGGGCCCGCAACCACTCTGTTGGTTTTCTCGTGTCGCGGCTCAAATGTGAAGTCAGATCACTGTCTACACTTCGACCACACATTTTAGATTTCCGCATCCAGCGGTTCTCGAATCCGAAGCCGCTAGATCATCAGGCCAGCGCTTAACCTACTGAGCTACCGGGGCTCCTAGGGTGTTATCAGATAGATCGGGACAGAGGGATGGATGGATGGGTGATTGGTGGATGGAGATTTTACGTCCTTTTAAACAGTAATTCAGTCATATTAGGACCACGGTAATGTGATAATGAAATGCTGTGTGCAATGAGGTGTTATCGGTATCATACCACCCACACTTAAAATACTAATCAGTTAGAATGATGCCACATTGCATGATATTGAAAATTCTTTAACTGTCCATAGCGTTTGAACAACGCCAGGAAGCCGTATCAAGGTTGATGCAATATCAGCAGGACCTTTTATCAATGTTGATACGGTAATTCAATGCTCTTTTCTGTCAATAAGCTAAAAGAAATATGGCGTTTCTTTTTTCTTGCCTTTCTTTCATTTTTCTTTCTTTCATTTATTCATTTTTTTTCAAGTGTATATCAAAGAATCGATTCATTGAATCTCCTAGACGCTTAGTGAATGCAAGCTGCATTTTCGCAGTCATTTTAAGAGAGAGAGAGAGAGAGAGAGACAGAGAGAGAGACAGAGAGAGAGAGAGAGTCGCCAAGGTCCAGTCGCAGTGCGAAAAATTATAGTTTCCTTTCTTGGGTCTGGTCATGTACTGGAAAACTTGGCTCACTAACACTGTACAGACGACAAGGGACAAGGAAACTGTTCAAATGTCATAACACGTGGATGCCCAACCTAAAGTTGTTGCTTCAGAGAGTTTGTCAACTCAGGTGCCTGTAAATTGTATGGAGGGGCATAATGGCAACGTTTTCGATTCCTTTTTTGTGTGTCATTATTAAAGAAAAGTCAGCAAAGACGGCTAATGCATTGAGAGAAAATGTACTACAACCGCTTTCCCGGGGATAACAATCATGAGTGACGGAAGTCCTAGGCAAATTTTGCCGGGATCCTACAATAGGCGACGGTTGGTACGTGGTGCGAAAAAGTAAAGTAACGTTGACTTCACCATGCGCGACGTTAACATTTCAGCCTAAAGAGACAGCACGCTGGGCATTTTATGCACTTTAGCTCAAAAGTTAACTCGGCGACCTACTATTTTTATTACTTTAATGTAAACTTCTATCATTTGACCATACTGTGTTAGTTTTTAAAGAAGAAAATGTGTTTTGTTTTCTCAGAGTGAAGGTTTTTATCCAAGAGAGACGTACAAAAAAGTATGTTTTCCATAGAACGCCATTATAACGTCGTGTCGAAAATGAGGAAAATTTGACGTTTTCGGGGTCAGATATCTTGAAAACGACAACGGCGACATCCCCTTTTTATTACATTTTCTAAAAGAGGAGCTAAAAATGTACAATATAGGGAAGTATGAATAAAATCATGTGTTTTGTCAATTACTCCCACCTCACCTCATCGTTTTATCAATCGGTTCACACTTATTTTCACATGAGTTCGAGTATCATCAGACCTGCATCAGGGTTCGAGGTTATAAAACTTGAGAATAATCTCAAACTCAGAATAAAGCACACTGATTGGTTGCTTCCGAGCATGTGCTCGGAAGCAGCCAATCAGTGTACTTTATTTTGAGTTTGAGAATGTACTCAAGTTTTATAACCTCGGGGCCAGATGATTGTCTCACCAAGAACTAGTCGAGAGCAAGCATTGATATTGCTTTTATGGCGACGTTGACATCAGCGCCATGGTCTTTTGTCTCTGGTTTATAGGGCTGTTGACATCAGCGTCATGGTCTCTTGTCTCTGGTTTATAGGGCTGTTGACATCAGCGTCATGGTCTCTTGTCTTCGGTGGTCTGGCCATGGTGCTGGGTAACTTTCAGTGCTGGAGTGTGCTGCTAATTTAAATAATAGTAGGTCAAGGGGCTACTGTGCTTGCAGTAGGTGTGGTTGGGGATTGTTTGGACATTTTTCTCTTCCCTATAGTGTCTCTCTTCATTTTCCTTCTCTCTAGGAGATGGCTCAATAAACACTGAAAAGCTGTCTCAAAGAGCTGTTAAACCCAAAACAACCAACCATATCTGGTTTTGACAATTTACAGTGTGCTGATAAATGAGACACAGAGTTTGGTGGCAAATATGAAAATGACAGAGTTGCTTCCCATGAAAGTGAACCCATTCACATTAAACAGAAATAAGACCAAATATCCTAGAAATAGCATCAAAACCACTCCTTGTCTTGAAGCTGTGTAGTAGTTACATAAAACAGAAGTTTCTCTGCGTTTTATACATTTATGCTAACGTTCCCTATACCATATTCATTCGGCTATAAAAGGGCAGTTTTGATCTCTATAATGGCCCCTAATATCAAAATCTGTCTTAAGAAATTCTGCTATGAGTTGGGGTTTTCCTTTCTAAAACAATCCCAAACATCTAGATCCATCTTTCAAGATGGACCTAGATGTTTGGGATTGTTTTGGAAGGGAAAACCCTTGTCTCATAACCGAAGAAATATGGTAAGCTGGCTGGTAGACTTG
Source organism: Ctena decussata (assembly GCA_963989385.1). Lineage (NCBI taxonomy): Eukaryota > Metazoa > Mollusca > Bivalvia > Lucinida > Lucinidae > Ctena > Ctena decussata. The sequence goes on from OZ022500.1 coordinate 4,738,652, forward strand.
ATCATTATCCCAATATAATCACCTTGGCTAGTAATGTGTGACACAATTATGTTCCCATAAATTGGGATATTTTGATGCTGAAATCAATAAAAGGAATTATATCCCTCAAAGAGTTGGCAAAGATAGTGCTAAGATTTTGCAGGGAAATTGATTACTGCAATTTTCATTTGAGCGCAAAAAGTTAAGCCATGTTTTCCCTCAATTTGTAAGTGCTGAATGAAATAATATAAACAATGGGTGCTATAATTAATGTTTTAAGTGGGTGGTTTAAATTTAGCCACAACATGACAAAACCAACAAAGTGGAATGTGCCCCAGCAAAGACTCGGATCAGCCTGGGCATCTGCCCAGTCTGACCTGATTCTTTGCTGTGGGCTTAAATGGTAGCTAAGGGTCTAAGCTACCGCCATGCCGACAGCGAAGACTCTAATTAGACTGGGGGGATGTCCAGGCTGATCTGAGTCTTGGCTGGGTGCACATGCCACTTTGTTGGTTTTGTCGTGTTGCTGCTCATATTTGAGTTTGAAATTTGAGGGAAAGAAGATACACCATAAAAATTCTGATATAGTCAGCACTGATATCCAGCCATTCCCCCAACACATGTTTGCCTACGTCTCATTACCTGCTACATCAAATGTTAGGATAACTGCAGTTGCAGTGAAATGTTTCACATTTGTATAACATTGTAGAAAGTTGTAATCTTTCTATTTTCAGATCATCAAAAACTAGAAAGAGAAGCACGAATATGTAGGTTGTTAAAACATCCAAATATAGGTAGGTTTATATTGTCTTGTACTGAGACATAACCATAGAAAAGCCTGTAATAGAGTTTACTTTACAAAGGGAACATTTAGCAGTCTTTGAACAGATAGGCCCAAGTGTTCAAAACTAAATGACAGTGACCAACTTTTCAGAAAAAGGGTCTCTTGTCAAATTTTCTAGCATGGCCCTATATCTCATCTTCTAGTATCCTCAGGGGTTAGAAACTCCATTAGTGCATGCATTCTACCATATATGTGACAACCCTCAAAACTTGGTCATCATGACTTAGTTTCAAAAAAAGACATCCTGTCAAGGTTTTGAGCTAGGTCCTGTAACTCAGGTTCTGTATGCTTCAGGTCTTTGAAACTCCATCAGTGCATGCACCAGACCACTACAAGTCACCCACTGTCCACAAAATTAGATTACAGTGGCATACTTTTGTAAAAGAGGAGACCCTGTCATGTTTTTAAGCTTGGCCATGGAAGGCTCAGACCAGCACCTTACTGCTTCAAATCACCTGTAGACATGATTGTATTACAGAACAAGAAATATCTTTTAAAAAAAGATATAATCGGCTTAGATTAAATA